>OV816024.1:219317097-220517097 GCA_929113105.1 Agrypnus murinus | reverse complement strand
CTATATTCAATATTGCAGTTCTTTAATCAATTTACCTTTATAACTTTGTTAATTAAGTATTTGTGAATAATAATTGATAATTGAAATATAAGATTGCATTATTAAAATCAAGTAAATCTAATATATTTATAAAACTTGAAGACACTAGCTTACCTTCTAATATATACGAATTTAAAAAAATTTAAAAATTGCATTGGAGAAGTTACATAATTAAATTTAAAGATTATGTTCGCATTGTACTTGTGACAGATAAAACAGATTTATGTTTTAAAAGATATATGTCAAAAGTGTTTGTGAGATTTGTTCTGTAGAGGTAGTATTTGAAATTTTATACACACGGGATTGTGAAGAAAGAACCCTCATTTGCAATCCAAATAGATATAGTTTTTTTTTTTTCAATAAAGATAATTAACAATTAATAAAGTATAAATTTTAAGTATTTTAGAGTCTGATTAATAAAATAATTGCCAGAAAAGACTATATTAAATTATTAAAACACAAACTTACGATTTAACTATTTAAAGTAAATAGTGTAATAAACAAGGCCCTTTGTTTAATTTTACATAATATAAAATAGTGTCATTGCGCCAACACATTATTTTCCAATACACTATAATTTTGCATCCATAGTTTTATAATTTAAAAAATTCAATGCAAAAATTCCATAAACTGGGACGTTTCAAAATATAAGATTCAATACAATATACAACATTATGGTAGAAAAATTTATTAGTATACAAGAGGTAGCAATAAATAAAGTAAGAGAAGTTGAATAAGTTAATTACAATAATTACATCGTTATTATAAGCCTTAATCTAATTTTAATTATATACAAAATACTTTAGTAATAATGATAATTTAATCTCCCAGACTCACAAAGTATTAACTAAAAATAAAACAAAATTCCTCTTAGAGGAATAATAATTTATATTCAAGTTAGATGCTTGATTTAAATATTTTCATTAAAAGTTTCAAACAACAGGTGTACATGAATTATGATTATTTCTCATCTACTATTTATTTTCTTTGAACCCGACTTGATGGAATTTACCTGCACAGAATGACTTATAAGACTTTGTTTGACTCAAATGAAGGAAGAATGATCCCTTTACTTTTCTAAAGAGAAAAAATTGCTGACACAGCAGAATGTTACAGTCTTCTTATTAGTATTCACAAAGACGAGAAAATTTTCCGATGAAATATGTTAGAAGCAGCTGCTAACGGAAAAGGTCTTCTCTCGTTATTCCTTTAACACTTTGATAAGATTTAGTGTATACGTAAAATTCAGTTTATCAACGTTAACTGCTCTCAATTCTTTTTTAGTAATTATAAGAGCCTTGTTTAAAGCTGAATGATTCCATCCCACGCAGGTTTCGTTTCGAGTCAGTTTTATATCTTTATTATCGTTTGACTTGATGTAAACCTCATATTTAAAATTATTTGCGTATTGATGGGGACCAACAAATTCTACAAGGAATTCCACTTCGGTTTCATAATAAAAACGTTTACATTTGAATATATTATCAAAAGCAAACATAATCCAAAATTCGTCTATGTCTGAGGCTTGTTTAACTATAAGATTAGATAAAATTATTGACGTCAAATGTTTTTCCTTGAGGTGTTCCTTCAAAGCGAAAAGCGTTTCCAACACTTCGTTGCACTGTTGTTGTAGGAGACACTTGAATTCACGAAATTCGCAATCCTTTTTATGCAAATACTGTTCGGTGTAAAGTAAATAGACGTGGCAACCTTTAGAGAAATTTTCGCAGTAATATCGGGGAACTGAATTTATTGGGCTTGTACAAAGAGCGCACGTATTTCCTTTGCAGTTTTTGCATACATCGTGTCCGAAAGAGCAGTGATAAATCTCATTTTTTACAACTCCGGAACATTTTGCGCATTTCGGGTAATTTGAGAGTGAATTATCGGGAATTGTGTCGTATTCAGGCTCTTGGACTTGATTTAACGTGACCTTACAATAAATATTTTGGAAATTAGAGATAGAGATAGCACCTTCAATGGACAATACGGATGAATTATTTTTATTGGAATAGTTTACGTAATTATTAAAATTTTTAGCAGGACTTTGTGTGTAAAAAAGTGGCCCTCTATTATTGTCGTTTGCATAAATGGTAGTTTCATATTTCATAGTAGTAGGTGTCTGGGTCACTCTGTTTTCTTTTAAAACGTAATTAGACTGGACGGATACACATCCAGAAGAATCAGATGTAGCGAAAGATATCGTAGGAGACGTTGTATACGCAACATAATTTTCTTTTTCTTGCACTAAAACGTTTCCGTCACTTGTATAGGCGATGTTTCGGTAAAGCATCGGATCTTCGTATACCTCTCCTAAGCGTTCTCCGCTAGAATCTAGTGCAGTGAAGCGGAATGGACATTCCAGTTCGTGATTATCAGCTTCGTTTAATGGAAATTCAGACTGACAGCCTTGCAAATTGTACCGACATGGAAATGATAGCATTTCAGCCAATGTTTCGTATCCTACTTGACGTACACATTTTGCTTTTTCCTCAAGTGGCAAGATTTTAAAACACTTTCCGCATATTTGACATTTATCTGCTTTAACCATTACAGGAGATATGTTTAAATAACGATCACATAACGAGCACTTTAATTTTTGCAGTATATCTGGGCGCACTTTGTACATTTTGGTAACATTTGTAACAAACTGATGGTTGTTGTACGATATGTGGGTGTCGGTCGTGGCAAACTTTGAAACTTTTACGATAAGTAGCTCGGTGATTGTACTGATTATAAATTACGAAATGAGATATGATAAACGTTTATCGTTGTCTTATCTCTAATGTTGGCTTTAATGTATTATTAAAAACATATATACAAATAGTTGTAAATTAAACCAGCAAAACACAGGTAAGAAGGAAAAAAGCAAGTAAGGAAACAAACGTTTCTAATCATTTAGGAACTGAAGTGAGTCATAAATAACTATAATAGCGGTTGTTCAAAAGAATTTAGTAATATAGTTTTCAACACTACTATTTAAACGATTTATGGAAATAATAACTACATACAGTCAATATTTGACTTCCATCGATTACTTTATATTCCCACGGAAGGAATAACTTCTTAAAATAAGTGTTTGTAATTGACATATCTCAAGTGATGTTTACTTTTAAAGACTGCGCTGAATGAAAGTGCAGTTTAAAACTTTTATTTATATTTAGTAAAGTTGTGGTATATACAATGAATCATGGTCATGATTAAAAGTTAACACCTGTTAATTAACTGCGGGTTTTAGTAGATTGTGAAATTGTGATAAACATGCTATCTCAGTACTAAATTAATGCTACTATATTTTAATAAGAACATAACCAGTAAGTGACTTTATTGGTTAACTTCTTCAAACTTGTGATAACAAACCAAAATTCCCAGTTCTTAACTCAGAGAAACATTTTATACTTCACATTATCCTGTGTGTTACTAGAATCGGGGTGTTCAGGCATAATAAGTATCAGCTATAACGGTTGCGACTTCCACTTAGTATTTCTTCATCACCGTTTTAGTATTTTTCATTCCTAATCATCTCATTTTATTATAAAAAACAATACATCTCGCATCACTATATAAGTTAAGTTAAAGCTCAAAAGCTAAAAATATTTAAAAAGTTAAATATCTTAGACTGTGTTAGCTCCATACGTTTCTCATATATCATGGTAATCTCTAATTTGAACGGCCTTCCTGCGGTATTCATTGTTTGTCCGAAAAAGACCTTTGATGACGAACAAATATTTCCCTAAGAGCTACCAGGTTCGCCCTGATTCGTCCTACTCTGTTTTTCTACTCCAGTGCTACTATTTCCTGTTTATAGTCTACCCTCTCCTTTCCTATCTCTGCCTCCCCTTATACTATCGATCGTTTCTTCCGCCAAGAGTCAGACATCAAGACCGTATGGCACGTAACGACGAACAGTAGTCGTTGCTATTGACTTATTCTTCCAAACGGCTCAGATCTGGGAATTGTGAAGCTGTCCAGGGATATTTAAAAAGACAAGCACTACTACCCATTTTTTTCTCGAATTCTCTGACTTTGAAATCGTATTACTCGTAAACTACTGAACCAAATTAAATATTTTAAAAACGAATAAATAGTAAATTTATTTCTGCATACAACAGTAAAATATATTATTTCCTAAGTGCTATTTGTTTTTATCGGACGAAACATAACAAGAAGTACCCATTTTTATGGGCAATTTCATTAAAAGAAAGTTAAATATTTTTTTCTTGGGAGGAATTTTCGGGAATCTCAGATAGTAATTTTAGCTAACGCAAAAAACCCAAAAATTCGTTTTTAAAATAGCTTTCACTAATCGTCTAATTACTTTCTCTCAAAAGTTCCATTAGAAAATAACTATAATTAATAAAAAGCACAGCAGTACATAAATAAATTCTCCCATCATAAAATTCTTTTTTTTCTCTCTTTTATGGTAAAGTTTGTTCTGTTTAGTGCTGTATTGTTTGACGGCAAGTTTTAACAAAACATTTCTGTTAAATAGAAAGATTCAGCCAAGCAAGTACTATTTTAAAAATTTATTTGAAATTTCGAAATAAACAATGTTTTAAATGCATTCATCCCTGTAAACCAATTTCCCGTTTCCTGAAAAAATATCTGGTATTGCGCTCACATTTTTTAATATTTCTCGTTTATTGAGTGGTCATAATATCCCTCTAAGTCAAACGAAACAAATTCAGAAATGTAGTAAAAGCACACTATTGTCTTTACCGCCAGCGTTTTGTATCGCTACACTATGACTGGACTGGTCTCAGGGTCAAGTTTAAGTTCATTAGTTTGTGGGCGGGTTCAGAATGAGGCTGGATTCTAAGACGCGAGTCGATACTAGCAAAGTCTATCTTGGCAACGACCCCCAGATCGCTGTCTAAGTTGTTACTGTATCGCCATGTGCTTGTTCCTGGGTAGTAGTCATATAGTAGTAGTAGTAGCGCATTGCACTGTGGATTGGATGCCGCGAGCGCAACCTTGCGATGAAACAGTAGTTTGAGTCACTTCGATGACTTAAGATCTATAGGTATGACCAAGATAGCTATTCCAGAGGATCACATTATGAGGGGGTTGATGCGAATATATAACCTAGTACGCTAAGACAACCGCAGTTCGTAGTTGGTATTGACCGGATCTTTATTTTTTAGGTAACGTCGGACGGGGCTCTGTCGGGGCTCAACAAGTTCTAATATGGTAGGCCGGGTGGCTAAATTCTGGGATATTCTAGGCAAACCCAGCTTCCAAGTTTCTGCCATATTTCATGTTGGACTTGTCCGGGCACTGAAAGTCCGCATGCTGAACTAGGGGTGATGTGATTCCCTCGGAGACGAACCCAGGCGGGTGAGCACGTTAAGCTCCGTTACTAACCTGGAGAGCTAGTAGAGGGTGCATAGGCAACTTCACACTACCAGTGAACTACTGGTAGTTCTTACAAACGTAACTGACGCGCTAATTGAAAGTAACTCAATTCGTTGTCCCTAAGGGGGAATTTGGTCATAAGCTAATGCAGATATGCCACGTTAAATAAAACTTTTGGTATCTATCTTTACAAAAACTTTATTGGAACCATTTGTCTTTTTAAAACGACTGCTTGCTAACGTGATGAAGAGCATACTTCAATATGAATTTTTAAGTAAATAAGTTAAAATGATATAACAAAAAATGTTTTGTCCCAATATAGACAATATAGTAATATGTGACGTGTTCTGGTAAAAAGGAGTTTGATCACAAATTGGACATTTGTCGTTAACGTTTGGCAGTTTTTGTATATATCTTTTATAATTGTCCATAGTTATGAATTCATCTTGGATTGACATAACAAATCCTTCGATCTCAGCGTATAACTCCCCTTTAGTAAGCCATAGCCCTGACAGTTTTTTATTGGCTTTATCTAAATGCTGCGGGAATTTACCTTGCATTGGGTTAACGCCTTGGTTTAACAAATTAGTACCATTTGCAGTGTCCAAATATTATTTTTTTTCCAAGAGAGAATAACGGTCACATGCTCTAACAGCTTGTATTAATGGCGAGGTTGCGCCTTGCTCTTAGAATATATACTGAAATTTGTATTAAGTCTTATATTGTTATTGTTTTATGTTTAATGGAATAATATTTTTATAATAATATATGGAGCAAGCATAGAAAAAGATAACATTGATCGGACTTTTCTGAAGAATGGATGCTTTGTACGCAAAATGGACCTATAATGTTAGTTATAGAAAATTTTATGTAAAATACTTTTGTACTGGAGTATTATTTTGATAAAATGAGTATTTTCCGAGATAAACGCAAAAAATAAATTAGGGAGAACTTTCTCCCTTTTGTCAGACAACACTAGCGAGGTGCCTCTCCCTAATCATTTCTGAAACAAAAATTATTCAAATTTTCCAAAAATAAAAGGACAATATTGCCCTTCAGAAATAACAACAGTGATGACGACTTGGAAACATATGTACAAATGTACATGTACTGATCCTAGAAGACAAACTGGGTAGCTGACATCCAACGCAACAACAATTCCCCAGATTCAGCTATATTGTAGTAGGATCGGCCAAATGGTGATATAGTCCAGTCGGTAGGGAACCAAAAGTATCTGTTTTTGGCTCTTTCGTGTTAACAGCTATTTTATTGCACAAACCTATTCAAAATAGTGGCTAGAGCAATATATGTAGTTGCATACTAAATCGTAGTGACAGTAGAAAAGTTATTAACAATTTAAGACGCCATCAACCGTTTTCGAGGAGTTTTTATTTCGTAGCTCATTAGGATGATTTCCTACGAAAAAATGTTCCGTATATGATTTGTTTATAATAAAAATAGCTAGAAAATGGCACCGGTTTGATTATTATAACTGAAATAATTAAGTTGCAAAATCGAACAGACTGCCAAAATCGCGTATGTTCTTTAAGTTGCCATAAAAATTTACATAGTCAACCAATATTGATGAAACTTACGTTAAGTATAGTTTAGATTATGTACAATAAGCGCTCAAAACCCGTATGCCAGGTATGCAAAACTTTTTGTTTAACAAGGTTTTATAATTCTATTGCGCCTAAAACTTTGGAAGTTTGCAAAAGCTGTTTGTAGCAATTTGTAAAATTCGATTGCGTTTATTTTTGCAATTTTGGTGAAGTTTTACATCTCTTAATAGTTTTGTTACGTTTATAAATAATTAGTTTTTTGGTTCGTATACGTGGTCATTTATAAAAAACTTTATCGGGTTCGAATGAATGGAACTCTCTACTTTGGCATTCTTAGATCAGAGTATATAGCTAATAATAACAATTCTTAAAATGCCACTGTTAGATTCGATTTTTAGACGGCTATGGGTTCTGCCCGTGAAGTGAAATCTATCGACTGAAAAAGTTCTGTCCTCCGATCGCCGCCGTACCCGAGATGTTGACATGTGCGTTCTTTACGTATAAGAAGCGATTTACGCGACAGTTCGTGAATCATAGTTTCATATAGGCCTTCGAATCATAAATGAAACGATGGATCGTCGGACCTTGAGGTATTCTGCATGGTAGCATTTCTGATATTGAAGCTCCATTTCTTCCAGCTTCTAATACCATTTATATTCGTATACCTTTCTGCAGAAACGGTAGCACTAAATTAAATCGTGCAAAAATGTTAAGAATTCTATTTAATGGTAAAAACAACGTTTGTTTATTAATCACATGACCAAAAACACCGAGAGGAAAAGTTTTATGTTATGAAGCTAAAGGTAATAAATAGTAAGCAGAACCTAAAGGCGTCATTGTCTTTCTGCTGCTTCAGCTCGCTAAAAGGTTTGGCTTTCTACATGTTACGGTTCGTTGTTTAAGGGGTAGAAAGCAAGTCCTAAGATTGAGGCGAAAATTAAAAGCATAAAGAAAATTATACAATTAATCAGAGGTCTTTTAGGAACAATACGATTTTGCCTGGAATTTAACCAATCTATTTTCTACAAAAGCAAGGAATGTAATGTAAATAAGTCTAATTAGGAGTTTGTATTTTATTGAATACTTTGATATGAAGTGATAGATAAACCCCACAAAAATGGATTTCTACTCTATTCACAAATTCATCTACATACGTGAAACCTTCAATGTTAATTTTTGATTCTATCGTTTTCGATATATTGCTGACCAACGAAACGTCACCGAAACGAAGATGCTGTCACCTGAAACATACGTTTTTCTGTACAATTAAAAAAAGCCCCACGTTCGGCGCCAATTTATAACCGCAAAAGTTTCTGTACGATAAAATAAACAACGCTTAAACCTTCAAACAAAAAGTTCACATTACTTAAACTAATTTAGAACACAAAATACGATACCTACTGTATATAAAATGCTCAAAGTTGCCGGCTTGAGATCTCGCTCTTTTTACAAATTTAAATTTCAGGTCGTAGGTATTGGTTCTGCAGTTGTCTAATTTTTAAAGGGATGGATAAATGTTTCAAAACACAAAAACATACACTAGAAGGGTGCCATCTGATTATGAAGCTTAATAACAATAATTAAATATATCAAATGTAAATAAAAACTTTCATAATTAAATGGTTCTGTCTTACTGGTTTTAATTAACTTTAAAATCATATTTATTTTAGAAAACACAAAGCAAAGTAAGATATAAATAGATTACAAATTTTAAACTCAAGAATTCAAGTAATAATTCCCTACCTAAGAGCTCTTGACTATTAAAATGAATAACAATTGTATACAAATTACGTATAAATAAAAACAAACTTTAGAAATTTTACAAAGATCCAAAGAAATTCACATAAATATTTAACATAAAAAAAAATACATAATTCACTGTACCTGTAGTTGTCAATAATTCGCAAACCAAAACCAACCAAAATAATTTACTGCTGGACGAATGGAGAAACTGGAATGTTCGTAGATTTTTGCTTCCACATTAGTCAAGGATGCTATGAATTTAAACCTCGTAATGCCTGTATGAGGTGAACTATTATTCACGAATTCGCCCAAAATAAAGTAACTGACTACAACCATAAAACTTCCATAAGATTTGGTTATTAAATTAATATTAAGAACCATCGGCAAATGTTTGTTATTTTTCTTCAAACAACACATTTATTAATTAGATCCGAACTGAATTTATAAAGCACATAACTCGGATTTCATTTTTTGATCCGAGATTTTGATCACTGAAGATAAAGTCTGTAGTTATTGATTTTTTTATCGGTATTTCGGTACGAGAACTATTTTTATCTGTAAACTGTTTTAAAGCTATTACACTTTTTAATAGGAAAAACTAGATTTCCCGTTCTTTAGAAACGCAAACATCCGAAAAAATATTAAACTGTATAACAGTACTTTTATTAACCACAAATTCTTAATTAATATCCGGAAAACTAATTACACAACGGTATTTGTATATTAACTGCAAATTTCCAAATAATTAGGAACGGGAATCCGACCCCGGCCGTTTTCTATCAACTGTACTGTATCGAAACTTAAACTGAAGTGAGTCTCCTCTTAAAAACTGAAGGTTATTTTATGATATACTGAGTAATCTGGAGGGTGCAATTCTGCATACACCAATCAAAAAAACGCCTGGTCTGATCTGAACAAATCAGGACTGTGTAGTCCACGTGGAGTCAATAGAGAAAATTTTCTTAATTTCGCTACTAGACTTTGACCTTAAAAGACTAGATACTACGCATTTTGTGTTTCCGCGGACGAATTGTGCACACAGATGTTATTTTAAATCTATCAAACACATCAAGTTGTTTTTAAATGCTGACACAAGTTTATATTTTAAGAAGAACGCAAATTTGCAGAACCGGACTTAAGATTTTTCAGTAAATATGTAGACAAAACTACATTTGTTCAGGACTGATAAAAATATACCGTTACACACCTCGGGGATGTTTTTCGCTGTACCCGGGGCGGTCAGGACACCTAGTCTCTGGAAATCTACTGCTTTTATTATCTGTTTTTTTTGTAAGGAAACTTCCCTACTGAATTTTATGGAACTTGGCATAGAGTAGGTGCAGGAGTAATACTTCACACTAGCAACAAGAAGTAAGTTACATCGTAGACCAGAAGAAGAATCTTGGGGTAAAAATGGCGGGATTATACGGATTATACGCCCAATTATTATTGATTAATTATTATCGATTTAAAATATGAAAAATAAAACATGACGAAATATATAAACAAATGAATATATTATGCAATATAGGATAGTTCTTAACCTAATGTTAACGCATGAGGAATAGGCTACCCATTCACTCGTTAATTGATTAAAAGAGATCTGACTACCTGTTTTTTGAGATTGACAATAAAAATATTGTTTTGTTACGTGGTAGCAGGTTGAAATCTTGTGGGTTCTTTCAAAAGTTTAAAGTTATAAAGTGATTGTTTAAACCGTGAGAATCACGGTTGTGAAGCACTTTAGTAACTCCAGAAGTAAATAATGGATGTTGGAAATACCCTCTTCTAAAAAGGAAATTTGAGATTTTCTTATCAACATTTGTTGGATGTCAAGATGCAATGCTACCTACGACATAAAATTTTACTTGAAGCCGTTCATCTATAGGCTCTTCCCGTATCTGTATTTTTTGTTATAGGCTCTTCCCGTATCTGTATTTTTTGTTATGTTCTGAACTATTTACTGTTCTTTGTTCACCTTTTGGGTTTTTGGTTATAAGATACTTCTTTATCTAGGCTGGTGACTGAACGTAGTGAACTAGACCGGAGTTGCAGGCTGAAGGTATCTAAGACTAGTATCCAGGTATTCAGATAACTTCGCAAGGTCAGAGTAGTTTGGCTACGATATTTATATGAACATTTCTGGGATTATTAACCAAACCAGCAGGTATAATTGTAGCAATTGATTTATTTGTAATAATACTATTGTAACAATACCTGAAGGTCTGTTATTATTGACGGTTTGTCATATATCTTACTACAAAACATAATCACTAACAGTAGGGGTAGTTTTACCATACGATTTTGCCATCGGCTTTAGACCAGGCCTACGAAGAACACTGGTGAGGGACCAATCCGCTGAGTGAGAACACAATGGTTATATTAAGTACTTAATCAATTGATAATAGATTTCTTTGTTGGTTAATAATAGGAACTCCATGGTCGACTTATATACCTAATAATAAATAAATCGGTTAGGGTTATTAACCGATGGGATACTAATATTTTCGTTTGCACTGTGAAAATTAATGGTTGCCTTATGATAAATTATCATAGATTTACTTTATAATTAACTCGTTGGTCAATTGAATTGTCATTAATATTTTGATGGTTTTATAAACAATAATATTGCTACTTGTTATTGATGGGTAACGTTTTGTAGAATTACCCCAATAGTCCTGTTCGCTGTTGTATATTGTCGTGGGGTCGGTTTACTTTTTTACCTATCCATCTGTGATTTGACAATATATATAAAAAAGTGCGTAGGTGTGTATTATTTATGCTGTTCAATTTAATGATCTTTGATGGTCTTTGAACACCAAGTAACTTTTTGGATTTTACTCATTTGTCGTCTAGTTCAGGAAGAGAGATAAGCTCACACTCCTAGCGGTAGGTATCAGAAGATTGAAACTCGTGGCGCCCTGTTATTAAAATTCACCGTCTCCACTTTAGCTAGTCGGAGTAATCATCGCTAGGGTCTAGCAAAAGAAGGGTGTGACACTAACATCACATTTTAGTATACAGATACAATAATTTCATGTATAAATTATAAGATACCTATGTTTATTATTGTACCTATACATATTTTGTGGGGTATTATTTTTTAATATTTTATCTCCAGCAATCTTTATCCGGCATATTTCTTTTGTTCTTTGAGGTGGATGTTTCCTATTGCTAGAGTGAAGTAACTATTACTCTATGCCAAGTTTCATGGAATTCTGCAGGAAAGTTTCCTCATACCGTTTCTTCACGTCTCGAGATTGATAAGAGTACCCAAAAACCTTGAAACAAGCGGTGTAAGGAAACCCCCTGATAGAATTTTATGAAACGTGGCATGGTGTAGATGCAGATGCAGTACTTGACTTCTGGTAACAAGAAAGGGTCACTTTCTATACCAGAAGAGAGTTTCGGAGTAATGATTGCGGGGTGATTTTTAAGACAAAATAAAAGTAGACAAATTAATATGCATTGGGGCTCGTAGTGTCTCGGAGAGACACACTATGCTCGTCTACGTTAATGTTAGAGCTTGTCCGGAGAAGAGTTACCTCACTAAACGGTATTATAACAAAAAAGGCATAAATTACATACTACAGAGTTCTACAAATATGGGAGGTATTTTTGCATACCAGAACTATGCTACTATAGAACTATACTACTGAAATCAACGTGTTTTTTTTTAGATGTCAATCTGGCTTTTCATGACCTACCGACTGATACTTTATTTGGTCTTGTCTTGTCTTGCCAGATTATTTAGTCCTTAAGAGCTGTTCTCCAACAATACTTTTCGGTTCTGATTCTCGTGACCTGAATTGAGATGATGAATTTGAAATCACCAAAAGGTTAATTTTAATTTGTAGCTCAAGTTGTATGGCATAACAGATTGCAAAAAGACTTCATTAAAAGCCATTTCTCTTTGAAATGACCTAAATACAATTTTTAAAGTGAATTGTTGAAAATGCAGATAATCTCTGCTTTTGGATTATGTTATGAAAAATTATAGGGTTATATACATATCCTTAATCATCTTTTTCATTTTACATTTATGTAAACAAAACTTTACAGAGGAATCATTTATAAGTCGGAACAAAACCAAAAATAAGTTTTTGTAACAAAAAATGTAGCTAATATATCAAATGTCACAGTGCTTCTGAATGTATTTACTATAAGAACATATTCTAAAAGCATTAGTTACACGTACATCGTACATTCACATTTGAATATGAGAGAGCTCTTTCTGCAATACTGGTGAAATTATATTCACAATCATCTCACTTAATTGTTAAGATAATGGTGAAATTATTCTCGTCATCTTACAACGAATATGCTTATGCTTTTCACCACCAAATAAGAGTTTTGCATTTGAACTTATTTAGATTAAATGCAATAGCAACTTAGAATAATGCAAAGCAGCATCCACGGCATACAAATCCTGAGAGAATTATGTATGCAGGGTTTAAGTTTGGAAACACTTTACAGTAAATTAAGTGAAGTTAAGCAAGCTGGTATATAATTATTTATTCATTGCACAACTGCACTCTATGCATAGAATTAACAAACGTGCATTTATTAAACAGGCTGTATCTTAAAACACGTGCATTATGCACTAGTTGTTTAATATGTGACTTAATATTCTAGCTTTTAATTAAAATCTTGCTTCATGTTTATGTAAGCTGGGTAAGTTTTACATTAAAAAATTTATTTTTAAAACAACTCTAGACTGCAGACCTTAAAACGACACTACTTTGCATTTTGATTCTCGTTTCTATGTTTACCATTTCTAAGTATAGATTTTAATAATCTTCTCTGTATTCCAATTTGAATTGCTTTAGGGCTTTAGGTTAAGACACACTGTGGGGTTGGAAAATAACTTGTGTAGTGGTTAAACGCAAGGTTCTTCCCTCAAATTACGTTTGAGCTATGTCTAACGTCTTGCAGAAGTGGAATGTGGTATGTGTAAATAAGGCAAAACAGGGTTAATATTGTTCTGGTGTAAAGTCGGAAAGTAAGAGCTATTATTATTCCACTATTTTGACTAGTAAGTTTCACCCAAGTTATCTTTTCTTATTGTATGCAATTTAATCATCATTGTGTCAAGGAAGAGTTTATGAAGGGTGTCTAACAATCAGGAATATAAAACGATCCTGGGGGAAAATCCTTGCTAGAGCTTAACAAAAACTGTAATGAGCATTTCCTGTAGTGGAAACTTTGAGGTTATCAACGATAATGGGGGGAGATTGTGTGGTCGTCGCAGGGTAACAGTTACCCTTTAGTTTCCTAAGCTAAGTTAGTTTTGATTCTATTAGAAATGTGAACTTTGGAATAATGTGAAGTTTCAAGTAAACATTTAAATCTATTTTAAAGCCTTTTGATGGCTTCTTGAAGTCTAATTTGAATCAATTTACATTACAACAAAATTACCACTTTCTGATGAAATTGTGAAACAGAGCAGTTGCTCTTTATCGATTAAACGATACTTTCCAGCAAAATTGTTGTTTATTTTTTAAAAGTAGATTTGATATAATTAATATGTTTAATAAAATTATTTATTACTGAAAATGATGTTCTTAAAACAGAAATTTCTAGGCTTGATGATTTTTTCATATTTCTAAAGGCCATGAAAATTCGTATGTAAGCAACGTTCGTTTCTTTTTCAAAAACTTTGAGTAAAAGGTTATAGAGATATATTTCCACACAAACCGCATACAAATAAGCTCTTGTCTTTTTTTGCGACAGGAGATAAAATTATTGAATGTCAGAAATGGATTGCACAACGATAATACTTTTTTTTAACTTGCATGTATTTGGGATGGTAAAAGGAAGAGGCACTTTGTAGAGTTAGAAATATAAATACACATGATATAGGATATTAGAATATCATATCGAACGAGAGAGGAATTTTCCAAATTTGTTTGTAAGCACTTAATGATGAGTACCGCAATTTTTTTTGTTGACGCTACTATTTTAAATAGGTATAACAATTTTTTAATATCACCTAGACACATTACAGTTTTGTTATTTTGTTGCGACTTTCTGTTACAATTAACAAGGCGGAAAATAAATAAGAATAGGTATATTTTTATAGTAAGTAATTATACAGGGTGCCCATTATGTATGGAATATAGTATATATCTCGGTAAATATCGACTTTATAAAAAGAATTGTTATATAAAAGTTGTTTAACATTTTATTTTCCATAATAAGATAGCATTCAATTGTTTTTATTTCAGAAAACAAATGAGTAATGAATGACACTTTTTTTAAATATCAATGTACCCTTTCATTAGACTCATTAGTAGGTATTGCGGTACTTGAGACCAGCCCCTCCACTTTTTTTCTGGCCACGCCTACTGCGCTCTGATTGGCTATCCCCGCTCCTGTTGACACGCCTGCTGCTCTCTGATTTGTTACCCCCCACTCCTGTAGCTGCTCCCCTTGATTCTGATTAGTTGAAGGCAGCCATTTTGGAACTCGTCGCCATTTTACCACGCCCTATGACGCCATTACGGGAATCTGTATTACCGACAACATGTATACGTCTAAGAGAAATCTGAAGAAATCTTATGAAGAAATCTGTATTACCGGTATGTAGAGGTCGCGTAAAAAGAGAACTGTATTAGAGAAGACCCTTCAATTAGAATCTGCAGCCATTTTATATCACAACATGTGGCGCTAAATTTGAATCTGCCAAATTACTGAATCTGTCAATTTTAAATTTGTCATTTTTGCATCTGTCATTTTAAATCTGTCAATTTTGCAGCTGTTATTTTGAATCTGTCATTTTAAATCTGTCATTTCTGCATCTGTCATTTTTGCATCTGTCAATTTTGAATCTGTCATTTTAAATCTGTCAATTTTGCATCTGTCATTTATGCGTCTGTCAATTTTAATCTGTCATTTTAAATCTGTCATTTATGAATCTGTCATTTAAGTCTGTCATTTGAAACTGTCAAATTACTGAATCTGTCAATTTTAAATTTGTCATCTTTGCATCTGTTATTTAAATCTGTCAATTTTGTATCTGTCATTTTGAATTTGTCATTTCGAAGTCGTCATCTTGGATTTCCCTGCCCTCGATTTGAATCTTAGCGCTAACTCGGGGATTGGATCGACCATATTTTATCCCTTTCACTAGACGGAAACTCTTTCTCTCCTTCTCATAGGGTGACTACTTACCGGCTGCTTTGTAACTTAGGATGTTCGCCGTCGGAAATCTTCGGCTTTTTTCGTGTACTCGCTCGCTGATAACGATCTACCTTTTATATAGTCACCCTTCACTCTTCACCCTTAATCATGCTAGTAAATGAAACATCAATGTTTAAATATACATATTATTTATTTTGCTATACATTTCGAGGAGTAAATGGACAATTGTAACATATTATTTAACAAATTATTAATTACACAGTATGAGTTGAGATCATCACGTAATACTTGCAAATTGTTCAAATATTTTTGTAACTTATTTCTAAGATAGTTTATTTCCGCCATGGTGTTCTTAATACGACGGTGCAAACGTTGTCGTTGACGTCTTAGGCTGATGCCGATATGATTGCAGTCGTGTACGTACGGCATCGATAAACTTTTGCGGATAATGTTTTATTATTTTTAATAAAATGAACGAGTTCAATCCACCAGTTGTTGTTGTTGCTGCGTTGTCTATTAAACTGGTAGCTGAGTAGTACCCGCATAACAGTTCGGTCGTGAATAAAATGGAGTCTGTTGGTGGAAGCGTTTTATAGACATCTTCAGGGCGTCTCAGTTGACCTTCTGCTACGTTCTCTATGTTTGCGTGGCAGAAACGCGAAAAGTCCAGGTGATGTAACGTTCGCGCCTGATGATTGATCAGCGGTGCTAGATGCAATATAGACTGAAACTCGTAATCTTTTAAGGTTATAGTCCGTTGTTTATCATTCTGATGAATCGCCACCCTGTTGCCGAAAAACTCGTTGTGAATAATCTCGATGTATAAATTCTCACATAGATGGACTTTCAAATGTTTATCACGATGTAGTACACTGTTGTCCTTGCAGCAGCAACCATAAAAGAAATTTTTAAACATTGTCTCGACTCGTATATCATACAACTCGAACCAGTCACTTTCCGACAACACTATTTCACCATGCAGGCATACGTTATTCACGCATTCGAGCTTCACTACCACGTCAAATTCTTTAGACCACAAGGCGCCGTCGTCGTCGTCGTCAGGTAGAATAAGTCCTACTTGGATGTTGTGTACATGGTCGTAGTTTTCTTTTTCTTCCCCTGGAGGTCTCGTAACATACAACGGATACTGGACAGCCCCGAGCAGTTGAACACGTACTTCACCTTTAGCTACTGCTGCTACTGGTGTATCTACAATGGTAAAGTTTGCTGATGCTGCTACAGCGTCATCAGCGTAGTATAGAGGCTGCTGCTGCTGCGACAGATCATGGAACGCTAAAACAATAATACAATAATCGGTTAATATAAGCATAAACATACAAAAGTTTTAAACATCTTACCTAGTTCTTCATTGTTCGACTCTTGACCGTTCTCGCAGTACTTGTCGGTACTTGCTGTTGATGATGATGATGAGTGATCTGCAACATCAGGGCCTTCATCTAAACAAGTAACAAAATAGACACAAATTAGCATACAAACACAAACTTGAAGTTTTATAAACAACTTACCTATTTGCAGGGGAAATACTTCGCTCTCACAGGCATACTCGTAACACGTTTGAAACTTGACCTTTCTTTCATTGTCAAATTGTTGTTGTTTAGTCGGAGCAATTGAATGCCATAGGCATAGATTGTCACTGCTGTTGTTAATCGTGACCATCCCTCTGCGTTGGCTACATTCTTCGGCAAAGGTGCTGTACGTAAGGTAACGATTGCGACCTTGTCCGGCTGGTGGTGTTACAATGGTAGCGATCAGTCTAAAGGTGTCCGAACGCAAGGCTTCAGGATCTCTCTGTAAGATTGATTTTATAATGCCCCAGACATCGTTGAATGTGACTTCATCAGCTCGTTTGAGGCTCATGTAGCCGGGAAGTTTTTGTTTGAAACTATCGAATTCAAATGCGGCCCCAATCTTATCTGTAGACTGCGCCCGGCTTAACAAATTCCGTAAAATTTCATTGATAGCCGATTTAAAAAAGTTTAAATGGTCTTCACCGTCCGGCGCGTCATTTACTTTAAACACTACTCGGTGTTTCTGGGTGCCGAATTTCTTTATGGTGGACACACTTTCGGCGATTACTTCGTAGAGAGAAGACATTTTGTACAGGTAAGCGTAACAACAACAATATCGCACTTGCACACTTAGCAACTGCTAAAAACAAAGATTATATGTCGTTAATTTTTTTTAAATAAACATTAACATCTGAATGCAAAGCAAGCTAGTTTATTACGCAACTAGTACGTTAAACATAAGCTATTCAAATTTTTATGTAATATTAAATATTATAAATAATAATTCTTTACATTATATGTATATTGTTATAAACAATTCGTGTTTAAGAACCCTCACGAATATGAACGCAGGGTTTGCTTTCTTTCACGAAGCTTTAATAGCAATTTAATTTAAGCAAATACTATAGCTTAAATTGTTAGTGGTTTAGCAATATTAAAATGATAAGGGAAATATTATTATTATTATTTGTAAGGGCTATAACGCATAAAGGTATCAATGCTTCTCGGAGTGTTACAACGCCTGGGCGTCACGAGACATGCTTAAGAGAAGCGTTGAAATATGCAGTATATCCATCTTTATTTTAAATACAGATTTTTATATATTGCCGTTTATATCACTCCAACTGGTTTAACAATTCGAGCGACCTTCGAGAGTACCATCCATGTTTACGTGCACGCATAGACGTGCATCAGGGTGATATGATAAATGCACGAACTTTACTGTTAGTACTTCCGATAACAAAATGCTATGACGCGCCGTTACTGTTTACCTTGATGGCTCGAGAAGTGTTAGAGATCTTTTTTGATTTCCCGATGCTAGGGCGTTGGGTGTCATGAGAAGCGTTATAACACACATTTAGAATAAAGTTAATCTTGCTCGAAAACTGCTTATCTAATTTAAGCAGATATAAAATTATTATTATTAAAGCTTAAATTGTGAAGAGGTTTAGCAACATTAAAATGATAAGGGGAATATTATTAATTGTAAAAATGATTTGTACAAAGTCAAAGAAAGATCCGTTTTAATGCAAGTTAATAAAACCTTTTTTAGCAAGTAACCATTATTATTAACCAGTCTTAAAACTTTAATAGCAATCTAATTTAAGCAAATTATTAAAGTTTAAATTGCTAATAAAACCCTTTGGCAAACTATTATTATTATTATAAATAACAAATAGGTTAAACTTGCTTGAAAAGTGTAAAACTTCATAATATTTTACCTGAATAATATAAATTACTGTCCCTTATAGCAGGTAAGAAATCACCTAGAGATAAATGGAAAGATAGAAATCTTTTTAGAACGACATTCTCAAATACCAGTCACGAACTCTCTTAACCCTTAATTTAAAAATAAAAGCTTGGATGCTACATGACGGTAAAAATTGAAATTTTGTTGTTAAAATATTTACCGGGTCTATTATAAACTACGATTAAACAGGAAATATGGAGAACAAGTTTGGAATAAACAAAATCTAATAAATGACGTATGTTAATAAAAACTTTTAGCAAATAACTATTTTAACATTAAACTTTAATATTATCAATGCTTAATGTATCAGTTAGTTAAAAAACTGTTAGCGGTTTAGCATCATTAAAATGACATAGGGAAATATTATTGTTCGCAAAATAAATCAGATTATATGTTGTTAATTTTTTAAATTGTGAAGAGGTTTAGCAACATTAAAATGATAAGGGAAATACTATTATTATTATTTGTAAAAATACTTTGTACAAAGTTAAAGAAAGATCCGTTTTAATACAAGTTAATAAAACCTTTTAGCAAATACCATTATTATTAACCAGTCTTAAAACTTTAATAGCAGTCTAATTTAAGCAAATATTATAAGCAAAGTTTAAATTGTTAATAAAACCCTTTGGCAAACTATTATTATTATTATGAATAACAAATAAGTTAAACTTGCTTGAAAAGTGTAAAACTTCATAATATTTTACCTGAATAATGTAAATTACTCTCCCTTATAACAGGTAAGAAAACAAAATAAAGGTACAATAAAGTAACTACGTAATAAACAATTAATAAAATCCTACCTTTGTTGGCTGCTTTGGATCGTCTGACGCAAACACTCAAAGTTTTATTTAAAAATTAGTTTTATTCACCACTAAACAAATACACACACACACACACACACCCACAATAGCAACAAATAAGAGCTAAAAAAGCACTATCAACAGCGATAGCGGACGTAGGCAAGTGATACCTGGAAGTTCAGGATTTGCTTTTATACGTTCTAAAACAATCGTAGCGCCCTCTGGTTGTCATTAAAACATCGTTTAGGTATTGCGAGATATTGCGCAATATTACGAAATAAACAAGAATGAACCTGATTCAAAATTCCTTCAAAGGCACTGTTAATTAAGCCTTTATTAGGTCATAAATTAGTCGGATATCATAAACCGTCGTGGTCGCTCATGCCTACTTTATCTTGTTTAATGATATGATTTACGCAGCGCACTACCACCTGCCGTCGGTAATGATTACACTCAGATCTGAATAAAAGATAAGATTTCTTTCTTATTCAGAACCTTTTTCAAAACGGTCGATAATGTATTATTTTTTATTAGGGCTAAATTCATCATAGACATGTAGTCAAATAAGAGAATGACTTCAATTTATTATTTAACTAAATGCAGTAAATACTCACTTTATCGTCGTATAACATCTAAACTCTTAATTAAGGTATTGATCGACCTATCGATAAAGATTTACCTGAGAAAAAACAATTTTTATAACAAAAAACGGTATCAAGTATAACAAAAAGCAGCATTTACACTATAAAGTACTGATGACTGTCCTAGATTTATTTGAAATCAGCTGTAGATCTAAAATTTAATAAAAATCAGCTTGAAAACCAGTAAACCTACCACCCTGAAAATACATATGTCATTGATCCGAATATTTTTCCCACTACAATATGTCCAATCGCCCGTAATAAGTGATAATTTAATAAAAGTTTATTTGTTCTCATGGTCGTTTTAAACTGAATCACCTTTTACACGATCAAAACATACAATTCAATTGAATTCAAGTAACTTATTTAACAATTTATGTTTTCTAAAATTAAGCTCGCTCGCTAGTAGAGCTCAACAATATACATTTCATTAAGGTTTTCCCCTAACAAACTAATAAAATATAAGTAACTAACAAAGAATAAATGCCTGTATTTAATAAAGAATTTTAAAGTAAAGTATTAAAATTTAAAATAATTTAAATTCAACGACAGCGGCAATAATAATAGCCGATAATTTAACTTTAAAGTAAAATGTTTCTGTTTATTAATAAATATCATGGAACAATTTTACATTTTATCTAATTCCCTTTCTTTTTTTTTGGGGTAAAGGAAGGTATATATTTTTATTGTCAACATTAGTGTTAAACTTTTAAAGAAAATATCACAACCTACATACATACCTGCTAAGGGTTTCAATCAATTTTAATTTTAATAAACTCCCCAGGTGAAAACGTACTTGCCCTCTAGTTTCAATAAGTTTAATGAACTGAGGCTACTACCAGCTTATAAGCTTTATCGTTTTGAAATATCAACTTTACCCCTTGAATGTTTCTTACACACTATATATACAGGTAGAAGATTACTTGTTATCGGGCGATCTTCAACTTTAACGAAAATGAACCCTTTCATTATGCTTTCTCTCAGTGCAATAAATCTAGATATTATCTTTTAGCAGGTGTTAAGAACAAATACATTTGGGTCTCCAGGCATACAAGTTTATTCCTGCAGATTGAGCTGACTATAAAAAACCGAGCTTCACCCAACACTATCTTTAGTTTTTATTAACTAGAGAAATTTATTAGCCTCGTTATGCTTCTAGTGATAGGTTGTCTCTTTGACAGGCTAAAACACCGCTGATTTAACGAAAATGAACACTTTCATTATGCTCTTTCTCTCAGGGCAATAAATCTAGATATTATCTTTTAGCAGATGTTAAGAACAGCTGCATTTGGGTCTCCGCGCATACAAGTTTATTCCTGCAGATTGAGCTGACTATAAAAACCGAACTTCACCCTACACTAACTTTAGTTTTTATTCTTGTTAACTCAGCGGATTGGTGATAATTATTTCTAACGCTCCGGTGATATTATTATTATTACTTAACTAGTTTTTATTCAGTAGTGCTTGCTTCAACATTAAAAAACGTGTATGTTAAAACTAATTATTTTTATTATTAACGTGTACGTGTTTAAGCATAAAATTTTAAATAAAATGCTACTATTTAAATTCTAACATGTGTGTGTCTTTGTTTTTACGTAGAAAAAAATGGACTTGTTACAACAATTGAACAAACCTTCTGGCAACAGTGGCGGTCTGAAACCTATCAAGAAATTATGCGACTACGGGGTCAAAGAGGTCGTCGAAATACTAGAGTTCAAAAGAGTTGTTTGCCGTGATAAACGTCAAAGTGTGATTGTTGTTGGTGAAAACTACGTTACATTTACGAACTACGTTACAGCGAATCAGCGGTAAGCTGACGTACGAGAGGGTTAAGGACTTAACGAAAAGATTGAGTCTAAAACTATTTCTGCCTACTGTTCCTGGGGAAAACAAGTGACCGTTTGCCTTATGACGACTACATATCTGTGGAAACAAATAAGTTACTTTTACACGCATTATCATCATCATCATCATCATTGAGTTCTCTTTTAATGCTCTATTTTATGTTTCTAGCCCCTGGAACCGCAAATAGAAAATTGAGGCCAACAGTAAATACAAGATGTACGACGGTGATCCCTCTGCAATATTCATCATCATCATCACCATCATTTGATGAAATGTGAAATTAATTGTAATAATAATAATTCCTAGCTAAATAAATATTCTATTTAAACATTGATGTTTCATTTACTAGCATTAGGATGAAGGGAGAGAGCAGGAAGGAGAGAGAGTGAGAAAGAGAGAGCGAAAGCAAGCGTTCGAGAGAGAGAGAGAGAGAAGGTGAGAAAGAGTTTCCATTTAGTGAAAGGGATAAAAGATGGTCGATCCAATCCCAGAGCTAAAAATTCAAGGGTTGGAAATCTAAACTGGCGACTTTAACAATGACAAATTCAAAATGACAGATTCAAAATTGACAGACGCATAAATGACAGCTGCAAAATTGACAGATTTAAAATGACAGATTCAAAATTGACAGATTTAAAATGACAGATGCAAAAATTACAGATTCAAAATTGACAGACGCATAAATGACAGCTGCTAAATCAACAGGTGCAAAAATGACAGATGCAAAATTGACAGATTTAAAATGACAGATTCAAAATTGACAGATGCAAAAATGACAGATTTAAATTACAGATTCAGTAACAGACAGGAAAAAGTTTTTCCTGTCAAAATGACAAAACAAACCAACTTATTTCAACAAATAAAAAACATGTTAATTAAATAAATCAATAGAAATAATAACATATCATAATAATTAGCCGTCTACGATGAAAATAAACTTGATAAAGAAGAAAACCCTCCTTCGAAACGTCGTTTAATACAAAAAACTTATTTATTATTCACCTATGAGCTAAAGAACCAAAGAAAAAATAATCTAAAAATGTAGAAATAATAATTATTTCGAAAAGGAATTATTCCTTCGTGTACACAATGTAATAATTATTTTTTATTGTGATTTCCCATGTTATGGAAGGTTTCATTAAAACAAAACTGGAATCAGATATAGTTAATGCTTCAAAAAGAAAAAAATAAATACAAACATTTTTCTTACCAGAGCGGTGTTTTGAATAATAATAATCAACTTTCTATTTTGAAGTAACTGGCTTTAACGGTATTAATAGAAAATGAGTAGACTTGTATTCTGGAAAAATCAAATACTGGAATGAAACCCTTTATAACGAGATTCTGCAGAGATGCACGAGATGCTTTCTGAGCAGGAGACCCCACTTAGTTTTCGTCACTGTATTTAAAAATAGTGAACACAAAGCTACGTACATGCTACCTCATGCTGGACTTTGCTACATTTTTGCTTAATTGCTGTATCAACTAACGTAATTCAAATAAATAATTTCGAATTGTTTTATAAAATCTCATTCTTGTTTAAACAAAGTCTTTAAAACTAAATAACCAGCTTGAGGGTGTACAGTTTGCTATGTCAAATAAAACGTTTTATAAAAGAACGTCTCCCTCTTGCATGAGCTTGAGTTGAATTGTATTGTCTTTCACAGTGGGTATTTCCGAACCTATGTTTATATGTTTTTATGTAGAATCACTCTTAAAAATAAATCTTTTTCTTATTATGTTTCTTTTTCCATCTAGTAGGACGTCATATCGAACTTTTTTCAAAAATTTAATCGAAACTGTGCATAAAAGCATCGGCAAGCTTCAGTAATCCTTTCTTTTATTAACAAAAGAATAACGAAATTAAGTTTCGAGTAAAACTTTACAGAAAGCTGCATGATTGGGGGAGCAGCAGGTTGTCTTAAAAGTTTTAGAAATTTTGGTGTGGTTACAACAAAGGTACCTTGTCCACAGCGAAAATCGTATTTTCTATATGCAATTCCACTGCCGAAATGCATATTGACGTGAGCCAAATACAAATACAAGTGTACATATGTTAGTTTTGCCACACCACTTAATACAGCGTCGTGATAAACCACTGTACTTGTAATCTGTTCAGTGGCGTAACTACGTAAGATTGCGCGCCCCTGCGAGACTTACGTTTGGGCCGCTTAAATATAAATTATATGTAGGCAAATTTTGTTGAATTAAAATATGCAATAACTAATAATAATTCATTACTTTTTTATTTGCTTGTATCTTTTTAACGAATTTGTTTTATATGATTAATGAGATTTAACACCAATTATTACAGTTTGTTCCAGGCTTTAATGTAGGCTAATTGGACAACTAAACTGTCAAAATCCATTGTTTTTACTATTTTCCCTATAAACTCTCTTAATACATTTGATAAAACTTTAGATTCTGGCCCGCCATCCGCACATGCTAGAACACTCGATGTGTCTCATCGAGCTGAACAATATACTCTCCTAACCTAACCGAATCTAACCCAACTCAATCGAACCTAACCTAACCTAGGTTTAAGTGTGGGTTATTAGGTAATCCAAACTACGCGGTAGAAATGTCAACCAAACCATTTATTTTGTTGGCGTTGCAGTGTTAGATCGTGTTTTTAAGTATTTTGATGTGTTTTTTTATTAAATAAGCTGAATTTTTGTATAATGGACAGTGAATATCTTCGAAAATTATCAACGGAGAATCTAGATGTTGGTGAAAGGTAGGTTTAACAATTTATATTATTGTTTACCTGTGTAACCATTGTTTTGTTTTTAGGTATCGACTGAAATTAAAATTAATAAGCGGCTTGGACCCGTTTCTAATTAATTCTCAGGACCTTAACTACATCATTAATGGAGTTCCACCTATCACAAACATGGATATAATTTCTTATTTGGTTTTTACCCATAGTTTTTGCAATATGCCCCATATTTTGAGAAGGAACCCAATCTGGATGTTCTTTGTTTTCCAATAAGGCAGGCTCCCCTATTAATAGTAAATGTATTAGAAATTAAAACCACTAAAATTTTCTTCCTCAAAACGCTAAGAAGGTTACTTTTCCATACAGTTTTAGAAACTTACCAGTTATAAAATGTTTGCTGCAGACTCTCTGATATTTCAGCTTTGATTCGGTTAAATTATCACGCTTTATAGCAGCTATCCATAAGGCCCTGCGTGTTTTTGACAACTCATTTTTATGTGGCTTATTTGGTAAACTCAGTATGGCAGGAATTCTTAAAACGACACATTGCCACGATAGCGTCGACTTCCGCAGTTAACAACAATACAAGTCACAGGCATAATAATAATAAAGCTCTCTAAAAACACTGGAGAAAAAACAAACAACAAAATTAACTAGAAAACACGAATATAAATGCTCTTTCAACGCTAGCTCAAATGGTTGTTTACATACATGTGTGCCAACCACTGTCATTCGAAATTAGATTTGACAGGTCGTTGGATTGCCTAATTAATCAATTCATCCGTGATTTAATTTAGTTTTTCGTTAGGTTAGATCTAGATGTATACCTAGTACATGTGTACTAGGTATACATCTAGATCTAACCTAACGAAATACGGCTCAAATATGGCAGTCTAAACTTTGATGAGATGACCTATGTATGTACATAGGTCATCTCATCAAAGTTTAGACGGCCATATTTGAGCCCAAGTTCGATCTGTCAGTTTCTGACATAACCTAACATAAGTGAACCGCCGAAGTCTTTTTTTCCAAAAAATGACTGGTTGTAGTGCACCAAACTGTTCTAGCAACTCGCTGAATGGTGCACGTTTGTTTCTTTTTCCAAAAGATACGAAAATAAGATAAATTTGGTTAGATATGCGTAGAATTGGAAATTACGGAATACTCAAGATTATGCAAAGTAAGCAAGTTTGAGTCTTAATAAAATTACATGTAAATATAATATGAATTATTTAAGCATATAGAGAAAATGTTGTCTTTAGATTACACACTCTTTTATTGCCGTTTTACATTTCGACGACATTCAACGGCAACATCTGACGAGAAAGAAGATAGTAATAACTCGGAATTAACATGAAATTGGAATGGAACATGGAAATAAATTAATAGCGGACCTTGAATGAAAACCATCAATTTATTATAAAATGCGCAAAAGAAATTTCCATCACCTCAAAAGAAACAGACACTATTCACTTCAGGTTTAAAAAAATACTGATGTGGCCGCTGGAAATTTTGAAAATGGCAGTATAAATAATACGAATTGCAGGTTAATTTTCAATTACATTTTAAATTGTAGTTACCTACTTAATATATTCGTAATTTTTAGTTGGTTAGAAAGGTTACAAATATTAAAGAAATAGTTATAGCATCTAGCATCCACTTCCATCATATTCCATAGTGCGCAGACATTATTGTCAGATGTTAGATTTCCCTCCACGGCTTTTATATATTTTTTAACTTAAATAATGTTTGAAAGGGATACCTACCACCTACCATTAATAAATTAATTAGTATCACAATTACAATATTCTCTTTAGTTTTTATTGTTGTTTTGCTCGCATAACTAATAAATCTTCGCCATTTTAGACTATCATTTTTTAATGTGTTAATGTTTTCGTGGTATTATTATTCAGTAGTAGTAGTAGTAGTTAATATTATTCAATAGCAGAAAATAATTTGAATCCCCAAAAATTTGGTTTGTTAATAAGTTAATACATAGTAATATTGATTTGTTCTAGTTAAAATATTTGTAACTTTCTCTGTATGTTATGTAAATATTTGATTTGACAAATTCATGACAATTTAAAATTGCCGTTAAAATGACGCCATTTTTGTACCTATTTCAAAAACCAATAGTGGAAATGGGCGGGACAACCTTATAGCGTTTTCAATCGACTGCTCTGGAGTGCTCTTAGATTGCTCTGAGAGCAAATTACGTATTCGATTGGTGCACCTAACATTCCGGTCATCGAGATTTACGTGTTCGATTGCGTCAAGCGCTCCATGTAAAAGCACACCGAGAGTGCTCTTCGTTGATTTGTCTCGTGAGACAGATCAATTCAGATCAGAACAAAAACCTAACCTCTAATTCATTCGTATCTATGTTACTTCAACCGAAAAAATACATTCAAAGTATTATTATGGATTATAAAATGTGTTGTTTGGCTTTATTAGAAATTTTATCATCAGATTCGTCTAATGATATAGAAATTGAAACTATTATTAAATATCTGAATGACAAACAATCATTACGCAAAATTCATAAATTCCAGGAGACAATAAATTCATTTTCTGATGACTAGGTTTGCTATAATAATATGCAATAAAATATTTTATTAATCGTTTTTGCCCATTTTTGCGAACCATAATAAATAAATTCCCGATCATGTTTCACAACAATTATATTGCCCAAGTGTTTTATTGTTATTAGATATAATAGTTTAATATAATAATGGTCTCAAAAATACGGCATTCGAAATGATTTTATTCGGTTGTGCATTGTAATCACTTTTCGATCAATCTAAGGTCAATCTACATAAGAGCACTGACTTTATATCCGTTTTGCGAGCAACCGCAGAGCAATCTGCAATTGAGCAATCCGGGCTCCAATTGAAAACGCCATTACTTTGAACATAATATACAAGCATCGACGGACCTTGGGTTAGATTAGATCAAGTTAGGTTAGGTGAAGTGAGGTGAGGTTAGGTTAGGCCCAGTAGCGCAACCAGAACATTTTCTCGGGGGGGGGGGGGGTTTATTTGAATAAATTTGCGTAATATATACTATCTTATTTACTTATGTATATTATTAAGAGAATAAGGAAAATCTTTATGATAAATAGAAAAATCTCGGGGGATTTCGACCCCCAAACCCTCCCGCCATGGGTGCGCCACTGGTTAGGCCTCATGCGCATCAAAACATGCAATTTCAGGTAGGGTGGGGGAATTAACATGGAAGGTTATGGCTTCCCTTCCAAAAAAGTCTTTGGCGATTTTATCGAAACTACTGCCCCCCCAAATTTCATTGTTATTCAGCTCGATGATACGTATCGAATTGTATACAGCATGTGCGGGTGCGGGTGGCGGACCTAAACTGAAGAACAGCCATACATTTCTCCGAAAACTACCAATCTGTTGTCGCTGATTCAACAAGCTAGCACATCTATTTTGAAGTTTTTAAGCAAGTTTAAAATTTCATTACAATTTACAAGTAAGCACGAAGAATGTACGACGAAAGTGTTTTAGTTATTGGTAGCATCGTCGTCAAATCAAATAAATAATCACTACTTAATAATTTAATTAATCATATTTAAACACCTAATATTATTGTTACACAATATCCTCTAATTGTTTTGAGCCTATATATCCATAATTCCCTTTTATTGTCTTCATATAATGTTTTAAAATTTCTATTTCCAACGAAATAAAATTTCACGTAAGCGGCGTCCTTCGGATGGTTGCACCCCCCCTCGCGGGGTCTGCGGGGTCGGTAGTTACGCCACTGAACCTATTATTCTCAAATTAGATTAACACCTTGGTTCTAGATTTGAAAAGAACTTAGACATCTTGAAAAGACATCTCATACGCTGTTATAAACCATTTTATGAAAATCTTGATACCGATATGAGTTCTAATGCTAAGGCTGAGTCTCAAGAATCCAAAACAAAAATCTGTTCTAAAAAGTGACCCTACCCCTAATCCAACATTTTATTTTATTTATTTTAACTTATCTTCTACTTCTACGAGTGTAAGTTTGCTTAACGAGCCGCGAGGCGGCGAGTTAAGCAATATACGAGTATTACAAAAAGGAATTGTAACACGTGTTTTAAATACTACTTTGTCTATTTCGCCTTAATCTACAATTTACTTTAAAGAAATGGGAAAATGTACACGCGGGTATTTTCGATGTGGTAATGTTGGTAATAACTGATAACGCATGCAATGGCATCCACTGTTATTTTGAAAAAATCACGTAGGCAGGAAAAAATTCAAGTTTAAAAAAATATGACAGCTTAGTTGTTTCTTCTGATATAAGATCAAAAATGTTTATTGTAATAGAAACAGTAAAACCTTGAGTGAGTACAGGATTGTCTTATCAAAATAATTATTTATAATAAAAATAAGTATGTTTCATTATTCTCGCTGTTATTTCTGAGCATCATAACATTCAAATTTTCAAAACGGCGCCAGTTAATGAATACTTATTAGTACCTATCACAGACAGACTGACAGAGTAGGCTGGCAGCTAAATTTACTTACTGCCAGCCTTACAAATAAAAAAATCACTACTTCCAGTTGCACAAAGTAGCACTTTGTGTAACTGTTTTTCGCAAAAACAGTGTCACAAACACAAAGTAACCTTTGTATACGCGAAATAGACAAATGTAAGTTGTGATGTTTGTTTGTTTGTTTATGGGCGAGGAATCCGGATGGCGGAGCATCCTTCGTACCTCATGGCACCGATTGCTATGATCATTTGGTCGACCCTACTAGAATTTAGCCGAATCTGGGGGAATTCCACCCCCAGTAGGGATTTTTAACGTGCCAAACATCGCATTGACACGGGACCTACAGTTTTACTTCCTATCCGAAAAGAAGACATGTTTTTTAATTTTTCTCCGCTATGAAAAATTACCAGCTCGGGTCGGGGATCGAACCTGCAATCCTTGGATTATGAAGCAAACATGCAAACCACTAATCCACCGAGGCTGGCTAGTTGTGATGTTGCTGCGTTAAAATAACAAAAACCGTTATAATTTTGTTCGCGTATAGGCAACACAAACCACATTTTAATCATAATTTTGCTGAACATGTATTGCAAATCCATTTTCTAGTTGATATTATTATTGAAATTAATGTATGTGTATTTATATCTAATATTACGATTAAAGCACATTAAGATAATGGAACTACCATTTTCATATGCTTTCATCCAATTTTCTGCCATAGCAATCGTTGGTAACAACGACAGCCGCTAAAACTATTATATTCTTAGTGATAGTTACTGCATACGCGATACTTTTAATTAATTTTATTATGTTACAGGGCATAATATGCAAGCTCAGTGAATGACACCGTTATGCTGTTTTATTCTTGACATTTAATTATCTCCTGATGGGAAAGCAATTTCTATTTAGTCTGGATTTTAGAATAAACTGAGTAGTAGTCTTTTTGTAGAGTTCCGGTAATTAAACATCTGAGTTCAACATCTTGTGGTGCTACATGCATGCGCATCTAGTATATTCTGTATTAAGGTTCGTTACATTATAAAGTGCTCTCTCTTCACAGTGAAGCAGTGCAATGCGTTAACGAAGCTGCACTAACTTAAAGGGCCGACTCTTATCCCATCCTGATGCATAATGATGTCTCTTGAATTTCTTTTATATTTTCTGTTTTGTGTGGGAGATAACCAAGTTAGTTTAGAAATGTATAAAACCTCTTGTAGGCCGGGGTCGTAATTCAATAATGATTTAATTTTGTTAAACATTCTTTTGGTACATATATTTTAAAGAATACTAATTCTCACAAATCAAAGTTAATCCCAAGTATGATTGTTACATTTGACAGGTCCTTTCGGGTCGTGTGACTGCTTGCTCCGGAGTGGGCGGGAACGGTCGGTTACGCTTCACTAGCAGTAATTCATATGCGTTCCATTTTGAGACCAAAACGTAAAATACCACAGAGCCGGATTAAGGCACACATGAAAAGATAATTACAACACATTAGTCGCTTACCCTTTAAATGGAAATTAGCAGTAAATGCGGGTGGATTGGGGATCCCCCGTGTCGTCTCGCGTTGCGTCTGGATGATTGGCGTCTTCGGAAGTGAAGTCCTTCAGTGCACTATTACGATCATGATGACCTGAAACAGAGATGCTTGCCGCATCGGGCGCCCTTTAGCCGAATTGCTAACAGGACCAGATACACACTTGGGCACCGTCATGTATTCACCTCCCCCGAGACCGCCCCTCGTCGGGATTGACATACAGGAAACTAGAGGGGAATAAGCACCCCAAGACTGCACAGTGATCAGCTGGGGCCACTGGGTGACACACTTGGGCCACCCAGGTCGAGGTTAAACTTTGAGACACGCCCATCTCTCCGTCACCAAGAAAACAGTATACTGTGCGGTTAATTTTACAGAGCTCAATTCACATATCATCAACAACAGCAATTCTAGCAATTGCTAACAAAGCAACACAACAACAAAACAACAACAGGCAATTCCTCAATTGCCAACACATCAATTCATCAATATAATACAGCAATTCCAACCAATTGCTAACATCAACATAAAGCCAATATCACACATTGGCCAACAATCACAATTCAAGCAACAAGTCACGTTGTCAAATGATAACAACAAAACAGGTACCAGCACTTCTAAGTGCCGTACCACAAACACAGTAAATATTAGCATTACGCATCTTTACGTTTGTAGTCTCAATATAGAATACACGCATTACACTATAGACCGCTAAAGGTCTCTTTTACGTTTCAAACCGACCGCCCGTTTACAGCACCACAATGCAATTGTCCCTTCTCGCATAATATCACCGATTCCTTCCCTAACAACCCTAATTCTTGTAAACTTTTAAATATGTGTTTTCTCTAGCTCTAGGAGGGTGTGACAAACCATTAAGACCAGATGTACGGTCAGAAGGGTCACTACTTTATGAATACACATTCCTTCTTATGTCGTAAATATATTTTGGTTCCTACAAAGAATTTAAAACTGAACTTATTTAAGACATTTCCTATTATCATTTACTATTAATTAATCACTAAAGATGCTAAATTCGCATACAGAAAATAAATATCCCACATTCTACTGAAAGGAAAGATACATACCCTTTCCATATTTAATTTATAAACTTGACTTCTTAAAATATATTTATTTTAGTTTCGTCAGCCAGAAATAGTTTTTCCGTTTCTGTTAGTTCAATCGCTTTATAAGTGAACAAAATATGTGACGTAAAAACACTTCTGAAAAGCTAGTTTTTAGTGATATATGGTCAGTAAGTTTTAGGGGAAAATAAGATAAAAAAATTAATAGATCAGCTTTCACTAAAAAATTTATGTCGACTTTGTAGGCGGCACAGTTGTCAATATTGACCGAAAAGCTTTCCGGTCTCTGTTAAACAGGAGGGAAATGGCTACCGTCTGTTGAATTTACGATCCAACCCAAAGAATTTGGGCAATAAAACGTAAAATTTATAGAAATCAAACAGAAATATATACACGCACATCAATACTGGAATAAAAATTTCAAGTGTAACGCTTTTGTATGTTTAAAATATAAAGTATAGATAAAACGGACAATGCCAATAACTTCTATTTGTTTCGCTGTATGTTTTACGAGACTACGCTTTCTGTGTAAAAGCTCTTATAGCCTTCGCGTTGATAAATGTTCGTTTTATTTTTTCTTCCTTTCGAACGAATATACAGTTTGATCAAACAGATTGAATTTTTATAGATTTCTACAGTTTTTATGCCACCAATAAACACGTATCTTCTCTAAAACTATAGATTTTGTATAGGAATGATATTTTACTTACCCATAAAAAAGTATTTTTATTTTCTTGTTTTTACTATAAAAATTTAAAGCTTAGTAGTATAAAGATTTCAGCTTGAACTTTTGTTTTATTTTTAGAACGCGTAAATAAAATTTAGCTGACATATCCAATAAAATAGATGTTTCTATTGTAGCCTCCTTTTTTTAAGAGAACTAGAATTTCCTTTTTCATGGCTGCTGGAAATAAAATCCATTTTGATAAATAGACAACTCATTAATGATGTCGATACAATCAAAATGATGCAAATATGTAGTTTGTATACTTTTTGTGTTCTTGCTTTGTGATTACTGATTGCTCTTTACTAATGCATACATTCGTTAGCTAGTTTATCAAGCGACTTTTTTTAAATGAACATTTATTAAAAATTTGTTTCACCTGTTGCCATTTACTAGTTTTTTTAATTTAAACTGAATATTTACATCGTCAGCTTCTTCATTTTAATGTAACTGTTTTAGTAGACAACTATATTTAAACTTTAAACAAAGACGATACAATTATTCAGGTTACAATTCGAGCATAGATGTTGGAAACAAGGCAACATATTATATGACGTTTTTCGAAATCTTCGAACTGTAAGGATTGAATAATTCAATCAGGTAATTTTACACAAGCAACAACAACAAAACTGTTATTTGGAATACAATGCATTTGTAGAACACAGTTATTTTACAAAATAGATTTTTTCTATTAAATTGATCTATATTTGATTGTAGGATTTAACAGTAACTATCATTAAATATTGCGGTGATATCAAATCACCTTATTGAAAATTTATTAACGACAGAACGGAAACGTCAAAACAAACATTTCGTATATCAGATTTGAATCAAAAGAGGGACATGCTATGTCATAGGCATAATTAATATAAAGGCTATACATAGGACCACAGTTAGGTTCATTAATACTTAAATTAAAAATTAAGAATAAAAATTTCATGCAAACATAACCTAGATTTCTTATGCATAATAAATAGATCACATTTTTAGAAAAAGGATATCAATTAGTTAGATTGCTTGATCACAATTATGTTTATGCAACCCAAGTTACACTTTGGGATGTTTGCCCACTTGTAAGGAAGAAGTAATTTCCTTATTCAAATTTACAGATCACGATGTTTAACGTTAGATAAATTTTTCTATATTCTGGGAGTCCAGCTCAGTTTCACGTTGTTAATTAACTGAAAATAGATTAATTAGGTCAATCTTCTTATGACTTATTTAATACAATTAATTTTTGAATTCGATTATAAAATTGCTGATCATTCTAATTACTGAAGGTTTTCAATACTGTCGTTTCGTATCATTGTGACTCTTATTGACTCTTATCCTATTTTTCCTCACCATTGTCTTGATGTAATGCTTAGTGTACTGTATGCTGGACATTTTGATCATAAATTGATTAATTATGAATTAATATTTAAGCTGGAACTTGTAAATGCATTAATTGGTTTATTCATTGTAGTTCGTATTGGGAAAATTTATGTTTGTAGTAAATTGTAAAGAACTCCTATGGAGAACTTATTTGTATTACTTGAATTGCGTATTTCCGTAATTAGTTTGTAAAGGATGAACCTTGATCTGTTGAATTTTATATGTATTTAGATCGTAACGAGATTTGTATATTGTCAATCGTTTTTCTTAATACCTTCGTTACGATACATTTTTGGACAATGGATGTATTATACTTTTTTGATCCCTGTTTTAAGGGCTACAATCCTGTAATTATAGATTTAAGATTAGTGATGATCAAGAACAGCTGTGCGGGATTAGTGACGTCATCAAGCTTACTTGAGGTGCTTTTGTTTTGAAAAAATGTCATAGTCGGTTTTTGTTCTGGCATAAAGTATATAAAATGGAGCAAATTGTAACAAAATCAGTCGACAAAACGTACAAGGCAAAACCTATGCCCGACTCCGGATAAATATCTGTAATTAATTTGAGGTTAGATACTTCAACCATATGTGTTTGATGTAAATGTCATGTATGAATAAAGTTTGAATCAAACTAAAGTGTTACCTGAACAATTTCATGAATCAAAAGAAGATATTAGTGTTGTTCCACAATTATATAAAGTGAACGTGATTGTTTAAATAAATTCGGATTGAATTTATTTTTGACATCGAGCTACGTATCGATATTTAAAAACAAGAAGTCAGCTGACAGATTCCGTAGCAGTGTTACCACTAAAGGATTATTATATCAAAGGAAACTATTTTATAACATACCAGGTTGGTCATAATAAATGGTTTTTGTTAATCTCATTAATAATAAGTAATTTATAAAGTTCATCCTTAATGATATAAACTTATTTGGTTTAGTTTATTAGGTTCTTTTGAGAATTTATTTGATTTCAATTTAATAAAACAATTAAATTTCTTTTAATTAAAATTTATTTTTATTTGATAAACAGTTTCATTTATAAATAAATTTTGATTTGTGTTGGTCTGTTCAAACGAATGACCGTATTGGCCCTATGTCAGGTCATTACAACGATTAATAACGTTTGAGCAAGCCTGAGAATTTATTTCTCAATTATTAATTGTATTAGTTTGAATAACATTTTTTTTACATTGACTTTTCATTTGAATTTTTATTTTGTTCGTTAAATAAAGATTATGTATTTTCAAATTTACATATGTGTTTAATTGATGCAAATACAAGCATCAAGTGTTCTTTTCTTTTGAATTCAGAGTTTAGCAGTGGTTGTCCAGCTTGCAGGAGCTTTAGTGTCTACAACATAAGTTTTTCTTCCTTTCCAGGCATAAGAATTAATAAGAGTCTCGTAATTCAAACAATTTATGCTTTACTGAGTAAACCTGAGCTAGCTGAGTGCCATAAAGAAAAATATCTGTGGTGTATTCTCATTTTAATCCACTGTATATAATTTATGTTAATATTTGGAACGGTGGACCTATTTTATTTTACTTGTACAGATTATGGTATATATTTTATGTTTGCCCCGAACGTGACGCAGTTTTTATTAGTTAAATACACCGCAAAATATAAATAAATTTAGCGGATTTTGTTCAGCCGGGGCGGGGGGGGATTTAAGGTATTTAAAGATGCAGACAGTCTTAGTTAATATAACTTTCGTGCTATCCATGAAACCAAGTCGTATCTTGTACGAATACAATCTATTTCTCACGGTTGAATCTTTAGTAGGCACGTATTTTGCAAAGTTTTCCTTAGCATTATTTAAAGAAAAACCAAATGTTGGTTTACAAGCAATAAAACTAGTTACAAAGGAAACCTAATCTTTTTTATGATTTTATTTTGTATAAATATTCCTAATATCGCATTACTGTTCGTAGAATTTTAAAATAAGTTGAGTTTTATAAGCTGTGCTCATTTTAATATAATAATTTAAAAACTGTTTAATTTTATTATTAAATAGCTAAATGCATGTTGTCTGATTTAAACTAATCTTACACAAACAACAACAATACTGTTATTTAGAAAACAATGCATTTGTAGAACACAGTTATTTTACAAAATCGATTTTTCCTAGTAAATTGACATATCTTTGATTGTAGTATTTAATAGTAACTGTCATTAAAAATATAAATAAATTCAGGGATTTCTTTCAGACGGTGGGGGGGGGGATTTAAGGTATTTAAGAATGCAGACAGTCTTAGTTAATATAAATTTCGTGCTATCCATAAACCCAAGTCGTAACTTGTACGTATACAATTTATTTCTCACGGTTGAATCTTGAGTAGGCACGTATTCTGCAAAATTTTTCTTAACATTATTTAAAGAAAAACCAAATGTTGGTTTTCAAGCAATAAAACTGGTTACAAAGGAAACCTAATCTTTTTTATGATTTTATTTTGTATAAATAATTCTTATAACGCATTACTTTTCGTAGAATTTTAAAATAAGTTGAGTTTTATAAGCTGTGCTCATTTTGATTTAATAACTAAAAAAACTGTTTAATTTTATTATTAAATAGCTAAATGCATGTTGTCTGATTTAAACTTGAGTAGTTAGATTTATATAACCCGCCAACTGTACAAAAAGTATACTTAGTTTACCCTTCTCGGAGGAATCTAGAGGTAGATTTGATATCATGGCGGCTACTTCACGTCCCGGGTGCCCTCGGGCGGTCTGCGTTCGCGGAGAATTTACCCGTCTTCCGCTAACAGAAGTTAAATGCAATACAAAAACAGTTTAAATAAATAGTAAAATTAGTTTTGGTTATTTGTGAAGGGAATTTCTGATAACTTTTTTATTGTAGGTATAGTTAAAGACCAGTCTTTGTAAAGAGAACTTTCTGAAGTTTCGTATCATATTGTAGGTCTAAGTAGAGACCAGTTTTTGTTAATAGATTATGTACGATAATATGCCTATTAAAGTGAAATATAGAATTGCAAAGAGTAATAGAATTAAAGAATTAATGTCACACATATACCATGTAAGTTGCCTGTAACTGTTTTTGTTGAATTTTCTTTTGTTAATAACGAAAATATGGATTGGTTTTTAGATAAGAAATTTAAAGTAAAATGTTTTGAGAATGGGATACCAAATTAAATTATAATGTAGAAGGTACTAATGCGAGTAGGTTTTTATGATCTTAAAGTGTTGTGCATTGTTTTGTATTGTGCAAACGATTTATTCTAGAATTTATTTCAGTACACGGATTTTAAAATTAATAATAAATGATCGATTAATGATAAATAGATCTTTCAACTTTTGCTAATAATTAATAATATCAAGCAACATGGGTGACGGTTTCTAATATTTATTATTCCTGTGTTCTATTCCTAATCAGTAAGCCTTTGAGATTAACACCCACGGCACCTGACCATAGTTTAAATTAATAAGACGTCTCTGTCAAAGTGTGGAGCTGTTGTTTGTTTAATTAATGGAGTAAACAAGTGGTTACATCATTATATTAGATTAAATAAAATTACTGCAGTCTGTAGCCATAACATTTTCCTTCAATACTGAGGCAAACATAATAGTAAGGAAAACCATTAAGAGCTTACGGCAAAAGTATGACATATAAGATCTAAAAATCTAACAATTCTGTTTACTATAATAAACAGATTAACGGTAATTTTCAAGCATACCTACAAAATGGATTTACTTTTTTTTGCAAAATACCATATCTTTTTCTTCTTCAACCCAATTATGGAAAAAATCCTTTTCCAGTTTTTCGAACTGCATGCTTCTTTATATCATCGCACCTTATTTGGGGTTGTTTGTCGTGCGTTATTTTAGGGAAACAAGTCTTTCCCGTATGTCTATAACTTTGACGTATTAACTATAACGTTTTCTGTCTTACCCAAGCGTTTATTTTTTTGTCTTCTAATGTTATAATTAATCATATAGTCTTGGTAGTGTAGCGGCTAGCCTGCTGGTCTCTCACCCAAGCGGACCGCAATCTTTCTTCAAGTAGAATTTCTTTTGTGACATCTTTTAGAAGGCCCTATTACTTTTCGTTAGGGTGCTCTTTAGATATCTCCTGTATTTCTTTTGGATTTTTATTTGATATTTTTCTTTGCAGAGCTGTTTCTGGAGAATTGGTCTTTTACTCGTATAGTGTTTTCTATGTAGAATTCTTCTATTCTTTATTTTCTTCTACTCTTCGTTTTTATAACTATTATCTGTGATTTTTCCAATGTCAGTCTAACTTCATTCATGTCTTTGTTATTTTCTATAAATTCTAATACTTTGTATTCTTTCTTTTTCTGTATTTATAGACTTTCTAATTAATTTATTTAGTTCGTTTTTTGTTTTATTGTTTGATATTATATGACAGGAATATTTCATCTTAAATAAAAATGGTTTATCCATTCAGTCATCTGTTGTTGAATATTTTTGTGAATAATGTAGAAGATCAAAGAACTGAATTAAACGTTTTTGTATTTATTATTGTTAATGGTATTTTGCAAAATCGTTTTAGAAAATTAGCGCCCATTTCAGTTCTTGTTCATAATCGTAACCCAAATAAATATAGTTTATATCAGAAAGAGTAATAGTTGAACATCTTAGACATTTTCTTTTGTGCACACACAAGAACTATTACGAAGTTTAACGGTTTTAGCCTTTAGCTTTCAAAAACATATTCAGAAACGGAGTTTTTATTTTAGAAAAATCAAACGAAAAACTCACTAGAGAATTCTCTCGCGTGATCGCGAGTCCTAGTTTTCTATTTATTGTCCTTAGTTTCTCTTTTATGATGAAATCCCATTCAAGTTTTTATACGTATATATAACTTATTTAGTTATCAATAAAAATCCACAAACGAACCATATCGATGATTCGCGCGCCAGAGTCGCCATTTTGGACATTTTTAGAGATTTTAGCCCCCATAGCATTCAGCCGTTTGTGAAAAGAATCGAATGCGGTTTTCGGCATTCTATCCCGACAAGGATTTTTGAACCTTTTTTCAAAGTTTGACCACTGATCTCAGAAAAGGTGAGGACAACATAAATAGCTGAAGCATGAGATATCTGGAGTTTAATAAAACATCTGCTTTAACTGTCTACTTTGATAACACTTTTTCTTAGACCAGAGATTTCCAAAAAGTTTCAAAAAGGGCACCTATAGCATGGGAGATCGAAATACCCAAAAAATGTACAAAATGATGACTTAAACGTCTATAGGTGGCGAAGTAGGAACTTTGAACAGGAGAATTTGAGACATGCCTGGCCGTATTTCCATGTTCTACTGTTAGTACATAAAAATAAGCCAGATTCTAGATTTTGGATAATGTTTTGAAATTACTTTCTAGGATCGGTTCATTTACGGGTATGCCGAGTCAATGGCCAAAGAAAGATTTCCGGGTCTCGACCGTGTTATATTGAGAACTAAAGAACTCAACGTTTTGGTCACAGTTTTATTGAGTTCTTCATGAGTACATAAAGTATGTAACTAAAGGAATATCCGCAGAAAAAGGACACATAGCGGAATAAACTAAGCGTGAAAAACCGGAACAGTACAAAAACTCTTCTGCTGTAAATAACAAATAGGAATAAAACTTATTTCAATTTATCTTTCTGTATCATTTGATCCCAAACTATGTTTCCTTACATTGTAAAGTTGTAGATGTATAAAGAGACGAAGTATTAATACAAACATGGGCTGAACAATACAAACAAAAGGTTTTGTGCGAAGTGATCAACATGAATGTTATAAAAATGTTAATTTTCTAAATTCTCTAGCATGACAGCCAGCTTTCTTTTTGATTAAATATGTATAATGAAAATTATAAAACAAATCTAATCTATAAAAAACCTAAAAAATTAACTTTGTAATAAAACTTTTACGTCAGTTCGAAGTTCGAAAAAAATCGACTCCCTCCCGTGGTTTTTAACCGATTAAAATCTAACAAGAAAAAGTTCTGTTAGCATCTTATCAAATATTTGTTGGCAAACTTTTCCGAGCGTTTATGTTTTTCAGTTTCCTTGTTGATAATCACCAAAGATAAATTTTTCGTTAGTTGACATCCTGTGTTAAACACGATCTGCTCTCTGACGCTTTCTGAATTTATGGGTAATTTTATATCCCTGTCGTTGAGAAACCCAAAAACTTTATAGCTTACAGTAAATACTACTAGGAAAAGTTAGATCCGTTTTCTATGTGTTTGGTGGATTCAGAATGTTTATGCTTTTATTTTGGATACGCATCTTTTGTATATAAAGTTTGAAATATATAAAACTTCTTAGAATAAATTCCTTTTTAAAGATTTTGCAAATGCAATAAATTTTGGTTATCATTATTTAAATAACTCTTAATGTATTATTGGATTTTATATATTTTGTTTTAATACTAATTATAAAAGTTAACAAATTAAATAAATATTAAATGTATGAAGTCATTTGGGTCTAAATATACATACGTATGGTATGTAGATATTACATACTGCATAATATGATAATACAAAATTGCTTTTAAATTACATAAGGGATTTTACTAACCATATTTAACTTCTGGGAAACATTACGAAACTATTATCTCATAAAAATGCATGAGCATTAAAACTTTTAAATTAATATATTTTTAATCTGCTTGCTCTGTCGAGATTGGGATTACTTATAATGTTATAATAGATAAATTACTACGTCTCCGTCTAAAAAATAAAATATATACACATTTTAAAACTCATAACTTGTATATTGGGTATATTGAATAACAAAAATAAACTAACTTCATCTACAGTCCCGTTTATTTTGAATTTCGGGAATATATTCAACTAAGATAAAACACGCTTACAATTTTTGTTAAATAACAGATAGCGTACCTAGTTAGTAAGGCAGTGGTTCTGAACTGGTGTTTCATTGTTGCAACATTAATCCGAAAGTGACAAAAAATAATATTTTTCTACAGCTGTCAACAAATGATGACATTTTTTCATTAATATCCGTATGTAAAATGACACATTGGGTTTGTTTACTTGACAAAGTGCATTTATACGATTTATGCTTATTTGAGCAATGTCGTTTCCGTAGCAACAACGAAACTGTCCACTTTGTGCTAAAATAAAAAATTTCCTTGTATTATTTTTTAAGAGTTTTTTTCTACTTTTTCGGTTATTTCAGTAACCTGTAGAAAAAACATTGTGTGCAATTCGCGCTCGAAATGGCTTGATGATGGTCTCGAATGAGTTTTTGACTCGGCTACGCCTCGTCAAAAGACTTTCATTCTTGTACTTCTACTTCTACCATTAAAGTAGAATCTCGTGCACTAAATACACAAATAACTATTTAAAATGTCAAACAAGTACTTAAGTTAGTGTAGCCGACTTGAATAGTAAAAAATCCCAGCAACATATTGGCGTAGGAATCGGTAATCGTAATGTTACCGTGGTGATTGGCTCAAAACGACAAAGAAACATAGTCCCAAAGTGGGGCACTAATTGAGCACTAATATTTCAAGCATGTCAAACAAATTTATTGATTTACAAAAGGTATTTATTAATACAATTGTCAGTTTGATAATAATACTACACTTGCAACACTTCACTATACATTTTAGTATGCTCTTCTAGTTGCTTCACTTTTCGATGCAGATAGATTTTGCCCATGCTGTGGTCAGCTCTGGTTTTATAAGTGACAATCATCTCGATTAAAGTTTAATGTAGGTAGAAACTGTTACGTAGAATAGTGCTTGTCGAGGCTATTACTATACAAAATGCAAAGTTTGCTAAAAATAAATGGAATAAGGCGGTTCATAAAAAACTTTTTTTTTGATAATGTCTACTTTAAAAGTCTTATCTTACAACAATAGGGTACAGTAAGTGATATTTAAAATTTCATACAAATCAGTTGATATCTTGACCCTCCTCCCCTGAATTGAAATTTCAGTTTTCAAGAAATCAACTACATTTGCCACTTTATTACAAATTGAGCTTTATTAAGTACGAATTTCAATGTTTTTATAAAATAATAAAATATGTAAAATGCAATTTCCTTTAAAGCAGTTATTTTGAATATATTTCTTTTTCTCAGTATGTCTAAAAATATCAATATTCTTTCTTGTTTACAGGTTTCACAGTCTGTTGTATTGAGTGCAAAGTGTTTGTCAGTCATAGACATTTAAAGAGTAAAAAGTGTAAACGATAGACTATTAGATAACTGTAAAATGTTTACAAACGTGCATCTACACCAACTATTCAAAATTACAAAATTAAGCTCCTTGTTCTAAAAGTATATGAAAAGCGTCAAAGTATAATCCAAATACCAACTGCCAGAAGGTATAACAATCCACACTGTCCAGATCCCAATGATTTTTCGGACTTCTTTAAAAATAAGTGGATAATATCCACGTAGGTACTACTTATGATTCCTCCTTTTAGAAACATATCTTTCTTATTTTTGAAGTCCAAAAGATCTGAGGAACTTGGGATCTGGATACTTTGGATTTTTATACCTTCTTGCAACTGGTATTCGGATTATAATACTTTGACGCTTTTCATACACATACAGAACACGGACGTGGCTTTGTGTCTTTTCGAACAATTGGTTTGGTATGGATGTACTTTTGTAAACACTTTCAACTTTTGACACACTAATCTCTGCAATAATAGAATTATTTGATTCCTTGGTGAATTTGATGTCTACTGTTAATCTACTGTTAATTTGTAAATTAACAGTAGATAACTCCCAAAGAACTTCATTATTTTCATTATACTTTGAAATAAAAAGGCTATAATTTATTTTCTAAACTGAATTTTCTAAACTAAACTTTCCTTTCGGCGGTATCGAAAGAATGCATAATGCTTAGCTTCTTTTCATATAAGGTGGAGTATCGAGATAAAACGGTTATTATAATCAGGTAGATCAAATTAATTCAGTCGTGGTATGAGTTGATATATTTTATAGGCTGCTTCTTTTAACAATGGCAATTCTAATATAACGGAAAGGTTTGTATCATTTTAGAACAATTTTGAATATTTGCCATTCTCAACGGGACGAAATAAGCGATTCAATTAAATACCTTATTTGGGTAGCAAATCTTTAATATATTCTTTTGGTAATTCTAAATTTATGATTTATGTTAATTTAAAGACGAAAATTTATGTTACATTTAAAGTCTGTAAAGATTTTCGAGATATTCTGGTAACCCACTTTTAAAAATAATATCTCTGTATACGAGACATAGTTCTTTGCTTAATACGTTATCAATAACCCTTTGTAAAGTGCTTAGTGCATTTATTAAATCTAATAACATAAATACTGGTAATGATTTTTCACTGCAAAGACAATATATTTAATTTGGAAAAAACACTACGAAGGACTAAAGCTGTAAGTAAAACTGGTTAGCCTAATTTGTCTATGTTAGGAAGTGCATATTTATCATTTATTGCGTTTTCATTTTATTTTCTATAATCAACTACCATCAGCCGTTTTCGTTTATTACTGGCATCTAGTTTTTTGGGAACCATTTCTATTGGCCGACGTTGCCTTGCTTATCACTAGTACGTGTATTTCCTTGTGCCATTGTTAGTAGAAACAATTTTCTAGTACAAATGAATTTAAAAGGAATTTGTCTGTCGAACATTTCCTTCAATATTGAAATAAGAAGGGGAACATAATACTTACAATTTTTTGGTGAAAGAAAAGTAAACTAAACTCTGAGCTACGATCGCTATTATGCAATGTTAAATAGAGTCAGTGAATACGACGCTGAAAAGTGTAATCGATGGGGTTCACTGATGGAGGAAAAGTAGCAGCGTCTACTACGTATGCGGTCGGCTTTCCTACTGGGTTCTCGATTGTACTAGAACGCTACTGAAATCTCCATGCACCGTTTGGTGAGTTGGCAATCACTGAAGTGTGATCTTACCTCAAGCAGAAGTGTATATTTGCTGAATTATTTTCTCCTTTGCCGTTAATTTATTTTGGAGCTAGCTTAGGGTGACCAGACTTATGACTATTTACAAATCGAGACTTACAAAGGTCCCGAAAATACATTTCGGGGACACCGATACATCTAACCGAAAATAGGAACAAATCCCAAAAAATCTGGTCGTCTGGTCACCCTCAGCTATCTAGTCTTTAGTCTTTAACCACTTAGTGTATTAGTGCTCTATAATGTCTTTCTGAATAACATGTGACAATCTAAAGGACCAAAGGCAGCTTTTGTAATGTATTGAGTATAATTGGTACATATCCAACGACCTACGTCTTACATCCTACTTTCCATGTCTTAAGTCTCCATTATACGCCCTGCGTTCTACATCTTTCGTATTATATTATATGTCCTACCTCTCGACATATGTTATACATACTCAGGTCTATAGACAGGTCTATGTGTTACATTGTACTTTTTACATACTACGTTTTACATTCTACCCCCATTCTAAATCCTACGTCCTACCTCCTAGGTTATATTGTTGGTTATTACATAAATAAAATATAAGCGGATAAGATGTGATGACTTATTTAAACGGTTTTCACAAATACGTTAGTTACTTATTACTTTATGAGATCTGATAATCCTTCAGTCAATGGAAAATGAGATGATGACTACATGAACAGTAAAAGAATACAAAGAAAAGTGCAGAATCTTGGTGTATACGGGTGAGGTGCGTCGGAAAGTAAGCCTTCAACCTATTGACTTGGCTTGTATGTATTAACGCTTATATGCTGGATGCCTACTGAATATTTTCATCAAGGTTGGTGTAGTCACAAATGTGGTTTGAAAGTTTGCTGCTCATTGGCGAGTAAAAACATTTTTGGAAATAGTACAGATTAGTGATAAATTTTTTGTAGAAATGGGGAAGGAGTAAAAGAGATTCATGAAGAGTTAAATATCACATACGTATCTACCTACATAGTATACCTTCGCATGAGTTAAAATAAAGACACGACTTTTTAAACCTGAAGCTCTCTGCGACGGCGGCTAAAAGAAAATGTTAAAAAATTTGAGAGATGGTGCTAAATGGTTGTCTAATTCGATAGCTGATAAGCTAAGAATTAGTAAAGATGGGTTTGGTAAATCTTACATAATTATTTGCATATGAACAGAAGTTGCTAAAAATGTTGCCTAGGTTCTGGTGCCCCTGCTCTGGTTACTAAACCAGCTTTCGACAACTTTTTGGATTGGGGGTCATATTAATATATGCACGTCCCAACACAAGTGTCTATTCAACCACAAATTGCCTCTAGATTATTGCCCCACAAGGTGATAAATTCTTAAACTAATAATTTAACGCGTCAGTGTTAACCAGTTGAATATTCTAAGTCTAGTACTCCTCTCTCTCAGCTTACCTTACTCTCTTCCGACATATCCTCCTCTCTGGCTTACCCCTCCCTTTCGTTTATTCTACATACACACATATATACGGAAATTCTACCGTACGAAATGATTGCAACCACTTGCAAAGCTTTAAGATTTCCTACAATAACCGCCCAATTACTATTTTATTTGTTCGTGCATTTTGCTATCACATATTTCTGTGAAATACAAAAAACAAAATATCGCAATAAACTGGATGCTACACAGCAGAAGTTTCAATATAATGAAGGAATCACGTAAATCGGCCCAGTGGAACTTTCAAACGAACTGGAACAAGAATCAACCTTATGTTTTAAATATATCAATTTATTTAATATAAAGTATTTACATGAATAAATTCCAGAAACAAATACTTATATATGAACACGCAGTATATGTAACTAACAAAGGCTAAGCGAATGAAAATTTAAGTAGCAGAACTTTCAATAGCTATAAAAATATTATACTAATAGATGTTATTGTTATTAGTGCATTTTGTTATTAATACATATGCAGTTTAAAAGAAAAAAAAATGCGGTTTTCAACTAATGCGGATTTGGCGCACAAAAGCTACCAACGGTGGGGACTGAGAGGGCGTTGCAAGTAGATAGTCGTTCTCTTGCGTATCGAAATAAATGTTTTATTCATTTAAAAGTATAAAATTAATGAAATAAGATAGATTAACCCCTATACGCCACCGTCGAACATTTGAGACTGTATGGCGCATCCACCGCTAAACAAAACCTCTATGCCTGGCGGCGAACATGCGAGAAGGTTTACGTCGCATCTACAATATTCCAGACTGTAGGAGATTCCGGAACGATCAACGAATGGATATAAGCCGTAAAGCAAGACGGATTTAGTTAGTCGTCGAGTTAAAAGAATACGCGTATCGTTTAAGTAGTACGAGATAAATGTTAGAAATAAATATTGTAATTAAATATAAATAATCTTGTAATTAGTGTTAGTAATAATATTTCTTTGGTTAATAGACGATTAAAACAGCATTTTTAGTATTATTTTAAAAAGAACACTACAATACAAAACAAAAGCTTCAATATAAAAAAAAGAATCACGTAAGTCGGCCCAGTAGAAATCTCAAACGAACTGGAACAAAAATAAGCCTTGCGTTTGAAATATATAGATATGCTTAAAAGATTAAAATAAATATAAAACTTTACTTCAAAAGTAGGAATTTTAATTGAATAGGTTGCACACACAAGTCCCAGGTCTCGGATTATTTTTCCGGAGATTCGAGACCACATTGAATAATTGGGTCACACACCCGTCAGTTCTGATTTAGTCGCAACTAGCAACTAGTTCCTGTTTAAAACATTTCAAGCAAAACCAATGTGACAAGAAATTCAGAAGCGAAGGGGACATGAAATCAACCGTAGGGGATCATTTTGCAGAGAAGTTGTCAAAATATGTTTTAAATTGTTTATTGATATAAACATTGTGTCAATATCGAAGGGGGATTATATTAAAAATTAAGGCAGAACCACCTTTCTTCCATTTATCTTTATACCCCAGGCTCACTTTCTGCTGTACACCCCTTGATATATCTAAGGAAAGTAAGCTAGAGGAACTATTTATTGAAATATTATAAATATTTAATTTATCTAAACTATTCTATCTTTTTTCAATTTTTACTGGAAACGCCATTTTTAAGCACTTGAACTTTCCTGATAATTAGAAACTGTTTTTATTAATTCATTGAACATTCACGATTGAAGACGTCCAAATCAAAAAATCTGTTTCCCCATCAAATTTCGGAGGCATCTTTAATCTGTATGGCTTGAGGAATATCCATCAACTTGAGGATTAAGAGAAAATAAGAGGTTGCTCCTTGTGTAAACTACAATTTTTCTACACCTCTTTGTTTTTGAACTTAAAAGCTTTACTTTATCTATATATAATTTTGCTATAAAAAGTTCTGTGTAGAATATTCTCTGTTTATTTGTTTTATACACCAACAGAAATTATGCAGATGCTATAGTTTGACTATGAGAAATGTTGGTAGATTTAGTAAACTCAATAGTACTGTTCGAAACAAGAACAAACATACATTGTACAACTGGACAAATTGTAGTATATTAACACAGCGGTGCACTTGCGAAACGGATGTTTCACACGGCGGAACTTCTGTAATAACAGTTAGTAATATAACAGCATATATTGCAAGTAAGTAACCAACTCACTATAATAAAAGTTAAAGTTTGATAAGAGTTATCTTTATAACAGAATGGCGCTTTTAAATGTGGTTGTTGCACAATTACTTTTTGTTAGTGTATATTAGATTACTTGAAAAAAGAACAGATATTCTAGATGAGTTATATTTCACGATTAAATTTGAAAATTTGATAATTAGCTTTATGATTAAAAATTAAATTTTCATTCAACAATGAAAATACAGCTTGTGTGTTATCTGATAAATTGCACTTGTTGCACTATAATATGTGATATAACCAAGGTAAAACGAGCCGACCTTCAGCACGTTATTGTTTCAGAATTTTTCTTTTTTATTTTGTTTGCTAATTAAATATGTTCGTGTGTAATTATCTAAACAGAACTATAAAAATATATTATCTTTATTAGAATAAGGTATTTAATAACTAAAAATATATAACATGGAATATTTTTCTTTAACATTCGCAACTTTTAGTTCATCAAACGGTACAGTTTTTCGAAAAACATTATCAGTTCTTTTAAGAAAATAGCGCTTAGTAGAATGAAATTGTTTCTTTCCTGTAACCCGGACCTCACAACTAAAACACCTTTCCTTCGGACCGCTGAAAATCACCTTCCATTCGACGTAAGTTTCACTAGCACGTGATGTACAGTAGAACACTCCATTACTGTTTATTATAAGAAAACTCGAACCTTTAGGAATAGGAATCTCAACCATACTTTCGTAAATTTTAGTTGAAGGATGGGCTATTCTATAATGTGTTTTAATTTCGAATAATTTACCTTCATACTTACATATTTCACATTTATAAACGTAATATTCGCAATAAACTTCATGTTTGCGAAGTTCGTTGCATTTGTGTTTTTCTTTACATCCGTACGGTTCATAACGACAAGGATACTTCAACGTTTTACTGTGTTCCTCCAGATCGATATTCCTTAATTCCGTTATTCCCTGTTCGCACACGTTGCAGTTACTGTCTTTGCAACTATAACAGACGCTGTGGCCATCTGGACACATATATATCGGTGGGATCATATTCTGATGGCAGTTCGTGCATTTAATCATGAGGTCCTCTCGTTCTTCAGATGATTCTTCTATATCTTTCAGTTCCCATTTACTGTCCAAATTTGGCTCTTGTAAATGCTCATCATCATCTACTGAACGACATCGTCCATCACTCTTATTGTCTTCATCATCAGAAATCACAGAATTTTCTTTAGAAGAATTGATTAAGGTATCAATCACTTTTTCCTGATCTAATTCATTCTCCTCCCCATTTAAACGCGTAACTTTTTCACTTTCCTTAATTAATGATTCAGTTTGTCCATTTACGTGTATTTTCACGGTGACGTACTCAATGTTATGTACGGCGCTCATTAAATTAATTGCTTGAATGTCAACTAGTACCCCATTCTCGATGTTAAAAACCGGATTATATTCGAGAGGTGAATTTACATTAGTAAACCCAAACTTTTCGTTTGACACTTCCACACTGTAACGCATTGTTGATGTATCATTAGATCCAAGATATCTCACGCAAATCCACAATTTGCCCGATTCTATACATACTTTTGTTTGAAGGAGAAAGAGTCCCTTTTCAGTAGACATGAGCTGGTTTTGTTCTACGTTCCGGGTTACATCAGCTTTGATTGCGTTTGAATCCATTAGTAGCTCTTTGTGTGACTTCTGGAAATGTTCAAGGATGTCGGATGCGTCGCCTTCCCAGTGACAGCTGTCTTTTGGTGTTGAAGGACAAAGATATATTATTTTTGTACGCGTAGTGGTACCACAAAACATTTTTTAAATATATTTGCAATATATTTAATTGCTTTTAAAACATGGAGATTTAATTAATTTATTAATAAGCCACGTACTAGATACGTTCAAAACACACACCGTTTGCGAATATGAACATACTAAATGACAATATAAAACGTGTTATCTCGCTTATCTAATCCACGCGAGGGCCATATATTATTATATACTAGACCTCCATTTAAGTAAGTTCTTATCAGCTTTAAGATAATATACGAGTCCAATTCCCACAAAACACAAAATCAATATACCTAACATGTATAAATTCAGAGAATTAATTAAAACTTCTTGTGTGGTGTTCCACTAGGGATACATATGTAACAAGGTCACTTACGGAAAACTCAAGTAAAGAATGTAAAATATGCGCTAACCCCAGTTAATCCTTTACCGCCTAGTTAATAAAGGGACAGGTTAGACTCAAATGTGAGTTAATTTAAAATTAAAGCGAGTTTAATGAAAGAGATGGCAACGTGGAAGGATAATTAGAAAGCGGACTGCTAAACACATACTTAGAAGGTATTTAGCAAACTTTAATTGCACACCAACTTGAAGCGCATGTCTTCGAAAATCTAGAGTAAAGTTTGCTTTGGATGTTCTTTAAAACTTATATAAAACCGAACGTGACGAAGCACTTTAATTTCAAAATATTTCGAGTCCTTTTTACATAAGCTTTATAAAAATATTTAATGCTAAATTCTTTTGTTATGTTAAAATGTTTGCTTTTAATTAAGTTTTTAGAAAAATAACACTAAATCTTGTTATTTTTTTTGTAATTGCTTTGAAATCTGCAAAATAGAGTAGTTTCTTTATAATTCTAAAAGAAAAAGCTTAAAGATAAGGAAATCTGACAACAAACAAAATAAAAAGCGTTTGTCTTGTATTCCGTAAAAGTGGATAAAAACAGAAGGCCGGAAATGGGTCGATTGTCTAACTGACGGAAGGAAATTGAAGGAAAATTACTCTGTTTGTAAATTGCAACCCTTGTGGTTATTTGTAGAAACAATGCTTACAGAATATTAACAAAAAATTTGATCAATTTAGAGAAGTGGTGAACTCATTTATCATCACTTCATTTTCTAAAAGGAGGGAATTCTTTTCTTTTCTTCCTAATATTGGACCTCCTGAAGGTTTTCGTTATAAACGGAACGATTTTAGCATTTTGGCCCGTTAAATGGAAATTAGTTATTTAATATAAAGCAGTGCATCTGTTCTAGTTGTTATTCATCTCATATAAGTAGATCTGCACATATTCTACTTTTTTGGATGCAATACATCTATGTACAATTTGTACATACATACATATTGCTATAAAATATATTTGGGAGGTTGGTTGTTTGCCAAGGTAAATCATTATTTAAGAAAGCCCCAAGTTCGGGCAACAATAATGCATTGATGGGGGGTAAACGTAACGGTTTATTGTTGTTGCTTAAAAATTATCATAATTGCATAAAGATAAAAATAAAATTGATTGACTAATATGACCATACAAAGAGGCTATATAGCAACAGACTTCTATAAAAGCACAGTGTTGATGTATACAAAATATATAAACCACTTACCTTTACTATAAAAAATAACTCTTGTGAAGCTTGAACGTTATCACAACTGAGACTCAGAGACGGGTCGTTTTTATATGGGGCACTAAATAACTGTATATCTTGGAAACATAATTAGAGTACACAAGAAAAAATATAAACTAAAAGTTTCTTTAAATTAAAATGGCAAAAATTTAGTTAACATAGAACACAGAAAATAAACAATCCAAAAATTTAAATAAATAAATAAAAAAGAATTGAAATTTGAATATCCGGAAGAAAATAAAAATCAATTCTAAAATAGTTAATGCCTTTTACCTTCAGGAGTAATATTTCTTGCATCATCATTATCTTAATCACTAAATTATAACTAAGTAAATACCTTAAAATATTTAAATAATATCAAAGTTTTAGCGCGAATAAATTACCAACTGATATAGTAACAACAAGCAATTCCTCTTTCTTCCATATGGTTTGTAACACGATACACTCACAACGGTATGACAACGCGCAACTCGATAGTCTATCCTTCTCTGGTTTGTGACGTCAGTGCGAAGCAAACCAGGCTTGTTTCGCATTACGTTCTTATGTATAATGATGTTTTTATCATTTATAATGACAATGGTTAGTAAAGTATGACGTTTGATAATCGTTCTAATATTAGCCACTTAATATTAAAGGCATAATTAATAAATTATAGTATGAGGGAATGTTATTATTTATAATTATGCCCGTATTGCCCGTGGTGCATATAACGATTTATTTTATTTTGATTCAGAAATATTCCAAATTTTAACAATTTACTAATCATGTACCGCCGATATGGATTGTTATGCTTTCTATAAAATATATATAATAGTAAAATTTGTTAGGGAGGTACTTAGAAAAATAATATATAGGTAGATACTAAATAATCGAAAGTTACCATATCACTAAATTTAAAATTGTTTATTTTTATTAATTACAAAGCCAATGTTACTTAATGAGAAATTAAAACCTGTAGGCAACATTCAAATGTATCATAGTGATAAAAACTTGATTAATAATTGAAGTATCCTCTCCGCCATGTTATTTTATAATTTTTCTAAAACTTCTTACCATTTTTTAGATTTATTTTATCATTTCTTCGACAAGCAATTTCCCAACGCTTTGAAAGTTCTTCGTTCTTTGGGAATCGAAAGTATTTTATACCAGTTCCTTTTGTATTCCTGTTATAATTGCAACAGTCACTAACAGCACAACCAGGCATACTGTTCGATATATACCTGTGTAAGAATTTCACCTTGTTATCTTCGATATTTCACAAGTTTACACTCACCAAAACAAAAGGAATTTCAAAATTAATTATTTAAAGCCGCTTTTCCTAACATACACCCACCGTACTGTGTAGCTGGAAGAGATCAAATGGGAGGAAAGTTAGAGTCCTTGGAAAGTTGCTTCGCAGCGACGTCACATGCGCGCGGAGAACGAGTTTTGGTCGTGAAGCTGGCATACCGTTGTGGGTGTATCGTGCAATTATTAATCACTTTAACATTTTACCAAAATATAACATAACATTTTGACGTTTGGATATGTTTACATTTTTAAAATCACAACATAACCTACTGCTTGAAAGATCTAAAATAACAGAGAGTTTGTCACCAAATCGGTCGTTGTTTTTGTATCCTTTTTGAAATAAAAGAGTGTTTTAACACATTCACCTCCGGCAACGCGTTTACCGGGTTCATTCCATATTTCGTCATATGCCCACAACGCGGCTGCCGCGGACACTGTTGTATTGAGCTTTATAGGCAAGTTTCTCTAGCGGACTTGCTGTTACTTCAACCAAAATTGGCAGGCACATAGAAAAAGACATTGTCTCACTATATTTTCTCTTGGTTTTTGAATACTGCTGTTAAATTTTAATTAGTTGAAGAATCAATCCTAAGTGTACTATAAAACGACGTAGCAAGTCAGATGGTAAATTTATTAGATTTTATATGCATTAAAATAGTTATTTACTGACAAGCTTTGTAAATTAATTTTTACAGGCGAGCTGGAAAGCGTGCGGGGGAGCGACGAAGGAGCGGGCCTCCATAATTTAGTGAGCTCAGTAAAGATTAGTTGCAAAGCGTACAAAGTTTTATTTCCACTTTTATTAGCATTTTTTTATTAATTTATTGTATATTTTGTATAAAATACATTTTGTAATCAAAGGCGGTATGCGGTTGGCAGTATATTGGAATAAATTTATTAAAATATGCCGGCAACGCGACTAGCGCGGTCTTTTTTCTAAATTTCAAAAATCTATTTTTTTTGTATATTATTCTTTAAACATCCCCAATAGTCCTTAAACTTTGAATAAAAATGAATTTAAAAAAGAAAGTTGGTTCGGCACCGAGCAAACTCATAAAAGAAATAGGTGGCAGCGAATGTGTTAATGATATTTCTGGTTATAAACAAAAGACAATTTAGAACTAAATACTACATAACCACATAATTGTTTATAACTATTAACTATTATTTAAGCAATTTCAATAAATAGATAATAGATAGAATAAATAGATAGATAATTTTCTTTTCAATGATATCTTACACTTTTATTGAAATAAAAAGGCCAAAATAGAAAGTCGACCAAACCACATTTTCTATGCAAACATTTACTAAATAAAATTAATTTAGTTACATCGTCCTATCTTGTCAAAATTCAACCTTACATCCTATTTAACATTATTTAGATATTTTTAGATAAGAAAACCATGAAATTAATAGCAAAATTACCTTATTTCAGATTGCTATGTTAAAACGCAGAATTTTTCATGTTATTTCTATGAGATGTTCTATAAAAAGCAAACCTAACATTTACACTTATTTCAAAATTGTATTCAAGGAATTGCTTGACAACATGTTGTATCCAGTTAATGGAACAATTTAGCCACTAACTGCACAATCCAAGTAAACAAGAGAATTTTAACGATTTCACCAAATCGTTAACTTGTAACAAACTTCTTTGATATTAAAATCGCAGGTAAGGTAGCAAATATTTGCATACATCATCACAACCATGCACCTTGTCTGTTTTAGGTCAAAAATTGCCTTAAAATGACTTCAAATTTATATTTTCTTGGTCAGATAGCGATAACTCATCGTTAGCTGACAATGAAAATTTACCAAGATTGTAAGAAAAATCCAATTTAAGATTTATCCTATTTCTGCCTAGTGTGTTCTAGAGTGCATATTTATTAAAATAAAACCTTTTTATAGTTTCTAAAAAGAAAATTTTATAAAATAAAAATTTTCACAGTGAGGTTAGACAACCCATCTAACATGTCTTTGAATGGGGTTGTATATTTACTATAGCATATCATATATCATGACAATATGTATACTTCTGTTAAGAAAGTTTCGACAACTCATACATTAGTAGTTAAAAGTAATTGGAATCGGCCATGTTTTACTTATTCTTCTTACAAGGACACAGTTATTATTAGTTAATCATTATTTTTTAATTTTTTTCCTTTATAATAAGCAAGCCTTTATTTTCCTTTATAATGAGATTACCATAAACAGAAAGAAAGACATAGAAGATAAGTTAGTATTATTTTCAACAAGTTAGCGTTAAGTACAGATAACTGTTAGTAAATCTACAGTCTCTGTCATGTTTTTGAAATTTCATTCTGTGTTAGTTTACTTTCAAGACGAAATCAAATGATTTCGAATCAAATCAAATGATTTCTTTTTTGAATAAGTGAAACTTTGGTAATTTTTTTCACTTAAAGCGATTCCCTTTTGTAATTTGTGAAAGGCGAGTCTAACCTCAGTTTTTAATTTAATTTAGTCATCCAAATAGTGATAACTGCTTTTATAAATAGCACTTTGACATCGGGATTTTTTCTCCGATGACTCCAGGGGAAAAATTGTATTACAAAAAAGTTTGGTTTCTCGCGAAAAATCTTGAGAATGTTATGGAACCCATTGAAAGAAATATTTGTATCTTTTAAATATGTTAAGAAATTAAAATTTCTTGGTAAGCCAAAAATCTACAGACTTTTATTAGAGAAATATCGTAGAAGAAATGCTTTAACAACAAGAAATGCGTAGAACAAACTTTAAAAAACTGGGCTACAATATGAGTATAAAATCACACTTTCTACGTAGTCATCCAGACTATTTTCCTGAAAATGTTGGTGGGATTAACGAAGAACAGAGAGAACGCTTTCGTCAAGATATAAAAAAAATGGACCATCGATGGGGCGACGGAACGTTAGTATAATGACGGATTACTGTTGGTTGCTACAACGGAAACGTTTGACGACCAAGAAAACCCTATGTGCTAGAAACAAACTGAAATTAAATTTGAGTTTAATAAATCATGTTGATATATAATCACCTTCAAAATTGAAAAGCTGCTTCAAAAATTATGTTTTTGTCGGCCACTGTAATGATTACTTTGATTAATGTTATTAATTAAGAAATGAACTGTCCTTTACATGAACAGAATAATTATTATCAACCAAATATTTTATTGACATCAGCAATCAGAAAAATGTATATAATACAAGTACACAAAATTATATAACATACATATACTATACATATTGTTGTGTTATATGCAGTTAAAAATTTTATATAGGTAATTTGGGTTGCCTATCTTTCAGGCGTTCATAAACTAATCCATGTTAAAACTAATCCATTAAAAAATAAAAAATTTTATAGTTTCAAAAGTACGGTTGAAGCCAGCTAAATACAGGAATTTAGATAAATACATCCTATTTGCGATATTTTCTTGTTAAAGTTACATTTCATGCAAGGTTATTTAACGTTCCGATCTATTCATTACATAACCTCAAATTTTGAAAATAATTTTAAAAATCGGTTTTTTTAGTGGAATAATTTATTCATATTATGTTAACATGCATAAAAAGTTTTATATTTCAACAAAAGGATACTAGTTAAGTGTGCATATAACTTTATAATTGTAATTTTTAATACAACGACTGGTACGTTGAAATATTTTCTTAATCTTCCGTCAATAGCTCAGATTTGATAAAATGCACCTATAATTAAATAAAACGGGCTATTATGAGTAGATTTGCATATATAAAAGTTACTTACCTTACTGAATTTTCAAGAATGGGTGATTTTTCTTTTTACGGTTCCTAGTGTTGGTTTGTCGATCCACAGTTCTAGTTTAATTTATGTAGGTTTATGAAGTTATTGTTGGAGTTTTGTTGGTTAACATCTTGGCTGTGTAAGCTGTATAAAGTTTTTGTAGTTCAATGTGTGTTTTTTTAACCAATTCAATTTAAAAATATCCACAGACCTGTACCGATAGTAAAATTTCATTTTTAGTTAAGTTTATATCTTAAGTATTTGTTTTTTGATGTCAAACTAATGGGAAAAGTTAAATAAACATATTGTGTACAGATTAACGAGTAAAATTGGTATGTGGACCTATTTAAATAGAAATTTATACAATTTTAGTCGACCATGTGAATTTGGTTTGTTCGACTCAAATTGTAAGTTATTGTTGGGTTTTTTTAGATAAAAATGTTATATTGTTATTTTAAGGAAGTGTTGGGGTTTCTTTTTATGTAATCAAATGAAAAATTTAAAGAAATGTATATTTTATTGAAAAATATTGAATGACAGTTCAATCCATGGATTACTTGATAGTATTATATTGTTTTTGTTTCTATATGTTTTTAATGTAAATTACAATGAGAAAAATAATCAGTAATCAGAATGCAGTGAGAGGAGGTTGTGTTGTTTCTATGTTGATTAACCTTTAAAAACATGCATTCTCATAATTTAAAAAATAAAGGGAGGTTATGGATATAAAACAAAATAAGATTTCGTGCAAGAAAAATATATATAACTTACGCTATCGTCATAATTTCAAGAAGAATATAAATTATAGAATCGATTTGGATGGCTTCATATCAGATTAAAAGTTTAATCTGATAAAAAATTTTAAGAAGATTTAATTTTATTGCAATCAAGCAATTTTACACTTCCACCAGTGAAGAGGTTGGCAGTGGTTATTAAAGCAGTCTGTTGTTCCTGGGATCGGTTAAAGGATGTATCTAGTGTGAGGAAAGTCGTAAGTGATTTAAAATTCATTATACTGGCCAGTCAAAAATAATTTCGGACAAACATTTTATTAAAGAGATATCGAACTATATTACATTGAACCTATTAAAGAATATAACTGTATAATTAAAATTTTTTGAGAAAGGTTAACCCAATTTCATGAAAAAGAAAATTTACTAAATTGAGATAATTTTTTTTTTATAAAAAAATATTTAATTTTTATTTGATTTTGGATTTGTAGATTAGATAAAATATAAAGCAGGTAGAAATCCCCAACAATAAAAAAAGGCTAATTGGTAGTAATTGGTAGCAGTAGAGTAATTAGTCTCTCTCCCATTATTTTTTTTATGTTTTGTTTATTTATGATTAAATAAAATTGTGTTTATATTTATAATTGTGGATTTTATTTGTTGTTTATTTTTTTCTTGTGTGGAAATAATTTGTTTAGCAGCTTGTTACAATTTTACCAGCCCAGGTGTCATCATTACAGGTGAACCCATTGATACAAAATTTGGCAAGGTAAGGTTGATTTATTTCAGATAAAAGAGATATTTGTCGATTGCTTAACCGAGAATAAATCTGAGCTAGTGACAGGGCAAAATTGTTATTTAAAAATTTCAAAAAATATTGTAGTGATATATTTATACTATTGTTTTATTGAATTTCACCTCAATTATAATTGGTGCCCAGAACTTGGAATTTTCTTTTTATGAGTATATCACTGCAATATGTAACGTTCTATGAGTTGATCTGCTGGCTTCAAACATAGACAGGCGAAGGATAGTTCCATCGCTGTTACCCTAAACTTCAATTTTGGGAGTTCAGTTTTTTAGATCCGGTGATCACAATACGTGCACTTATTCTTGAGTCTTCTGAAAGCAGGTAGTAAGAGCTTCGGTAACAACGTGTAGTTTTTTGTAAAGTACCAAATATAAAAGATAAAAATTAAGATACACCAACTGTGTGATCTCAAAGATCTTGCTTTTTCTTTGTTAAAGCGAAGTTGTATCTTAAATAACAAATTTCGTACCATTAAAGATAACGAATATACAGGATGTATCAGCTTTGCCATTATTTAAACAGATGGTAGTACACATAAAATATCTTTATCATTAAAGCCTAGTTTTCATAATAAGCAGAAAAATATTCTATTGGAAAAGTGGGCTTTGGTGTCACAGTTTAAAAGTCAGAAATGTAGCTAGCTTATAAGTAACTATAAGTACTACATTTCTAAAATAGTATTAATGCAGCCTTTTGCAATCGGCGATGTCATACTTTACCTTTATATGGGGAAGGTTGGGTAGAATAGGACAACGGGTAACCCCGGACACACCTAGTTTATTTTTTCTCAATAGATGCAGACTTGTATTCTAATCTGTGAATAAGTATGCCTATGAGCTTATGCATGACCAATTTGCAAAACTTTATCATTTTGCGTTGCTGAGTAACACCTGATTATACCTGAAGTGCATAACGGGGATGGTGTGTGCAATATTTAGATAGTCCTTCTGTGAAAACTGTTGGTATAAAAAGTGTAGGTATGTATCAATTACCTTTTAGAGCATTCTTGTAAAAAATATATATCTGATCATGACTAACTCAAGTAGCATACTGGAAATATATTGGAAAATAATCGTATAGTAACACGTGTAAGATGGGTAACTTCGGACAGCGATGCTAAGGATAGCACCTGGCAGTAATTTTTTCGCTGTTTAAACATTAGATGTTGTTGCTTTTTTTACGGTTACTTAGGAAAATGCGTAGGTTTAAGGGGCAACATTTTTAGCTGTAGTTTATTAGCTAAATATGATTTTATTTTGAACTGAAAATAAAAAATTTTGAGCTCGGATATTATAGAAAGATCTTCTTCAAAGAGCTGCTCGTAAGCTTCCGGATGCTTAAGGCTTAATATATAGACTAAGTATGTAAGAGTTAGTTTTCTTCAAGTCATTTTATTTTTGTGTTCGGTTTATTTACTTAGTAAAAAAATTATATAATTGGTTAAGATGTGTCTAAAATCCAAATACAGTTTACAGCAAGAGTAGAATAATCGTACAAAATTGTGAAGCTGGTTTGCATACCATCTTGGTTTTATTTTTGTTTGGACTTTATTGACCTTTTTATTACATATTTTCTACTATTTTCTACAGTATATTAAATATATTGTGCGCATTTGTTACATTTAGATGAAATCTAAGGTAGTCTTTGTCCCCAAACCTTTATATCATAGTCATATCCACTTCTAGGACCACTAGTAATAGAGAATTTCACAAAAGTATAACCAATTCCTCCCCCAATAACTCTACAGTGGCTGCGAGAGGTAGTCGTGGTATTTTCAAGTAGATCTTTACAAAATATGCAGCTTATAACTTTCAAACCTCCAGAATATCTCGTATCTATAAGAGTTTCCGGATATGAAACAAACTGTAAAGAAAATCCTCTTGTGGGACCCTGCTTGATCCTGCGATGATAAAGTGGAACATCTGAAAAAGAAAATTTAACTTTTTAATTTTATCATTTTTTTTCTTGCTGTCTTGTTTTACAAGGGTTAAAAGATATGGTATATGTAATATTCTATGTCAGTAGAAGGTAACGCAATATGAAAGATTAATTTATTTTAACTAAAAATGTAGACGAAGGCTTTATATTAAAACTGAATTTCAGCTTAATTACAAGGAAGTTATTAGATAAAAGCTTTTTCTTCATTTTCTCGCGTTTTCTTACCAGTTACTAGTGACGTTATTAGTGAATAAAGGAATTTTAATTAGAATCCTTTCACAAAGCTACAAGTATTGTTTAAGTGTTATTAAAATTCTATAAACAGATATAGAAGTTGCTACACTTGAATGCTATTGTTTCTTTTGCTACCTATTTTTAACAACAAACTTAAACTTGTAAATTCCACTGCAAATATCATTTTTAATTAATAAAGTTTACCTAACATACGTATCTTTTGTAATTTTATAATTGTATTTAAACTGAAGGTAAAACAAACAATTTCATCCACGAGCTCCACAGTTACATATTATGATTGATAAGTATATGAAACATCTAGCACAAACTGTGTAGTTATCCATGACATAGTCCTGTTCTTGATGCATTTAGCTACTATAAAAATATCCAAAGCATCTTGTCTTCTGAATAAATTAATCCTTAATCTTCTTTTAAAGAATATTTTACGGCAAACTTCACAGAATTTTAATGCGCTGAATTCCAGGTTGAGAATATAAAATGTTGTGGAACCGTCCATTTCTAGCTACACTATCGCTTCTAAGTCCGGTGTATCCAATTAAATTACACAATTCTTTAAGGCTTTTTTCTATTTTATTTCTAATGTTAATGATTTTCAATGAATTCTGAATATTTATTAATTTTAGTTTTGTGAATTTATTAGTTTTTAGTTTTCAATGAAAGTAATATTTGTTTTCATAACTTAGCCTGTAACTCACTTACCTAGAATATTAGTTTTTGTTTAGACTTGAAATTGCTAATGTATTGACTTGGCCATTCCTTTGATTTGGTGTGCGGGAATTACTTTCGGGGGATTGTATTCGTATTTTATCCTATAATCTAAAATTTATCTTTTGTCCACGACTGTGTTATAATATATGTACCTATAGTTGTATTTTTTTAAATTATAATTATATACATTATACACCACTAGCGGCTATAAATCATTATTTACTACCAGTAGGTTTAATTATAAAAAATTTGTTTTTAAAATTTTATCGAGTAGGCCTCTACGTGTCAAAACAAGGGCTCATGGCATAAAACTCATTAATTCAATTAAAACGTCAACTTCGGTTACACATTTCTAATATATATTATGTAATTAGGAGATCAAGCTATACTTTAAATCCGAGAAGATGTATTATAACGTCGAGGCGCCAGCCGAAGCGTTATAACATCTTCGAGGATTTAAAGAAGCTTGATCTCCGTATTGCATAAGTTGTTTTATTTTATTTCGTATTTCAATCCTAATTTCTCCCTTTTAAAACTCATCCGAATTGATTGTATAATGAAGCAAGTTGCCTTGTCTGTGTCATTATACGCGTAACCAAGGAGATAAAAAGTAGCATGTCACGTGTGGCTGTTATGCAACATCGAATGATTTTTACGTTGCCAACAACAACGGAGATCAAGAACGTCTTGAACTCCGGTGTCATTGACAACGGAGATAAAGATATACCTTATTTTACTAATTTAGTATATAAACAATTGTTTGAAATACGAAACGAAATAAAAGTATTTTAGACTAAGAAGTGATAAATAATTCAATTTATTTATTATAAATGGCTTATTGTTTATAAAAATATCTTGCTTGATAAAAAATATTTACTACTTCTTATTCTATATTCCCTTATGCAGAGACTTGTCGAAGAATGTTTATTTTAATATTTTAGTAGCTTAGAAAAACAAATTTTTCTCAAATCGTTGCATAAGAAAGAATGTTATTGTTAAAGCTTCTGAAAATTTAAGAATTTTATAAAATCAATTAAGGATCAATTAGGATCAGGTTACTAACATGATCTCGCAGGAAAATTCATATTAACATTTAATATCGTACCATTGATAAATACGTGGCCCACTTCACGAATTTTGTCTCGGAAAGAAAGACATACGAGCAAGATTTGCCGTTAATTGCCGTGCTATGATACCGACAGACCGGTGTCGACCTAACTATTAATGCTTTCAAGCAGAGGTTCCCAAACTTTTTTGTCTCGAGGACCATTTGCCATGTTTTCGGTTGTGGGTAAACCCCCTGCTTACCTGATATTGATTTTTTGCAAATTCATCAACTTCAAATGTATTTTTGACAGCTGGTATAGTGCTACTCACTTTGAAAGATTTAAATTTCGACTTGCCCTTGCAAGGTAGTCGTCGACCCTGGGGTCGATATAGACCACTTTGGGAAACTGCAGTTTCGAGTATATAATCGGGTATCTCCGCGCGGTGTTCGGTAATTCAAACCGGGCTAAAAATTTATCAGCCCGGAACGTTGAAATGCATGTATTATATAATTTTAATTGTGCGCGGTATTTTCGGTAGCTATATAATTAATGTCTAAGTTGAAAATATAATGTAATTCTGTTTTAATTAATTCATAAACGAAATTACTTTTTATTTTTGATTATTGCTAATAACTTGTGTGAAATTTCGTCAGTGCTGCATCCCTTAAACATCAGCCGCCACTGTGTGATTGATATTAATTTTGGTCTGTTTTTATTTACATTGGTTAATATTTCGTTTTTGACAAATCAAATGATTATTATAATAACTATTTCATTATTTAATGCGTTGCTAACAAAAAAAAAAAATAGATGCATAAATTAAAAAAGTAAATATCTTGAATTTCTTGTGTTCGCTTTAATTATTAAAACAGCCAATTATTATAAACGCCAAAGATGTGCGTAGTTTTAACTAATTAAGACTAAAGTAGAAGAAAATGTTCTCTACAATCCACTTTGTTCAAAAGTATATATTTTTTATTCTTTGCGAGTGGACTACCCGCAGCTCCCGTTAGTGTCGAATTAGAGTATATTTGGGTCCATAATCTCTACTATGTATAATGTTAACTATTAAGTTTATTATTCAGCATTCATGCATTGTAAGGTAAACTTTTTGAATTACGTAACGATTGCCTGTTTCTCCGATTTCACTGAAAAAATAATATATTACTTATGTTATTTATAACATAATAATAACATACTGTCAAGTTATTTGGCATACAATATAAAAGAACCCCACTGATAGGATTTTTCAAACGATACGTTAGATGGGTTGCCTAACCTCACTTTCGTTATTATTATTTTGAGAAAAATTATTTATAAAAGGGTTTATTTTAGTCAACATGAACACAAGCACACACTACGCAGTAAAAGGCTATTTGTAAAACTGTTTTTTTCTTAGAATTTAGAACGATATGAGACATTGACCTGATAAAGCATTTAAAATAAGTTGAGGCCTTATTTAATGCAAGATTTAACTTAAAACAGACAAGGTGTGTTGCAATGGGTGGTATATACAAGTAACTATTTACTACCTTACCTGAGTTTTTTTATAAGAAAGAATTATGCTTCAAGTCAACGAGATTTTTTATTTAATTAATTTTTCTTCTATGTAAAAATTTTACAGTTATCGTGTAAATGCTTTTATGCAGGATTGTTAAGTAGTTTCTTTACCATAGAATTAAAACTATCTTGAATGTTGGAGTTGTTTTTTGCAGATTATATCAGTGGAATAAAATACAAGTATGTGTGATTATGCCTCGTAGACAGAAATAATGTATTTAGCCTGAATTTTCATTTTGTTTATATCTGAAAATAAAGTTTGCTAGTATATAAGGTTTAATTTTGTCAAGATAGGAAGGTTTACTATTTTAGCATTGATAGCAAGCATTTTACTATTTTGGGATTGATATTTAAAAATTTATGATATACAAAGTTTATTATCTTTTACTTTATATTCTTGTTTGTGTCCTTAATTAGTAAATTTCTGTCATTTTAAATTAGAAAAATTGTTTTCGTATTTGTTGCTTATTACTATTGTTCCTAGATCTATATAATTATTTAGTGCCCTATTGAAGTGACCTGCCCGAGAGTCTCAATTTTGTGAAAATTTTGATGCTTCACAACAATTCTTAATTAGCCGGAGGTAGGTCGTTTATGTTTTGCATGTATTACTGTGTTACCACCGAAGTATGTTGTAATTTATTTTGTCCTCAATAGCGTAGCAACACATATAGTCTAGGGTAATTCCATCGTAACTGATGTAACATTTGAACATGATTTTACATTTAATTAATATTAATTACAACAGTGGACTGTGCAAATAATCTTGTTTTCTCTGTAGAATCTTTAAATAATACAAGGAGAGAATAGAATACATGACTTGGACTTTTGAATTAGGGCAGGGGAGGTTTAATTTTTAATTAAATTCCTGTGGATAACTGACGCAACGCAAATTGGACACATAATTTTTCTAATTTTGGCGGAATTGCCCTCTAGTAAAATCTAATCTAGCTGTTCTTAGAAATATGATATCATTAGATGGTTCTTAGAAATATCCAGTGCTCCGTTGCTTAGCTATATTGGCTATAACCGTCAGTAAAGTAGCGGTATTACGAATCGTAGTTGCACGAAAGCGTTTAAATGTTGTTTTGCTTTGACCAGTGGTACTTTACCAGTTTCTTAAGTGTTTCGGTATTTTAACTAAATACATTTGAAAATCTGTTTATTAAAAGTTTAATAATGATAACAGTGTTAGATAACAAAACAAATTGAGCTTTGTATTGTAAATAATACTAGAAATTTAACTACTGAAACACCACACCTTAGAAGAGATATAATTAAATGTAATACCTAACAATATTTGTAAGTTATTTAACGTGCATTAAAATTGTATATAGTTTCATGAAATACAGCAATAGTGTCTTATCAACTGCATTATTATATTGAAAATTCAGTATACGCGATTAGTAAAAACATGAATCTGCCACTTACCTCCATGAACCATTCTACAATTTTTATACGAAACCGGAAGTACTATTGGGGTAAATAATAGTACAACTAACACTACTATTAAGAAACCAGAAGACATATCTCAATACGAACTTTACTATTCTGAAACGCTATTGTGCATAAGTATAGTTTGTTTCTTTATTGCTGTGTGATAAAAAATATCATTTTCTGAGAGAAACGATACAACCAATTTTGATAAAGCACGTTTATTAGTTAAAACTGACTGACTAATCGGTAATCAGTTTAACAACTATACTAGAAGATTAGGTATATTTTTCACTCCCAGCTAATCAAATTTTTACAAATCAGTAATAATAAAAAAATGTGCATGTATGTACTTAAATCATGAAATAAATAAATCTAATTAATATAAAGTTCACAAATTTATTTAATCTATCTAAGATAAAATAAATGCCGTAGGTAAATAAAAATTTTGTGAAACTTTTTATTAACTAGAATTATTTATTTGAAATTTGTTATGTTTTTATGTTTTCTATTAGCTCGTTTTAAAAATCTTATATTTCCTATACTTCTGACTAATATGTTGTGTGTGGATTGGTAATCGCTCATTTACCATTATTCATTATACGACAACACTAATTAAAAACTCTTTTAGCAAAGATCTCTATCCTGCAAATGCGTTAAAAATAGTCAAAAACTGTACATACCTAAATTTCACATAATTGTGTTTCAAGATGAGTTTGAATTTGATTGTAAATAATTGACGTTTAAGTTATTATTTAGTTTTTCCTTCTATCTCGTCTCATTGTACTGCTACTTAAAGATCGTTCTTGTACTAAAAAATTGTACAAGGTAAAAACACCAACAAATTGCCACTATTGCTTGTTAGAAAAGTTTTTTGAAGGAGTAATACAAGGCAATCTCCTGGAGTACGTAGTATAAGCACACAAAAGATCCAAAATCAGAAATACCAAAAAGCATTCGCATTTCCGAGTTGATTGAAGAAAACCGCAATTACTGTCCATTTAGAGGTATCAGAAATGTCTTCTATATCACATTTTTACCGATACGTAGATGAAGTGTAAGTTGCCTATCAAGTGGATTCTTCATTAATTAAAGAGCAACACAATTAAATTTGTGTAGGTAATGTTTTCTACAAATTATTGGTTTCATACAGGGATGCCAGACGTCCCGGATTCTGCGGGATTGTCCCGCGTTTAAGGCTCCCGTCCCGCGTCCCGCGATATAACCATATTGTCCCGTAAAGCAATGTTTCTTGTTATTAGATACTTCTACAGTCTGTTTTTTGTAAACGAGAATATAGGAAATGCAATTTGTACCCTTGCAAATGTAAGTAGAAATTCTGATATCAATCGTAAGAAGAATTTATTTGACGTCAAAAACATATTAAACTTTATGAAGAAAACCAAAAACTATTTAGGAAAATACTTAAAAAGCTTATTGATTTATTGCTTTTGGTAATAAGCTATAAAAAAAGCTGTACGCCGATTGGTCTAGCGGTTAACGCATCAGATTCGTAATCAGAAATCGCGGGTTTAAGCCCCATCTTCCTATACTTTGTTTAATTGTATTGCTTACTAATTATTATTTTTAGAACTTTATTACAACTATTATCAGTTTTATGCCTTTTTTTCATTTGCTTTTCTGATAGGTAATTAAAATTGTACAAAAGGTATCGGTAAACCCCCCGTAACAAAAATATCTAATAATTAAGAAACTACTAATAATTGTAATAAACTAATAATGTACTAAAAATAATAATTAGTAAGCAATACAATTAAAAAAATAGTATATAAGATGGGGCTTGAATCTGCGATTTCTGATTACGAATTTGATGCGTTAACCGCTAGAACAATCGGCGTACAGCTTACAGCTTTTCTTTATAGCTTATTACCAAAAGCAATAAATCAATAAGCTTTTTGAGTATTTTTCTAAATAGTATTTGGGTTTCTTCATAAAGCTTAATATGTTTTTGACGTAAAATGAATTCTTCTTTTGATTGATACCAAAGTTTCTACTTACATTTGCAGGGGTGCAAATTTAGGAGGAAAATAATAAAATTCCATTGCATTTCCCATATTATCCTTTACAAAAAACAGACTGTATACGTAATCACCTACAAAAAATCATGCATATTTTCTAAAAAGTATAACATATTAACAATACATAGTGCACCTTATTTTATTTATTACTATTTTTAACATACCAAAACCAAATACTAAATATGTAAATTAATTAGATTGGTCATGTGGTCAGGTATATATTAAGCTTGGACGTGAAAATGTTGAATTTAAACATAATAAAAAATATATATATTTTTTAAAACAGACAGAAACATTGTAATATCATAATAGCAAGATTAAAAGTTTTGAGTTTATTATAAAAAATAAAAACAAAATTAAGTCTAGGTACGTTTAGTTTTAAAAAAGATACGACAATTTTAATTTTCAGTTCACCAACCTTTCCGTAATTTGTTGAAAATTCATTTTTAAATTGTCGTTATTTTTGTTAAATGAACATACTTAATTCCTTTTTATTTTTATATTAAAATTATTAATATTTTATATTAAACTTATTGGTCCTGTAATTAAAAATTAAAAAAATATTTATTCTATTTATATGTGTTGCGTTTATCGAGTGGACTGTATAATAAACAATAGTAATTGTTGTTACTGGTTATAATTTATTATTTACGTCTAAATTGACCGAACTTAAATTATTGGACCTACCTGTAGAGTAGGATGGATGTGTTGAGAAGATCTTATAACTTTTCGTAGTCTTGTTCGGAGCCATCAGCGGTAGCGGTTTTAACAGAGGTAGCGGGATATGGCGTACGTTTTTCACAATTTTATAGAAAAACTTGACATTGACACAACACTCGTTGCTTGGCGATAGGGCCCAATACAAAGAGCGGTCAATTTAATGATTATTAATGTAATTAATGATAAAAATGTAGTATGAAAACGCAACAATATGTATTTTTTTAAATATTTACATTATTTTGGTTATTCATATATAAAAGTAATTTTAATTTGTAATTATTGCTGTTTGTCAGTAATGTCAGTCCGTAGACGCCTAAAACGTAATTATATGACATACCAAAAATTTTGAAACTATTTAAAAACGGATGGTGCTGATATTTAAAAAAAAACTAAATCCAATCAAGTACGTAGAGTAACCTTAATGTAGAAAAAATATTTTTTAAGTGTTTATTTTAAAATATCCGACTTATGATTTGTTATTAAAAAAATAAACGGGATATCATAGAAAAATTATGAATTTTATTATTAAGTTTTTAATTTGCCATACCATTTGCTGGATGTATTGTATAAATTGCAAACAATGCGGGATGACAAAAAAAAATAAAAGTGTCCCGCGAAGTGCTAAATCAAATCTGGCAACCCTGGTTTCATAAAGATCTAGGACAGAAAGCCTAATATAATGCTATTTGTTATTCCTTTTCTTCAATGTGAATCTACTAACTATGTTGAATGAAAAGATTATTATCCAGATGTTGACGTTTTTAAAATATCATATCAGCATATAGTCATAATGACTTAAGTACATATTAAATTATAAAATTTCAATTGTACAAGACGGGTTCCGGCTATCAATTTACAATTGTATTCTCTTAAGATCCCAGTGCCAAATTAATTGGTCAGACAAATAAAAACATTTTTCTCCAAACGTCATACAAGTGACATTTTAATGACAGAATTCTGCTAGTAGAAGTTTCATTTATATGCTTAAGCACATAAAGTACTTTATGTGCCTAAGCATATAAAGTCTAAGCTACTTGATTTAGTAAAAAAGGTAAGTATGTAACTACCAATAATTATCATTTTATTGTTAATTTTTATTACAATTAATATTAATATTAAATGTACACTTCGTCGCATACTGAACAAGAGGCTGTTTTGTCATTTCTTCCAAATTGCTGTCGCTAACTACATGTGTAGAATGCAGTTCCAATGAGCTAACATTTTCTTTACTCGTAGTGGGACCATAATCACTTTCTCTGATAAGAAAAGAAGAATTAATTATTAAAAAATTAAACTCAAAAAAACAAACCTGCTACTGGTACTCGACATGAGAATCCTCCTGCTAATCTCCTTTTTGTTTTCTAAGGATTCCGCTATATATCCTTCTGCAACGGAACTAGACTTCCAACAGCCATGTCGCTTGAGGGTAGTAATGTCAGCGCCAGTGTCGACAAGCAAGGTCGCCGAAGTCCTTCTTAGACAATGCCCTGTATACTCGTTACAATAGGGCAGTTTTAAATATGTAGCCGCTTCCTTTCCTATGTTTCCAATTTTGTGGATTCCCATAATCATCCGATAGCATCGTCCATTCTGATATTTTATAAATAATCTTCTTTCTTCAAATCCTTCAGGCCTCTGGGAGACATATTTTCTGTACTTATTTATATACGTCTCGCCCACCACAGTGAAAGAACGACTTTTATTTGTTTTGCTGTCAGGGATTTTTACTAGCAATATGGAGCCCTGTTCTTCGACATCATCCAGCGTCATCTTATATAGCTCATCGCATCTGCATGCTCCAGATATTCCGAATATTAATATAACCTGATAAATTATAATTTGTAATTATTTTTGTAATAAGAACTTATATATTTACCTTTGCGGCCAAGTATTTTTCATCTGGAGCGTTAAAGATGAACATATCGAATTGTTCTTTGGTTAGAACTCTTGCTTTCTTGGGAGAATACCCTTCGTTCTTCTTTTTCAAAAAGGCACGCAGCTTTAAATATTTTGAGATATCAACATCATGTCGGAGATTTAACAATGTCCTGATCATCGAATAATGCGACCATAAGCTTGAACTTTTCATTCTTTTGGCCATCTCCGAAAAATACGCCAAAAGAACACTTTCTGAATAAACGGATGCATTTTTTTCCGAACACCATGCGATGAATTTCTTGAACGCTGCTTCATAAACAGCGCTTGACTTTGTAGGAAGAAGATTTTGAATTTCAGCTCTTGCTGCTTCGGCTATTTCTGGCGGCGTCAACTGAAATTCACCTGAACTAGACATTACCACAAAATTCTTCAAATTATCCACTTAAAACACTACTATTTTACTGCGTAATTCGTGGACTGACTTTTCTTTTCGCAAAAAAAATCTTGTTTGGTGGGTTGCTACGGTAATATCTAGAAATTGTCTATCAGGCGTTGCGATTTTCGTACAAGTGTAATGTTTTCCGAAATAACCTCCGTAATTAGATCTTTCTTTTTGTATTATAATTTTGCACGTTTGGAGAAAAAATCGCATATATTATTCGGAGTATAAGCGCTTTATGTGCTTCAGCTGAATTGGCTGCCTCACTCCGTTCGGCAGTCAACCTATCAGCTTCAGCACATAAAGCTTCACTTATACTCCTAATAATATAAATAACTATTATCACACCTACCAACTTCTAGCTATTGTAATGATCGGGTTATTATGACGGGTTTTTTCAGGTTAATTTATTCATATTTAGCCATTATGAAATACAAAGGATGTACATTAAAGTTATTTGTTAATTTATTACATTGCGTTCATTCTTAAAAGAAAATTATCAACATAATCTAACTTTTTCCTTACTTACTGTTCTTTATTTAAAACTTTTATTTATATAAAAATAAATTTATTTAATTAAAGGTATTTTGGCACATCCAGGGTTTATATTAGAACTAAAAGAAAACGAAAAATTTGTAGATTTTATGTTTTACGGTTTTGTTTCGTATTTTTTGACATAGTCAAACTAGTGTGGCTTTAGGGCCTAAGCTGCGGGTGGTTCACCCCCAAAAGCTCCTGAAGGCCTTTGACGTTGATTTGTGTTTTCAAAATTACAGTTATAAAAATTAAAAGCAGAATCTGATACAGTTTGCAAGTGCGAATAAGTTTAAGTTTTATCGTTCCGTTTACTCAAATTCAAAGAATTTAAATTACAGTTTAGCACTTCGTTATAGTAAAGTCAATAATGAATCCAGTGTGCAGGCAGTTTATGATTAGTGAAGTTAATTCAATATCGAATGTGAATTTTAAAGTTAAGTTAAAGTTAAGAACAACCTGACCGTTGTTCTTCCGTTGCAATAATAATATTGTGAATTGCAGAATTTGTGCAGGATCGAAATATTATTTACGTTAAAATAATTAAACCTTCTGATAATGAAATTAGTGTTAACGTGAAAACATTTAAATGATTAACCCATATTAATATTAAGAATGGTCCAATATTGGTTATTTACCTTGCGCCAAGACTCAGCATTAGCGTCGGCATTATATTGGGCCAAGATGTATCACTAATCTAGGTCCATGAGTGACGAACAAGCTTGGCACCAAGTTATTATCCCGATTTTAGGCCAGCCATGGGCCATTCTTGAATTTCAGGCTTGTTCCAGAGTTGATAAGCATCGTCCCAGGTTCTGAGCCAGTCGTGGGCCCTTTGTTATTTCCTACATGAGTAAACGTCGCAGTTTTTTCTTAGTTGGTACCACATTACCAGGGAATCGACGACGAAATTCACGTTGAACCAAAACTACCACCGATTATTTGTCAAAAACATTGACAGAATTATTCCGCGTTCTTGAGGAGTATAGTGTGATTCATGGTTTGTCTACGTATATTCTAATTTTGTTTACTTCACAAATGTCAAAACCGCGATGACATAAAACGTCATTTGCAAAAAGGAAAGCATCTTCCGATAGGGTGATGACTTTTTCGCCACCTAGTATTTAGTAGCTAACAAACTTTATAAAACCCATGGTTAAATTAATCTAAATAAATAAATTACCCTTAAAAAATTAACCAAAGTGGGAAGGTAGGGCCCTCTAAGGCAATATTTTCCCGGTCCCTAAAATTGACCCAGCACGCGCCTGATCGTTCTTTGTTTTCAGTAAGCATTTTACTATTTAGTGTTATCAGTAGAGTAACAAAAAAGCGAATGGTTACAATGTTAAGGTAGTCTTGAAAGCTAAGTTGGATAACAAATGTCTCCTAGAGAGAGTTAAAAAACAAAAACTAGGAGCAAGAACTTTTTCAGAAAAAATTTTAACGTTGGAAAGAATTTTGGTTTGCATTGAGATTTCATATCATGTAAAAAATAACGAACACCTTATAGATGTGAGAAAACCCAACTACTTTCAAGACGAGTAATTGAATGTTAAGGTAGTCTTGAAAGCTAAGTTGGATGATAAAAATCTCGCAGAGGCTTGAACTGGGACTTCTTCCAGGGACTTGGTTGAAAAACGCAAATTAAGAGAGAAAAAGTTTGTAAAAAATTTCTAAATTATCCAGTTTAAAGATTATAAAGGTTAAGATATATTTGTATCAATATTAAGAATACTATAAGTGTGAAGTATACTTGATTAAATCAAAGTATTTACCACAAAATATGTTATTCAATGGATTGAACTGCTAACAACACAACAAGATTTGGTTATCAATTTTTTTATATAGACTTTCAGGCACTATTTGGAAAAGAAATTTCAGGTTTTATTAATGCTTCATCCAGTCTCAATAAACAAAGAATAATTAGCTGGTTTCAAAGTAAATGGAACAAGTAGAAATCTTTTCCATACATTATCACATTGGAAAGCTGGCGTTGTCTTTAGTGCTAATCTAAAGTGATATAAGAGTATTATTCTTGAAAATGAGTATCAGAAAAGGAGAATACATATTTCTTCCACCTGTATATTGTTGGAACTTCTTTGTATAGTAAATTAATTTGAGGTTTTGTAATGTAAGTTGCAAACCTGACTAATAATTAAAAGTTATTCTTAAATAAAAATTAAATTCATTTAACCAACATCAAAAACCAAATACAAACATTCAATATTTACCTAGTGAAGTGAGGTTATGTTTTCTTGTTGGCAGCTTGATAAGTTTTCGTGTTTAATTCAATAGAAGGCGCTATTTTTGGTTGTTTAAATTATTTCTAATTTCGTTTATGCTTGATGTGGAGAATTAAATTTTTAAAGAAAGGAAACAGAACCCGTCCTTTTCTTAAATTAAATTTTTAATATATTCTTTACATTTAATTTAATTTAATGAGAATTTAACAACAAACAAAGGAAAATATATAAATATTAAATTTCATTTATTTAAAGTTAAACAAAGAAATTTCATAAAACAAGAGGTTGGAGTCTCTACATAAAACATACGGGCTAACTAGTATTACCATTTTTGTGATAAAGAAAATATATATTTGGTAATTTCATTCGTCTATTTGAGTCAAGACGTTTAAATGTTTTAATTAACAAAAGCTCGTTCCAAATTGTGGGGCATTTACCACACTATATATTATAAAAAAAGAATTATTGCAAAAATGGCATATACTTCATGGTATAAATTTAACTTGTTATCTGTAAAGCAGAGGATTCTGAAGAGCAATTTGTTTTCACCTGTACACAAAATCCTCCGTGTAAATGCAAAATACATAACAGTAAAAGCCCTCCAGTCTAGACTTAATAATATCTCGTTGAGGGGTTTGCTTTTCCAAAATAGCAAAGTGTATCAATTTTAAGTAATATAAAGTGTTCTTCAAATTTATATTATTCTCATAATCCCCATCTTTAGAAATTATAAGCAAAAGTTAAGCTGTTAATGAATAAGTTCTTGTGGGATTTAATATTACGAAATTTCATGACCATCAACGGGGGTGGAAGCGAGCTGTACAAGCACAGATCTGCTTTTAATCTACAGCTTAATTGATTTGCGGTATACACGAAAACAGCTTTTGTAGTTCCATTTCCCTTTAAATTGCTGCTTCAAAACCCGCATATTGTAGTCCCTTTTATAGACTTTCGTATTTTCCTAAAGATAACGCTTTTATCAATATATATCATACTAAAGTTTTAATACCTCATAAGCAAGTGCGAGAAAGTTTCGTCTTCAACCTTAAGTGGTCGTTCCGAAATTCAAATCCATGTTTTACTGTGGAAAAGTTTCAAATTCTACAATCATTTTCACGATTGAGTAAATGCGATGTTCAGTTTAGAACTTGGTGGAATTTTACGTAAAATAGCAAGAAATGGTAGATTTTCATTTTAGCAGTTTACCATATACAAGAATAATATCGTTTGCAGGAAACTAAATTCTGTGGTTTTCTTGTCGTTTGTAAAATGAGAAGGATGTCTCAGAATAATAAGTGTAAACGATGGTGGTCCAAGTTTGGAGTATTAGATAACTTCTGGTATTTTAGAAAAATGTCTAACCACTTCATAATATAATTAATTATATCATAATTAAAGGTAATACTGAGAGTATGAGCTTGTTTTCATTTGTAAATATAAAGTTTCTGCTTGAATTGCAACAATTTTCATTGCAGTTTTCAATTGGAATCTTGGGGAAAATAATTATTTATTTAGTTTGTGCTGTACTTAAAATGTAAATAAATGCTTAATTACCATTTATTTTATTTACATCTTGTTCTACTAAGCATATGAAATATTTGTTAAATGTTTATTGTACTGCGTTCCATATTTAATGGTTTTCTGGAATATTTTTTCAATTTTTTTACTGTCAGATAATTTTGTTGGAAAAACCTCCCTTTTTTATACATCATTAATATTTTCAGACACTTTAACTTTTTACGGTTTTTATTTCCAATGAATTAAATCTGAAATATAAGTTTCCCACATAAACTTGGGTATTTTACTTTTCCTCTTTTCATTTCTTCTTCTAAGACTTTGTTCTTGTTTCCAAAGTTTGTAAAAGCGACAGCTGTTTTTCGTCTTCCACATGATAATTGTCGATGGAGGTGGTAAAATATCTGATTTTTGTTTTCAGGATTTATTGATGTTTTATCAACTAATAAAGAATTGCTAACTTATAACTGTGTGGTTTACATTACTTTGTAATTCAAAACTTGAGGAGTGCCTAATCCTGAATAGAATTTTACCACTAAAAGGGGCGTTACTTGCAATATCTTTATTACTACATATAATTATAAGAAACAACAGTTTTAATAACCTTTCATGTTAAGTGGACGTTAATTATTTTTATATTTATAAATAATATTTCAATATTTATAAATAAATGTATAGTTTCCTAGTGATAGATCATTCTTTTCGATATGAGTGTTTTTCTGAAATGTTTAAAGGGGTTGCCCTCTTCATATCTCTGTGGAACCTGTTTATATATACTTTTTCATCTTACGAGCGAGTATTTACCCGTTTTTTCGGGCCTCTCTTTTCTCATCCCTCCCCACTCAAACTCCGAAACTTCAAATCCTGGGAAATGCATATCTTCGGCCCTGATGCTTAAAATTACTTCGAGTTGCTTACTATAGATACTAAGGGTGCTTACTAGAGTGTATCGAAGAAATTATTTATACAATTACAATTAAAAGCAAACAGATGCAATCTTTTTGATTAATGTTGTCACGTGGGGTATTCGTGACTGGAGGTCGTAGTCAGAGGTAGAAGGGAATAAAAACACAGGGCATAAAAACAACTATATACTAATAACAAAGTAATAAAATACAAAGGTATTACACATGGTGGTTATATAGTTTGAGGACGTACCGGTCCTTCTAATTCTAACAATAAACTTCAGGGCGATCGGAAGCACCCTATCTAGCACTAGATCTACAAACTAACGTATACATATAGGGAGCCTTGGCACAACACCCTATGAACTAAACAGAACTAGGCGAGAGAGAGCCTTAGCACAACCATCTCATAACTAAGCAGAACAGCGAGGTGAGGGGAACGGTAACCAATGCCGCTTGGCATCAGGTTCCAACCAATAACCATAAAATAAATATAAAGGAACTTACCCGCTTGCTTGGATGTGGCTTCTTCGAGTCAAGGCACTGACTGAATTCTAAGCCCATAGCAAGCGGTTTATATACGGTTCAACGCGGAAGAGATTAGCATAATAGTGGGAAGTCGTAGGATGGCGTTCCAAGTATGGAATCAAGGAAGCTCACGCTTCCTGGTTGCAGGCTCGTGGGTTGGAGCGGAAATTCTTTAAAGGAATGCGCAGCTGCACGACTAGCGTAGGCCGCTTGGCTGCATGTGGACGAACGTGGGTTGTTTAGCATAAATGAAAGCAACCTTAGTAGATAAAATGCATTGGTATGGCCAGACGTGGGTGACGCGGCAGCAGCTGTGTTGCGTTTCTTCGAATGAGTGTGCAGCTGGTGAAGAGTCGTAGGCGACGAGGCCGCGGCTGCTTGACTAACGTGGGCAACTGAGTGTAACCTTACACGATATTTGTCACTAACCGAATGCAAGATGTAGAACTTATAAAATCATTCGAGTCGAAATAATTCCGTTTGTGATAATGTTTAGGTCTTCCGCATGAGGTCTTTTAAGAAATTTAGAGTACTTTTATAATTTTTAATGAGTTCTTCTTTAAACATATTGTTACTTTCCAACTGAAATGGGTGTTAGTCATAAATCAATCTAAGAAAGAAAAAAACATCATTCTAGTTTAATAGTTAATTTAGGTCTGCCCCAAGCGGCCCCAAAAACCTATAATTTTCGTAAAAAGTATGAGTTTTGACAGATTTTCTTTAGTTTTCTTAATTTTACCAATTCTTTTCATTTCCACAGCATAAGAGCCAGACTGGCACGTGGCGAATGGCAGCTAGTTTCGAAAAAGTTTGGAAGAAAGCTTCGATCCGTGGGTCTAGCATGTAACGGTATCTTTTTACCAGTTCTGAATAAATGTAATTTTGTATACACATTTATTGAAAAATCTTAATTCCGGTAATGCAAATTTACGTTCTTCTTGCAGTTTAAAATCATGTTAGCATTTGGTACAAATAAACCTATAAAAAATTATTTTAAAAGGTTGAGTTTCAAACCTTCATGGAATTGTAAAGACATTTGTGTAATAAATTATCTTTTTTTGCTGCCGTATTTATCCACGTGTGCGTTTGTTAAAATGGCTTCGTTGCTAAAACCTTGAAAGTTAACAAACATGGTATGTGGTGAACCTAAATTCATATAGCTCCCATAGATATTGCAGGTTTGCGTTCCTTGAAAACATTATAAAAAAAATCTCCTTTATCTAATAAATAATGCTTGATACGTGTTAAAAAACCCATTTTGGTTATTCACATCTGCGTTTAAAATATCATATGTCTGCAAAAATTCGTTTTAAAACATTATTGCGTCTCTATTTTCTTCTTCGTAAAAACAAAACTACGTAATTTTTAGTCTATTAGGGTCAAAATCTAATACTGGAGTTAATAAAAATTTCCTTGTCATCAGCACGTAGACTGTAAACTCTGATTTGTTTAGGCGAAACCACGCGATCTTCCTATTGGATGATGCAGAATTGTATTCCCCAAAACATTCCGACACAGTAAAACAACCCGGAGTTTTAAAAAAAGCAGAGGACTTCAGTTTCAGTTTCCAGACAGTGTAGTTTAAAAATTGAGTCAAGGATCTGAATTCAGTTTTTCCAGATAGTACAGTTTATATATAGTAATGGTCCGATATTTCTCGATGGACTATTAAATAATTATTTAACCGTTTAGCGGAGTTAAAGTTTTAAGTCAAGTATTTTGTGTGATGATGTCTGGCTTTTAAAAAAAGAAAGATTTACCGTTCCAGTTGCTCATTAGTCAATTTACGTTAATAAAAATCAAGTGGTTTTTAATAGGCAATGTATTTGTTCGGGATTATCGTTTATTTGTAGACGGACTCATGATAAAGCTAATTCCCGTTCTATTTTCTGACAAGAATAAATAATTATCGATTTTATCGGAAGCAACTAAATTAGCAAGTGATAAATAAATTTGAATTGTTTAAAACTTTAAAGATATTATCGTTAGCTATCGGATGCAAGTCAACCTAAAAATATTAATGAATAGGATTGTTTTAACAGTGACTTAATAATTGTAGTTATTTGGTTTAGTTTGGTTGAATTGAATTACCAAAAAAGTTCCTTTGGACCTAATGCAGTAAAAATTAATTCATCACAAGTTAAATTCAGCAACTGTTATTAAGCTTAAGCTTTTCCAGTCTCTATTAACTAAAAGTAATGGTTTCTGTTAGTGTAAAAGGCCAAGTTTGTGCAAGTTCTTACTGGCTTTGTGTGAAATCGATCTAGGCGATCAAGGTATTGTAACCTAAGAATTATCTGTTTTATTGTGTAATCTTTCAGTAATTTTTAATTCTTGTTTATGGATTAGTTGGATGTGTTGGTATTTAAACATTTATTATCGCAAAAGAGCTCTTCTGTAGGGTTTTAATACCAGGATTTTAATTTCAATAATATTTGAATATGTTAATTTCTATAATGTTTGAATAATCAGTTGAAGTTCACTAAAACTTTAGTATTTTAAGTTCAATAAAACTTGAATATTTTCAGTTCAATAATTGTTGGATAATTTAAGTTTAATGATACAAGAATCTCTTATGTTCATTGGTTATATTTTTATGTTTTTTTAATAACCCAATAAATATGTTTTCAAGTTTAACCAAAGTGAGCTAAATGGAACTATATAATTATGAATGCTTTATTCATTTTTTTGCTTAATTTTGATATCAATAAGTGTAATAATAAATTTCTTGATCAAAATCTAGTAAATTTGAGTTCATTTTCTGATTAGTGACCTCAATATTCTTTGGCTTAATTAGTGTTATTAAGTTTCATAATCAGATGGCGCCCTTTTAGTGTATTTTATTGAGTTCTGAAACCTTTATCTATTACTTTTAAAAATGAGACAACTGCAGAACCAATACCTACAACCTGAAATTCAAATTTGTAAGAAAGAGCTAAATCTAAAGCCGTGGTGATCTTGAGCATCTTATTAACGTAAGTATAATTTCTTAAATATTAACCGCAATTTATTTTTGAGAAGAATTTTTTTATTCTGGATTTCTAACGTTACATACTGGCGCCCGCCGCGGGGCCATTTACTGTTATGATTTCGTAGAGAACTTTTGTGTGTGACAAATTGGCGCCCAATCGTGTGGGCATTGTTATTTTAAGTAAAGTAAAGGTCACAAGCACTAACAACAGTGTGTATATGGTGTTAAAGTTGCAAAATTGAAAAAACCTTTGGGAGCCAGTAGGAAGAACTCTGAAGATAACAAGTCGTCCATCGAATAGTTTAAAAGTAATAGTTTAAACAAATCTCTTTGACATACGTTCTTGTAACTGTGACAGAAAACAGAACAGAAACATTGAAAGAAGTGACAGAAAGAAGAATTCCTTCAAAGGAACGGGACTTTCTAGAATATCAACGGAAAAAATCGAGACATAATGATTGGCGATGCTACTTAATAGAGACGAAAACACTTTGAAAGTGGAGAGCAAAAAATTCCGAAAAATACTTGAAAGAAGAATAAAGCGCTGTCTCCAAAAGAAAAGCTGTGTCTCGTCTTAAAATCCGCAAAACAGATCCCTTTAATTGAAAGTGATTCTGGACAGACTGCATTTCACAACACATCATCGGGCAGCGAATTTGAAAGTCGAAGGATTTCTCGTATTAAATCACAAAAAAGTCACCGCTACTGTTTGTGTCAAAAACGGAACTGCTATGAATTAATTTTCAGGATTCATCAGGGCCAGCTTATTCGATCGAGAAATTCGGCACCAAACACCACTTCAAACGTGCGACTACACTGAGAAAAATGATAACAAAATATGATGACTATATTATAGTAGACCAATTTGTTGTTGTTCTAACCTGATCAAAATAAACAACTGATTTGCTAAGTGAACTATCTATTTATAGTTAACCGGTTTTTGGTAGATTTTACCCGAGTTCTAGTAAAATAAGTCACTACCTACTTGGGTTAAATCTACATGTACATTTGGCTATTTTAACTTACAAGTCAAACTAAAATAGCTTAGCAGTTTGGAGTTCCAGATAATATCGTATTTCATTAAAACCTTTTTGTCACAATGGAAGACATTATTGGCTGCAGAATACTAAATATTTCTAATTGAAGAAAGAGATTTTAGTCGGCCTTTTATTATGAACTCAATAATTATTTCTTTCCTTTTAATAGACACGTTTTAAAGAAATACGATACTTTCAGGCGCGTGCTGGGTCAATCTTAGGGCCCGGGAAAATATTACCTTAGAGGGCCCCACCACCCCACTTCGGTTAATTTTTTAGCATCATCTATTATATGGGATTCATTAGTTACTGTCAATACAAATTTACGTTCCTCTTGCGGAAAAAACTTGCAGAGAATGAAGGTTGTTGTAGCCACGAGTCTGGAAGACGAGAGAGCCATGGAGGTCCCTTTCACCGCAAACTATGATTTAGCAATTGCGAGGGTAAAAGTTTGCGTGAGGCACTATCAGCCGGATTATCTGCTGATGGAACGTAATACCATGACGAATGAAAAATACTCGGTTAGCCACAAATGAGTTGGAGTCTGGGAGTCTTCCAAGCGATCGTATCGTCATACGTGATTTGCTTCTTCAAAGAATCAATGAGACTTTTCACCAATTCTGCTGCCAATACAGAACGCACAATTTGTCAGAATATTGAACCCTTAAATACGCTACAGCAGCGGACCGCAACCATAGGGTCATTGGGTCGCAAAAGTTTAAAAATGGGTCGTATAAATATTTATTTTTATTATATCATTTAGGTTCATGTTAAGAATGTATGCTATAAGGACCTGTAAATTTAAGTAACCCGCCGTTTCCCTCACGTATGGGTCGCCTTACCGTTTTATTGATATTCTTGGATAGCTAGATAAAAAAAGTTGCGGAACGCTGCGCTACAGCACTGTAACCAATTTCAGACGCCTCCGAGATTGCATGAAGTTCTTTTTAACGCCCGAGTCTAAATTAGTAGGCCAGGAAAATTAGTATTGGTACTCAATCGACGCAGAATTTAATGCCCTACTTTTTTGGTTATAATGGATTAATCCCAATCTATTTTTACCATCCATAACTGCTGCATCAACCTTTTTGTAAAGAGAACCACTGGGGTTCAAAATCTTAAAGGATCGTAAATTCGCGCTACTTCCGATAAGATATTTTTTTGTGCAAGGGCGATCTATAGGGTGACACAAGTAGAAAAGACGTCGGCCATGGGGTCCCAATAAAGACCTAAAACCTTAATAAAGAGAGAATTGAAGTTTCTGGGCAGAACCTCCAAAATTATATCCCCAAATTACGTTATCAATATAAATATGATTACGCAACGTATCCGCAACATCAGGATACTTCGATTCTTCTAAATTAGCAAGTTCTTAATGGTTCGCAAGGCTAAAAAACGAGGAAGAAGATTATATTAAATCGTCGCTATTCGTCAGGTATGGTCGAGTTGAACAGCGGCGAGGTATATTGTTTCTACTTAAATATAATTTAATTGTTGATAACCTAGATTCAGCCATGCGGCCATGCCGTAGGGCCCTTCGAGGCAACTTTATAAAGGCCCACCGGGAAACTCCCAGTATCCCCAACAACCTTTATCAAAATTAAATTGCTTTCAAATGAAATGAGTAATGCTTTAATTAATTCGGATTACACTCTAATAATTTGCTGCTGATTGTTTTGAAAAACAGTTTTTGCCTTTTGTATTCTTTCTTCTTCTAACATTTTAGCAACAATTTGACCGCACAACAAGTCTATTATTAAATATAGACCCGACTAATTGACCGCTTCGCGGTTTAATATTGTTTCCAGTCTAAATTTTGTTCGATTTGACATTTGGCTCCCAAAAGCTTGCTATTACGCCTTGATTGTTGTTATTATATTCGAATTGGTGATACCATGCGCAATTGATTTAAAAATGGAGTTAGACTCTCCTTTCACAAATTATCGAAGAAAATCTATTAAAAAAGAACAAGTCATCTACACGTCAATCGCAAACAAAACATTTATATGGAGTCCAAACCAAACTGCCAAGAGAAAAAATCTCTTCTAAAAGGGAGATAATTTAATCAGTAGTGTGCTCTAATAGTGGTAAAAGTAAAACCAAAAAAGTAATTATTGTCTATGGATTAAAAATAACGTCATCACTACTTACTAGATAATTTCGGATGAAAATCAAATCACCATTCTCTTTCCAATTAAGAAACTTTATTTACCTATTTTTTAAACAACGGCAACAGGGCTGTCCAGTTTGCTAGTGTATAACACTTCTGCGTAGCGTAGGTCAAGTAAGAAGTGTAATGTACATGGTGTAACACATTAAGTCAATTGAATTACTTGTTTCAAAAATTTCATCAGAAATATTTGGTGTTAACACAATATTTGTGATATATCTAAAAAATCAGAAAATAAAGTAGGTTAAGACTGAAGTGTTATAGGTATGAACATGCAGCCACCTTTTGAAAATTATAATAAACTTCAATTTTTTAATATTGTTTAACTTAAATAATTCACTTATTTATTAAAAATGTAGCAGCTAACAGGCTAAAAAATAAACAAATTGTATGCACAAAATAAAATATATACTTAAATTTTACAAGATAACTGAAGATGCTCATAATAATTCGAGATTTGTTAACATGAAGTACGACTAAAATTAATACCAAGAAACGCAAAAATATCTATATACAAAAAAAAGAATGCCATTGAAATATATTTAAAATATTAACTATTCAAAAATCATTGCCTCCAAATTAATGTTTTCGGTCGGGACAACACACACTTTTTTGAAATGTTTAGCTGGGACAGCTGCTGACCTTTAGGATGCTTTTTTAACTGTGACAAATATTTCTTTTGCCAGTGTTTCCACCAAGTCCTGCTGGAGTTATTGGATTTGCTGGTAGTAGATAATATCGCTTTTAATACCATATAGAACAAACGAGCAGAATGAACCGTTACAAGCTACTTCATTTTTTCTGCTCCCTCGCGCACGCACATAGGACCTCTTTCCGAGTATGAAAGATTTTTTCCAATAATCTCTCCACGGGGAAAATAAAAAAGAGAAAATTTATTTGCAATAAATTTACATTTAATTCGTTTGATTAACGATAATCTCATGAAAAATCGGTACTGTTTTAACTGGAATCTGTGATTACGCCGGTTATTATAGTGTGGTGGTAGTAGATTTTCCTTCATAATCAGCTAATAACCGCACAGCAATAAGTTATGTCAAATCAAAGTCAAACAAATCAAGCAAAAATGTTGGAGTGTACAAATCATTGCAATCGGAGTGAAATTGCACTTTTAAAATAAATTTAAAAATGTATCAGATCTGTATTGAAAATTTTCAGGTTGTCGATAATGGCTTAATGCCAAAACGTTGAAATAAAAATCTAATGTCACAACAGTGCAGATGAGAAAAAGCTACTCGAAGAATGATAAATTATTATAAAGAATTATTTGTCAGTTATTTAATTGGGTATAATTTGTTTATGAAAATTACTACAGGCTTTCTAATTTAACCAACTTTCCCTCTTCCTTAGTAGCTAAGATAGCAATAGCTTACCATCCAGTTCTGGACAAACTTCTACAGCTCAATGCCAGCTCAATGCATTGATGATTTCTTATTTTTCTCCCTTGAATGAAGACCCTAATAAATATAATCTGCTCTGCTTAGTAGCGCTTTTACACAATTACACCACTAGGCTTACGGTGCCACTTGATGTAAGTAGTCATAAGACCTAATCCTAAAAACTAGAATTTTGGAGAAATCTTGAAAATTGTCATTCAATATTAGTTTTTTTTCTGGTAGATAACAAAAATAAATGGACTTTTTATTTTTATTATTTGAAATTTTTCAGCTATTTTTATTTTAAATGTTTGACCACAAGTCCGATTTTATATTACAGTATTGGTGTCTAATTTATTGAGATTTATTAAAAGCTCACGTTTTAATTTTTTATAAATTGGCGCTCAAGATAACTTCCATATCTATATTCGCGTTTCTTGAGAAATTCATTATAATAATTTTCCCATTCCTTTTATATTTGACAACTACCTACTTTAATATCGGGCCATTGTTTTATCAATCCACCAAATTATTAACTCAATACAATAAAGAACCAATTTGTTATTGTTTATAATTATAAGATCTTTTACAATAAATCATTATTAACTTCTTCAAATAACTTATATCATTCACATGATATAAGTTTTTTTTTATTTGTAGATTTAAATGTTCATATTGTTTTAACACCTTGGGTTATAAAATTTTATTTTTAATAACACTTTAAACTTTTTTCGTTAACGGTAATTGTAACCGCACTTTATTTATTTTGACATTTAATTATAACCTTGCTTTATTTTGCAATTTAATAGAATTTAAATTATTAAATTTTATTTTAAATTATATTAGAATTTTTATTTTTTCGAGCAGCAGGAACACACCTTTAATAGAATCGTGCCACTAAAATGTTTTCTGAGAGCAGTCTCTTATACAGTTTTAACAAAAACAAAAGAATTTCTTATTCAAACAAAATACTTTTAACTTTTAAAATCAAATTATCCAAATTCTGATTTTTTTTAATTATAATGAAATACAAAAGACAGAAATGTAGGCCTTATTTCTCTGATTCCAAAAATATGCAACACTTCGAATTTATTTTAAAATTTAACTTCTCCTTTTAAATGTCAAACAGAAATTTTAAGTCAAATAACACTAATTAACTTAGTTTACTCTTACTTCCACACTGTTCTAAGACATTAAACCTTTATTACTTATTAAACTAAATCATGTGATTACTTTTAGTTGCATCTTGACTAGTGCTTTATCTGCAACAAGCTACATAAATCTATATGACGATAAAAACCTCAAGTTTACAAATATGTTTTCCAGTAATTTTAACAAAGAAACTCAAGAAACTCGACCTTTTCACTGAAATTTTCCAAATCATGTGGTTAAGATGGATGAAATTACACGATATTTCAGCGATACATTCTATCACAAAGTTGTAAAATTGAGCGCAAGTCAAAAATCCATATTACACTGATAACCTTATAATGAAATTCAACAGCTAACAACAATTCCTTCACGTAAGTCGGTTTATTTATGCACACACTTTAATATTAACCGGTTTTATTTATTCTAGATAAAATTCTAGTAAAATACAAGCTCATACATTTCTACATGGAGAAATACATGTAGGAAATACTAACCGTAATACTTAAATAGGGTGTGTTGGAGTGACATTTTAACAATTTTATATGTTTTCCTTTATTACTTTCCAAAAACCTAAAGCTGTGGGAAATTTCAAATTTGTTTATTTAGATTTATGGATTTCAATATAAAGTTTTTTAAATTATCTTTGCGAGGTGCTCTTTTTCTAAACCTAAATAAACATATTTTAGGGACTCCGTAAGTAGAAACTACTTTTCATGAGCTAAATGCCATATGATCAACAAAAAAAGAATTATCAGAATTTTCTAATATCTGTTGGAATTTTTGCATAAACAACCACATTAATCAGATAACTCTTCCATATCAAATTAGGTTTACTAAAATGGAAATAATGCTAAAAACGATCTTCTTTTTTCTGCAATATAATATACTACTTATTTTCTACTTCATTTTTACTGAATGTGTTTCTGTTTCCAAAGGAAACTCCCAACATGTTAGTAGTAAATAAGTTTCTTTGAAAACAAAAGTTCTGCCTTCGCATATAACCTTTGTTTCTTTTTGACAATATTCTCAATCGAACCTTTCTTTTATATTATTCCAGTTCAGAAAATTTCTAGAGGAGAATCTTTAAAAGTTTCATTTTCATTTTCCATTATAAGAACTGATAAACATGTTAAAGGCCAATATAAAATATCACTGCACTAAGTCGGTTAAAACTCTAAAAGAGGATTCTTTCAGTTATTTAAATTAGCTAGATTCCAGTTTTCTATACTAAAACTGAGATTTTATTGATTAAATACTTAATTTAGATTGACAAAACAGAACACACATGCATTTAAATAAAAGAAGTGTGAGACATTCATTCAACCTTTCTTCACTTTAAAAAAGCGTTACGTACATAAATAAAATTCAAAAATCAAATAAGACGATTTCCGCATTCTAACATGTATCTGTGGGGCTGGCAATAACCGTAGGCTTTCTCATTCCCAAAGGAACACTTGAGTTCTGACGGAATCGATCCCGTGACGCTGACCAGACGCTCTGCGATCTGCGGGGATGTGATTACGCGGGTTTCGCTGTTGCTGATGCCTACAAAGATACACATTTGGCGCAGAACATTTCGGGGACAACATGAGCTCCGATTTCCTTGCTATGCCGTTAGTTTAGATTGACAGGCAGGTTGTATATAGTCTAAACTTGTTAAATTGCATTTATTCTATCTAAACTGAGGTTAGAAGCTAATTGCTTCTGAATTAGGGTTTCGAGAGAGATTCTGTAACAATTAAAAGGAGCTTTCGCGGTGGAAACAAGAAAACTCGTAAAACGAGAAAAGAAAACCTGTTACCTTATATGAAAATATATCAACAATGCATTTATACCTTTTCATTTTCTTAAACGAGTTTTGTATGTTTTTGTATATTTTAAGGATTTCTGAAAATGGATAAACAATAACGACTATCTTATGTTTACCAAGCACGTACCATTTTAGAGTTTTGTCGCTATTAGAATGTAATTGCAACGCATCAATTGTATTCAAAAAAATAAAGTTGTTATGATAGTAAACCACCATCAGATGTAATTTGAATTAACGAAACCTGATCATAGTTTTACTATATGTGTATTTATATTCTTTCAATTGCTTGAAAAATAATACCTTACTGCAGGGGCGACTCGGGCGACTGCCCAGGGTATCGCGTCTGGGAGGCGCCAAATCGGCGGTGAAAAAATTAACAGTTCAAACATCAAAACATAATTTTCTCATTACAACGATTGAGAACCGGTGTGGGTGGATTTGATTCTTACCTGGAACTAGGTCAACTATGGTCACCGTAAGGAACCCGCTGCTTGACTGAACTCTAAGGCGGAGAATCGAAGTGAGGTTTATCCCGGTCTCAGATGGGTAAATCTGGACCAATGGGAAACTGTATGCCACCTGGTACTGGCTCCGGATGCCGCTTCTTGATTGAGGCGGCTCTAGAACCTTTAGACTTAAAGGGAGTAATGCGAGAAGTGTACATAGCCTCTTACTACCAAGACAACTTTACCTGAAAGGGTACATACCGGGGGTTTATAACGTGTAAACTTGTAAACGAAGCGCTGTCGAGGGCACACCAAGCCTATAATTTGGTAGATCGGGGTGGCAAAACCATTAAAAAACCATCGCGAATCATGCGGCTGGACGCCGCTATCACATGGTCGGCTCGAGTAATTTAACTGATAAGAGAAACAGCAGGTGACCTGGAATGATTCAGTAGCGCCAGAAACTGATTTTATTTAAGAAGAGCTAAAGTGATACTTAACGTATATTTAATTATACTCGAATATACGTACAAAATAGGAAAATGAAATCAATTTACACTATAATAATAGCGTTTACTGTAATAATTATTATTAACGTCGACGTTAAATTATTTTGTGTTTGTTGTTTTTGATAATAATGTATGTAGGTATCTAAATTATGATACTTTCGTTTGACACTTGTATCAATAGTTGTCACGACAATTCTTTTGTTTTCCATAGATACACTAAAATCCCATTATGTAAGTAACTAGATTCAATTTACTTTTTGTTATTAATTTGATTTGTTAAAAATATATATTAAGTTGAAATATATCCCTTATTTTATGATAATCCGTTACATATTGATGTGATATTTTAACGTCAATAAGAAAAAAAATGTATTATAGTGAATAGTAAACTTCCAACACTTGGTGAAAGATGACAGGTTATAAATTCCAAAATAAATCCATTATTGTTGAAACTCACAAACACAAAATCATGGTAAAACAGTCTGAAATATACACAACTAAATATCACTTACCTTTGTCGTTACCAAAAAAAATTCTCCGGCTATAATCTCTAAACTGGAAAACAAGATCGATAAATGCATGAGACGAAATCAGGCTGGTCGTTAATTAATTAGGAAGCTATTTAAATTAAATCTGTAAAACATTGTTAATGGACCAGACACAAATAAATTTCTTTTTAAACATTTAAATGGATAATTTTATTTATGAACACAGAAAATAAATAAATATTTAAAATCCCATGAAGAGAAAAGAAAACAAATATTAAAATCCTAAATTAAAATTAATTAAACAAACATGACAGAAAATTAAATTAAATCTCAGAATCAAATAGATTTAATAAAATAAGAATTAAGAGACATTCTAATTCTCTTTGTCCTTTTTAATTCTTATCTGATCAATCCAACAATCTTAAATTGCTATTAATAAAAAAACAATTAAAAATTGAAAATTATTTTTAATTTTAAAGTTATTTGGCGCCACACAAAAAGTTAATCATCCTAACTTGAAGGTTAGCAGATTACTGTTATAGTTATAGTAAAATTACCTGCTTATTTGTTGACAAGATGAGCACATTTCCATTCCATCCTTCAAATAGAATTTTTTGTGATTTTTGAAAATAATTATTATATTATCAATTATTATATTATTTATCATTAAAAGTGCAACATGTATCTTCCATGACGTGAGTACATAAAATAATTTGATTATTTGCAACAAGATTCCATTACCTTCTTTTAATTCGTTCTATACAAAATAAAATTCCAAACATTTCTCCAAATAATAATAACAGTCTGAACACCAAATTTAAACAGTGCACTTTTGTATTATTTCACTTTTAGTTCACTTTGATTGTTCATTATAAATATTATTAATTAAATTATTAAGAACTTAAAAAATTAAAAACAAGATAACATTTGTCATAACCTTACTTTGTTGACATTTAAGTGACGTAAAATTTACCAACATAACCTCGAAATTTTATCAAAATAACGTACAAACTGACATGACTTCTGCTCTGCATGAAAATTCAAGAGAAAGTAACCAAATTTTCGTGCTGTTTTTATAATAATTGAAAAAGCAATTGCGAAACGCTAGTGATTTTCCTAGTTAGGAACTAGGAACCTTTTTAACCAAATTGTTGATAAAAAATTAAATTAATTGTTTAAATAAATGTTATAAAACGAAAGATGGGAATTTTTCCTTCATTTTGATACCTAACACGGCTATAAAAATGCAAATTTAGAGTTAGGATTCATTGACAACCATCTTGAATTTTCTCACAAACATTACTTCACAAAAATTCAAATAAAAACATTTTAACATCTTGCTACATCCTTTTTTTATCATAAAATTAATCCTAAGATCCTATCAAACAAAAATTACATTATAACAATAACAAGATTATAAATATAAACTAAATTTTAACATTCTAGCAGACCCTGCTGAAACGTTACAATTCTGGGATTTCAAAGGCCTAAACCTTCTCTATAAAAAGTTCCCCACTTGGTTAATAATATTGCTGTAAAATATTTCACTTAGAAATTATAATAGCATTGAAAAGTATCCATCTACTATGAAAAATTATGAATCGTCAAAGAAATAGAACATTTTCTTGAAATTCAATAATAAAAACTATAAGTAAAGTAATAAATACTTGTGTATACCTTCTTACCTATGCCTTTAATGATTTCCAGGTGAAAACATGCCATAAAATGGCTTCAAAATATCTAAATGTCAAAATATGATCATGAAATTAAGTCTGTGAAATTCAAGTGAAGAATCCGTTTAAAACGTATCGCCTTCCATCTCACAGTGTTTTAGTGTGTATCCTGAACATATTTAATGCAAAATCTTATTGTTTTAAAATAAAAAAAAGTGAAATCCTTCTTTCGCCTGGACGATAGGCAACACATCATGTGATGCGGGATGCCTATATCGTAACAATATGTAGATGATTACTTACTCTTCTTAGGAGACCTCTTCAGCTTTAGAAATAAGGATTTTATATTTAAAGAAATAAAAAGTATACCTATCTATCTCAATTTTACAATTGTGGACACTCAGGCCTTCATATTATCTTATAAAAAATTAATACTATGATTATTTATAACAATAATTTTGTTAGGTATTAACGTGAAAAGATAGAAAAGTATCTGTTGCTTTCTGTTACTATATTATCTACTAAATATAATATTCTGAATACCTTTTATGATAAGTATTCGGTTCATTTGTAAAAATACTTTTTAGTTACATGTAGAAGTATTAATTAACCTTAAAATTCTGGTAGAAAAAATAATTTATGTATATAGACTGAACTTATGTAGTTTGACTATTATCAAAACTTGTTTAATGTATATAATTCCAATTTCAAAGAGAATATCAGAAAACCCTAATAATTTTAGAACAACCACAGTTGTTGCAGAATTGGAAATACTCGGAAATTCGCGGTGTTGAGGGTAGGAAAATCAATATTTGTATTAATGATAGAATACTTCAGTTGGGAAATTTCAAGTACTATGTACACATATCCTCATAAAAAAGACTGTAGTAAATCAGACGCGTTTTCTACCATGAGGTTTAGTTAAACGCAAAAACAAACGGGCATGCATATATGTATGGCTTGAAGTGTTTATTTTTATTTTGTAGTTTCCCGACGGTTTGTTTCAGTTTTTCCGAATGAGAACTTCGAATAAATTTAAAAAAGTAGATACTAGGTAAAACTGTTGGGGGAACGCGAAGCAACTACTCATGAACTTTATTTCTGGCATAGCCGTGTAGGCAGTGTTTTTATATCTTTTTGTAAAAGGAAGCAAAAAGCGTAATTGTGTATTAATTTGATTGAGTGAGATGTAATCATCTTTATGTGATTTTGAATAAATGTTAAAATCACAAAACGCGTGAATTCATTTTTAGTAACTAATTTAAATTTTCAAATAACAAACTTATTTGCTAAATGATACATATATTATTATCCGTTTTTTTTCTAGAGTCATATCTGACTTTGAAAACGTGTTGCTCATAAACTATACTGAACCAAACCAAATACGTTAAAAACGAACAAATAGTAAATTTATTTCTACATATAACTGTAAAATATATTTCTGTGCTATAATTTGTTTTTATTGGACGATACGTAATAAAAGGTACCGATTTTTAGGGACAATTTCGTTAAAAGTAAGTTAATTTCCTTTTTAGAAAGTATATGCCATGAGATCTTTGTAGGAGTTATAAAAAAATCTTGTTCTTATGCTATTAATTTTCAGACAAAAAACATTTTGCTTATTTTCTTGTTTATTAATAGAGGTACCGTCAATACTTTTTCGCTAAGTCAACACTTTTCATATGTAAATAAAACGCTTTGTTGTCTGAAAATTAATAACATATAAACCACAAGGTATCTTTCTAACCCCTACACAAATGTCATAGATACATGGCATATGTTTCCAGAGAAAAAAATTATTTAACTTACAATTAATGAAATGGTTCCTAAAAATGGATACCTTTTATTACATATCGACCAGGAAAAAACAAAAGCGTAGAAGCGCACTTAGAAATATAATATTTATTCGTTTTTAAAATATTTAATTTGGTTCAGCAGTTTATGAGAAATACGCTTTCAAAGTCAGAGGACTCTAGAAAAAAATGGATAGTATAGGTACTAAATACATAATGTATAGTACAAAAATATTATATTTCATTGTTTTATTAGTAATATTATTATTTTACATATTTCATATTGTATTTTATGTGGTTTTTCACTAACTAGAATTTTATAAATTTTGTCTACGGTATAACGCATTTTTATTCTATTTCATATTAAGAACCTTGGATTTTGTTGCGTTTTAAATAGTTCTAATTTACTCTAACGATGTTGAATGAAACCGTTCAATATACATTTTGAATATGGATTCCTCAGTAAAATAAATTTCAATTTTATGAACTTTGCTTTTATGAACTTATGAAATCATTAAAATTTTGATTATTAAATTTTATTATATAGTAATGATCTGGAAAACCCAATGAATTGCAAAGCGCCTTGTTCATTGTAGTTGTGTAAAAATACCAGAAGCTTCGAGAGTCCTGTAGAACATAATACTAATTATACCCTTTCACAGGCTATGAAGGCCCGTTGGGGTGTATAGCAGGGTAGGTTGCTATTTCTCGAGCTGTTCGGTACTCAAGGGTGGTAAAGTGGCTAGATTTACGCACCGACCGCCTATTATTACCCCAGGAAATGATTTCTCAGATACTCATTTTCACAGGCTGAGTCGACCTTAGATAATTTTAAAATGCCAATGTATTATTCCTGGGATTCGACCCCAGGACCTTAAGATTGATAGTCAAGTGCCATACCCAATGAGCTACCATGGCTTCTCAACCTGTAGAACATATCGCATTAGATATATAACGCCAGCCGCGGGATAGAAGAGCAGTCAGTTAATTGGAAACGCGCAATGTGAATAAAGATATTTGCAGTATAAATAAATATCTGTGTATTCAAAATAAATATTGTTGTTAATTAAATAAATAGTCTTTAAAAAAATTAGTTTAAGTTCGTTTATAATTCATAATTTGTGTTTTAAATTACTTAAGTTTATACCTTAGTTATTGTTAATATTTAAGCAGTTAAAAAGGTATTTAATAAAACGTTACTGTGGTGCCACGTGTGGGTTTAAAATAAATATATAAAATCGTGTCATAAATAAAGTGCTGTGAAGGTTTAGTGTTAAGAAACAATTACTAACAAATCTAATGAGAATGCCGACGAAATTATTGAAGGAATTGAAAGTGGAAGATTTTAAATTACTAGAATTACTAGAAAAGTCCGAAGAAAATTTTAGAAGACCTATGGAAAAGTTTATAGAAAATCTCAGAATGCTTAAGGAAGAATTGATTAGTTAAGTTTAAACCTTAGATACTGTTAATATGTATCTTGTTATTAAACAGTTAAAACTGACTACCACTACGGAATACCATAGTGGAAAATAAAAGTTAATAAACCATCAAGTACATTTATTGAATCTATCCCTGTGATAGGGTGCGAATTTAGAAAATATGTCTATAATAGTGATTGTACCTTTAGAAATACAGAAAATAAATTCTTTCAAATAGTTTTAAACCTGGTTGAGTTACATCCTTGTCATACTAGGTCAACAATAATTTTATTTTAATGTTTTAATAGTAATTAATACTAAGATGTCCGGCTTTGTAAACATGATGACAGTTTAGTTTATCTTGTGTATTCATTTCTAACATTACATCTGTTACATAAGTAGAGCAAATTATTAGTTTTAAATCAATTCGATTTAGGTTTTTTTTTGGATAGCTTTTGTAGAAGCCTTTCGTGTTGCTTATAGGAAAAATATTTTTTAAGTTTGTAAATCAAATATTCTTTTTAATGATAGTAAAATTGACGAAGATTTTGAGATCTTAATATACATTTGATACTTGTGGCAATTTAGGGGTTTGTTTGAATAAGAAAATGTAAGTAGAGAAATCTCCTTAGCTAAACGGGTTATGTAACATGGTCTTCAGAACTTCTAAACCATTTTCCTACTGTCACCCACTTCGTCGATTACAAAGGCATTGTCTACAGGGTTTTAACCCTCGGACTACGGAAATAATTTCGGTTACACGGACGGCGGAAATGGCTAGTATTTCGCTGTTTTTACATTAATTTCGAAACATCCAAATGTTTATGCTACTAATCAAAGCTTGCACATAATAATGTATTCATAATATTAATATTTTTTGCAACCATTTGCAATTATTGTTCAACAAACTAAACAAGGGGAAAGATTTACATATCCAGAAGTAAAAATTCTTGTTACAAATAGGGTAAAAATTACTTCTTACACGATTTACATACTTTCTTTACAGTAACCTGTTCATGTGTCCGTCAAATAAGTTTAAAACAGCTACCACGCTTATTACTGTATTTGTTCCTGTATTCGGGGAACGCAGCGTCAAGTGATCCGAGCCATTTTTTATAAACCACTCTTATAACATCTTCGAGTACACAAATACCTAAAGCGGTATTTTAAAAACGGTGAAGTTATTTAAAAAAAATGAAACTGCGGGTCGCTTGAAACCCGGTTTCCATAGTCCATGCTTAAACAAGTGGTCTGCTACAGAATTTTCTTTTCCTTTAATATATTCTATTTAAAATCATATTCTGTAAAGTAATTTATTCAACTTTCATCGAATTAATTTTGAATTTAGTTCCTTCCTGTTTTTTAACTATTTCGGTTTGTGACCCGTCCGAGTTTTGAAATGATGCCCAAATAAATAGTACCAAAGAATGGACAGTAGTTCCTGAAATACTGCATAATATTGTTTACGTAGTTTCAGTAATTTTGATTTTTCTTCTTCATTAAAATGATTCAGTTTTAGTTGGTCTATTTGTAGACACCGGTCTTCGGAAAGTCGGCATAGTCGCGTGGGCTAGGTGACAAATTCCTACGCAAAATTATAATATTATTCTTTTATTTCACTGTTATTTCATAAAATGATGGTTTCACAATGTAAAATATAATTCAATAATTAAAAATTCAGTTCCTAAATAAAATAAAAATCATAATAAAAAATAATAAATAATTTAATAAATTTTAATTATATTATATGAAAACAGCTGTATATAATTTGTATTGCATTATAAATCAATTAATTATAGTAAATTGTAACTAGATAAGATAATATTATCAAATTTTAATAAATTATTTTAGTGAAACATCGTCGTTTTATTTAAATAAACATAAGGCTGCAAAGTCATCATATATAAAAAAAACTTTTACAATTAGAAATATATTCTCAGCTAATTTATCTTTTCCTTGAAATGAATTAATTAGGCTTATATAAATAAATATAAATTCAGTATAAGCCGACTATTACAAACACCCTTGGCACCAGCCTATGTATGTGGATGTGTTATATGGAAGTGCCAGTAATACCTGACTTTCTACTGAACAATTTATTTAGAGAGTTTTAAGATGTTCTTTTTGCTTTCAAATAGTTTGACAAAAAACATTTTAAAGTTTTTAATTTCTTGAGCAATTTTGCTTATATCCCAAGTAGGATTTTCTTCATTACACTTTATTACATCGTAGGTTTTGTCTACAAGAATTGTGAGAAACTGAAAATTTTGCAAGATTATCTCCGATTGTATAAATATCTTAATCGTCTAATCCACCCTTTATACAGTGTTTTATTTATAAAACTTTTATTTATACATAAAATTTCAGTTTAGATTTGGATTTTCATGCGTTAGTGAAGGCAAACTAGCTCGTAGCAATACATTTGCAAACCTTTTTGCTAGGTAAAGGATTTAAAAATTAATTGGCGTTTGTCATTCTGACATGTAAACAAAGTTTGCTATGATATCTATCTTTTTCAGATGAATTGCTAGTCTCCGTTTTTCCTTTTCTCACACATGATAATTCAAACCCAACGCCAAATTAAAGAGCCGTTAGTCATTAAGAGAATTACGTGTAAAATCTCAAACTCCGAAGTTTTTACCCATACCTGTCCTTAATATTGGGATATTCTTGTAATGAGTTGTACAGACACTTTTGTGTTCACGTCTCTTATATCGAGTGTTTTTAATATCGAGGTGCCTGTTAGTACATTTTTAATGGCAATAAGTCAGGACAGGTCCAAACTGTCTCTGATATAAGAGTGTCTTCAATACCAAAGTGTCTTTAAGACAAGGTCTTACTGTACAAAGAAACCAAATAAGTCAATAAACAGTAACGGATAACTAATAAATAAATTCTTTTAGTGATAGCTCCAAACTTTAATTTATTACTTAAAATGAAACCCCAAGTAATAGTATTCTTAATTAATTTGTGATTAAGGGTTCTAAATAAAATACTTGTAGTAAATAATCAAGTAATTGGATAAAGTAATAAATATTGTAATCGATGTATTTCAAAGCTTACAAAATAAATAAAAACCATAATTAAAATAATTAGTAATTTTTATTGTTATTATTATTATCACAAGCTATTATTTCTTAGAGCGCAATTAAAATTAATTAATCGATTTGGTATTTGATATCTGTTGATATCTATTGACGTTAGTTTTAAATAATTTAGTTAATATATTCCTAAGGTTAAGGATATCTTAGCAAACCATCAAAATATTTGACTTTGCAGTTCCAGAAGCATAAGTGGTCATCGGTCAAATAAAGGATGTCAGTGAATTGACATACAAAAATTTAGTTAAATTAATTGAGTTATTTATACATTCAAAGCAGTTGTTCTTGATAACAGCTCTATGTTATTGTTCATTATTGTTCATAAGTGCCATTAATTTTACAAGTGCCAAAATATTAACATGATAGCAAAAACTGGAATAGCAATTAAAACGGTTTTTTAAATGAACAAGAAAAATTTGTTATAAATTATTGTTTTCAGTATTCAGTATCAAAGTTTTTACTTAGAAATTCGGAGAACACGCAAGGAAGCAAAAACAAATTCCTTAAAATGGACTTGAAAATTTCCTGGGTTTTACTACTTTCAAGATGATTAATGATTGTGTGTGATCATGACTAAAGAGCTTACGACGATAAATTCTACCATTTTTCTTTTACTAAAGTTTGATTCTCGTGGGATACGGATTGTAAAGTCGAATGTGCTCCAAAGTTTTCAAGTTGATCAGCCACACAATCCGGATGTAAAGGTTTTATAAACGTTATCCGTTCCTTAAATGTCAGCAAGGTGTGTATTTTTTGTATGAATAAAAACAAAAGTCTTTGCGTTTATTGATTGTTCTCCTGTATAAAATGAACATTAAGTTTCTTGTACGGGAAGTGCGTGACACTATGAAATTTTAATCAAGTGCTTCTAACTCGTAAATCAACAAAACCTGAAAATCCCTTTTGTTATCCTTCAGCTTTCCTTTTGGTTTCATATTTCGATTATTCTCAGTCCCTTTTTTTCTGTAAAAAACCTTTAAAAGTAATTATCTTTTATTAAATTGAATTTCAAATAAAAAATTAATTTTCAACAGGATTTTTAATATATGCACTCCCAAAAATGAGCTCAACGACATTTTAATATCTCCCTTATTTTCCAGACAAAGTCGTTTTTTACTACTGTGCATTACGTTTAACATATTTCAGCCCTAATATCTTTTTTCATGAGAAGCTAAAAATATCACAGCATAAAAATAATAAATTGTTGGGCATTTACGAGCAACGAAATAATCTGCGTGAAAATATTTCAGGTTTACTTTTGGGAGCAATTTCTGGAAATGTTGTTCGAGGAGGTCTAGCCCGCATTAATTTTAATGTATTTTCATCTGGGAAATGAATAGACAGAAAGTCAACTAGATGTTAATTTAAAGTTGAAATTGGCTTTAGGCAATCCATCACTGAAGTGTTTTTCCTTTCGTAGAATTATATTATTGAGAAAACTGAATTTCTAGTTATCTATATGGTAATATAAAAGATAAGCAAGTAAATAATATTTTTAATTAAAGTTAAATAAATGCAATGTGTTTGAGACTTTAGGTTCATTTTTATGTTTCATGCCAAAAACATTACATGTTTTAGACATAAATCATTTTCATGATGCCTATATAGTTATTCAGAATTCATACATCTTTCAGAAAAGTGCATACTAACGAGTAAAATAATAACGAGTACGAGTTTTGCTTTTATGTCGTTCTTTATATATTGTTCTATTATCTTTATTTTTTAGTAGTGTATGAATAAAGCAAGAGAAATAGAAAATAATAGAAGATGAAGAGAAAAAAGGAGATGTTTCGCTGATTCGTCCGACAAAATTATAAATTATAAAAGAAATAAAAAAAGAAAACAAGAACTTTTTCTATGTTAGCCTTAATAATAATTTTCGATGTAATATTAATTTCACGATAATGATTTAATTAATGGATTGATCGACGTACCGGTAAGAATGATCGATATAAATTATTCGAGCTTCGAATAATAATTTAATAAATTCGAAAATTTCGATCGTTCATCCTTACAGGTAAGTCGATCAACCAATTAATTTTTCTTCGCTGTTGTCCTTCAGGATTATTACATAACTTGTAGACGTTCAAAGCAGAACACGATTTAATTAACATTATCCTAATAATATTTATTACAATGTTCAACATAACACAAAAAACCATTTATACCCTGGAATGCATAATTTATAATATTCGTTAACTGTTCAAATTAACTAACTACTAGGGAAACCCCGTCAAGACATGACGGTCAAAAGGCTAATTTATTTAAGGATTTCCTATACAACGTTCGTTTTGTTATTACAATTCTTCGAATTTTCATGAAAAATTATTCAAATAGACGCAACCAAACATAACCAGTTGAAAATACTGAGCCTAGTATTGTCTAGTACTCCCCGCTAACAGCTTACCCCCACTTCTTACGACATATCACCCTCTCTGACTTTTCGCCCCCCTGATTTACCCACCACATTCTCACCAAGAGATTCTACATTTAATTCATATATCGTATGCATAGTATACCAACTTTCTGAACTTTACCTGTCAGACATTCCTAGTCTACGTTATTATTAAATACCCGAATCTGAAATGCAAAATAAAAATTCCGAAAAAAACGGACAACAGAAACTACCACACACACATCGAATTTCGTAAAAATACACTGAGCTGAGAATTATTTATGATATGATTTGTTGGCAATCGATTGGTGACGTAGTAAGCAAGTAGAGGAAGGATGTTTCGAGACGTGACGAAGCGGGCGCTGTAAGTGAACAATCGGTCTCGAGCGTATAGACTGCATCGATTGCGAATAACTCTTTTGAAAATATATAAATAATTAAAAATTGCAAAGCTAAAGAAACCTGGTAAAGCTACAGCGTAAAACTTGTAACTTGGAAGTGCGTAGAAAGGACCAGTAGAACTCAAGCGAAGAGTAACAAAAATAATCCTTGTGTTTTAAATAGGTATAAAGTACTTTAAAATGTGGTTTTAAAAATCTAAAGACTAAGGAAAATATAAAGTAAAAGCCTATAAAAAGGGATTAGCAAATCGGTTAAATAGACCGATCCTAGAACCGAAATAATCGGTTTTGTAGAACTCGTAAAGGGAGGCATGTAAGGGTTTGTATATACATCAGAACAATTCGAATATTAAACTCCCAATTATGATGACTGATTGAAGCCTAAAAAATTCTTGAACGCGTCTGTTAGTATTTCAAAAACATCTAACTTATAAAATATATATTTTCTAAATCGACAGTCAAATAATCCATTATTTTACTTGAAACTATTGTTTCAAACCACAATTGTTTAATTACAAGAAATATTAATACATAATATGTTTATAATATATAGTTAATGAGTAATCCACACGTTCCTTAGTATAACTTAATAAAATTGTTTTTATTTTGCTTTAACAAGTTGAAGGACAGGGAGAAGATTGGAGTAAAATCGAATATAGTTTATAGCATCCCATGTAATGACTGTGAAAAGGTATATATTGGACAAACAAAAAGGTATATAAAGACTAGACTTTACGAACACCGAACAAACATAAGACATTTTCCTACACAACATACAGCTTTAACCAAACATGTAATTAACAATTCACACACCTTCAACTTTGACAAGACAAAAGTACTGTGCAATGAAAGGAATTATAAAAAAACGAATCACAAAAGAAATGACATATATAATGAAAAATAAAAATTTAGTTAATGAACGCAGTGACGTTGATTTGATTTGAGATTTGAGAGATTTGAGCATTATCTATCATAATCTTTTTCCATAGTAAAAATTAATGATCAAATCAATAATCGGACTAATCATTACATATAAATAAGAATAGTACTGACGTCTGGCAACATATATTAATAATTTTAACTTTCCAATTTTAACACCAGTCCAATGCCGTTAGTTTTTAAATTTTTTAATTTTATTTTTTTCGTCGTTTTAAATTTAGAAATTCTTATTTTTGCTTTTTCATACCTACGGTATTGGTTTTTACGGAAATTGTTTTTAAGATATCCTGACTATAGTGGTTCAATAGGTTATTTGTACAATAAGAAAATAGTGAACGCAATTAGACAAATACTACAGGTATACATATAAAATTTGGTTTTAATTTTTCTAAAGTAAAATGGGCGTGTTTTTAGTTTTGTCTTAGTGTTAACAGATGTGGATAATTCTAAATTCTCCTATTTGGTGGGGTATCTACCACCTAAGATTTACGTTCAGTATCAGACATTCTGTTGCATTATGCTTAGATCAAAAGCGAGTTATTGTGTGGCTACCTTTAAAAAATTGTCGGTAAAGATGAGTAAACATAGGTTAGCCTCAAACAAAACATCCAATAATTTCGTTTTATATGCAGAGAAACTAAATTGGTAAGTCATTAAACTTGTTTAATAATTGTCCCTTTTCAGTAGTTAATTTTATAATAGTAAGTAGTAATGTTGTTTTTAGCTTTGAAAATGAATTGGTAAACAGCTCGAACGAACTAGTAAACGTCAGCAATGCTAAAATAAAACTAGAATATTGATCCACAAAAGGAGTTAAGATTTATTTCTTACCTTTCCGTCTCCTAAAGGCCTTTAAATAAAAACAACTTTATTAAAGTTAATGAGTTTTGTTGCAAATATTATTTTATAAATATATCTATTGTAGTTATTTTCGTGAAGTGCACTAACTTAAAAAATTAAATTTTAATTTTCTATAATTTCACAAAAAAATTATCTCTTATCATTCATGTGGTAATCTTATTAAAATTTAAATTATATCCACATACGTGATTTTTGCTTTCTATTTTAAGATTTACATATTTACTTTTCAGTATTGTTACCACTAAAATATAAAACTATAAGTACTGTAAGTAGCTACAGCACATACCAACGACTTAAACACCCTAGACGCTAGTAATTCGAAAATTTAACAAGCTAGGATCTCAGATGGCGCTTTCTCGAGAGTTTTAGATTTTTTTTTTAATTTTTGCGTTTAAAAATATAAAACTTAATAATATATAAAAATTAAGTGTGTTTACCAATCTACACAGCGAAAGCTTCGTTATAAAAAAGAATCACGTAAATCGGCCCAGCAGAACTCTCAAACGAACTAAAAGAAAAATTAGCATTGTGTTTTAAAAGTACGAGGATAGTCTGAAAAGTTTCCGACCTTAACGTGAAGATGGCAGCACTCGTCAATAAAAGCTAGGGAATGTAGTTGTGCATCTTTTGACAGGTACTCACCAAAATTTCAACCATTTTGGACGCGCAGTTGTTATTTGACAATCGTTTGAGTGAGTCGATGTGAGTGTTTTTGTGAAAATGGAAAAAATCGAGTATCGAGCTGTCATTAAATATTTGTTTTTGAAAGGCAATACGCCTACGCAAATCAAAGATGAGTTGGACTCTGTGTATGGGGACTCTGCGGCATCCATTACCACAGTGAAATTTTGAGCAGCTGAATTTAAACGTGGCCGTACCAGCTTGGGAGACGATGAACGTTCTGGACGTCCAAAAACTGCAACCACTGACGATAACATCGCTAAAGTTCACCAAATGGTGCTAAACGACCGTCGAATTAAAGTGAGAGAGATAGCAGAGGCTATGAATATGTCCAAAGAACGTGTTTACACATATTGAATCAAGATTTAGGCATGAGAAAGCTGTCCGCGCGTTGGGTGCCGCGTTTGCTCACGTTAGACCAAAAACGTGTTCGAATGAACGTTTCCAACGCTCTGTTGGTGCAGTTTAGGCGCAATAAATCAGAGTTTTGGCGCCGATTAATTACTGTAGATGAAACTTGGATACACTATTATACGCCCGAAACAAAAATACAGTCAAAACAGTGGACTGCGAAGGGGGAATCGGCTCCAAAAAAAGCAAAATCTGTTATGTCGGCTGGGAAAGTGATGGCGACTGTTTTTTGGGATAGTCATGGAGTTATCTTAATCGATTATCTTCAAACAGGAAAAACCATTACAGGAGCATACTACGCATCATTACTTGACAAGCTGAAGGCAGGAATTGCGGAAAAACGGCCACATTTGCAGAAAAAGAAAATCCTGTTTCACCAAGACAATGCCGTCTCACACCTCCGCGGTTGCCATGGCGAAAATCCACGAATTACCGTTTGAACTGCTTGACCATCCTCCTTACTCACCAGATCTAGCCCCAAGCGACTTCTTTTTGTTCCCTCATCTAAAAATTGCGCTCGGAGGACAGAGATTTTCGTCAAATGAGAAGGCAATCACCTTCGTGGACAATTATTTTGCAGAGAAAAACGCCGAGTACTATTTGGACGGTTAAAGAGATGGGAGCATCGCTGGGAGAAGTGTGTAGACTTACAAAGAGACTATGTAGAAAAATAAAAATAAATTTAAAGAAAAAATGTCTTGTATCTTTGTTAGGTAGGAAACTTTTCAGACCACCCTCGTATTGTATACACTTAGCAGCACGTACCAGTGTGGAAATATTTTCTCTTCTATACAATAATCGAATTTAACATTAAAACACAGCAAAGTAAATATTCGTAATAATGAGCCAGTTACATACATTGCAAAACAAACTGAGTTTGTTTTGTACTAGCTGTGTAAAAACAAACTTAAAAATTTACATACACTAAATTGTTCGGATTGAACGAATCGCTGCATGCATGCAATGTTATGTCGATCAAAATTTCAGCTACAACCACATTGATAAAGTTTTGTATTTTTTTGTTAACACAAAAAACTAGCAAATGTTTATTTTTAATAAATACAAAATAATTTACATTTAATTTTAAAAACACAGTTTGTCAACAAAACTAACGATACGTGGAATTGTGCAAACATTAATGAAAGCTTTATCTGAAACAATACGATTAAAATGCTCTGATTATTACGAACGAATAATAAAAGATGGAACTGAATAATTTTCAAGTAAAAATAGTCAAGCAGTTGCAATTTTTCTACAAGAACTGTTTTGCTTCAAATAAAAGTGTAGTATACGGATATTTTTAGGTAACGTTCCTTATAGCTACTACATACGCTCTTGCTAGCAAATGTTGCTATGCAAATGTTGCAAATATTATTTGCCAACCTTATTACTAAAAGCAGTTTATACTAACAAGGTAAATTAAAAAAATTCAGTAAAACTTAGACTTGTAATTGTATTACAGATGAAGTTTAAATTTACATAAACTTACAAAAAAACTCATTTAGATTTATTCCCTAACTTATTTTAAATAAAAGTATTAAAATCCCGGTTTTAATTAAAAATAATTCCTTGATGAAAAATGTACCTAAGGGAATATTTAAATACCTCTTATATTTAATTATTTTTTATTTTTCTTTAAACTTATATTACGTTGTAAATTGCAGAATGTTACAGAGAAAAGATTCAAAACCAAGTTGCAGCAGGTAATTTAGAACTAATTTAGTTGTTTCTTATTCGAACATACTCTAGCTTATTAAAGGCCTGCAGCTGTACATGAAACTGAACCAATTTTAAACTTTGGATGCACTTCTGCCCTCCTAAAATACCGAAGAGCAAACGGCAGGATCTTTAACCTAGTAACCAAGTTGTTTTCCTGAATATTACACAAGTCCTGTATATCAGATCGCGCCTGGCGAAATATGGTAATGTAAACTTTAAAGAACCACATTAAATTTTAAAATTACACGGTGCATGTTACAAAACAAACACCTATTTCCATAAACAAACTTTACGCTGTTTTAACTTTTAAGAGGAAAAGAAAGGCATATTCAAGCGCCCCCGTAAATATAAGTTTGTTGTGAGTAGGGTTCAAACTTTCCAGTATAAATATTTATGTTTGGTTTTGAGGCGGGCAATTTAATTTTTTCTCAAATGAAAAGTTTTGCTGACCTGTATGAGATTTAAAAGCAAAGTTTCTGATTGTCCAATAAGTTAATTCCTATTTAGTATACGTATTAATATATTATTAATGTCTGAACTGTAATCTTGCTACGGTTAATAATTTAAGGATTTCAATTAACAATGTGTAATAAGGGTCAATTTGTTTACGATGTTCTAGTCATTAAAGCATCACATGTCGTGTAAATTATATCCGAATGTAATTAACTAAATGAGATAATCGGTGGTTAAACATTACTGGTCATACAGCCATTAATCTGTGTAGCCACAGTTGTTTAAAATACTCTCGGGACATAAATATAGCCTAATAATAGCTTTCTGAATTAAACTCTGTTATAACTACGTGAAATACTGCCAGATTATTTTTAAGATATTATTTTGTGATATGTTAAAAGCGTCAGATAAATCATACAGATTGGGAGTTGGCTTTTGTATACATAATATTGTAAATTCGGTTCAAGTAAATTCTGGAATTTGGGTCAGTCTCTGGATTCAGTGTCAGAGAATACACTCAGAGAAAAATAATACTTGCAATAAGAAAATCGTACATTAAATTAAGAATTTTGATGCTGTTTTAGAACCTAAGAAGTTTCTAGTTTCAATTTAAGAAATTAATAAGAATAATATTCTTGTTTGCAATTCAAGAATACGAGAGCTTGAATGTAGAATAATCTATTTAAATTATGTTCTTATTTTTACATGAATTTGTTTTAATTTTAACATGAAAATTCTTAATTTAAAACATTCAACTTCTTTACTTTAACTTTAATTGTTTCTTACTTTAAGAAATGACTTAATGATGTTTTAAGCATTTTCTTTCTTATTTGAAGAAATTAGTAAATGTTGTTTTAAACATTATTATCTTGAATTTAGTGATTGGTTTTTAGGAATTAGTATTCAAAATAAAAGAAAACAATGGCACATGAAAGATTTATTTTAGATGCAACTACTTAGAAAAATACATACACATATTTCTTTACAAAATAGAAAACTTGCCAGTCTCGAATCACATCTTAAACATACCACAAAAGAGGATTCTTCAGTAAATAAAAACATTTTTTTTGTATGGTCAGTACAAAGATGTACCTTGACAACGTTTATTTCCATATAAGTCCAGGCTGCCAGCTTAAGCAAAGTACGTTTGTACTTGCTATACAGTGTATAGCATATTTCTAGCGTATTTTTTACATCTTGATTTAAAAACCTCCCAGTTGTTGAGAAAAGGCAGCAGAAGCATTTTTTTCTGCATAGTTTATGCCGAATGAAGTCGAAATTAATCTAAAACGGTAATTATTAATACTTTAATTGATTAATTATGACTAAAGTTATAGAAAGATTACCGTTAGCACACTTAACGTGACATATTTGTAAAGGAACCATTCTCTCAAAATTTCTTCGAATAATTTCCTGTGGCAATCTCTTTGTCCCAAATTTTCTATTTGTCGCCATTCTGATATCGAAATATATAATATTGGATATAATTTATCAGTTCACCCATTGCCTTTGACAAGTTATCACTGAAGGTTAATACTTCACCACACAGGAACAGTAGCGCACACGTGCTTCTATTATAACGTAAAAGAACCAACTACAAAAAGTGCAACTAAGCAATATTGAACTAGTGTAAACAGCGACGCAGCTAGAAGCAACACTTAACGTTCTTGATTTAACTGCACTGCACTCTCATTTCCAGAAGAATTATTGTAATATGAAGAATTTAACGTTTTAATTTCAGAAATGTAAATGTTAACTAACTTAATTCAGCATAACATATCTTATTTCAAATTACATTGATTCTTATCTCAAGTACTGTAGTGCTTGAATCAATGCACAGTTTTCAAGAACATATTTGTTCTCACATTAAGTACAAAATTTCTTGAAACCAAAAGTTAAAAATTTTGTTTTTGCACACACCTGTATAAATTGCAGAAAATAATGTTTATTTTTAAAATGCAAAGATTCTTATTTGAAGTGGTTTAGTGCTTAAAACAATACCTAGATTTCAAGAACATATTTGTTCTCACATTAAGCATACTTTTTTTGATACAAGAAGTTAAAAGTCTTCTTTTAAACTTGCTTCTCTGAATAGCAGAAAACAATGCTTAAATTGATAATCCAATATCTCTCTTCAAGCATTTTATGTCTAGAATTAAAAATTATCTGGATCATTTTGATTTAGACACCACGTTTCTTGACTTTAGATTACCTATATTTCTTTGAGTGTATATAGCGGTGCCGGTGGTTCGAAGTCAACATTAAAGTGTAGATGCCTTTTAGCCAGAACACGGAAAGACTATATACCTAGACAAACGCCTAGAGACGACCATTAAATATCTAGACAAGCTTAACGGCTTGATAATACTTAATACACAATTGTAAAGAAAAATTTAATGTCGTTATAGAATACTAGACTATCTAGAATATAGAATATTTAAAAAATTTATCTTGTATTTGAAGTTGTATTATTTCAGCTCTGTCATAGTAGACATCTCATCACAAATTGATTTCTATAGTTCAAGAATATTGAAGATTGTAGATATGATACCCTTTTGTTTACTAGTATTTTACAAAGGTATTGAGTTTATTTGCGTCTATCTTACGGTAACACTTGGTTACTTATGCCTATGTGTTAATTCTCTTTTAAATATGTGTTACGAGATTTTTGAAAAATTAACACTAAAGATATCATTTAAATTGGTGTACTGGTAATTTATTGTTATGTGGTTTTGAAATTAGTTGAGCTTCACAGTCATTTTATTTGTATTTTTTGTATGTTGCGCCGGATTGAAAGACACATTTAATTAATGTCTAAATGAAATTAGACAGATTAAAGCTATTTAATTATCCATTAATTATTAACGGTTAAAAAACTACCAGCAAACAGTTACTCCATCAAAGGTGCCTTTGGAATGTCAAAGGGTGTTATAATACGAGGGTGGTCCCAGAAGTACCCGACCGACCAAGAGGTGGCGGTAGTTGTTTGAAAATATCACTGTATTGGAAAGTACGCAGTCTATAAAGCATATGTTTCAAGTTTGAAAGCGTCACGTTGTTCAGTATTTGTTTGACAGCCATCAATAGTGAACGTTGTCAGTGAATTTGTGAAAATGGAGAAAATTGGTCATCGTTATGTGATACAATACTTTTATTTGAAAGGCCTCAGCCCAACCAATATAAAAGCTGAACTGGATTCTACTCTGGGTGAGTCTGCTCCTTCGTTTACAACAGTTAAATTTTGGGTAGCTGAGTTTAAACGAGGCCGTACGAGCTGCCAAGACGAGCATCGCAGTGGTCGACCAAATGAGGTGACGACTCCAGAAATGGCAAAGAAAATCCACAAAGCGGTACTTGATGATCGTCGACTGAAAGTGCGCGAGCTAGCAGACATTACGGGCATTTCAAAAAGTGCGGTACATCGCATATTATCTGAAAATTTGGACATGAGAAAGCTGTGTGCAAGATGGGTGCCGCGTTTGCTCACACTCGATCAAACAGTGTCGTGAAAATGTTTCAATTGAGTGTTTAGCGAAGTTTCACAGCAACAAAGCAGAATTTTTGCGCCGTTTCGTAACAATGGATGAAACATGGGTCCATCATTTCACACCCGAGACAAAAGAACAATCGAAACAATGAACTCAAAAGGGAGAACCGGCTCCAAAGGAGGCGAAGACCGTTTCATCTGCAGGCAAGGTTATGGCGTTGGTTTTTTGGGATGCGCGTGGAATAATTTTTATTGACTATCTCGAAAAAGGAAAAACTATCAACGGCCAGTATTATGCAAACTTATTGCACGGTTTGAGCGAAGAAATCAAGCAAAAACGGCCGCATTTAGCTAAAACGAAAGTGTTGTTTCATCACGACAATGCGCCAGCTCACAAATCCGTTATTGCAATGGCCAAAATTAACAATTAAAGTTTGAATTGCTACCTCATGCACCATATTCGCCAGATTTAGCTCCCTCGGATTATTTTCTGTTCCCAAACATGAAAAAATGGCTCAGTGGTCAAAGATTTTCCAACGATGAAGAATGTCAGCAGTTAATGGCTATTTTGAGGAGCAAGACAGTTCTTATTATAAAAAGGGTATCGAACTTTTGAACACCGCTGGGAAAAGTGTATAGAGCTGAATGGAGATTACGTTGAAAAATAAATAAATCTTTTTCCAAAATTTTTGTGTTTTCTTTGTTGGGTCGGGTACTTCTGGGACCACCCTCGTAATACACAAGTTTAAAATTCTAAAGGCTCCTTTGATGGAGTTACTTTTTGGTCATACTTTAGTTAATCAACACAAACAGACATAACAATACAAAATGAATCTTGTCACCATAAAACACATAAAATAGCAGCCTACAAATCATTAGTACACAGAGCTTTAACTATTCCACTAACAAAACCAGATTTTAGCAAAGAGATATCAACCATTAAACAACTAGCACATACAAATCATTACAATCCGAACATGATTGACACTTTATTTAAACAAAAAGATTATAGGTTAGCTATCAAAAGAATATATCCCATTGACAATTAAACAGAAGACACAAATTACATATCTATACCATATTTTGGCAAAATATCAAAAAAAAATTACACATATACTAAGAAAAACCAACAATTATAAAATAACATTTAAAACCAACACTAACACTTTTTCATTTTTATTTAATGCTAAAGACAGAACACATGATATCATGAAATCGAGCATTTACCGTTTAAATTGTTCTTTTTGTAGTTCGGTATATATTGGACAAACACTTCGAAATTTTGACATAAGATATAAAGAACACGTACGTCATTACAAAAATAAACATCCTGAAAAATCTAATTATGACAAACACCTTTCAGAACAAAATCACGCAATGACTCCTCAAAATAATATTAAATTCCTACATTTTTGTAATAATAAACGCAAATTAGACATTTTAGAAGCCTTTGAGATATACAAACACAAAAATGAACAACTTGAGCTGAGTAATTCTCCGTTACTGGAAGTATTAGACATTTAATTCTGATTATTATTATTATTTTATCTAGTTACCTATTTTTGTATCTACCTTAGCGACGTATTAGTTTCTAATTATATTACCTTTGATAATGACAGCATAGCTGTCGAAACAATATTGTCAGGTTATATTTTAATAAAACCATTTTATATGTTGATTTTGTTGTTTTTTATTTGTCATTTTCAAATCGTTCTTATTTTCACTGTTTTAAAATAGTAAAAAGGTACTTTTAAGCAAAATCGTAAAAAGGTAGTTATTTATATAATTAGTGCTTAAAGTATTTTTATGGAACAAAAAATGTTAAGTTTGTCGTACGAGACATAGCTGTCCGTGTTCGATAATGAACATGAGATCCATAAAACAACTTTAGGATGAATTCCCCTAATATTTCTTTAAGGGCAGTAATCACACCAAGCAACTTTAAAATAAAAAAAAAACGAAACGAGCCTTGTCCAGTCCGTAGGGTTAGCGGTTACGATGTTATGTACCAGTTCATTTAGTGTTAGTTTAGTTAATTTTGGCCTTCTTTGCAATATTGTTTTGTTAATATACCGACACCGTAGTACTGTTTTTTATTGGATGGTACTATAACGGTAGGTAGTTTACCAGAAGTTATATTATTCTTGAAGTTAATAAAAAACGTGTTTATTTTAGATATCTTTCATTATTTGTTATTTATTCTTGTAGTTATGGCAATCACTTAGCATTCCAATGCCTTCTTGAGATAATATCTATGTAATGACTGTCCTTATGACTGAATATCATTACAGTACTGACTTCAGAGTCTACAGACCTGTACTAGGAAAGTTATACCGGGTGATAGCGCAGTATGTAGTCTTTAAAATGCCTACATGCATCTTCCCCGCCAGAGGCCATCTCCAGGGTTGGAAAATATAAAAACCTAATTTTAGAAGTCACGACCTCTAACAAGTACGAGTATTCATACCAACCTAGACAAAGTGGTTGTCTTAAAAATCCCTATTTTGCAATACATTTCGTCTGGAGGTGGCGAAAAATAATATTAAAATAAGTAAAAACAGAAGACGGAGCCCCACTAGGACGAACATTGGCCATCACGTAGGGTTACTGACGGTGAGTATTAAGGTATACGCCGCACTATGGGTGGAATCGGAATTTTAGCCGGCCAAAAGAGTAAAAATCATACTCACAAAACGCACCAAAACAAGTGCTAACTATTTTTAAAATAATCCCTTCGTACCGTTATAAAACTTCGTTGGGGGTATGCTCAAACTACCTCTTTAGTTGCTTTTGTGCAAGAGGTTCGAGTGAGAAATGAGTTCGAAGTGAAATTTTATATAAACTATTCGAAATAGAAAGTTATACCTTTTTTTTAATAAAAGTCGAAGGTAAGTACTTTATTTTGATGTAGTTTTTTTTGGTATAATTATGTGTGTTACTCTAAGAAATAATTTTAAAAACGTAGTAGTTGCTAGAAATAAATTTACAGTTCGTGGACCGGAACTTAAAAAAGGTAAAACAAGGTAGCTTGATTTATGTCACTTTACATTATTTACACTTTCTACTATCGTCCTAGTTCATTTCGTTTGCAGGACTTTGCAGTCATATGTAAACAAAATATTTTAGTATGACGATACCATGTACGCCAGCCTGTAAACATGCAGCTGCAATGTATACACCTACATCCTACATATCTAGAAAACCTTTTTATTTTTGATTTCTAGAAAAAATCTCTTTGTGATAAAAGGTTCTGCGTCTTCTAAAACAGTAGAAAATGTTAAAACATCTGATTCCGCAATATTGGTATACGGGGTAAGTTAAAAAAAACTGAAATCGTTTCAAGAGTAATTAAGAAATCTTTCTTATAATGATATTTTATTCTCAAAATGCAAATTATCAAGGTCCGACCTTAAAAAGGAATTTTCCTTTTCATGTTTAATTATACCGCTGTGTACAATGTAAAATCAATTGATTGAAATCAGTTTGAAAACTCCGTAAATTCATTGGATGACCTATATAGTATGCGCATTGCATATAGATTGTATAATAGAATATGTTAACGTATAATTGCAGGGGTTGGCAGATTTAAGTGCCATTTGCGATTTTAAAATTAGTAAAAGTTTTCCCTCAAGAGCCACTAATGCCATCGGAGATGTTTTAACAGAAGGCGTAATTAAAATGTGCTCAGTCCCATAGACAAAAAATGTACTTATCCAATTAATAAATAAAATGTTTATTTTTGTACTGTCTGTGGTATTTTTACTGAATATCTTAAAAATAAGAATTTGGCACTTAGACCCTTTGGTACGGCAATTCTTCAATTGTATTAAGTTAATTAATTGTAATATACTAAGTACATCTAATGCGTAGTTTTATAAAAATTGTATTTAAATTGTTGGTCTTAGATTAACGACCGTTCAATGGCGGAACTGGATATACAAAATGGAGAGCTGTTTGAAGCTTTAAGACAGAGCGAGAGGCTATTACGTCCTAACACGGTGGAGTCGAAGAGTTTCTTGTTCAATTTCATATTAAATAAATTAACTCATCTGAATAAATGGAATATTAACCAAACGTTTCGAGGAAAATTGGAAAATAAAATATCCGGATACTGTACATCCCTTCGAAGGAGGTGGACAAAACAAAAGTTGGTTGGTGATGAAGCTTCTATTGCCTGAGCTAGAAATTGATTCGTCTGAAGGAGTTTTGAATGTTTTGCCAGGTACACCTTTCTCCTCCGGCAGACCAACAAAACCATTTGCGTTATCAAGTGAACGCAAGAAACGACGAAAAATGGAAGTTCTAAAGGAGAACATTCCGCCCGAAGAACTAATATATGCAACAAAATCTCTTCTCAACAAACAAGGCAAACGTGCAGCAGCAGATATAGTAGCCCAAGCGACTCAACATTCCTCGACCCGACCACTGGAATTAAAAAAAATTATTCGGAAAGCGTCTCAAAAACCTGAAATAGTTCCGTACACAGTAGATGAAGGACTTGCATACATTATGGATTGTAGTATGTCTAGAGATGTATACCATGCTGTTACAAGATTGGGTGCGAAAAAACGTGGAGCTGATAGAAATCAGCTGGAAGCTGAAGGATCATTCTGATCCTTCTTATGACAGGATTCGAAGTGCAAAGAAACTGTGCTATCCAGAAGACTTAAACATTAATAAGTCAGGTCTGTCTCTTTTAACCACTGTATGCTGTCATGACTTTATAATGTAGTTATTGTAATTGTTATACCGTATTTAATTGGATCACACTATGATGCTATCTTTTTCTGCTTACAGGAGCATCAATACCGCTGCAGAATTTGTTAAACCATACTTTGACGAGACTCGCACTCGCAAGTGATAAACTTTCCGAAAAGTATACACACACATTCCAAAATTACACTTTTCTGCAAGTGGGGTTGTGACGGCAGTTCAGGACATAGCGAGTATATGCAAACTCCATTGCAAATCATAGATGATGAAGAAAGTGCACGTAATGATGGAAGCTTATTCTTATTTTCTCTTGTTCCGTTGCAAATTAATGGAACGAGCATGGATGCCAGAAAAAGAATTTTCTGGCAAAGTCCAAAGCCCTCATCGACTAGGTTGTGTCGACCTATAAAGTTTTTATACCAAAAACAAACAGCTGAAACCACCAGAAAGGAAATTAATCTTATCCAGGTAGAAATTTCAAACTTAAAACCTTTTGAGATTTTAATCCATAAGAAGCCCGTACTGTTTGATTTCGAACTTCGATTAACTATGGTAGACGGGAAAATTATTAATGCGTTGACAAGAACTTCGAGCCAGTGCTGCTATATCTGCAACTGTAAACCAAGCAATATGAACAACCTAGACCTACTGAAAAGCTTTTCTATTAATGAAGAAGCTTTTCAATACGGGCTTTCAACATTACATGCTTGGATTAAATTCTTAGAATTAATCTTGCATATAAGTTGGAATTGCAGGCTCCAACTATACAAAATGCAAGGGAATTACAAAAAGCTCGCATAGCAGAAAGAAAAAAATTATACAAGACCAGCTATGGAAACATATAGGAATTAAAGTAGATAAAATAGTTCAAGGTGGAGGAACTTCCAATACTGGAAATGTAGCTAGACGATTTTTTGAGGATGCTACCAAAACTGCTGAAATTACCGGAGTTGATGTAAATTTAATAAAGAGATTTGGAACTATCTTAACAGTTATTTCATGTGGTCATAACATTAATTATGAGAAATTTGATAGGTTCACTAAAGATACAGCACGTCTATACGTCCAAAAATACAACTGGTACCGAATGCCTGCAAGTGTTCATAAGATTTTGATACATGGATCCCAAGCAGTAAAATTTGCATTCGTACCAATTGGAATTATGTCGGAAGACGCTTAGGAGGCATGCAATAAGGAGTATAGGTACATTAGACAACATCATACCCGGAAATCTAATAGTGAAACCACAACGATGGATTTGATGCATTGGTCACTAATTTCGTCCGATCCTGTCATCAGTAAATTAAGGAGTAAATATAGGCTAGAACGCATAAGGAAAGACATGTCGGCAGAAGCCCTTGCTCTATTAGATTTTGAAGAAAAGGGAAATACAGACGAAGACGAGGGTGATGACTTGGAAGATGCGTCAGACTGATGGAAAGTTGAAATCTTTCAATCATACACAATTTTATTAATGCTGTTAATTTATGGAAACTAAAAATACGTTATTATCAATAGATTTTTCAGAGTTGTGTACATATTATTTATTACACCCACATAAAGATACTTTTCCTCTTTGTTTTGTTGCGTTATTAACACTTCCTCTGCAACTGTCGAAACAATAGAAACGAATATATAAACGTAAGTATGTACTTTGGCGAGCTCAAGGTGTTTTATATTAATGTACAAAATTTAAAACAAATCCATTTATAAATAAGCATGTAAACAATTTTGCCCGGATAAAATTTCTATTCCACCCATAGTGCGCCGTTTCAGTTAGTTTTAGAAAGATTTGGAGAACCAGAGGACCAAAGTTTTGGACTACTATTATCTCAGCAGCCGTAACAACGATTATGAGTAGATTGTGCTGCTTTGGGGTAATTTTTTCATTTTACAGTGACTTAGGTAGTTAGATGGTGGTAAATTCCAAGTTTCAAATTGCCATAATTCAGAAATTATAGATCTTTCGGAGAAGTAGCTTGCGGCATGTGGCGTGTGATTTACATGCCTATGACTTGAAGAGCATTAGGTTTTGATACAAAACGATAACGATCTTGTTGGAAAATATTTGGAGAAAACTCGATACAATAGAGGGCTCCAAGGAATGCCTAAATGAATTTCTTTTCATAGATTTATACAATTTTATATATTCAATTTTCGACCCCTTTCCACACCACTACGTAGAAAACAGATTGGACCTATATGCTGCGCTGAGGTGGATGTAATAGCACACACATTTTTCTATAATATTCCCAAGTTTTGTTCGAATGGGATAATAAACAACTACGCCTTGAATTTTAAACGGTACAGTTGCAGTTAAGTCCAAATTACGTAATCACCATAGCTAGTTGAGGTTTTTTCGGTCGCAACTCTACTTTGCAACGAGCGCTTCGCAATTATTGGTACTATCTTCAGTCTTTATGTGAAATTTCTCTGGAAATGGATGTCATTGGTTACCAACATCGCTAGGTGTATAATGTATATTCATCCACTCAACAACGGCGAGGCCTGACCAAGTCAAACAGCCGCGTAAATTAAAACGCTACTGTAAAAGCTCGTACCGTACAAGTAGTGTTTACGGAACTCTCGAAACCTGGTTTGAACAAATTCTGCTTCAAGTGTGGATCACTCCAAAGAAAAGCTCTCAAACACCCAGAAATCCATAACCTTCTCGATCTGTCTTATCCTGCAAAGACGTTTTTAACGGCAAATATCTCTTCTGCTATTTCCAAAACGAATATTTTAAATTTACATATTTTGTGTGTGCTATAGAAAGTTTCAATGCCGAGTTGCAATACCACATTCTCGGGCTTTAATATTAATCGAAAACTTTATTAAATCTTACATGTAAAAATGAACTGTTATATATTGGTAAAATTAAATTAATTTTGAAATTTTTTTCTCATACTCCTAGTTAGCAAAAGAGCAACAAATGGCATAGCAATTCAATTCAACGTATCAATTCAATATATTTCATAATTTCACTTTACACATATGCAGTGCCGGTCTTAGCCCTCTTGGCACCCTCGGACAGAGTCCTTCAGAGCGCCCTTATTAACTTAAAAAATTTACTGTTATCCAATAATTTTAAGGATTTTTACCAATTTTAGCACCCAAACAGTTTAGCGCCCTCGGGCGGCGCCCGACCTCGCATCCCCCAAATGCCGGCACTGATTGAATGCGATGTATCTGTATATGTAAAATTTGACTTTACGCACTGCTTTGAGTGCGTTTCTTCACACATCCTATTTGTTCGTCATAACTTCTACAACTAGTAAAAAAGCAATTACTTCTTACAACTTGTATATAAAAACTATGCAGCTTCACACAGGACTTTGGGATTACACACTTTGTAGCTTTATTTTATAGTTTTTTTTTGTAGTTCAAATACATTTAGCTATGTATATTTTATTTTCTTGTCTATGAGAAAATGTGAAAAGTAAAACTGTAAAACTCAAATTATGAATACCTCTAAAACAATGAACAACGAATACTTATTTGGATATCAAAATAAATCACCACCAGTGTACTTTAGAAAAATCTTAGCTTTCTAAAAAAAACTTGAAAATACGATACATGAGATTAAAGAAGAGTGCGAAAAAAAGAAATGTGTATGTTTTAGTGTATACCGTCTGATTGAAAACAAAAATATAGCACTTTTCTAGAAATATAATATTTTACTGCTACATGTAGAAATAAATTTACTATTTGCTCGTTTTTAAGACATCTAATTTGGTTCAGTAGTTTACGAGAAAAACGCTTTCAAAACCAGAGCTGTCTAGAAAATAAATGGCTAGTAGTTATTTCTCATAGCTTTCTTTTTTTTACAAAAGCAATTTTTTTATCACTCTGTATACAATAGGTTAATTTGAATGGTAACATTTGAAGTTTTAAATGAACAACTTTTTGAGTGACCTTTTTCGAAAGGGCAATAGTAAAAAAGTTTACTATTTGGAAAAAGAAATCACGCACACGCTGTAGATAATACTAGAGGTTGTGATAATATAATAAGCCTCATTAACAATAATAAAAAATTACCATTGTTGACATCAATATTACTCAATTACTCTAGCATACCTATCTCTTCCACATAGATGAGTCAACTAAACTTTATCTATAATTCCAATTAGTTTGCCGATTCTCTTATTAATTTGCGAAGAGAGCAATTTTCCATTAATGTTAATTTAAGTAAATCTATTTCTTCCTTTGTTAATTGTTGGTCCGTTGAAAGTCATTTATGAAATTTCCCTCTTTTGTTTATAACATAACTAACATAATGTTTCTTTCTGAAAAATTGAATGAATGAAAACCGAAAATATCGCGATTTAGAGGAAAAACCGTACGATTAGTTAAGAATTGACAAAAGTAATTAATGAAAATTACGTTTATTTGCTGTTGAAGGAATTGTGGCATTTAATAAGTAAAAATAACGTAGCTTCATAGCTTCTCAGATCTTACCTTTAAAAGTCCTTAAGTAGCTTCTTTTATAATAGTTTTAATTTAACAATTCAATAACGTGACCAAACACTAAATAATTATAAAGTAAATAATCTTTATTATGAAATAAAGATTAGTAAAATGTTTCACAGTATTTATTAAAATATAACCTGACAATATTGTTTCGATAGCTAAGCTGTCATTATCAAAGGTAATATAAATATAAACAAATACGTCGCAAAGGTAGATACAAAAATAGGTAACTAGATAAAAAGATAAAAATAATAATAATCAGAATTAAATATCTAACACTTCCAGTAACGGAGAATTACTGAGCTCAAGTTGTTCATTCATTAACGGTACCCTGAGTTTGTGTTTGTATATCTCAACGGCTTCTAAAATGTCTAATTTGCGTTTGTTATTACAAAAATGTAGGAATTTAATATTATTTTGAGGAGTTATTGTGTGATTTTGTTCTAAAAGGTGTTTGGCGTAATTAGATTTTTCAGGATGTTTATTTTTGTAATGACGTACGTGTTCTTGATATCTTATGTCAAAATTTCGAAGTGTTTGTCCAATATATACCGAACTACAAAAAGAACAATTTAAACGTAAATGCACGATTTCATGAAATCATGCGTTCTGTCTTTAGCATTAAATAAAAATGAAAAAGTGTTAGTGTTGGTTTTAAATGTTAATTTATAATTGTTGGTTTTTCATAGTATATGTGAAATTTTTAGCTATGTAATTTGTGTCTTCTTTTTGATTGTCAATAGGATATATTCTTGTCACAAACGGAAATATTTACACTTAAATACTTGTGGTGGAGGTGCCGTGCTTCTTTTCCCGATAAACCTTTCGAACCACTCCACTTGTGGTGGAGAGCCGTGCTTCTATTCCGAGATACCCTCTCGTACCCTCTTTGCACTACGTACTTTTTTTTAACCACTCCACTTGTGGTGGAGGCCTTACTCTTTCCGGATAACTCTTCCATATTTTCGTTTTATTTCCCCTGCGAGTTCTTTTTAACCGTGTTTCTGTACCATTCTACCTCTTCGTATTCCGATCACCCCAATAATGGAGAGACCCCACCCCCATCGAGTTGTTTTGCACACCTTGCGTAATCAATCTTTTGTTTTCTTTTCTTTTTGCCTTCTCATATGCTGACTTCTCTGGACTGGAATCCCCTTTTGATTACCCCTTAATGATGCAATATTCTGATCACTGATTTTATGGTTTATGATTTTCCCTTTAATGATGACGTCTTTTTTTTTATATACCCCACAATGTTGCAGTAACATTTCCCTGTTAGAAGAAACCCCGTTTTTAATTCTTTGTTAGCTACGATTCTTTCTATTTTCAAATCCTTTTATGAGCCTTTTAAAATTTTGTTTGAACTTTAATATTAATTTAAATTCAGAAAACACACTATAAATTTTAGCAATTTTTTCCGCAATAAAGTTTTGACTCTATGATGAATTTTTGTTATATCCTATTTCGGTAATGCATTTTTCTATATTACTCTTTTAAAACCCGTTTTCTTTCTTTTTTTTGCAAGATTTCAAATCTAAGTTTAAAGCCCATTATGAATATTTTTTATCTATTTAAATTGTCCTTTTCTTTATTTTTAATATTAATTTTAAATTATGTGTGTTGAACGCTTTCGATCTATATGAATATATTCCCTCTTGTTCGATATCAAATTAGCGCAAGCGACGCGACGCGACAGTTAATTAGTGTTTTCCCTTGCATTCCCTCTCTGCCAATTTCGTGTGCTGTGTGCACTATCATGATGCATGAAGCTCTGATCGCGGCTTCGTTAATACAATTCCTATCACAGCTATTTTTGCGAGACCTTATTACGAATTCCTTTCTTATCTTAATAACCACTTAACCTTTCTTGTTCATTTATTGCAGTTTATTTTGTTTTTTTTGCGTAAAGATTTCTACTTATTCCATTTCTTTTTGCGTCGACGTAACTGTTTTTGTAAAACGTATTTTAATTTCTGCAACTTACCTTACAGAGGGGGGAAAAACCCCTACTTATTATTTTGTTAATTATTTCCTTGTGTACCCTTGTCTTCGAGATATCTACACATAAACAAAAAACTGTTCCTCTTTATTACAGTTCCTGCATCTTATCTCATTAAAGATATTAATAATGAATGATTTATTAAAACTTAAATTTTTCTTACGATCCCTAATTGCTATATTTTTTCCACAATCATGTTTGACAGTTTTAAAATACTACAGTTTTTCTTTTTTTTTAAATTTCTCTTAATATATATATGATATTAAAATTTTTGTTCTCATTTTGTTTTAATGCTTTATGCAATCTACAAGATCTCTTAAAACCGTCACCTTCGTAAATCAGTTTTATCTATTAACTGCGATCCAAAAACGAGCAGTCCTTTTAAGGTCAATTCTGGTTGTCATATACCAAGCCAAAATTGAGTAGTTCCATTTATAACTACAATTTCCTTTCTAAAAATTTCTTCTCTCAATAAAGAACGTCGTAATTATGCAGGTTGTCATAGTGCAGCTGTGCGCGCACCAATGACATTGAAATGTTTTCCATTGAAATTCACACCATATCGAATTCGGCTTAATCTAAAGTGCATTCCTTCGTTCAGTTGCGTAATCACCCCAAGTAATATAAAGTTCCTTGACTATTTAAATAATTTTAACTTTTCTATTATTAGGTTCACGATCGCATCTCTTTCTTTTTTATTTCTGCACATATCTTTATTTATTCTTTATTTGATGCCTTTCGCGTTCTTCTTACTAAATCTTATCGTCGTTTGACGCGTTCTCTGTCAACGTAAATAAATTCCGAACTAAAATTTATTATTTCTGTAATAACTAGTAAGTGCAAGCGTTTAAATTCAACAACTATTCCAATCATTTTTAATTTTTTTCTTTTATAATGAATATTTGTCCTGGTTTCTTTATTATTCCCAATTTTTCCTACTTTAATTTTCTTAAATTTTGTTTTAATACGCGTTGTTTTACTTAAATTTTCCTTGTTACTAATAAATAGTTAATTTCTTTCGTATTCTTGATGTTATTTGACCATAACGGTGAAACCCAGTGCGGTGACTACATAGATCCAACAGATCCTACATACATATTACAATATTTGAATCATTTTTAAATTTTCTTTTTATTGTTCATGATTGTCTATCTTTTTTACTTTTATTTTCAGTTTGTTCTACTGTAGTTTATGGAAATTGAATATTTCCTCATTATTTTGTTTCAACTAGTTTCTTTCGCATTTTTTGTATTATCTGACCTTACCTTACCGCAAACAGTTTCCACTTATTCTATGACGTGTTCTTTGTTGCCTACACACTTAGGGTCAGCTTTTTCTACATTTCTCTGGAATATATTAATTTTGAGACGCATTTGTACTTTCATAAGTCCTAGTGCATCTCATAAAAGCATAGTGCCCTAGGACACTCTTCTTTTTTTTTTCTTTTTATGCCAGAAACCCTGGTTAACAACGTTGATTGTCGTTTTGACATTTTTCTTTATACCTTTTAAGAACGTTCCCAACTGAATCTCTAGTAGTTTAAGGTTAGTAAAGTACTTAATGTTACTTTCCATTGAAGTTATTTCTTCCCTTTTTTGATTATAATGAATTTTTATTATGAATTTTTTCGAACTAAACATTGTTCGCATACACATTATTAAGTAATGCTCTGTGTTTCTATACACAAGTTTTATATATCGCCGTTTTTTTGTCTACGTACCTTTTTTGAACGTTTATACCGCAATTTTGAATTTATATAGTGAATTTAATGGTAATTTAACATTTCTTGGTCACCTTCATAAACCCCATTATGAAGTTCCTTTTTACCAGGTTTATTCTGTTTTATTAATTAATTAATTTTTCCCAGGCCTAGGATTTTCTTTCTTTTTGTAATTTTTGATTTTTCGCCTGGAAGGGAAGATGTATATTATTATTATTATTATTTTACCAAGCATACATAAATTACGTTGCTTGAAGGTCGGTTCCTTAAATTTTGGCTTTATTTATTCGCCTGAACCAGCCCTATTGGGGAATAGGACTATATTTGCGGGCTTGATTATATATGTATTATTATTATTGTAACTGCGCAGTGCGATGAATGCATTCTTTATGTTTTTTTATTATTGATGTATTCTGCCCATGACAGGTCAAACTTCGTTGCCAGTTCTGACCTGGCGCATTCTCGTTTTTTTTTCTGGCTCTCATTTGAAGGCGTTTTTTCTATCCTCCGGGATTTGTATGTGAACGGGCCCAATGTACCACGTACCGGGAAAGCATCTACGAATTTGTGTGAAGGGCTTTCGAGCCAGAACCGACACTTATGGAGTATAAGTGGCTTAACTTTTATTTAAATGTATATACTATGGGTGGTATTTAGTTTTCCTCCCGTGGCAACACACAAGGCAACCTGGTAACCTACTTTTGTGTATTAAATGTTTAATTTATTTTTCTTTTTACAGATTTTCCTAGCAGCGACCTAGCAGTCATACCCGTTGTGACCACGGAAATTGACTCTTATTCAGTGACTAAACTTCATCTGTCAACTGAAATTCACTTAGAATAAATCGGCACGGTATAACCATTTAATGTTATTTAATTTACATTTTTAACTTATTGTACAAATTGTTTACACTATTTGTTTCCGAAACTTATGGAACAAATGGAACTTTAATTTCTGTACTTTTTAGTCCCTTATTCGATATTCAGAACTTCTCTTTCTAAATTATTACCGTTGCCACTTTTTCTAATAGCCATATAGAATAAATAATTTTTCCATATATATATATATTCTCCGTCTGTGACTATTTATTATAACTATACCGAGTTTTATCTATTTGCTATCGCTGTTCATTTCCAAAAATGCCTTGGTTATAAACCCTACAAAATTTTTCTTATCATCTATAAGCCTTATACTCTACTTGGAACACTTGCGTAAAATGCTTCGCATGTTCTCGATTCATATGCTAAATGAATCACAGAAATCCACCCTTTTCTTTCTTACTTTTATATGTCTTGAATATTTAGATTTTTTGTCAGCCCTTATTTTGACATCTTACCGTAACCAGTAAGACAATTTAATCACTGATCAAAGATCACCCATTTCTTTTTTTTGTCTTCACCGACATTACAATCGATCTAATTTCGATTGTTACATCTTTCTTAATTTATCTTTTTTGTCGCAATTGCAAAGTATTGAATTAATTACCTACATGTGTTTCACACTTTTTTTTATGTACTTTTTAGAATCTCTCTTAATCAAATTCACTGAATTTTTATGTCGTTTATGAGTTTTACCTGTTTTATTATTATGTAAACTTTGCACTTGCCACGTTCAACTATTAAACTTAACTATTAAAGTTATTCAATTATTCAATTCTATGACAAACCTTATATATACCCAATATAAATTAAACCAAAGGTTTGATTTATATTGTAATACTGACACTTTCTTTCGCAATCTACGGTTTATATTTTATACTATTACTTCTAAATTTGATTTTTTCCTTTTTTACTCTATTTTTCATATTTTTCCTTTATGTAAGTTATTGTCAGTACTTCTTCTTTCTTTACATGTATAAGTGTGAAAATAGTGTCACGCCCTTATGGTGTTTCATCAATTTATATTTTGTTAATCTTGTATTTCACACTTACAATACTTATGTACAGATCTATTTTTATGTACGAACTTATTTTTCTTTTCACGTTTCATGTTTTTGTATAACTAATATTGAACTATTAAGTTATGAATTACTTTTTTTTGACACTTGCTATGAATGCGGACCTATCTGTAGTTTTAATTAATTGTATTTTTAATCATTTTTGTATTTTTGCTTTGCTTTACTTGATAGACTTATATTATATACTGTTCAAGTACGTTCATTGAATTCCTCAGAGGTTCACTTTTCTAAATTTTTTGTTTTTTGCATTGTTACTTACTACGAACTGTTTCTTTATTCGCCTGCACAAATGGATCTTCCATCGGCATTGGCTAAATACTAAGTGGTGTTCAACTGGATGAATACTATGGCTGTTCCAATTGGTTCCTACCAACCATCACCTATGGTTCGAATTTGAATCATCACCAGACCAATATTAAATAAGACAACGTAAAAAACGAAGAATATTTCTGCAATGCATAATCTATACAGATATGTTATTCTATATTAAACATATCCTACGCTATGACTATGGGTCAATAGCTTTTATGGAGCCTTCACCAAACAACCGACTCATCACGCCACTATGGTAGCATCAACTTGCTTCGCATCCATGCCATGCACACTTCGTAATTCCAGGGAACACAGTTCTCATCTTTAATCCTGAAAATGTCTTTCGAAACAGTCAGTAACATTATTTTTACACTATTCATTTTTCTTTATGTTTAATATCTTTTGTACTCTGAATCAATTTTTAAACGTACTCTTACTTAGATATTAGTATCGACATTTTATTCTGTATTTTCCGAATTTGGGGATCACCACTGTTGCCATTATGCTCATCTTCTTGGATACCTGCCTCATCGACACTACCGCCTACACCGCTCTTCCGTCGAAGAGGGGGAAAGTGTCACAAACGGAAATATTTACACTTAAATATTTTATTCAAAACTCAACTCCTCTTCCGTTTGTACAACATAAAGCGTGCAAGGCCACATTCAGTTGCCTACGCTAGTTCAGCAGCTGCGGTCTCACCACCGACAACTTGGTGCCACCTGCAAGGTCTTCTCAGAAGCGCGCTCGCTTCGCCCACCATTACGTCCGTTGGCATGCAATATCTATGCCTACTTACTCCGTAGAGGCGAGGCATCCTACGCGATGTGCATGCAGGTGCACATTCCTTCAAGAGAATTCTCCAACACTTCCGCACAGCTGTAGATGCGTGCCAGGCACCGGCAGCGCGCATGCAATCTACGATACTAATTACTTCCTCGTTCAGCAGTATATAACCAGCTTGCTTGAGCTATTCAAACCAGTCAGTGACCATGGCTCCAACACAACAAGCAAGCTGGTGAGTACCTTTCAATTATTTTATGCTTAGTGCCTAGTTGAGTAGGCGGCGCTTAATCGCCTACTCTATGCGAATTATGGGTAGTTGTGCTCAGGCTACCCGGCTTAGTTACCAGGAGGTTATCTCCTATGCTTAGTCTGTAGACCTAGTGCTATAACAGGGTTGGTTCCAACCTCCCCTGTATTGTATTAGTTTAGGAGGACATATACGTCCTCACAATATGTCAACATGTCTGTAAACCTTTTGTGCTCTATTTATTGTCTTTAGTATATAGTTGTTTTTACAACCTGTGTTTGATTTATCTCTACCTCTGACTACGTCCTCCAGTCACGAAAACCCCACGTAACATTCTTTTGATAGCTAACCTATAATCTTTTTGTTTAATTAAAGTGTCAATCATGTTCGGATACACATTATCTTCTGGTTTCGTTATGTTGATGACATTTTTGTTGACAGGCTGTTACCCACAAAATGGGGATCACTAATTGGTAAACGGTAACAACCTTTAACCGCAGTTAAATCTGTCGGCTGACAGCTAACTGGTGTGAGGTCATAGGTCTCACAATAGGTCTTCTGTAATGGGCGCTAATCGTCTAAAATAGCTCTAGTATTTGCCGACAAGATCTGAAAAGTACAACACATTTGCGACTACTACCAATGTAGTCGACTTTTCCTAATATTGGCTTCTCGATAGCTGAAAGTATATATCCCAAATACCACATATAAATAATAAGTATTCAAGTGAGATATACAAAGCTTTATTAACAAATAAACAAATTAGCAGATCAGGTCAATCAATTAATACAAATCAATGAAGGTGAAATAGTCATGGCAAAAATTAAATGTAGGTTATTTAATTTTATATACAAATTTGAACGGAGGTATAATTCATGCGAGCCGGACTATTTACTCTAAATCTGACTAACAGTTCAAGTCACAAAAAATATAACTGGCACGGTAAATTAACGCGAATACCTGTGATATTGATTGCGCAATCCTTAACCTCAGATTTTTAATTGTTTAACTTTTGCAGAGCAAAGGTTATACGTTTACGCACTCACACATATTCCTAACAATGTAAACTGATAATATAATATAGGTATATGCAATAGACACAGATATAAGCGTACACGCACACTAGGGAAAAACCATTTAACACATAAAATTATAATATACAAATATACCGTAATGCTTTATATACAATAAGGGTTGTCAAACGTTATTGTTGTTGTAAATAGTTGCTACAATATAACTGACTCACGATACAAGTGTGTGTTCTTCAAACTGAAGAGGATTGTCAGCAACCAGGTAACTGGACGTGAGCAAATTTAGCGTAGTGGTGTTTTAACAACTCAAATATACAACAAAGTGTATAGAAGTAAAAATAAAAAGAATAATATAAACCAAAAATATAAAGGTCTGTAACAAATAAAATCAATTACCAGAATGCACCAAGTAAACATTGAATAAATACCTTAGATAAAAGGTGACCTTTTGAAAGAGTTATACCGCTCCCAAATGCGGCTAGCGTCGATTATATACCGAATTCTGTCAAAAGAATTATAATATAAGAGACTGAATGTAAAGAAAAGCTAAACTACAAACTTACAAGAACGTGCTTCCAACCTCCAAAACAGGATTAGTTGAAAATCCCTTACGGTTACCGATAAAATTGGAAACAGCACCAAAAATTAATTATCGATCTGCACAAATGCAATTCCCATGTCACAACAATAAAGGGAAAATTAGTTTAACGGCGATGCCACTTAAATATTCTTTTTAAAGAAGATACTTAACGAACGAACAAAACGAAGTGAAGTCTCTTATGAACAAGGAAGTTAGTTCTAAACAAAATGGCAACTAAACGGAGAGAACATGCGAAAATCCCTAACGCTATACAATATAACACAAAAGCATAGCTATACAGGGTGCTACGAAATTAGCACGTAACACCATAAAGTATCATTTACATCGAAAGTAGGAATAATAGTTATTTACATTGCAAGGCCGTTACTTAGAACTTTACGTGCGAGCACGGTACCTAACAAGCGAGCGATTAGCGAGTTTGTTATCTGTGCAAGCACGTAGGGTTCGTGTAAATGTCGAGCATTGTACAACGTTTTATGGTATACTGCTTTGTAAATCTTAATAATTAATTATTACTAATAAATAATTCTTTCATTTACTGAAGCAGTACAGCATAATACGTAAGATAGATATGAATATTTCATAAATAAATGTGTATGTTGCTATGGTATTGATGATAAAGAGCCCGTAATAATTTTCGCAGGTTTTATATATAACGGGCTAGCCCTTAAAAAGAATCTTTACCCCTAGATACAGAGCTCAATGTACAGATATTTACGAGTCAGTATACCATAAACATTATTACAATAAATTAGTCATAATTTATATATATTTAGTTTTGTTTACATGAAACTAAGTAGAGTATTTACGTAGTTGCTACTGCCAGCTGCATTTACTTTAAAATAGCGGTAAGATTATTTAAAGGTGTTGGTATAAAATAGTAACTGACTTATCTATACGCTAAGTAAAACTTGTAAAACTATAACTGTCTAGTGGAAATATTCTGCAACGAAAATGATTATGAAGTTTTTACGTACTTTATTTACTATTTAGTTCTTTTTGTAAATATGTTTCATCATTGCATCATATCAGATTAGACTAGCACCATAAGGCAGCCATCATTTTGCAACTATTCTAGGCAAAAATTGCTCCATTTAATAAAATAATAAATAACAGAAAATTCCAGTTTTATGGGTGAATTAAAAAAAGATATACCTCTTCCAAATAAGAATTTCTACTGGGTACTATATAAAAATATATTTGTTCATCTAGATTTAAAATCGTAATTAGTGTGGGATGGGTAGGATTTTCCCCCCTGGTTAGTTGTAGATATGTGATTTTGACGTTACCAATTGATCTTATAGATAGTACGGTTGAGGGTTGGAACTCTTTGATACGCCATCCATTCTAGTGAGGTACGAAGACATAATAGGCATTCATGAAACGATTCCAAAAAAGTTACCATTTTTAAAATGCGTATTTGCAAACCTTCTTAAGAATCCATGGGTTTCCTTCTTCCGTGTAAGGATCAGAATTAATTCACTTTAAATGTCAGATATACAAAATCTACCAACAATTATTTCTGATAACTAAAGAATTGAGTTATTTATTTAAACTCGCCTGTAGCTGAATGTAAGATATGCATATTATCCATATTTTTAATATGTAACCACACATTAAGTCTTAAGATTGTGCATTTGCTGCTTTTGGCTTGATAGTTCTAACGATTCAGTCAATTCGATTACTGGCTGATTTTGTGTATTGCACATGAAGATCATATAATGTCTAGTGCATTGGTAGAATAATGTTTACATAATATTAAACACAGTATTTTTAGTCAAATAAAGAATCCAAAAACATGTATTTATTAGAACAATCAAGGTGTGTATCAGATATACAGTTCTATTAAATTAACATGCAATATGCTCCACATGGCATTTGAGAATAATCAAGTCAATGCATTAGATTAAATTCGAGGTTAAATTGATTGATTGTGACAAGTACATATGCATTTTACCACGAACAGACGTGGCTTGCTATAGAAATTATCCTTAAGAGCGCTCTTCATTACGTGGAGAAAGTGTCGTTTCGGACCAATTTTCGTTAGAGTTCACACACCTTCAGAAATGAGATGAAGATTTGCTCGAGGTCTTAAATTGTAGATAAAGGATAAACCTAGGGCTTGACATATTTTTCAAAGGTGGATGTTTTGTAATAATTCATACAGAGCCCTCCAAACTTCGGCAAGTTTAGGTAGTTATTTTCTACAAGTTTAAAAGTTCTTTAAAAATTAAAAATATGTCATCCCCTTGGAAATTCAATGCAGAATGTGTTTATGAAAACTGCATGTCGCTATCAGCTTTGAATTTTGTGATGAACTCTAACAAAGTGCGCCATGTTCCTGACAGCGATTTATACAGTTACTCCTAATTTTAGGCTACCCAACTGACAATGGCTGTAAAAAAACATCCAAGAGGCGATAAGAAGTTGAGGTATTTTCCCACTAGGGGCGCTTTATTCGTATTTGTAATTCGAACGGTTGTGATGTTTATATAAAAAAATTCTGACAGAAAAAAATATTGGAGATAAATGTACATGTTTTATTAGAACTCTATTTATAAGTGTATAATATTTCGTTCATACTTTTTCTTCTTCGAAATAAATTTAAAATTAAAATATTTTTATGGAATAGGGAATGGGAATTTTAATTAATAAATATCCTTTTGAGCACATACGTAACGTATTCTGTAAGAAGTAAGTTTTAATTAGCAATTAGTTAAATAGTTAAAAAATACAATCAAAATAAATGTACAGTATAATATTAAATAAATGGATTTATTTATCCGTCGCAAATTTCGCTACAGCATAAAAAATTAGATAGAATAAGTGAATAACCATGCAGGGTCTTTGTTTCAGTAGTTAAATTTATCTATGAGGATAGATTAATTTCAGTGCTTGAATACTTTTATTTATGCGAGAGGCGAGAGTTTGTATGTATTTCTCATATAGGAAGGTAGGTATTATCTAGTATTACTGAAACTGACTTAAGAGCCGGACTTCCTTAACGAAAACAGCGTTGCTTGATACATTGATACATAGCGTTGCGCAATACATTCCATCCAAAGCAATTTCCGTAATTATTTAATTACTTACAAACTATTTGAACAAATGAAAAAGTGAAACAACAGTTATTTTCTTACCTATGAAACCATTATACTCCAATTTTTTACGTTAAAATATTTGGTATATTGCAAGCAATAGTTATTTTAGCAACAATTGTAGTGCCTTTTTCAAAATTTTTTTTTAGCGAGCAAAATGACCGGAATCGTATTTTCGAAACAACAGTCGTTTTATTCAAATTCTTAACCACAATGTTTTTTTTTTGACAAATGCTATCAACTTTTGTAGAAACTAGAGTGCTTTATAAATTCGCTTTTGAGGGAGTTCCGCCTCTTAATAAAAAAGTATTAAAATTATCCGTTATTTTCTTCTAAATTGGAAAATGGCCCAGAAAGTTCCATTTCATATTTTGATATTATTAGCAAAATCTGCTATGCTATTACACTTTAGACACGAGTGTAGTGAGAAGTAAATTCAATAAATAAATTACCATAACAACAATTGTTGTTGTGGTAATAACAACAATGCTTGTTCTGATAGACGTTCGTTCGTAATTATAAGCCATTTGGTCTTTGCATTACAGTTTTGTATTTTTATCATTTTTTAACCTCTTTAATAGGGTTTGTAGAAAAAATAATGTATGAAATACGTGTTAAAAGTGAAATTATTTTGTTCGAAGAGATGGCTAACTCTGCTGGCGCGTCGGCGTCGTGGGCAACATTCACTTTCGACACTTTCCTATCATCATGATTTCAAAATAGTCAGTTAAGGGGGTGTAAAAATGTTAAAAAACAAAATTTTCCTTACGTTGGGATATCTTGTTCAAACTAGATATGTGAACGTAAAATGTCGTTAGAAACATTTTTTCTTAATAAAATATTTTCCATATTTTAACAAATAAGGTCATTTTTCGTTGATTTAAAAAATTACGAATTTAACAGATACCTACCTATAATGCCACGTTCTTTTTCAACGTTCATTTTCTTTCAACGTTCATTATATTCTCTCACCAAATATAACACGTGTTATGATTAATCAACGATGATACCACTCGTTAAAACCTTTAGAAAATTGAACTCGTGCTTCGCACTCGGTCAATTTTCGTCGGTTTTAACTCGGGCTATCACCGATGATAATCATAACACTAGTTATATTATCCCCGAAAACTTTAAAAATTGCAGAATGTTACAGTAAATACCAATTCCGTTGGCTGAAGATTCTTGGAACGAAACTTCATCTGTCACGTAGTGAAAGGTATTCCTAGAATGCTACATTCGGGTGTTTTAAAGTCCAAAAATGAAGATTAAATCTAAAACCGGCATAGTTTTAAAATGTGGTTTAAGAAGTTTAAATTGTAAAGTCTCAATCTTAAGGTTCTAAAATTCAAAATTTCAGAAATTTAAAATTTAACTCACAGATGTCACGTTTTAGCTTTCAACTCTAGAGTCACTGCATCGAGTTACCTGGGCCAGCTGGTCGATCAGAGTAACGCAAACCGCCGCCATATTGGGGCAGAGAAGGGTGATTTTTAAGAATGGGCAAATTAAAACCACGTTTTACGTGTTTGACATATTAGAGGTTTGATCTTTCAGAATAAGAAAAACCTTTTAAAGTAAACGTGGATTTGATTAAATTTAATACAGAACAAATAATGAACAACTTCGTGCTTCGTTTGCCCCAATATGGCGGCGGTTTGCGGTACTCTGGCCGATAAGCTGGCCTAGGTAACTAGATGCAGTGACTCTATTCAACTCATATCCGTAGTTTACATTGATATGTTCTGGGCGTCATTATATTGGAAACATCCAAACATTCCATTCTTGTTTAAAATGAAAACTTGGAAACAAAAACTTTGAAAATTTAGATTATCGATTTAGATTAGAAACTTGGAAATTAAACTTTGAATGTCTCAGTTCTTGATATGTAATCTTTAAATGATTGAAACTAAAATACTGATCTTTAAAATTTTAGAGATAATGAAATTTCGATTCTTTGAAACTTGGTTAGTTGATACACAAATTCTGAGGTAAATAAATAATTCTGAATAAAATGTGTATTCTATTGTGAGATCATGCGGTGTTTTGTAATCTGATGTACTGTGTACAATTTCTTCCTTGAGATCTTTTGATGTTATGTCTCTTGATTTTCTCAGGTGGAAGAGGCTGTACATACGTTTTATAACATCTGCTTATTTTATTCAGTTATTTATCTTGCAATGAAAGACTTTTATGTAACTAAAGTTTGTGAGTGAAGTTCTCTAGTGGACTTGAGTCACTTGAGGTCCCCAGTTGCGTTTAGCGGCAAATGCGTCTACATAAACTCACCACAGCAAAAATATGTCTTTCAAAATTTCAAAGTGTATCAACTTTGTATCAATTTTCGGATTTGCCAAAGCTGCCGCTTTTCAAATAGATTTTTCCGAAAAACGGCAAATCGAACACTACAAACGATGCTTTGGAAATCATGAAAAGTACAAATCCATTGTTTTAGTGATTAGTCATTAGGAGGGAGAGATTTGCAAGTAAGAAACATCTCGACACCCCTCTTCCATTGAAAACATATATGATATTATGATTTTCCCAATTAAGGCAAATAATTTGTTGATCTGTTCCTTGTAGGTTTTAGACATTTTCCTGTTCGTTACAAGGCATCGTAGCTCGTAGCAACGTTATTCAATTCTAAGTTCTTACATTTTCTACATATATTATTACATTTGTTTCTTCCACCAAGTTATACACATTTCTGTTGTTCCTTCTCCACCACTTGTTATTTCCCGCTGTTCACCTTCTTGTACATATTTATATGATGGGCTAATACTGACATTAACGTCTACTGAATGACTTTGTAATTGTTAGAGTAACTCATCAAGATCATCTTCAGTTCCTAGGGATTTAATCATTTCATTGAAACGATTTGTAGAGGATAGTCTAATTTTTAGGTCTGTACCAAATTTTGCCTTGTACCAATCCAATGTAATAATCCTATGGAAGGAACAGTTTCACTAAAACTGTTAGAAATGACAGCCAACTGACCAATTTGTGTAATTATTGTCCTGCAGTCAGGTTGGCAACATATTTTTGACATCCTGCTGCTGATTGCTTCTTGCTATAATACTGCCTTGTGATTAAAGATGTCGCGGTTGGCCATGAATAATTTCCAACTCAGGCCATAGCTTTACTAATTCGACAATTATATACCTAGTTTGAAAATTCGCGGTTATTGTCGCTTTTGTAATATGGCTGGAGATTCAAATTCAAGTAACATTTTCAAAAGCTTCTAAGCTACTTCAACAGCTTTCTTTGATTTCAAAGGACGTAGGCAAATAAATTCTGTAGGATGGTCCTAATAATTTAGTAACAATTTTTATTCCTCATCCTGGAATGATTTCTAATCGATCAAATCAACTTAGCCCCGAGAACAAAATTCTTTTAAAACTATAGGTTTAGTAACCAAATTTGTTTGTTTCGATTTTACCATTTCTTTTCTTAAGACAAATTTCACACGATTGTAGAAATATCCGAAAACAGATCGTGCAATCTGATCTGATTTTAAAGCAAAAATCATTTTATCTCTAGCACCATGGCCCAGTGAAATATGTGCCGAATACAATATTTCAAATAAGTCTTCTTATGGTGTCACATAGATAATATTACCATGTTTTCCGCGGAATAACGCATTACACCAAAAGCCTACGACATACAAATATGTTTAATAAATATTTTCTCTTAATTGTTTGATTTTCTTGTTTAGAAAAATAAATACGTATGTATTCTTTAGGCCACCCTGTATAGTAACCTCTAACGGTGTCTTTTAACAAAATGTAAGTATTGCATTCTATGCTTTTTTTAATTGAAACTTCCACATACTGAAAAATTGATTTCCACTAGAAATCTCCTATTTTAATAATAGCTAGAAGTATGTATTTTAAATTGCTTATGCTATTATAACGTAATAGTTGATAAGCATAATAGCAATAACCTTGACATCCATAGGTGGAATTAAACGCAAACCCTCTAATAATATGAAACTAAATTAATATTATTAATTTATTTCGTAATTCTTAATAATATAATAATAAATACTTTTAAGTAAAGAGATTTCAGTAGACATTCAATAATGTCTTTCATTTTGATAAACAGAAAAATGAACAATTATAACTGACGCTTATAAAAATGAAAATGAAACCTAATATGTTTAGTGTTGTTTATAACACTGTAATTTACGAGCGGCCTGGTCGGAATATTTAGGAATTCCAATGTTGAATTAGTCATATCTTCTGTCTGAAAGGAAATAATCCAGTGTAAGATGGGTTATCTAATTAATTTTCTTTTAAGGCGCAATGGAATTTGTAGTTTCGTGTTATCAGGCGCGCTCTTAATTGAAATGAAATGTTAAACGGCTAGCGCATTTTGAGCGCTTATGTATTGTTGGTTGCATAAATATACAGTAAATACAATGGTTTGAGATGATTATTCTAATTTGCAACATACAAACTACCCAGCATATTGCATTTTAATTTAATATCACTGTATAATAAAATAAATGTAAATTTGTATATTCATATTTTACTACATGCTTTATTTATTTATATTAATTTTTCCTAAAAGTCGTAAGAAAAAAATTACCCAAAGAGGTTACTTCTTCTGTTTTAGAAGTGTGTGCCACACTTCTAAAAAAATGTGCCATCTCATTGCTGTGCAAAGTCCAAGGCCTAATTTTTTGCAGTCGTTATGCGAGTAGCATCTTTTTGTTGTTGTTGGCGATCGATACCTAATGACTACTGGACCAGTTGCATCCGTCTCTTAAAATTGTTAAAATTTTTATGGTTACCGTATATGTATGTCTACTATACGTTACTATTTAATAATAATTTGATCAATGTAAATACGAATATCAGAATAAGAGCTGTATTCATGCTTCAAATGATGTGGTCACCTTTTTAAAGTACACCATTAATTAAAATCAGAAGTTTGAAGGTTAAAACTTGAAAGTGCTCTGTTGCCAGTTGTAATAAGTGGGTTAAAGGTTAAAATAACGCAATTCCTAAATATTGCAATTAATTTTAGATGTTTATGGGCCGTTTCTTATTTAAAATTCCCATAAAAACAAATGACATTAGTAAATAATGTTAGGTCATTATAAAAAGCTGGTTAATGTAAAAATAATTGGTTTATATTGATAGATTAGGATATTACATAACATAGAATGTGAAATATCAGGATACATGCAAATCTTAATTTGGCATGAGGCATGAAAGGTACAAATTTTAGTATTGATGCACCCCACAGTGCGTTGTCCTGTGGACAAAATTCGAAAATCAAATCATCGAATTAGATCTAAATAATCATTTATAAGTCATTAGGTGACTTTAAATATCCCGATAATTTCTATAAATAATTTTCTTATTATGTCCTAACTATACTAAAAGCTATTCAAAACATTGATATACATAAAATGTATTATGTGTAATATTCTACAGTGCAGTTGTTAGTTGCACATATCGGTCGATAGTGATAAAACTAATCTTGATTGCAATTTTATTTTTTGTGAAAAATATTGTTAAAGGTACATTCTGCCGACAGTAATAATTTTAGTCTAGTTTTATTTATTTTTAATTAAGATATCCACATTTAAAATGTCCCACACAATTTTTCAAATACAAGAATGTCTGGTCAACTTGAGCAAAAGATATCTCAAAAAAGGTAAAACCGTATATGAGATTTTTGTTGTAAATACTAAATTGACTATTATTCTATCCAAATTGCTAATTTATAACTGCAAATATTTGCAATTCATTCATTCAGAATTTTTCAGGCATTCCATCAAAACTGAATAACAATGACCTTTTCGAAGAGTGAAGCTTTAGCGAACACTTCGACAAAGTATCAAATATTATTACTTACATTCTTGATTCTTTTGGTGTAGAAAATTGCTCGAAAAGTCTTAATAAAAGTCATGTAAATAGGGATTCGGCAGCGGTTCAGGGTATAAGATTTTTAAACAAAAATTTTATACCAAAATACTGATACTTTTTTTGTAATAGCTTTTGTACCTCTGAAGTTGGTTGATAATACTTCTGGAAAAGATATGAGTATTAATAATTGCCCAGAATCAACAATTTTTCGGAGAAGTAATTGCTTCTCCCTCGGAAGGAAATGGTAAACCACCGAGGTCTACTTTGTCCAGGAAACTTTCTAAAATTAATAAAAAATCCAAGTTATATGTACTTAGGGTGATTCGGAGTCTATTTTAAACTGTAGGTCTCGTATCCTTGTAATCATTGGACACGCACAATACAAGTGTAGGAGGGAAACGCTAACGGTCTGCAACAGAAGAGTGCACGGCACTCGCAAAAAAAGAACTAGTGACTGTACAACTGACTCTAAATTAAATGTTTTAGTTTTGCGTATAATTTTATGATTTAACATCAGGTTGTAGTTAATTTATTACATCATGATTTTTTTTGTTACCAGTTAGTTTGATTTAAATTTATTTATCTCATTTTACAGGAATATTTACAGAAAAAAATCTTAACTCTATAAATTATACAGCATCTAAGTATAATCTACCAATTAATGTGAGAAATTGCACAGATTTTGAACAAAAAGACACACTTTTTATTTTTGACCAGACTTTCCATTTAAACAACGCACTGTGCACCCGTGCAATAGTTAAAATGTATTTTGCGTGCTTCAAGAAATCATTGTATAATTAATATTTTATTTCGAAAATAAATTTTCTTTGTAATACGTGTACATAGAGCCAATACATCTAATCAGCCAGGACATGCTGGTAGTTCACAGTACCGTAAACCGCCGCCATGTTGGGGCAGAGATAGCGTAGACTATAATAATGGTCAAATTAAAATCACATTTTACGTATTTAACATTTTAGGGGTTTGGATATTACAGAATAAGAATTATGTAAAGAATGTTTTAAATTAAACGTGAATTTTATTAAATTCAATACAGATCAAGATAATGAATAATTTCACTCTTATTCCGCTTCAATATGGCGACGTATGTGGTACTGTGTGCTACCAGTATGGCCTGGTTAACTAGATGTAGTGACTCCAATAAGATGTACTACTTTACGACATCTACAGGGACATGTAGCAGGAAACAACACACAATAGGAAATGTAATTGTAATTTGTAGGTACTGAAATATTATATCACCTCACAGGTACGTAATTCTAAAACTGAAGTATTTGAAATTTTTGTAGACCAAAAATATTAAGCAACGATTGGTTAGTACACCTTTTCATACTGCCACCTTCATTTTAAAGTGGGACCCGTTTCTCTTTTCTCTATTTTATGCATTTGGTGAAAATCGGAATTTTAATATTTCCTTCCAGATTTAATGAAAAATTAAAAAACAATACCTATGAACAGTAAGATCTTTTGTTCCTCTACAAGAAATTCTTCCTGGAATCCGACTAAAGTTCTTTCTGTGATCGATTAAGAAGATAATATTCCAGAATCTGGAATATCACACTGGCTTTAATTGTCACACTATGGCATGTGGCAGATATAGAGAGATTTATCCAGAAATAGTAGTTGCTCATTTAGAACCAGATCACTTGCTGCACTTTAATACATTTTTACACACTATACTGTAACATGTTCTCCAAGGATTATGCCTGCTTCATATAAATAATAATATGTGTTCTTAAAGACAAATCATGAAAAACTTGAGAACGATTTTACATGCAGAAGAAGGCAAAATAATTGGAGAACATGGTACAATTTGCATCTGCAAACTATTATTATTCATATATAATATAACAAGTTTGTTCGGGGTTTATATCCTACAGAGTGGTCCTGATATCTAGCGCCACTACGCGGTGCAAATTGTTAGTTTAAGAGAAGAAACAACTTGACATAAAAGCAGCTTTCTTTTACTATGAAAACAACTTCAGGGTTCGCACCCACATTATTATTATATTAATTAATTGAATTTAAATTTCAAGGGTTCGAAGAACCGGAAGTGTTTGCAATAGTTAGTACTTGTGACTTGGAAACTCTTGCCATACATGCAATAATTCATCAGTTTCAATGAAGATGTAATAAAGTCATCGTAAGCGCCTGGAAATTGAGATATCCCAAAATTCGAATTTTGAGAATTTTTAGTAGAGTATAGGATTGGTCAGCTTTTGTCCATCATTGTGCACTGTTTAGATTTTTTTAACCACTCCTTGCTTTTAAAACAATTTAAGAAAACAGAATCTGACATTAAATTCACATTAGCTGCACAAATTATTATTTTATCGATTTTTTTTATTGTATAAGATTTGGTCAATTCTTGACCGTTATCGAGCAACTTTTAAATTTTTCAGTCAACCTAAAATATTTATTTTGCATCTATACCCGATACATAAGAATGAATTGATATTTTATTACATATACACTTTCATATAAATATGTTCAAACACACAAAGTACCTTTTCATGGCCAGACTGTCCCAGGACAGTCTTCTTTCAGTATCCTTCTCCCTTTTTTATATGTATATTCAATTTGCGGATTCATTGCTTTTTCCTTTTTTCCGCAAACGTTTTGAATAAATGGACATCTAAAAATAGCGTCAAGACCAGTGGGTTTTAGCTGCCTAAGCTCAGAAAATGTTTTGAACGCAAGAAATGTAATACAGAAATATACAACTGAGTTACTCTTAAAATATTTTAAACCGAAAACGTTAGGTAGATTTGAGTTAATTTAAATTTGACGTAAAGATGGAAAATTCTTAGGGAAAAATGTACATAAATTTTTAGTCGTTTCTGGTTGTTGTGAAGTCGTTTCAAATTCTGACAGATTCATACATTCAAAATAAGGTGGGTTTTATAACAGTCAAGAAAGAACGCTTGGCTAATAAATCAATAAAAAATATTGTCTGGTCGTCATATACAAAATGCGCTATAACTCTTATAAATAGCGTTTTCGGTAAAGCCTCTCTGCACACATTATACATCTTCCTATTTAATATATAAAAGAGATAAAAACCTTTTAAACCTTAAAATGTTACTTAAATCGTTTACACTAAGTGATTCTTGTTGGATTCTGTTAGATAACAGTTTGTTTCCCGTAATAACGCCGAAAAATTTTGTGATACAGTATAACTAGAAATATAAAATGAATTTTGTTATGCTTGTTTTGTTGAAATATTATATAAAACAATTTATCATATGGTTAATTCGTAGTAGTTAGTACAATATTGTTATACTTTAAAGAGCTTTAACCATGAAATACTAATGGAATACAGATCAAAGTTTACATGTGTGTTTAAAATTTAATTAAACTGAAATAAATAACAGTGGAAGGCAATAACAGAGTTCATTATTTGCTGAATGTTTGCTTTCTGCAAACTATTTCAGGTGTAAATTGCACATGGCAGTTCCTATCTAACACGTTAATTAATTTAATGGTTCAGAAATTAGAATTTAGAGTTTTAAAAAATATTATTTAGCAAGTTTATTAATAATTTGATTTCTGAATTTTAACAAATACTGTTAAAGAGTAGAACCTTTTTTTGATTATTCGCTCCACATTACTTATGACGTCAATTCTACATATACTGATCAAAAAATGAGAAGCAGGAAAATAAATTACTGTATAGTTGTTTATTGTCTCTAGCATTATTTTGTAGGACTCCATAATCATGAAATAAATAAAGATTAATAAAAAGTTTCACAGTATTTATTAAATTATAACCTGACAATATTGTTTGGACAGCTGGGTGTCCAAAGGTAATATAAATATAAACAAACACGTGGCTAAGGTAAATACAAAAAACTGGTAACTAGAAAAAAAGATAAAAATAATCAATATTAAATATCTAACACTTCCAGTAACGGAGAATTACTAAGCTCAATCTGTTCATTCATTAAAGGTATCCTGAGTTTGTGTTTGTATATCTCAAGAGCTTCTAAAATGTCTAATTTGCGTTTGTTATTAAAAAAATTTAGGAATTTGATATTATTTTCAGGAGTCATTGTTTGATTTTGTTCTAAAAGGTGTTGGCATAATTAGATTTTTCAAGATGTTTATTTCTGGAACAATGTATGTGTTCTTTATATCTTATGTCCAAATTTCGAAGTGTTTGCTCAATCTATACCGAACTACCAAAAGAACAAATTAAACGGTAAACGCCCGATTTTATGCACCATTCATTAAATAAAAATAAAAAAGTGTTAGTGTTGGTTTTATTATTATTATTATTATTTATATTAATTGTAAAATAGTACTACCTATATAATTTAACCATTAAGAGAAGTATCGACATCGACATAGTTTACTACTATGGTATTTATTTCTATTTGTTGTAACTATATTCGCTTAGAGAAAAATTTATTTGAATTATTAGGCGTTTTGAGGAATTGTACGTCTCCTGTAGTACATTTTTCTAAATATTGGGTACCACCCATTTTCGCGTGCTAGAGAAACGGTGTGAAGGGTACCGAGTGGTCAGCTCAGGTCCCGTTGTCCTACAAGAATTTTGTGTGAATTCGCTAAATCCTCTTGGAGGGATTTTTCTCACACAATTCCTGTTTGTACCATGGAATTAGTCTGAAGTAATTTTGGAAAAAAACAGGGTACTATCCAATGTTATTTAGGATTTGTTCGACAGACTTCTAGTTTGTTCCCCACATTTAAGGGGTGCTTCGCAGAGGCTACTTCGACCTTCTCGGAGTTCGAAAACCATTCTCTTTAGTAGGGTGATTTTCACCTATTACGCCGATCTGGATAACGATCTCCTTTGGTCGACTTCTAAAGCAGCAATCAGGTGCCTACTCTCATCAATTACAACAAATGTGTGTGAGCAATTTACTTCGTTTCTTTGTTGCTCTTAAACTAATTTGACAGTGTTGATCAACTATCTGTGTAGTTTTGTTATACATGCGTAGGTCTAACTTGCTTTGATTTTGTTTTATTAAAGTAATTTGAACACTCGTTTAGCATCAAATATCGTAACAATTTGGGTTCACATTTTTTTATTAATCAATATTATTTCAATATTGTGTCTTTTCCTGACAGGATAATGATTTATTAACTATTTCTTTTTTTATAACTTATATTTCATAGTAGTTATGATAATAAGTACCTATACTTTCGTTATCAGAGATCTCTTATCACGAACAAAGTAAAACTAAATTATTATCCGATTGTTCCAAGAGGAACTATACCACAAAGATCCTGTAAGGGTAGGATCATTTTGTACGAGTAATCAACTTAATTACCGTAATAACGAATTAAACAACTAGAATAATTTAATTATTTTGGTTATTGTAATAAACTTTAGAATTTTATTATTTTTCATTAAATTGTTCCAACGTAGCGTCTTATCTTTCAAGGATTTCCAGGTGATTGGACGTTTGAATTATTATCAATCGTCCGTTGCGATTATTATCATTTATTTTTAACAAAAATTCAAGATATGACGAACTTATTTGTATTAAACATTTTATAAATTATTTACACTGAGTGTTCATAAAAACGGATTTGTTTATACCTATATTTTTATAATACTGCATGTTAATAAAGGTACGTACCTTATTTGTTCTTGTGAGATATTTGTATATTGGTAGTATGACCTTTGAGTTGGTAATTAAATGAAAGTAAATGGCAATTGTCTTTTCTCTGGAGTATTTAATATTAATTTGTTTTACAGATATTCATCGGCAAGCAATAATTAGGCTATATAAGTTACCTGAAACAAATTTATTGCAATCAGAGCTAGTCGGAGGGCTTTTAACCCTCAGAAAGGGTATATTTGTATTTACGACTCCCGTCTCTCAGTGCTCTTTTCACTTCGGTCTCTGCTGCAAGGACCTGCGGAACCAGCGGATTGACTATGGGTATGCTCTAATTTATCGCTGATACAATGACCCTGTAATGTTCTCAAGCCATCTTTTGTAGAATCAATACTATCACTAAAAATACATTTTAGGTTAACTTGGGTTTGTTGATTGTGGTGGACGTATTATTTCCAAAACTCCTCTCTAAACTTGTTCAACTTTTCGAAAGCTAATTTCCCATGAGCTGTACAATAAACAATATCGTTCTAGATGAAGCAACAATAGCAAGCATAAGGAAGTGTAATTCTATTTTTTAGCAATTTTTTAGACGCCCAATATTTTCTTGATAACAGCCTGCAATTATCTCTAAGTCAAACTTAGTTAAACGACGAGCCATTACCACAGGAAAACTGAAGTGAATCAACACCAAATGTAACCAAACTTATGATAATGCAACAAACTAACTTCAAATGTAACTCATAACTCCATTTGCTTTAACAAAAGCCTGCGTCGATGTAAGCTGCTTATCAAATTTACAATGTGTAATCGTTAATTTTAATGTTAAAACTAAAATTAAATTATTTTGTTGTTAATATACACTTGTGAAATTCTGTATACATAATTTTCCAGCTTTCGTTTTTGACGAAAAGAAGTTTCAAATCGATATCTTGTAACGGGTACATTTTCCAACAGCATTTAGTATGCATAATTTTGCATTTAGTCTTATTAAAAATCTTAAGTTCGGTCCTGTGGACTTCGCTTTATTTAAACCAGCATTTCATCATGTAAACATTTCCTATAGAAAGTACTTTTAGGAAAGGATTGTTTTATATTTGACATAATTAATGAACGTGGTGTCACCAAGAATGATGTTTTTCAGTATTTGTTTGCTTATATTTTAGTGTAATATCGATTACTTCGGGAAAGACCTTGATAAGAAACTGTGTGAAGTGCTTGGTCAACTTATTTTATAGAGATATTTCTGTTAACATTCTGAGAACACAGGATTCGAAAATACAATTTCCTTTGTTAGTGATCTGCGTTTTAAATTTAAGTCAGTTTACGGCGTAGGAATCTTGTCTACACGCCAGACGCTGTACCACCGCATTAGTTTTGGCGCGCGAATTCTGGCGGTTCTACTTTTTTGTATTTGAGTCTAGAATCCTATAGCAGGTCAAGTAAAAAGCGCCCTTGCTGCATAAAAACAAATGTAACCACGCGGAGATTCGGGACCCGACGTGATAAAAACCCTCGCTGGTGTTGACGCTAAGAGATTCGCCACTGCACCCTTACAGCAAGCGGTCGATTGCGGTCGATATTATAAATGTACACACTTTAACCTGGGGTGTGCGGGTTCTTCGTTTGAGTTCAGATCAATAATGATTTATCTATAATCACTGCTACCGAATTACAGTTAGTTATAAACCCTTTAGATTTGCTATAAATCTAAATACAGTACAGTACCGTTTCAGTGCTATTTTCTGCAAAGTGCCAGTTTTAAAAGGAATTCCGTCTCGATAAATCGTGTTAGAAAGATTTATAATTTTGTAACGCGAGTAAACAAAGGTGTTTCACTTTTTGGTAAAGAACTATTAAAAACTATTATTTCGTTTCGTTTGGTTTTAAGACCAGTGCAGTTTTCTTCAGGAAAAATCAATTATAATCGATCCAGAATTTAATGATCGACTTCCGTATTTTTATAAATTAAAATTCCGCTTAAAAAATTTAAACGCATTTAGTGCTACTAGTGATTTAAAAACAATTTCAGTTCCTGAAACATTACTGTTATTTTCTAAATGAAAGTAAATTCGTTATTACGTATAAACATTTTAAAAATCTTGGATTTTTGTGTGCTCGACCCAGTTTGTTTATGAAACCATATGGATGAATGACAGTAATTAAATTGAATCGCGTTTCTGGTACTGAAAATCAACACTTCAAGCCAACGCCGAGTTCAACAACAATTTTCCGAAATAAAGGCCAATTTCCAATTTCTACTGGACTGTATGTGTTTGTATTCCACGAGTTTGATGGATGAAATTCAAGGTACCGTATTTTTTAAGTGATTGTTTTTAATGCAGTTAATTAAGAACCTTTTAGTTGAAGAATGTTGCAATTTTTCTTTAGGAAGAGAGCTCTCCACTTTGTTTAGAAATCTTTAAATTTTAATGTATTTTAAAATCATCCAAATTGATAATAGCTGAATTAATCTAATTTGCTTAACCTTCGTTAGATATTTGTTTATAGATTTTGTCAACAAAGTCAAGTCAACTTAAACTTTATTACCTGAATAAAATTTATTGAATAATTCTTTTGATCGATCTTATAAACTTCTTGGTTATTTTTGTTAATTATTGAAAGGTCTTATATGAATCTTTTTGATTTACTTTAGAGTAATTATGATCTAATGAATATTGATTAGATTTGTAATAAATGTATGAGTGTGGGTTTTATTTTTATATATGTATTGTTGTGTCTTAACCATTTTTCTTCCTGTTAAATAAATGTTTTCAGTTCAAAACTAAGGATCTAGAAAACGGTACCAAATAATTATGAACATTTTATTCCATTTTATTTCAAAATTTTAAATAAACAAAATCTTTTTTGATTCAACTAAATATTTTATTCATTTTCTGGTTAATGAATTTAATAATTTTTAAAGCTTATTCAATTAACATCATTGATTGGTTATTTATAATCAATACCTTAATCTTCATAATCAGATGGCGCCCTTTTGAGTTATTATTTGTGTTTTGAGACCTTTATCTACTCCTTTTCACAATTTACACAGCTGTGGAACCAATACCTACGACTTGAATAATTAATTTGTAAGAGAGAGTTTAAATCTCAAGCTGTGGCAGATATTTTGAGCTTTCAGTTACAGTAAGTATATATAGTTTTTATTGTTTATTTTGAGAAAAAAAAACGAATGTTTCACTGGCGCCCAATCGCGGGGCCTTGTTTCCTTTGTGAGTTTTTAGTATGTTTCAATCTAAATGTTTTGAGCTAAATAAGGATTCGTTTTCTTCTATGCTCCCGGTATGAATAGAATAATTGTTTCGTTAAATTGCAATAATTATGCACCCATTAAAATTTCAATATTTGGAAATAACTAAATACAAATTAAGAATAATTTGTTTAGAATTGTCTATAAATGTACAAAGAAAAACAATTCTATTTTGCATTAATAATATGTTTATTATCCTGAGTATTTCATACTGATAAGGCCTGGTAATAGTTATCTGATTGGTAAACAGTTTCAACACTAAATTCTAAATTTAATAATAAACCTGTGTGGCGTGTTTCTATGAAGCCGTTTAACATATTACTTAGGTATGTCATTAATAGGTTTTTAGTTTTACATTATATTATTCTGTTTTTATGAACGAATTTCTAAGATTTTTTAAGAATGAATAAAAATGTCCTTTCACGTTTCATGTTAAGCTACTCAGAAGATTTAAAAAAATCCAAACTGTAGGACAAGAATAGCACTTTTAAACAGTACAATTCCAACTAAAAACATAACTTTAAATTACTTTTATTACCATTTGATTTATTTTTAATTTTTTTCCCAATTAATGGTATGCATTTATGTAAAAATGGACCATGTACACTCAAACGCAAAGAAAATGTCACCCCTATAAACTCGGGTCTCTACCGCCGTAATGAGTTTATGGCATATTGTAAATTCTCCTTTGAAGCTCCCGTCTTAAAAAGGATTAGGTATTCTGAGAAAATTTTACCTACTTTAAGACAACAATGAACTGGCTGTTTCCTAGATTATGAGTAAGCATGTAATATTCCTGGAAAACTCCTTATTCTACCCCCAAAAAGATACAGGAAATTTTAACGTTGCTCATTCATAAAAGCCCAGGGGCTAAGAGTACGATGTTCTAGTGTCTCTTTGAGTTGTTTAGTGCAGAAATTGATTTTCTTAACCCCTTGCCAGAAGCCTCTATTATATATATTATTGACCTAGGTTAATAATGAAAACAATGCTAAACCACCTGTCAAAGTCTATGCCTTCTATTAAAATAAATATAACACATAAAAATTACATTTCTAACATAACCTAATTTTTTGTATGAAGGGTGTATTTTTAATAAATGATTACTTGAACTTATTATTTTGAACTTAAGATATATTATATTTAGTATCGGAAAGTAAATAGTATATATAATGAAAAAACAAAAGCTTATTAATTAGAAGCAAAATAATAGTTAATTGTACAGTTGTTATAATTTATGTTATTTACAATTCCTGAGGAAGTAGTGTGTGTTTCCTGTGTATTAGTTAAAAGAATGTTGATTTGTTAATAGTTAAATTGTATTTTAATAACGGTCGTAAAACAAGAATTCTACTGTTGAAAACAGAAGATGTGACTAAAACCAATTACACGTTTGACATCTCAAACACCAAGCGACGTTGCCAGCTTTACTCGCTGAAGAATTAACCGGTCAACATTTTTTAAAATAATTTAATGATCAGGATAACTTACATGTTAGTAATGGAAAAAATTGTATATTAACCGCGGTTTAGACACGCGATTATAGCCCACGCGTCTTAAATCCCCCGGCGCTACGCGCCTCGGGATTTAAAATCAACGCTAGGGCTATAATAGCGTATGTCTAAACCTTGGGTAATAATATACTATTTTAAGCATATTATTATTTCTTACAAAAAAAAACACCGAAAAAATGTAGGTAGCTGAATGTGAAACTCGCTCGGTTATAATTTACAATATGCCATAAACTCATTACGGCGGTAGAGACCCGAGTTTATAGGGGTGACATTTTCTTTGCGTTTGAGTGTACATATTTTACATTTGATTGATCTGTTACAGCGCGGTTTTCTTCATTCATACGAAGTTTATATTCTAAATGATTTGTTCATTTTTATGTATTTTAAAGCAATGTCTATGTCAGTGGAGAAGACACTATAATTACAAAAATTGAGTTGTTGCCACCATAACAATCTCATAATATAATATAAAAAATGGCATTAATCTTCAGGTTGCGTGCAATACCATACAAATATAACTGAAAATATTAATGTTCCAAATTACTAAGTTTACTATTTTCATTACCAGTATACAATAAGTTTTAAAAAGTGTGCAGATGTCAATATAATGTCTTTATAATGTAATATATTCAATTTAAATGCAGTCAACCTCAATAATTTGAAAATAATTATTGCTAACGACCAACAACGCTCTAAAAATGCCAGAAACACAATACATTTATAGTTACAACAATATATTCCAAGTATAAATTTTATAGCTCATTTAAATAATTGCTAAATACACCTCGAAACCATTGAAAGTGAATGTTTCATTAAGATACGCCAGTTAAAGGTGAGAAAAAGCTAGTAACCTTATTTGCATCTCTTAAATATGTATTCAGCTCTACGCACAACAAAAACGAGAAGAGTAAATTAGTTAGAGGGATCGTTAAGCACATTCCCAAAGATAAATCTAATTTAACAAGTACACACAACCACAAACCCGTATCTATTAATAACTAACAAGAATTTATCTATCTAATTGCCTTATTTCGCGTAAATACAGAATGGCTTCTGTAGTGGTAGTAAATTACAGCATTTGAATTGAAGATCCGGCTTCGTCGGTTGTAGTAGTGTTTTTGTCAGTTAAACCGGTTAAACATAAAACTTTAAAGGCATCTAGACTATTCACAAGTTAGTTTACAATTAACTTTTAAGGTAAAGCTAAATGATTAATAAAAGGAAATAAAAATATTTTAAAGGATCTTTCCATTAGTTAACACAGTTTCAGTTACGGTATGAAAATTAGTGTTTTAAATGTATTGTACATCTTAATTAGTCTATAATTTAAAAACATTGAACACGTAACGTTTTTTTCTTTAAATATTATCTTATTAGGGTAAACTGCACTTAAGCAAACTTCAATTATGTAAATTTCATAAATGCCTACTTTTTAAGATATTCCTGAGTAAGGTTACGTCATTGCAAAGATTATTTAACGTCGATTCAGGGTAATGAAGGATGGGTCATGATTTTTACGAATCGTTATGACTACAATTATTGTAATCCATCAAGCACAAAAACGTCTATAAGCATAATTATTGGACACTTTGCTATTTTGCTTTGTCTTTGCTTAAAGTGCAAAAGTTTTGAGGAATAAGACAAACTTAAAGTTGTCATAACTTTTGTTTATTATTACTAAACATTAAATTGTTAATGTCAAGTAAATGTCATATAGTTCATCCGTTTCCTTCTTTTCCTCTTCTGTTTCGTCTGTAAGCGTATTTTCTTTCTCTTCTTACAATAGTATAACGAAACTACTGGTAATGTTATACCTTCTGCAAGCAAATACGAAAGAAATATTGTGAAATGTACTCCTAGAGCACATCTGCTGCCATCCAGCTGTTATCACTACATTACCATTTCCACATTCAGCTGGAACAGACTGAGAAATTTAAACTATAACTATAACTATGATAAACTATTATTGTACAACAAGTAAACCCACTTGCGTGGAAACCTAAATATGACAATAATGTTCTCTTTTGTTGCGCCCTGATCAATGGTGTAAACGATTTTCAATCCTTTGGGATCTGAAAACTTTTTCTGCTGCGAGATAGATCTGAAAGCCTGTTTCATCGCCTTAAAAAAATCGAGATAATAATAATTGCTACTACCCATTGCCTGGCAAACCAGGCCCCAGAAGCTATGAAGCTTGTGCAGAAGGGAGGGGCGATTCCAACATGTTCTGCAGGCTGGTATGGCCGATAACAAACAAAGGAAGAGCCATGATAGTGTTTATTATCGAGAAGAACAACGACGAGTGCTGCGATTGTAGTTATCATCGGCAACATTATTTTATATGTTAATGATAATAACCACAATAAACACGGCATTAACCGGCTATTTATTATGAAATAATTTTAATAATAAATAGCTACCCCCTCGGCTGAAGAGGAGCAAGCCTAAGGCAGCCATTACCATGCTTCGCAGGGTGTAAACTAACGTTGAGCAGCAGCACACTACTGAGGCTATATAATAGAGATGAATCGTTAATGAACATTCTTAGAGGTGTTTATATATAGGTATTGCATATTTTGTCCGTATATACATTTATTAAACTATTATTAGCCTAATGTTAATGTAAGTAACAACTTACTCCTCTAACTTTGTTTCTTCTGAGTTTGTCATGATAGTAGACAGTTGAAGCGTTTGCTTATGGTAGGGGTTTTTAATTCTGAATTAGTGGGCAGACTTTGGGACACTGATGTGTTTCTTTACATTCTGCCGAAGTGAGTAATTACCACTTTTTAATCTCAGAAATCATCCTAACCGTTTAGTTTTTAGGATGATAAATGATAAAAAAGAAAATGCGCTATTAAAGGTACAGTTATTGAACATTTTATAAATCGTTTACTGTCTCCAGCCTTACTGTGTGGAACTCCATAACCATGAAATATAATCAAATTAAAAGATTAATTCAAAGTTTCACAAGTTTTATTAGTTTATCTTAACCTGACAATATTGTTTCGACATTAAAATGTCATTATCAAAGGTAGATAATTATTGCAACGTGTTTGTTTATCAATCTTATCTACCTTTGATAATGACATTTTAATGTCGAAACAATATTGTCAGATTAAGATAAACTAATAAAACTTGTGAAACTTTGAATTAATCCTTTAATTTGATTATATTTCATTTTATAAATCAGTTATTGGACATGTGGCCAATAACTGTCTAAGATGCTTCAAAATCAACTTTAAATATAGCGATAACCTTAGCACTTATTGGACTGGTTTATAGCGTATTTTTAAATTGACCCGAAATTCAGTTATCAGACGCTCTGTCCAATAACTAAACCTCATATAAAGTCAGAATACAGTTATTGGCCACCGTGTTTTACATGGTAACAGGGATTTACACAAATAAAGTAAAGTCAGTTTGTGTAGCCCCTAGATACCGTGATATTTTATTTAACAACATAGCTTTATTGATATCCTGTATAAGAGTTTCTACTAAAGTACTTAGTACTTACCTTAATAAAATCATAGGAATTTATACTCCATTACATACACTTCTGCACATTAACCAAACATATTAGTTGAAGTCGATTGGCGCGAAAAATGTATTAATGGACGCAACAGAAATGTATTACCTTCTATAACAAACCAATCAAAATATTCAGAAATCCTTGAAGTTGCTCATTACAGTAATTTATATAGCAAATGTCCAATAACAGTCTGGTGTCCAATTACTGTATTGTTTACCCTATGTGTTTCATATAATCTCGATGACTTTGAGAACTACCCTGATTATAGAAATCAAAGTTATATTTAAAAAATGAAAAGTATGCAATACAAACTGCAACCGCAATCACGAAACAGTTATTAGACTGGATGGAAATATTGCAAGCATTGCTAATAAGTTTCTATTAGGCTACAATACTAATGGTAGTTTAAAATGCTGTGGCGAGTTGCCTACTCGATGATTGACAGACCGAAAGAGATTAAGGGTCATTATATCTAACAGGGAAAATACATACAAATACTTCTAAATGTACATATATAATTGAGCGTAATCAATTCATGTCATTTTGATGGGAAGGAACACCTGAACGTTCAAACAACAAAGTTAATCAAACATGTACAGAATAACATGTCTAATGCCAACTTATTGTCGTAAGGCAGGTTAATAAAATACGGCCCATTATAAATTATCGGGAAATAGGTTAATAAGAACGCTGTTAGAATGGTTGACTCCATTCGCCAGAACAGACACACCGTATACATACATACATATATGAAATGAGTCGTATTTCTGAAAAGACTGTCTACAAAATACGATAGGAGTATATGGCATATGCTGGAATCCAACAACCAAAAAAAGGTCTGAAAAATGTAAAATTTCATCTTCCTGTAACGTACGGTGAGTATGTATGATGAAAATAAGTACGATGAAAGAGTCAGAAGTTATATTCGAATAGTACATCAGGTGTTTTGAGGAAACCGCCACCGACAATGAAAGTAAATATTGGCTAGAGTAAACGCCGATAAAGATTTGCCAAATTTGTTACTGACCACACTTTATCGTTTGTTGTTTAATGTGGACTTTATGAAGTTCGTAAAGCGGTGTAGGAAATCAGTATTAATTGAAAAGCAAGAGCTTTTCTTAAAAACTTAAAAGCTCCTGCAGTACGTGGGCGTCGTTTTGTTTTGTTACATGCAGGTAGTGAAAATAGTTTCGCCGATGGAGCAAAACTGACTTTTCTAGCAAACTAAAATACCCAGGATTATGTCGATGAAATGGTCCCACTGTTGAAGAGCGGGTTGACAGGCAGTTAATTTCTAATATGCCAGAAAATACAGTTGTTGTAATGGACAATGCTCTTTACCATTACGTAGCAGAAAATTAGAATAGAAAATCTTGTTTATTGTTTCCAGCCTTATTTTGTGGAACTCCATAATCATGAAATAAATAAAGATTATTAAAAGTTTCACAGTTTTATTAAAATATACCTGACAATATTGTTTCGACAGCTATGCTGTCATTATCAAAGGTAATATAATTATAAACAAACACGTCGCTAAGGTAGATACAAAATAGGTAACTAGATAAAATAATAATAATAATAATAAAAATTAATAATAAAAATCATAATTAAACATCTAATACTTCCAGTAACGGAGAATTACTGAGCTCAAGTTGTTCATTCATTAAAGGTACCCTGAGTTTGTGTTTGTATATCTCAAAGGCTTCTAAAATGTCTAATTTGCGTTTGTTATTACAAAAATGTAGGAATTTAATATTATTTTGAGGAGTCATTGTGTGATTTTGTTCTAAAAGGTGTTTGGCGTAATTCGATTTTTCAGGATGTTTATTTTTGTAATGACGTACGTGTTCTTTATATCTTATGTCAAAATTTCGAAGTGTTTGCCCAATATATACCGAACTACAAAAAGAACAATTTAAACGGTAAATGCCCGATTTCATGATATCATGTGTTCTGTCTTTAGCATTAAATAAAAATGTAAAAGTGTTAGTGTTGGTTTTAAATGTTATTTATAATTGTTGGTTTTTCTTAGTATATGTGCAATTTTTTCTGATATTTTGCCAAAATATCAGAAAATAGCAGCATACAGATCATTAGTACACAGAGCTTTAACTATTCCACTAACAAAATCAGATTTTAGCAAAGAGATATCAACCATTAAACAACTAGCACATGCAAATCATTATAATCCGAACATGATTGACACTTTAATTAAACAAAAAGATTATAGGTTAGCTATCAAAAGAATATATCCCATTGACAATCAAACAGAAGACACAAATTACATATCTATACCATATTTTGGCAAAATATCAGAAAAAATTGCACATATACTAAGAAAAACCAACAATTATAAAATAACATTTAAAACCAACACTAACACTTTTACATTTTTATTTAATGCTAAAGACAGAACACATGATATCATGAAATCGGGCATTTACCGTTTAAATTGTTCTTTTTGTAGTTCGGTATATATTGGGCAAACACTTCGAAATTTTGACATAAGATATAAAGAACACGTACGTCATTACAAAAATAAACATCCTGAAAAATCGAATTACGCCAAACACCTTTTAGAACAAAATCACACAATGACTCCTCAAAATAATATTAAATTCCTACATTTTTGTAATAACAAACGCAAATTAGACATTTTAGAAGCCTTTGAGATATACAAACACAAACTCAGGGTACCTTTAATGAATGAACAACTTGAGCTCAGTAATTCTCCGTTACTGGAAGTATTAGATGTTTAATTATGATTTTTATTATTAACTTTTATTATTATTATTATTATTTTATCTAGTTACCTATTTTGTATCTACCTTAGCGACGTGTTTGTTTATAATTATATTACCTTTGATAATGACAGCATAGCTGTCGAAACAATATTGTCAGGTATATTTTAATAAAACTGTGAAACTTTTAATAATCTTTATTTATTTCAAGAATAGAAAATCTTAACAGCATGTCTAATGAGGAAGAAATACAAACGAGGATTTGGTCTAAATATTTGTATTTTGAAGAAATTGTCTAAAAATAGAACTGTTAGAAGCAGTCAAGGCATACATTATCATAGATTTCAATATATCAAGATTTCTGCGGTTACCACACTACCTAGCTGAAGTAAAAATACATATAGCCGGACTTAATAAGACTTTTAAAGCAGTTAAAGCCCGTAGTTTAATTACGGCAGCATATTTCACAAGTTACGTCGAAAAAGTTAAAAATTATGTAAAACACATAATAGAAGAAGAATCGAAAATGTGGAAAATTTGTTAGACAATACCACATACCCATATGGAACATTAATATTGATGAGAGTGATACTATTATTAGTGACGTGACGACAGTGATGAACAATAACAAAGCAATTTGTAAGTACACTAAAATCTTGAAGTATTAATATCCTCAATCCTAATATTATAATATTAATATTATTTAAAAGTTAAAATTCTTTAAATTGACGATTATTATGCTCACTTTAGAATATGTGTATAATCCACAGACGGTATTCTAAAACAGCTTTTTCGCGCCTTTGGCTCTCCTCAGCTATGGGCAGCACGTCTGTGAATTATACGCACACCATCCGAGCTTATATACCAGCTCGGAAATAAAATTAACACCATCAAATAACTGTGGTGCCTGTTTTTACACTTTAAACAATTTTTAACTTTTATATTTAACATTAACACACTTTTTTAAAACACGTTTGCGTTCTTTGTGTATTTTATATTAATATTATTGTTTGTAAATAGCTTAATTATAGATGTAATTAAAAAGTTTGTATGTGTAATTTTATTAGAAAGATACTTTGCATAAAGTGTGAGTGCCGCTGGCACAAAGATCCAAGTTAAACGAGGTAAGGTAGTAGGAGATTAGTCTTGAAAAAACAAAAGCAGGATTTATTTATGATTGACAGGTACTTATTGCCGTTGAAGGAATTGCAACGGAATTTTAAATGCATTAATTGTAAATAATCTTAGAACTGTCCTGTACATTTAAATATATTTTCGTTGATTTAAAATTACAGACTGTATTTCGAATTTAAAAATGTTTTTCGTTAGTATAAAAGGTCATTGAAAGCGTTCTCACGTAGATAAAAATGTTTTTGTAATAAAAATACAGAACTAAAATTGACTTCTTAGCAAAATGATACGTCTAAAAACGCATTTCATTCAAATTTATACATTCTGTACGTGCCGTGCCTATTTTCGTTTTTGATGAATAGATTCTTCGAAATTATACATATAAAAAAAGAGTCTGCAATATTATGTAAATATCTGGCTTCGTAGCATGAAGCAAGTTTTTGTACCCTGTAAATGCCCGTGAAAGGTTCTAGAACAATTTTCCTATTTGGGAAACGTGTGTCAGTCTAGTTTTTGATAGGGTGGTTATCTTCCCTTTCTTAAAAATATTAGCGTAAAGATATTTTTGCATCCCCAAGTCAGTCAGTCTAATACGGTCTAGAGAAGAGTCAGTAAGATTTTACTAAACGGAACTCATGTGAGCGTGACTGCCTAGCAGGACATGCATAGAAGGTCTTGGAGAATTCATCCGGTAGACGCGAGCTTCTGTTATGGACCGCCAAATGAAGTAAATTTGAGTTTTTCTCGTTCAGTTTACCGATCAGAAATTTAGAAGCTTTAGATTAAAGGTTAGTATTTTGTTTTAGTAAAGTTAATAACTAATCCAGTGTGCCGTTAGTTTGTGATTTGTGAAGTGTATTCAATAGTTAGTTAATTGAATTTTAAAGATAAAGAAACTACATACTTTTTGTACCGTATTGCAGTGCTAGTATTGAAGTAATTGGAGTTATTCAATTATCTAATCTGCTTTAATGTCAATTAACTAATTATGATTAGTTATTTCATTTAATTAATTTTGATCAATATAATCCAAATCTTTTTTACTTGTGCATTCGGATCAGGAATTGTAATGACTTCGAGTAAATGGCGCCCATATTCCTTATTATTTCTACAAACCTTATTTTTTCTTTACAATCTATAAGTTAGAGAGTACCTACGCCCTGAATGATAATTTGTCAACAAAAAGAGATATTTCGTCAGTGCATTATAGTACAGTGAGTATCGTTCTTGGTGTTAAGTAAGCCACTCCAGTAAGTATTCAGTATTTTGAGTTTTGGAGTATGCTACAGTTGACGTCCAGATGTGAGACGTTAGTTTAAGTTAGAGCTGCATTTTCTTATTGTTACAAATGTTATTCTGAAGATCAAACTTTATGTTATAAACAAATGTTATTCTGGATGGTGTGAGCTAGAAACTACCAAGAATTTGCAAAAACTACTTCACAGTCTAGAATAATTTCATACCCAGAAGTACTGTAGAAAAAATTGTATTGGCCACTATTGAAGAAATTATATTGGCCACTATGGAAGAAAGCGGTTACAATAATGGAAATTTCTTTTGGGATAACTATCGCTGTACTACATACAGTGAGTTTCACAACTTCACACCCCTGCATCTTTTTTATTTATTTTCTGATTGATTTCAACTCATTTTCATCAACAGATCATCAACAGAGAATTAGATTCATTTTAATCAACTATATTACCATTTAAAAAGGCTATTTTTACCATTTTTAAATAATTTTGCAGTTAATCAGTAGGCTATAAATGCAAAAATCGAAAATCATAGTAGGATTAATACTATCGAAGAAAATTATTTAAAAAAAGTTGCTCAGTACCACAGAAACAGGTGAAATACAAGTTCTGATCAAACATTTTTAAGTTTCAATAATTTATAATATTATAATGTAAATTTATTAAAATTTCATGTTTACTTAATAAAGCGTGTCATGGAAAACACAAACTTTATGAACCTTAACAATAATATTATTGTAAAAGTAACTCTTTTAGAGAGTAGTACAATTGATCAAAATTTGAATTCGGCTAGAATATAAATAAAGAAAATACAAGAATGTACGGTGAGAAGTGAAACACGCTGTATAAATACTTATATTAGACATATAAATATTTATTTATCTTATCTATTAGAAATATACTAAGATGATATCTTATCATCAATTTGAAAATTTAACAGATTAGGGAACTTTAAAATCTAAAGGTTAAATGCTAGGTTACAGATAGATTTATCAAGTTAAATTAGAATTTATAGGAGGAAGATTCTCATGCAGACATAACCTCAATTCTTATAAAAAGGTTTTATAGTTTTAAAAAGGATATATGTTAATTATGTTGTTTTACAATAAAATATGCTTTATGTAACACAGGTTACAAGTTTAGGACAGTTTATTCACTTCTCTTGAATGTTTATATTCATGTTAGATTTAAGTTTTAAAGTTAGTTAACGCAGAACAGATTTTTCTTTGTTCCACAAAACTAAGTCAGTTTTGGGTAGATATTTCACTGGAAATAGTTAAGATAGATCATTATCTAAAAGTTCATTTTGTTACAATTAACTTACTGATTCCTGTATTTGTTTAAATTCATGTCATTTGAATGAAGATATTCGACAGTATTGATGTTTATTGATTTTGGAAATTTTGATATTAATTTGACCTTTTACATCTTTGTTGGGAGCAAATCACCTGAGGTACTGTACTCTGGACGAGAATAGTTGAAGTTTTATTCAGTTTATATTTTTATTTTGTTGAAGCTTGCAGAAGCACCTTTTAATCAGAAGAACGGTGTAGTCAGATCTATAAGTTAAGTTTAATCTAGTATGTAAGTATAATTTGTGCAGATTCCATATGATTGAGTTACCTTGTGTAAATATGTAAATATTTATGTACAGTGATAGCTGGAGATCATTTAGTTTCCAATGTAATTAAGTTTTTTTGAGTTTTGTAACCGGTGATTGTTTTTATTGATTTTCTCTGGAATTATTGATTTAAACCATAAGTGTGTTGTGTTGTTTTGATTGCCTTTTAGCAGCTATCTCTTCATCTTTTCAGAATTAAGATTGGTGTTAATTTTTAAAATATGTTTTCATTTGTGACATCATGACTTTTCCGATGTTCAGGATTTTGTACGATTTTATTGTTTTTTCATGTTTTTTCGCTAAACGTATAAAAACACCCTCGAAAATGAACAAATTCAGCTGATAAAAGCATATAGGTGGAACCTATGCTCGGCTCCAGAGATAATTTATGAAAGTTAAAAGTAGGGTTAGAGTAGACCCACATGTTTTCCTTTGTAAACAAACGTCAATTTTTGCAAAGTGGTATTTACTTTTATGGATTTGGAACAAAGAAGATTTGTTTTCACTTTATAACGATCATTGGGAATTGTGATTGATTTAATTTAATTTAAGTGAAGACACCAAGCTTTTTGTTATCGATTGAAATATTTTGTATGAATTATCGACAACAGCTGTTTGGCCAGTTTCTTGTTACCAGTTGTGAATAACAAAATATTAGTGAAGTGCATTTTAGCGCCACATATGTGGTGTTGGATTATTATTACACTATATACAAGGTTGCTCGAATTTAAGATTTTGTTGTCTGATCAGATATATTACCAACTTAAGCATAATTTAAATAAATTTGTTCTTTTTTTAATAAGTTCTTTATAGAACACATTTCTTTGTTTTTTTTTGTTGTTCATTTAAATTATTCTTAAAATTCTTTGACTTTAGTTTATTCAAATGAAACTTGTGGTGATACCTATGTCATATCATTCACAAATTAACAATTCATTTAAATAAATTAAAGAAAGTCCTTTTCAATAATTTTTGTGTTGGAATCTATATTTTTCTTTTCAGTAATCTTCATTTTAATAAACAAAACCTGTATTTCTATAATTTTAAATAATTGTTTTTATTATTCATGTGTGATCAAGTATCAAATTTTATATACAGAGTTAAAGATCATTTTTCGTCCAGATGCAGCATTCCAGGTGCGGTCTGTAGTAAGTTTTTCTTCAGGGTACAGGAAGTAATAAGATCAATATATTCTTTAGCTCTTGCTCAATCGATTTACAACTGAGTTTTCCTACTGGGATAAAGAAAAGCTATTGAGTTGTTATATTTTAATTTTGATTAAAGCTAGCCAAATCAGATTAAATATCCATATTGGTATTATACCTCTCATAAGTTTATTCGTCCGAACGTGGGGCATTTAAAATAAATTTCATAAATATAGAGTTTATTTATTTATTTCAAATAAACATCCCAAAGTTTATTGTCGCCCGAACGTGGGGCATTTTAAATAAAATCATAATTATTATTTATTTATAGTTTATAACATCCCAGTTGTAACAGTTAATCTTATCACAGAGAAATCTCTATTTACACATTTTAACTAAATCTATGTTAGATACTAAAAGAAACATTAGAATTTGTGCGGAATTTTATCAAGAATATATATAGGTATTTGTATAAGTAATGTTTCATTTTACTTAACGTGTTTTTCTAATAATAGGTATGAAGATTAAATATACATATCGTTAATTATAATTACAAACCATTTGTAGGATATTTAGTAATAGCACTGTATATTTTGAATTCGAATCGTAGCGTAAGAGAACGGTTTCAAAGCAATATCCATAACCAGGCTAATAGGATTGGGTTAAAATACAAGTTTCTTGTGGAGAAGTGGCACTGTATTTCGCGAATTTGAGGTTGAAGAGTTGGAACATAAAACATTTATCACCAATTTTCTTTTTTGGGTCTCGCTGGACTACCAGCGATGCCAAGAGAATACGTCCCTGTTTAGCAATCCAATCTTTATCAAGATAGCTAGATATGAAATGTTATGTCTTAGTTTGATTAAGTATCTACTTTCTTTTTTAATTTCTAAATAAGGGTTGTAATAAACTATAACTACATAATTTTTGAAATGGAATAAGAGTAGTCTTCTATCTTTTATAATTCTATAAAATCATAATTAGTTATCTTATAAGATGCAATATATTTGTAGAAAATCTAGTTTGACTAATACTCTATTAGTAACAAATAAATTACAATATTTATATGTACTTTATTTAAATAATCAGTGATCACTGATAATAAACATTAATTTATTCTAAGGGTGACTTTATACAATTTAAAAATGGAAAAAAACAAAAGTTTTAAATTGATATATCGAACCTTACGCAGCAAAATTGATTTTATTTCCTGTTTCTGTCATAAGCAGAAAAAAATAAATAGACGATTTTTCATTTTAGTCACGTTGCTAAACATGTCTGAAACAGTGATATTGTTTGCAGCGTCTTACATCTTACTTTATAGTACATATTTAGCCAATAAAGTAAGCAAAATTGGAATTTTATACAGTTACCCAGTATATGGCAAAACTTCCCATGGGAGAAATTATTTTTAAATTTTCACGTATACTTTTTAAAATGTGTTTAGAATACTTTAAAAGTCAGCAATATAGATTTGGTATTCGCACAGCATCTTCATTTTACAACGGATACTGGAGTCGCTGAATATCAAATCAGTGAAAGGGAAACTTGATATCTAAGCATACTAAAGTTTTACGGCTATAAAGATTATAAAAAGGATTAAAGTTATAAAAAGGACACATAGAACACTATAAAAGCACTAGCCATTTTCTGGTTCGCACTGAAAAATGAATAAACACTCGCTTAGGAGAGTTTTTTGATAATAAAATGTAAAATATGCTCCGACTATTCTTTACCCTCTACGCACTCATAAAATCTGAATATTATTTTCCTATTTTATTATGTAATTTATAGTGGCCACTTGGGAAATTTAAATGTGCTCGTCCGAAGACACATTTCAAACTTTAATATTTATTTGTTTGTTACTAAAGCGAATGGAAAAGCCCGCAATAATTTAGTACCCGTACACAAAAATATCCTTAGAAAGCAATAAAAAACTCAATACATATTCAAAGTTTTAATTTAAATTTTATGTATATACGTATAAAAGGAAGCACTTTTCCCGAAAAACTCCTCCTGCTTATAATTTTAATTACTTTAAGAAATTCCTTTCAAGAATTAGGCGAATTTAACTGCTTTGAAAGTTATTGGACTTTATATTTTATTCATTAACCAACCCAACTACATTTCAATAATAAGAGCTTTCAACAAGGACCTTCACATTCCTGAAGCGTTCAATTTTCAATAACTGATTCTATAGGAAACGTGTATGGAATTTTATATTAGAATCGCTTCTTGTTACTTATAATTGATTAGCTGCCTCATTAAGACGCTTTCTCAGAATTTAAGACCCATGAAGAAGATATAATTAATAAGTTCAAATGTAAATCGGATTTTCACTGCCAGAAGTTTTCTTCAGTTTTGTTTTTCCTCTTATTTTCGGGTAAAAGCACTACAATCTTATTTCAGGATTATAATTTAGTTTATATTACACAATTGTGTCAAAACGTCTAGAAAAATAATAAGAAAGGGATATAAAATAAGAAAATAATAGGGGTCTTGACATTTATGTGAAAGCTATAGTTTTACATTCTTGAAAAGTTTTTTCTCCATGTAAAAGTAAATTTCTCACATAAAAAGCAAATGTGGATTTAAATTTCATACAAAAGCATTGCAAATGGTTGTGACGCTTTGAAATATTACAATTTACATAAATTTGACACAAAATGTAAGGTAAAATGCGAGAATAAAAAGAGGGATAGTTCCTTGCGGAACGTCTACAATTTCTATAGACGGAAAGCACTTAAAATAATTAATTGACTTTATTAAGTGTATTTGTTGGGTGGTTTTGCTTTTTTGAAAAGAGTTTGTGAATTACCCCAGCTTTGTTGAAAATTTATTGCATTATTTAAATATTGCGATTCTGATAGACTTCTGGATAGATAACACAGCCCCACAAAAAAAATGTTCTGACCTAGAAACGTGACTATGGTATAGATGTATTTTTGACGCTGAGCCAAAAACAACTCCCCAAATGGAGTAAAACCACTCCTGACATATAGTGACACTAAATACATACCAAAAATGGTTGAAAACTGCAAAGGTTTTGTATTTGGAAATAGACCTCTGATATATGACCAAAAACGCTCGTCCCTGAGAGGGTTAAACCACTGCAAAATGGGTTAAAACCACCCCTTAGAACAAAATAAAATAAATACATACAAAAAATGATTGAAAACCGCAAATGATTTGTTTTTGGAAATAGACCTCTGGTATATGACCAACACCACCCCTCCTTAAAAGGGTAACCACCCCAAAATGGGGTATAACTACCCCTTACATCAAGGTTACAATAAATAGACGTACGCAAAATAAAATACTTGCAAATATGTTAAATAGAGGCAAAAAATGCATGCAAATAAATACATGCAAATAAATACATGCAAAATAATAAATTCAATAAAACCCCATTCCTCTGGTCTCTTGATTTCTGGTATCTCTTCCTTTTATTTTCAAACGATCTGCGTATTGGCTGCACTTGGGCTGTAATATGAGTGTGAAGTTACATTTCCTCCATTCTCATCTTGACTGCTTTCCAGATAACTTAGGGTATTACAGCGAAGAACAAGAGGAATGGTTCCACCAAGATATGAAAGAAATGGAACGGCATTATCAAGGAATATGGGATGCGAATATGATGACGGGGTACAGCTATGAAATGATGTATGATCTATGAAAAGGAAAACGAAAGACTAATGAAGTACATAAGAGACCGCTAGTAAGAAGATCGTTTGAAAATAAACGGAACAGATATCATAAATCGGAAGACTAGATGATTAACAGGATTTTATTGAATTTATTTTTTAGCACGCAGTTTTTGCCTGTATTTATTTGCATGCATTTTATTTGCATGTATTTTATTTTGCGTGCGTTTATTTATTATAGCTCTGATGTAAGCTGTGGTTATACCCCATCTTGGGTGATTTTACCCTTTCAGGAGGAGGGATATTAGTCATATACCAGAGGTCTATTTTCAAATACAAAACATTTGCGGCTTTCAATAATTTTTTTGCATGTATTTATTTTACTAATCTTTATTTATTTCATTAATATAATTGGCCTTTATATATTTGTTGCAGTTGTTGTATACAGTGCAACAGCAGTTGTTTTACTTTTGTCTGTTGTGGCCACTGTGAGCGAAACAGAAAAGAGTGAACAGACTGCCCACCTTGTAGACATGGATTAAACTATTAAAACATTCTTAAAAATATTGTGTGGTACGAGAATTTGAAACGCGTTTCTTACTTTAGTTATTTATCTTGCTTTGAATGAATGCTGCCGTGGTGTAAAAGAGGTGACGATGCGAAATTTAATAGCACTTGCAATATATTTAATTGTCATACACAACCAAGGTATGAGTTCGCAGAACAGATTCTTTTCTGACCAGAGAAATGCACAGATACACGTTTCACAGGTTTTACTTTCATACCTTTGTCAGTGACTTGTTTCTTTATATAATCTACATATATCGTTGGATTAATTAAAGACACAGAAGAGCAATGAGTGCGTCTAGTGAGCGTGGCTGCGTGATGTTGGGCGTATCGTATTTGTTAGTAAGTGTGAGTTTGTCTTGAAAAACTTGATAGTAAGAAAATGGTAAAATACCTTTATCTACGACGATTATAGAAAGTTACACACTCCCCACAATCTAGTAACCGTGAAAACGATCAATCGCAAACAATCTTCAAACTGAACGGTAAAGACTGTGAGGAAGGAGTTCTCAACAATCCGCAGTTCCATTAAAACTGCATAGATGTCACCACCTGCAATATTTATAATATTAATTATTTGAAATATTAAAAATGTTATAAATTTTAGATAAAGGTTAATTTATTTTGTTTAATCAATATTTTACATTAAATTATATTTTGAATGGAAATCCATTTAGAAAAAATACCAACGTCAGAGCGGGGGAATTGAACTCCGGTTCGCCCGTCTAGTAGCGAGAGCGTAAGCATTGAGTTACGGAGACACTTTTATATGGCTAGGTTATTTCTCATTATTTAAAGTTAAAAAGATTCTTATTCAATTAAAACGTAAAATTGATTAACTTTTTACATTATTATATAATTGTTAATGTAATATTATTTATTATTATTGCTAAATTACAATAAAAACATTGAAAACAGAATAATTTGCTACATAATGCGAGAATATGTGGACATTTCGAAGCAACGGGGTTAATAACCTTGACAATTGAATTGTGATTGTTTGTATAAAATTATTTTTTGAAAAGGAGTACATACGTATAATTATTTAACTGTAAGTACTAAATAGTGGATTGACTGAAATTATACAGATTGTAAACGTATTATTACTATTGTCTTTACAAATCTAATGTTTACTTTTGTCGTTTTCGAAATTCTAGATGTAACATGAGGAATCCGATGATGGGAAAATGGGGTGTACACTTGTACACCTCCAAAAATCATGGAAGCGGCTCACATTACATCTCTTAATTTATTTCCAGAGATTTCACGTAAAAAATATGAATGCGAGTATAAATTCTAGGTTAAGAAATTTCTTAGCTGTTGCTGGTTTATTACTTTTTTGTTGTCGTAGATAAAGTATAGTGTGTAACGCGTGCAAAAACGCCAATTTCACACTCGTGTGATTGCGGCAATCGACTCCGTCTCATGCCGCAACATCTTCACACTCGTGAGAAATTGGCACTTTTCTGCACATGTCACACAATATACTATTATTCATAATCATACTGCAATATGTATGTACATTTCATATGTTGTAAAATCCTTGGAAAGTAAGCTATTGATATAGCAACAACAAAGTGGTTAACAATTTCCTTTACCTGTCTGTAAAATTTACAGGTAAAGTCTTGGCCAGTTTTTTTTGTGAATAATTTAAAACAGGACGTTTTATTTGATTTAAATTTAGATTTTTATAAATGTATTTAACGCTAGAAACATCTTTTTTTATTTAATATTAGTTTTATTTTTGTTTCCGTATTTTATATTTTATAATTATGATGGAATTAATTAATTTATAATTTTAAAATACTGAGCACATACAATGCCATCTAGCGGTGAAGAATGAAACCTTACTCAAAAATTTCTATTGGTCGATAGATGCCGCTGATTGGTGTTATGACCACGGCCTACTAGATTCATATAAGCTTCGCTTATATACGGCCGTCTCATTTCCAGTTTTTCATTGTTGAAAATTATTACAGATTCGTACGTTAAATGGCGCCCACTGGCGGTAATCTTACAACAAAGATATTTGAAGTCAGAGCTCAGTCGTTAATTTTTAGGTTATACTTTATGTCAATTGTGTCAAACTGCCTCCGATTAAAGAATGTTTACTCGAATATTAACAGTAATTACTAATAAGAAGCGTATTAACAACAATAAAATATTATTAGATTATGCTTTAAAAAACAATAGGTACATTATATTACATTACAAAACGTTACATTACAATTTTATTTATTATTTTAATTTATTATTCTTTCGATGTCTTTATTTTTATAAAAAAAGGCTGCCAGTCCCCCAAAAAAATTGGTAAACTATTAAAAAAAGTTACATTAAAACTAAAAAACATACTTTAACAACCACTTTACAAATGCACCTATTTTTATATTTTTCCGGTATGCTGTCAGTCTTTTCTCTATAGTCAATTCTCTATAGCTGGAGCAGCCTAAGTCTTCTTTTATTTGGAGTATAAATTGCAGTCTAGTTTTAGCGAGGGTGTTCTTTCCTTCGATCATGCTTTCTATTATTATTCTTAGATAATACCTACGCGAATGTCTTAAAGTGTCATATTAATCTATCTCTGCTTCTCATGGTCTTCTTCATTAACCATCTTTCTTCTTGTACTTTTTCTAGTATTTCATTGCTCGATATTCGGTCAATCCATCTCGCTTTAGAATTTTTCTATAGCACCACAACTCAAAAGCCTGTATACGTCTGTTTTTAATGTGTGTAAAAGTTTAATAGTATTGACTTGATTCTATACCGTTTAGATCATGCATTCAGTTAGTTTAGAAAAGTTTCAAACTCTCCATCTTCTTCCTGGAACACTTCCTCTACCTTCTTATTATAAAATCTGTTAAGACATGACACGAAAATCGTTATTTATTTATCGTTATCCTAGATTCTTAACCGCCCTTCAAAATTTCTAAATACTTTCTCCGATATCGCTTTTGATTTATATCATATAAACCAAGTTCTATATAAAGATAATGCCTTATGATACAAATTTTGTCAGTTTTATATTTATTTTACTGAAACGATTGGTCTTAAAACTCAAGTAGATTTCATCAGCTCTAATGCCTAAAAATATTTATTTTTAGTAATGACTGCCACAGTGAGAATTCAACATTCCATGAATACCTACTTCTAATACTTCTAATCATAGCTTCAGTTAGTAGATCGTGCATTGACATTATGTGTTTACATCATATGCTGTGTAATGCTGTGGTAATTCAAGTGCTACAAAACCCAAAAGAGCATTTGTAATTTTCGAAATATGAAATTGTACTTACTTATACTGTGGCTATCATGTAGTTATTAAGTGTTTCTAGTCTAAGAATTGGGGCATTAGTAAACATTGCGTTAACTTAGTATAGTTTTCTAAATTTTATTATACTATGTAGGATATTTTGGTTTCCTAGTTCCTACTGTAACATATTTTTGACATATTTATGTACATTATATCCAAATCTGTATGTACAAATACCAATAACTTAATGAAGTATTTATTACACAATAGGAAATGACAATTACTGACATGACGTATAACCTAAAAATTAATGACTGCAGTCTGAATACAAACCATCTTTGTTGCAAAATGACCGTCAGTGTGCGCTACTTAACGTACGAATCTGTAATTTTTGGATCCTAATTTCAACAATGAAAAAACTGGAAATGAGCCGGAAATGAGTATATAAGCGAAGCTTATATTAATCTAGTAGGCCGTGTTATGACAGTTTATAAAATTACTTTTTATTTTTATTATTTAAGTCTAACTATTGTGAATAAAATAGTATACATGTTTCGTTGGTAAAGTTTCCAAACCTCGCGATATTGTTTGACCTCGACGTACTGTCGGTCAAACAATTATCGGTTGGCTTGTAAAGATATTCTTTACCAACTCAACATGTAATATACTATTACGTCATTACAAGGAACTATATTAAATTAATATTAATCTACTTCTCTAATTACGTTTAGCATGATCGAGCCAGATGCCGCAAAAGTATTAGCATTAGCACATTACTCAATTTGTAGTCATACATTTACTAAAATGCCTTTATAGAAATTATTGTTTATAATTAGAGTTAATTAAAAGTTTCGCATCATTGAAAGTGAAATTATTATGTTTATTGCGTTAAAGAAAGTCCGTACTTCAATTAAATAATAATATGCACATTAATATTAGAAAAACAAAATATTAAAACATACAATATTATTGCTAAACATGTTCACTGTTGTAGAATTAATTAGGCGCATGAACTCAGTTAGGCCCGCTTGACGCTATGCCAGATTTGTTTTTAAAATTTAATTAGTTTTTATTATAAAAGATTGATATATCTCATATAACCCACACAATTTTGTTTTTGATATCGCTATGGGCTAAATAAGGTATTTCACGTATCAAAAATTTGGGTTTATAAACCTACAACAGATCATTTAAGCAGTTTTTATTTCTGTACCTGAGTGGTAAACAGTCGTAACTCCATTTTTGTCATTTTTACAGTAGACGCGAAAAACGACAAATTACGTAGTTTTTTGATGTTTATGTCGGCATAAGTTAACTAACATTACTATAAGGAGCTATTTTTAAGAAAATAGTCGTACAGATTAATAATAATTATTATTAACAATTATAAAATAAGTAGTAAAACATACTTAACTCATTTTATGCCAATTTGTAGTTACGACTGTTTACCTCTCAGGTACAGATTTAATGACGGTGACTTAGGTTAGGTTATGTTATCTTGTGTTGCAGCTATTTTATAATAATATTTACATACTATAAATACAAAAAACCTCCCGTGTACTTAATGAAAAAATAGCCATTATGTTTGTTACAAAACAGTAAAGAAAAGTGTTACTTTTCCGCTTAGCAACACTTTTCAATTAGTAACCACTTACTCAGTTAGCAACCACTTGTCCATTTATAAAAACCTTTAAGGTTGTTATTTGTTTATTGGTTGCTATCTATAACGTTCTTGTCATGATAAACTTTAACCAAAATTATTTTAGAATTAATTTTTAAATTTTTATTTTAAATTTGAGAATTTTCCGTCAAATAAACGCAAAAGGAACATGCTCCACGGGTTAGAAAAGTGATTTCTCCATGCTCGTGTAAAATTAATCCACTCGCCCGCTACTCTTGAGAGATAAGAATTTACTCTCGCTGGAAGAATCTCACTTTTCTTAACTTTGTAAAACAATCTACTATTATATTGGAAAGAAAAAAAATGCATAGTACTGTCTTCTAAAATTTGCTAAAGTATGTTATGCTAACACTAATATTCTGTTAAATAATAAAAGTGGTGCTGATTGCTGATAGGCATCAAGTTCCCATATATTCAAAATATTTTTGAATCAATTTTGGCCACGGGAAATTAAAACACAGTAGTAGTACTTAGTTACTTTGAAATTCACTATCATAGTATTTTTCTTATAAATTCTAGAAATAAAGTGTTTGTGACTAGAGCTGTGCGATTATAAAGATCAATCATAGAAAATTGATCGATTATCATGCACCGCCCTAGTCACATGGTGTCACATCACAGAACCGTGGTGGACAAGAAAATGTCGTGTTTTCTGCGGAAAAAGTATTTATATCAAAGTTTTTACTTTATTATCTATATAAAAATGGTTAAACAATAGAAATAAATGTGAATTAGCGAAAAAATAATATCTTCTTAGTCTTGGTATAAATTACTATTACATTACGGAATTGATGGATATGCTAAACTGCCACCATTCGGAATTTCGTATCTCACTGTTACTACCATACATATTACATAATTATTCATCTATGACACTCTTTCACCATGATAAACTTCCAAACTTACATATTAATACGAAAGGTTATATTTAGTATAGATGTGTAGCTCGGTAACTGCAGCTGTGCTAAAGCAAAGTGTAAAATGTATAATTCAACCTATTAAAAACTCTTATTACGATTTTTCCTTGCATGCTCTACTACTTGCAATTGTAGAACTTCATATTTCTCTGCTGTGTGCTATGAAGTCTCCTTTTGTTACGTTACAGGATCATTATTCAGTGTCAACAAAAAATACAACTGCAGTATAATCTCAAGATTGTAGCCTTTGAACTTATACTTATTGCTCGTGCATACACGCTCTGTTGGGCAATGAAATTATATCTCGTTTGTGCATGGATGCATATAAAACTTAACACCGCAGGCGTATGCGTTATATCTATATATATTTCTTCCAGACGAACTACTATCCACTTTTTTATAAATCAGCATCAGGGTCGGATTTAGACTTGATAAGGCCCTAAGTTATTTGAGATATGGGGCTCTTTAGTATGGAAAGTTCCGGACGTGCGGCATTGGAACAAATAATGCTGCGGTATATTTAAGTATATATGACAATTGCTCAGTCGGACAATTTTTTTTGGGACCCCCCAAGAAAGTGGGGGCCCTAAGCTATAGCTTGTGTAGCTTATACGTAAATCCTGCACTGATCAGCATTAAGGCATTTTCACGAGAAATTGTTTTAGCAGTATTCAAATTTCGAGTAATTAAATTAATTTGAAAGTAAAAACACCCAGGAACTTCAAAAGAAACTTCAGTGGTTTATAAATAGTTCTGAGTGATAATTCTCAATACCGTTATAAATGCCTTATTTTTTACTGCTTATTATGGTATTTATTTATTAGAATTGGCACTTCCTCATGCATTTCCTCTAATATCCTTTTGTATATTCTGGAAATTTTCAGATAAGAACCTGAACATCAGCCATGGATTTTAGAAATGGATTTTAATCTGGGCTCGAATTGAACTTGATTTGAAGATATAGAAATATGTGTTCCAGTTAAAAAGGGATTATGGTTTATTAAGTATATCAAATTTAAATAATATATAATTCAACTAACTTTAAGATTTGTTTTATATCACTTTTACAAGCAGTATAATAACTAGGGTGTCGGATAGACGAAACGAGCTCCTTCTCTTATTATAGTTACGAGGGAATCCCTCTCTTATGTCTAGAGAATCGCTCTCTCTTGGCAGCAGACGGAAAAATTTCAATTTTTCTTCGTTAGTCGGTGTACTCACACATCATCATATCATCATATTTAAACAAATTAAATTAATTGTTGTCATTTATACAAAGATGCTTCCGTATAAAATAAATCTCGTATGAATCAACAATTCAATTATTTAATACCTTATTAACTTTAATTACTTCTATTTAATAAAACGAATTCAAGTATATTTATATTTACTAATCCATTTTTTTTCTAGAGTCCTCTAACTTTGAAAGCGTATTGCTCGGGAACTATTGAACCAAATTAAATATTTTAACGAAGCAAATAAGCATAAACATTTAAACGAGCAAATAGTAAATTCATTTCTACATAAAACAGTAAAATATTATATTTCTAACTGGTATACTTTTGTTTTTATCGGACGATACGCAATAAAAGGTACCCATTTTTAGGGACAATTTCATTGAAAGTAAGTTTACTAATTTTTTTCTCAGAAAGTATATGTCATATATCTATTAGATTTTTGTATGGGTTAGAAAGAAACCTTGCGCTATTACTTTTCAGACAAAAAAGCGTTTTATTTAACATTTATGTGAAAAAATAGCAAACTATGTGTTCTTGTTTATTAATAGATATAGCTTCAAAATTCTTTCGCTAAATCAACACTTTTCATGTGTAGACATTATTGATTTTAAAAAAATGTTCTTAATTTTGATAATAAATATACGGAAACAAAAAAACGATTTTTGATGACAAGCGGTTTTGACAAAAAACTGTTTTTTTGTTATTGCACTTTTATTGTTAAAATTCGGAACATTTCTTTTAAGAAAATAATGTCTACATATGAAAAGTGTTAATTTAGCAAAAAAAATTGACGCTATCTCCATTAATAACCAAGAACGCATAATTCGCTATTTTTTCATATGTATCTTAAATAAAACACTTTTTTGTCCGAAAATTAATAGAATAACAACCGCAAGGTTTCTTTCTAACCCCTACAAAAACCTCATAGATATATGAGATATACTTTCTAAGAAAAAAAATATTTAACTCACTCTCAATGAAATTGTCCCTAAAAATGGGTACCTTTTTTATGTATCGTGCTATAAAAATAAAAGTATATCAGTTAGAAATATGGTATTTTACTGTTACACTGGCTTGCAAAAAAATCGTATACACTTTAAAAATCAAGTAACCGAGTTTTTATGTAGTTTTTGCTATGTAAACGTGACCTTTCTGACTTTTGACATTACATTTTTGACGGATAAATCTGTCATTAGGAAAATAAAACAAAATAATTTTAACTGATTGACACTGACAATTTAAAAATTAAGACCGACTTAATACAATCAAAAATAGGTGTACGCGAATTTTTTGCAAGCCAGTGTACAATGTACATATAGAAATAAATTTAATATTTTTTTGTTATTGCACTTTTATTGTTAAAATCCGGAACATTTCTTTTAAGAAAATAATGTCTACATATGAAAAGTGTTAATTTAGCAAAAAAAATTGACGCTATCTCCATTAATCAACAAGAACGCATAATTAGCTATTTTTTCATATGTATCTTAAATAAAACACTTTCTTGTCCGAAAACTAATAGAATAACAACCGCAAGGTTTCTTTCTAACCCCTACAAAAATCTCATAGATATATGAAATATAATTTCTAAGAAGAAAAATATTTAACTCACTCTCAATGAAATTGTCCCTAAAAATGGGTACCTTTTTTATGTATCGTCCTATAAAAATAAAAGTATATCAGTTAGAAATATGATATTTTACTGTTACATGTAGAAATAAATTTACTATTTGCTGGTTTTTAAAATATTTAAATTAAGATTTAATCTTAAGCTTAAGGCTATATTTAAACAGTCCCTAACCATCAGCTGGGGGCATCGGTAAGGGGACAACGAGAGGGGAACCTGTCCAACTAGTCCCCCACCACACATTATTTTTGAAGAGAAATATACCTATTTAAAGAAACATTGAAATTTTTCATAGCACAAACAGCGTGCGTAATTGAATTAATATTAATAGTTGATTAATTAATATTAACCAATTAATAAGTCAATGTACAGTAATTAGTAAATCGTAAAAATCATCAAAAAGTAATAGTAAATAAATTAATAAAATAAACAAACAAAAAAAAGAATTAATGATAGTCAACTAATAAGCAGACGACGTCAGCAGAGCATGGCTCTGTGAATAAATGGCTGGCTTTCAGACTAGGTTACCACGGTTCAAATCACATGCAGTTTGTATTTCTTTTTAATAAAATATTTAATATATGTATTTCATAAATAAACCTTTTTTTAATAATTATAATATTTATAAAACAAACAAACAATAAAAACAAAAAAAATAAACAAACAAAAAAAAGGATTAATGATAGTCAACTAATAAGCAGACGACGTCAGCAGAGCGTGGCTCTGTGAATAAATGGCTGGCTTTCAGACTAGGTTATCACGGTTCAAATCACATGCAGTTTGTATTTCTTTTTAATAAAATATTTAATATATGTATTTCATAAATAAACCTTTTTTTAATAATTATAATATTTATAAAACAGAATAACTTACAATTAAATACTAATATGATAATGTTTAATCAATTAATTTTATTTTTAATTAACATAAATATTATACATATATTATGTAGTTTAAACAATGACTATAAAATTAAGGGATAATTCATGTAATTATCCTTTTTACAGTCAACTTACATACCACAGTCTTAGAAAGTTTATTCAAAAGTATAGAGTGGGAAACTGCATCGCTTTAGAAATGTCTATGAATAAACCTGTTACAAGAAGACCGTTATCCAAATCTGTTATAATTTTGTTAGAAAAATTTATTAACGCCATGTCTGTACCCTTATTCGGTAAAAATACTTATTGGTTATTTGAATAGGATTTTTTTTGTAAAAAGTTCATAAGTATGTGGAAATAATTAATTAATTTCTAAATAATTAATTAATAATCAAAATTCTTTGTAATATCAACATAGTAATCATTCTTAGTTTTAATATGAATTAAAAGACTTCATGACGCCATGTTATTCAACTAAAATATCTTTCTTATTAGTACACTAACCTTCCATGATTTTCCTTCCCCTAATTGTATGAGTTTTTTAAATTTTTAAAAATTCTGCTATACGTGTAAAATGCTAGAATTAGGGGGCACCCATCTAACAAAATTACCGTACATCTACACCTGCATTGGGAGAAAGAAAACCCTAACGTTGTAATTTTTGAAATTGCTCTGTTTATTTTCATACTGAATAAATAACTAGAATAAGTGTCATGGTGTCTTCAAGAAAACTACTATTCATGAAAAACTGGAGGGTGTACCCAAACAAAATCCCCGAAATCGATGTTAAGGTAACAATTAAAATAATACTAATTATTTTTTATTTGAATAGAATATTTCTATTGATCGTATTTCTAAAACTCATATTCAAGCAATCGCATACTTGACTGTTTCGAGAGCTCCCAGTGATGCCAAGTGCGAAAAAGCTTGCCTATTATTAGTTAAATTATTTGATAATTACTTTATTTTATCAATTTTTATTTTCTATAAGAACAGATTTAAATAATTGTAATAATCATTTATTACGAGAAGAATATTATCATTTAATTAAAAAATATACACCCAAAGGAAATTTCAAAAAAGGAAATTCAGCGCTCAGACTGCGCAACGGCCAGATGAATTCGTTTCGGTAGCTACAGTTGTTATCAGTAATTTAAGTCTTTGCTTCGGTTTGATATTATTGAGTTATAATGAGACAGCTCTTCTTTGTCTGAATTATAGTCAGATTAATTAATTAGTCTTATACATATTATAATTTTTATTGTTACAATTTGTATATTCTTTATAATATTTTTTGTTATAAATAAAACAATAGATATACATTTTATAATTATTGCAAATTAGTATGATTTAACGAATATTTGACAGTTTATGCTTCTACATCGAAATACTTGCATTAGTAAGGAGGCATCTTAAATGTATAACTATAATAAATGTGACAAAACATAAGTCAAGCTGGACGAAAATGGCTACAATTAATCAATTCATAAAATTAATACTGCATTGTTTGACTAAATTTGGTGCTTTTTTTCAAGTGATTTGTTTACGATTTATATGTCAAAAAGGAATTGTCATTGACTATTGTCAATCCTGTTAGAACTTATAATGATTACTATAAATAATAAATTAATAATTAATTATCATAAATTACGCCGCACAAAATATTTTAGGCCTGTTATACGGCAGAAGAAAGTCTACAGTTCTCATTGTACTAATGATAACCGAATTATATGTATATAATCCCTGAAGACCTCTCTATTAAGATCAGAATTGACCTTCCAACGCATGACGTTCATTGGTTGTAAGTAAACTTTTGGGAGTGTGGCGCATGTTTCTAGGGTATTCTAGCGTCTATAACAGTATGTTTGGTCAATTGGCCTTTCTCCTGGTTACTTATTAGCAAATATAGTTTCAAGTCGGACAATAGTCTACCAATAGGACGGACAGAATGCCTACTCTTAAGGTTCTGTTGTACAAAAACTTGAATACCGAGTGTTATGCAATTTCCTTAAAGGATACGTTAAAAAAGTATTTGTATAAGCCGAAAAAAATGCTAAAAAAATCCCAAGTGACAAAATGGCTCAATAAAAAATTAAATCTTTAAAATAATAACAAAATTTACTCGACATTACTCGGTTATTAATCAATCAATCACCTTCAAATTTGATAATGTTACAGCTATGACCATAAAGAAATGATTTAAAGTACGTTTCTCTTAAAACTATATTTAATTTTTTTATAACAGGTTTGTTCCAGCAACAGATCGCAACGGTTTGAGGATCTTTATGCAACTAGTACGAAACTGTTTAAAGTTAAAAACTAGTTGACAATATATTTCTTCTGGAACACAAATCAAAAATTTGTGATTTGTTAGACAAAGAAAGGTGTTACTATCTTAGTAGCATTTCTTTTGCACACTAATATCTGATCACACCTTTCCGGCGGGACGCTTACTGCTCATGCCTATCAGAAAAGTTTGTAAAATGTCCGGAAATTTTACAAAGCGTTTGTAAACGATTTGCAAAAAGTTGTATTAGCTGCTGGAACATCAAACTATCAGTCAATTTGGAGAACTTTCTTCTGCTGCAACGCTAATTTTTGGATTTTGGCTAATGTTTGGCAACCGTTTGTGACTACTGCTGGAACAAACCTAATAGCAACTGTTGTAACTCATAATTTCAACAATCCAAATCAATATCATATTACAATATTTTATTATATGAAAAAGCGTCAATTTCAAGATATATGGACTTGCAATACAACTCCTCGTTCAAAATTATTTTATATTCAATGTTAATTAGTGATGAATGATTACGTTTTTAAATTTAGTCTGGGACACAATCTTCGATGGAAATGTATATTGGCACGAGTGGCTCTCCTATAACGGATTTAGTTTGCGTAACTACGTACCATATGCCCTTACCTTAATAATAAGTCACCACTGCTTAGCGATGCGCTAATTGTGCCCATCTTAATTCCTCGCCAAAATGAAGACCAGGGCCGTAGGCTAATGCAGGTAAAAGTGGTCCACATACTATGGTCCGCGTTCTGGTCGCGTACGTGAACGTAGGTTCTCGTCCGGGACGTGAACCGGGTAATGACTTAACGTTTAAGTTTGCTGTAATTTATTGCATAAATAAGTTGACTTCTAGGTGGTTTATATAATAAAATTATACGTATTGTATTTTATTAAAACAGTTTTATCATAAGGAAAGGCATTATTGACTGCATAATACTCAATACTTCTAATTAAAAAAAGAGATTTCAGTAGACATTTTATTATGAACTTAATAATTATTTCTTTCATTTCGATATACACGTTTTAAAGAAATACAATACGTATAATTTTATTAATCAAACGACCTACAAACCCAACTTGTTTATCCAAAAAATTAAACTTAAACAGTCAAGTCAAGTCACGTAAATCCATAATAACAAATGTGTGATGACTAATTTCGCTACATTTTTATATAACATTAATTATATTAAAGAGTTTTCAAGGAGTACAAATTCCATTCTAATTTATAACTAATGTCATGATTCTATTTGTACAATCCTGCATTACATATACATTCAGTAGAATAGCAAATACGAAAAGAAAAACGTTCCCAACACAATTCTACTCTAGTTTTTTGTATGTGCATATAAACCATCAAATAAGATTTTAAATGCATTTCAATTTTACTTAGTGGATTTTCTTTTCCATTCAAGGATATTTACATGCGGAAAGCAATTTCTGTAAAGACGTTTGCAAACAGCTTCGCAATGAAAAAGTTATAAATTAGATCGCTTTAAAAAACACGAAGTGCACGTGTTCCCCTGTGAAGTAAACGGTGCATGCGAACGTGCACTTCTAAAGGGGAAAATTATGCAGTTTACGTTGCTCTGCATTTTAAGCAAATGCGCTGACAATTTTAGAAGTGGAAACTCTAAGTTAAAATAAATTGATGCAACCAAGAGTGCGATAATCGTAATGCTTTAAATCGAAATGCGATAATCGTAATAATCGATAATGCTTTAATCGTAGTTAATTTTCCTCACTCATCAGCATTCAGAGTTAAAATGTTGCCGGATCAGTCCAGTAAATCTTTGTAAAAGGATGTAAGGAATAATGTAGTACTAAAAGTAACTAGATCACGTTCACTTTCTGTTTAGCCTAGCGTGTTTTCCTTGCATAAATTCAGAAAAATATTTTTGGTCAAATAGTGAACTAAAATCATTAATGTATGCATTCATGTGCCTGTTTATGCTGTGTAAACAGGGTTACACATTCATTAACTGTCTAATAACGTCAACTCACTAAGCATGAATGCATATTTGGTTTACGTTCATGCAATCAATTCATCCGCCAAATTGTTAAATAGGTATAATTTTGCTTACGAATATTATCTAAGCTAAAATGTTTCAGTTCTGCATTCTACTTTTTTGTGCATTAAGGAATATGAGGAAACGTTAAATAATTTTTTTATTAAGCCATCAATTTCTTTAGTTGCTATACGTATGATCAAGGAGCTGAGGTGGAGAGTTAAAAATGATGGAATTTAAAACTTTCGTTTTTTTTCAACAGGGTACCGATTGCCTCTTGTGTTTTAAATCAACAGTTAGCCTGTGCGAACACAGGTCCAAGTATTTGTTATTACACAAGATTGTCAAGATTTGTTGTACGTGGCCCACTGACGTTGAGCTTATAGCCACCGTCCCTAGGGGTCAGCAAATTTAGATACGTTCAATTAGCGCGCCGCGCCACTTATGTAAGACTTTTCAGTTCTTATTGTCGGAAGCGAGGTTGCCTATCCACCCTTTACTAGTTTTCGAGGCTAGTCCCGAAGCAATTAACGTACTCACCTGTCGAGTCTTATACCAACGTGGAGATGGGTTGTCTTGGATGTGCGAGGATAACAGGTCTTAAGGTATTCATTTTCATCAACTTGCCTTAAAGACGATTCCCTGGGGTAGTATACCTAGGCTCAGCAGTACCGGTAACTGTCACCGGTCTATTGCAGAGTCTCCACAATCTCTCATCAACAGGCTTGACTACACAGGGAAAGGACCTGACAAAACGGTTTCTTCAAAGGACAGTGATTAGGGGATCACTGTCGTGATTACCAAGCTAGTTACTTTCATCTACTTTAGCAAGCATTGTTTTGGGCAATCCCAAAATTAAAAGATGGGAGCCCTAAGACCAGTACAGTCATAGTAAACGAGAGAACGCTATCACTGTTGTTATACATTGCGAATCTTTATATATTTAAACATACAAATTTTCTGTACATGTGTACAATTATTAAAACAAGGCGTTAAACATATAGACACTCCTGACACTTATACAACCAATCTTACATGACAACTTTGAGTTACAGTGAAATTACAAGTTCCTCCATTTCTGTAGATTTTTAAATGCATGTGTGTAAAAGTACGTGTGTTACACAACGACAAATATTTAGTATTTTATTAATGAAAATGGTTTAACAACAATAATTTTTTCCTACACTCTAAAAGGCAAAAATCTGTTTTTACCTTACAATATAAAATTGTAGGAAGGAACATAATCATCTACCACATACGACCGGGATGGGGTCTCAATATGGGGGATATAGTTATTATTATATTATTTGTGGCATCAATGTTTGAACCGTTAAAAAGGGTATGAAATCTATATGTATACTTTTTCACGGTCTTGCCTTTATTTTTCTAATTTTTACATATGGTCCAGGATGAAAAGGTTTGGATTCGTTACGAATAAAAATGACCAACAAAAAATTATTTATTTTTATATTAGTTTTATTTCTACGAATGTGAATTAAAAAATATTTTCTGTTGTATAATTTATTTTACATACAAAGTATGCTGAGCTTGTATGATATAGAACGGAATTGACACAATTGCATTTGACAAAGCTCCTTTCAAGTTTTCTACTAAAGGAGCGCTTTAAATGCATTAAAAAAGGAAAAAAGCTTTTCCCGCAAAATACACACAAATATTGATAAAAGATCTCGCTTCAATGGTGTTTAGTTACAAGAGAGGAAAACGAATTTGGACTGACCACACAATAATATTTTTTCTTCCCAACAAAGAACCTAGGCCGATCATTTATGGACAAGGCCACTTAAGAGGGGGAGATTAATGATGTCCCGTTAAGTTACACAACTATGTGGGGATAGCATTACGGATAACACATAATAAACCGTTATAAAAGGCGCCTATACAGAAATATAATAAGAAAGATTTTTTCTATAGAAAGCTGAAGGTGTCCTTTTGATATTTGGACAATTGGTAGTTAACATTTTTCGGCTGTTATATTCAAATCCAATTTGGGAACAATGATTTCACACTTCGTGCTACATATGCAGAAATTATTTATTTTCATCCCCATGTAAAATGATCATATAGGAGTAAGTACAACGCATTTCGTTTACTGTACATAATTTCACTTCTGTGTCCTCTTTGTTGGTACAATAGCTTTATTTAGGATAAACCATGTTGGTTTCGCGCTTCAGTTATGTGGAGTACAATAAATGGAGGCTAACCCAAACAAAGGGGTGTTAGGAAAGGTATACTATGAATGAGTAATGAACACAGAGCTCTCACATGAGGTAAACAGATGAATTGTTCTATTTGCATGTATAAAGGGATTTCTCAAGAGGAAATGCAAACACGTTCACTGTTACATCTTTGTTACACTTGCTCATGTTGTATGTGCTGTTTAGAAACAGAAACTTGTGGCATAAGTTTTATAACCACACCTAATACTTTATAAGAGATTCTTGTGGTGAAATTTAAATGTTTATAAATTTAGATGTTGTTAAAGAGACCCTAGGAAACATGAAAAGGAAATGTTAACCTTTTATTCTCTATTATTCATCTTAATGCGTGAAATGTGAAAAGGTAATCTCTTGTTTCGGGATACACAATACGTTCTTTAGACAGCATTTGAATAAAATTAACGCAAACAAAATGGAATGCGAAGGAAATTATCAATCATGAAACAATTATGAAATACATTTTCTTTACTTAGAAAATAATAGCTGGAACTACGTAATATTACAAATAAAACGAGATAAAACATAACGATGCTGTTTTATAGTAAGTAAATTTTCATTTTTCATAGATTTTTATTTTTTGAGTTATTGAAGTTCAACGGAACAACCCATTTTATTACTACAGATTTTGTTAGTTTATCATAATATAAACTTGCGGTAGTTTACTCTAAAATTTAACATTCACTATACGTTAATAGTTGTTTTACTATTTGTGGTAAAATGTTTTTTAATTGTGTAAAATTACACAAATATAAGTAATTCTACTACATTTAACTGGTTAAAATCACTACCCATAATATAAATTTACATATCTTAGAAAAATTTTCCTTTGAAATGTATTAGCACTCAATAACTTGATTCATTTTTAGTGTAATATTGAAGATAAGATGAACTTTAACAAGTACAGTGTAATTTTGCCCTTAATATGTTTTTAACCAATGAGATACTATTTTGCTGATTTCACTTGTTTACTGGTAAGTGGCGACCTTCGTTTTGTGAAAGAATTCAGGAACCCATTATGAACAGTCCAAATTGGGTTTTTGGGGAATGGTCAGAATGGTCTGTACCAATTCTTTTAAGATTTCTTGTTACAGGTTGCGCAATAGGGTGGTCCAACAAAAAAAGCAAAGTCGGAAATCTTGCTCTCATCCCCTAAGATTGTTGTATATCGAAAAAAAGTACCCCTATTTTTTTATTTTGAAACTGGACAATGTTTAGGGGTGCCTCAAAGCCATTAAAGTTTCCCATGTATTTTATATGGGAAAAAAACACTTTTTCATAGATTTGGTATAGAATTTTTGAAAATCAATATTTTTCAACGGGACTACTCTGTTTCTCTTCAGAAACGTTCAGAGAATGACATCCAATAATTTATTTATCAAAATATTTTATATTAAAAAAATAGTAATAAATATTTTTTAATGGTTTTTCTGTGTTTCTTTCATTTATGGGGTTTTTTGCGGGTCTGTAAAAAATAGTTAATATAAAAAATTTAACAAATAAATTGTTGGATGTCATTCTCTGAACATTTCTGAAGAGAAACAGAGTAGTCCCGTTGAAAAATATTGATTTTCTAGGATTCTATACCAAATCTACGAAAACGTGTTTTTTTCCCATATAAAATACATGGGAAACTTTAAGGGCTTTGAGGCACGTTGAGGCATCGTCCGATTTCAAAATAAAAAAATAGGAGTACTTTTTTTTTCGATATACAATAATCCTAGGGGCGAGAGCATAAGATTTCCGACTTTGCTTTTTTGTTGGACCACCCTATTGCACAATCGGTGAGGCAGACCCCATAGTGCAGTGCAGATTTATTAAAGACAAATATTTACACGTATGAGCCCAAGGTGGGAAAAATTTTATTTTGTAGTAGAAGTAAAAAAATAATAATCGGTAGGTATATGTTAAAATTACAAATAAATCAATAAAATAAAAATATTTGAATTTATTATTATGAAATATTGAAATTTAATTGAGAAAGGTACTCGTGTAGAATTGTTTATACAATTTATAATTTTTAAATTTTCTAGGTGAAATCAAATCATTATCTGTTGTCTTCGAAAGACATTTCTGAAAGTCTTATAAGTACATACGTTCAATAAAAATTACTTTGATTTATTTTATGTTTCATACAATCCATTTAGCAATGTAAGTAATAATCAGAGGTACGATTGAATTTGCAAGTACTTTCACAAGTTATCATAACATTCAAGAAGTATTTTTACATTTGTATTTTACCTCCGAATAAGTGCTATTGCCATGAAATATTAACTTTGTCATGTAACTTTACACAGGTGTTTTAATGTTAAAATGTAAAATTACATTGAGGTTGTAATTTTAATCTGTAAATTTATTTAAAAAGGAAACATTACAATGCAAATTTAACCTAATATTGAAATTTCCCATTTCCTATGAAAATTACACTTTGAAGTAAATTTACCCCACAAAATGGAGGTAACATAGTTGCCCCCATTTTTTAGGGTAAATTTACCGGTAATTTTTTAGAGTGTAGGTACTGTATGTTTGAGTTTTATAAACTTGAACTTATAGACTTAATATAAATTTATAAACTTTTCTAAGCAGTAGTAGCTTTATTAAATTTAAAATTTGGCTGTTCTTCATTTTTCCTTATTTTCTGTATTGAGTACTTTCGCGAAACGTTGCTCTGCTTTTATATTGTTTATTTGTATATGATTCATTAATCCAATTGATTCATGTTCAATTTTCATCTTAAATATAAAAGCTACATTCTGTCACAGAACTGCGGTAGTTTTTAAGAAGTTTCATTGGCAACAAGTCAACAAGTGGCTAAATGTAGTTCTTTACAATTCTTCTGAATAGTGTGTAAACATTAAAATTGGTAAATTGTAGCATTTACCATAGGGAGATAAAATCACAAAAATCAACGAATGCGACAGTCTATTGATGTTTACTGATGTTCATATTCAAAATGTAATGACCCAGGTTGTCTCCCTCCTGATTTTAAATATTTAACAAAGCGAACCACCTTACGAATAACAAATTTCAAGATTCAAAATATGCCACAAGATAGACAAAATTGATCCTACGGTGGTTACGTTTTTATAACATATGACAATATACTGATAACGATTGCTTTACTTCAGAAAAACGGAAGAAGAGAGATATACACAAATAAATAAAGTTAAATATATTTTATTAACTTATTCTTCATATTGAGCGAAGGAGGGACGGATTTACACATGACAGAAAATAAATCCCTGAAAATGACTAACGAGAGTAAGTACGTCAACGCTTCAAGTTCAATCAGTGATTATTAATTATTAATGTCTATTAAAATAAGTTTTTGTTTAAACTGAACAATACATATTAATAAATCAATTTATACAGTCGATAAAGTTGTGTATTTATACAATGCATTTCAAATCAGTTAAAAACTCTCTCATTGACAAAAAGGATCAAAGGTAAGTAGAATTTAGAGAACATTAGGAGTTTACGTGTACACTAACAAAGGTAAAACATGCCAGTTTAAAATAAGTGCAAAAGAACCACTGCATTGTAATTATCTAATATTTGACATACCAGTAGATACTTAGTGACCAAACATGTACATAAAATACGCATATAAAATCAGACACATAGCATAAGCAAACCTCTTTTTGTAGGACATTATTATTTAAGTCTGCCACAAGAACCGGAGCGGGACATTATGGCATGGCCGTTTAGGCGCGACCATTTCGGCAGGGCCGTTTCGGCGCAGGGACACTTCGGCGCGGACCACTTAGGCGCAGGGACACTTCGGCGCGAGAAATTGTCTAGTACTATTATAATGAACAAAATCTGTATGTACTTACAGGTAATAAATACAGTATGATCGATGAAATACAGTATTTGAAAAATACGGTATGATGAGAAAAAAACTCAATATTTGCCAAGCACAAAAGCTCGTATGTACTGCCAGATTTAAGAAAAAATCATTTTGCTAAGCTGCTAAAGCATTAAAGTCAAAATTCTTCTGCAAATCTCGGCATAAGGGAATAATTTGTAATTTGTTTTTGTAAATCCCTTATTGTTTATAAGAATATCATGTTTGATAATCATGTCTATATAAACTTCAAAAAATCTAAAATTTTATTAAATCAATTAAATGAAATAGGAAAATTGACATTAACATTGAATATCATACCACTGATAAATACGTGTCCACTTCACGAATTTTGTTGCAGTAGGTAAACACTTATAAATGTATAATGCTTAGTGCTTATAGTTCGGTGCTTAAAAACAAAAAGTACAGGAATAACGCAATTTAACCAATCCAAGTGAAATTCTGGAATTAAGGAGGTGTATTTGTGTACATAAAAATAAAAAAGGTTACTCTGACAATAGGGTAACTTGTCCCAAAAAATTAGACCAATGGTCCAAAAAAACGTTTTATTTTTAAGATCTCCGAAAGATTTACCCTAATTTGCCGCCGAAAAAGTACATGGCTCGAACTGCTTTTAGTTGTTGCGTGTAGTACTTGCGCCAAAGTGTCCCGGCGCCGAAGTGTCCCGGCGCCGAAGTGTGCCTGCGCCGAAGTGTCCTTGCTCCGAACTGTCCGGCGCCAAACTGTCCTCGCGCCGAAACGGCTGCGCCTAAATGACCGCGCCGAAACGGCCGCGCCCAAATGTCCTAGACCAAACAAGAACACATATCTAAATGTCTAGAAAAACATCAAAAGAAAATAGAATGTAAACAAGGCACATACAAACAAATACATCACATAATTATAAGATAACAGACAGTGATAACGTTGAGAAGACTATCTTTCACGGTACCAGGGTGCTTTTTTATTATTAACCACCGTGAAGACCAACCTACATAACTCTTGTTTCTTTTGTAATATTAAATACTACATAAAGGGCCAAAGATTTGACACATAATACATAACTTAATAATCAAATTACCCAATCTATCCTAACCTAACGCTCCTTGAGAAAAATTAAGGTACTCCCGTTGCTATAATTACCATTGTAAGATTTGCTGATTTAGGGCTTTTGCCAATCGGTGTTGAGTTGGTAACAGCGCGAAATAGAAAATGTTTAAGCCGTCTTTTGGACTTATTTTGTTACTTTGACTTAAGGTGCTTTAGCTTTAATAGGTTACCTATGTGTGATGTTTGTCATTCAATTTGCCCTGCAAGCGGAGAAACTATCCTGAAGCTTGAAGCTTAAAAGTGTTGTGTATGTGTTTGAAGCTTTTGGCATTAGCTAATGCTATACAGACTTTGGTATACAAACTTCAAAAAACAAGAAACACAAAAAAGAAAACGGGATATCGTCAATGATGGCTGTTATTACTGGTGTTAGACTAACATGAGTAGGCCAGTAGAGAGTGCGTGTTATAGAGAGATGAATAAGTTTTTTTTGTGCTTTTTATTAATGCCAATGTTGCGTGTTGTATTAACAAAAGATAAAATAGCTTCGTATTACGAACACTTTTGTTGTAAAAATAAACCGTTTGTAACTAACAAACATATGTCTTTGGTTTTTCATTTAAAAAATAAAATAACTTTATTGCTGGTTATTTTTCATAACTAGGTGAATAAAGAAATTTAGTTCCTTTAAGTAATACTTGAAGTAAAATATTTAATAAGAATAAAATGAATAGCACAGAAAATATTTGACATACAAAACGGTTTCTCATTAAAATGTACTTTTTAAAAACTGCAAAACAAAGTGAAAAAGCTTTAAGATAGAAGCGGATGCTATATAGCAAATAAATATAATCGAGATATGATGGGTAGCTCTCTGACGTGTCGCGCGCATATTGGCTAATAGTCACTGAGCTTTTATGAAATATTTAATTTTTTGTAAAAGTTACGCATAAAATAATTAGTATTAGTTTTGTAAAGCTAGAAATTTTCTACAGATTACGGTATCTTACATTTTTCGTAAAATGAATTTTTTACGATTTATGTCGTGGCAAAGGTGAAAATGAGGAGGGTGAAAACCGTTTTCCTTGTTTGTGGTAAATCTTTCGGTAATAGTTGTAACTCCGATTTTAACCTCTGTGCGATTGTGTTACATTTTGGCATTTTTCAAAAGAAATCTGGACTAGAACATACTATATAATATATATCAAATAAATCTGATGTTAATTACTAATTTATTCTGTTTAAACCATAAGCCAGTGATTCGCAAACTGGGGGGAGGTAAGCAATGTTAATGAGGGCGTGAGGGTGGATACACAAGAAAATCTTATTCCTGGATAAAAAAAATTATTTTTAACAATAATGTAGATACATTATATAAATTTGAAAAAGTTATTTCTTGCTTACAAATATTAGAATCTAAGCTGTGCATTTTTAACACAACACCGAGAATTTTACTTACAAGTTGTTAAGAAAATGCATCACCCTTCACATTAACAATTTTGTATTTTGATTTTTTTTTGTTAAATAAATTAATAAATAAATCTTATTGCAGTAAAGCTTTTGTCTTAATTATTGGGTTAGGGGGGGGGTGAGCCATAGGAAAAAGATTGGGAACCGCTGACATAAACCATTCAATTATGTAGGTTTGTTATTATTATTAAAATTAGGTATTGTTTAGAGTATAGTAAAAATAGACTTTTTACATGAAAAAATTCGTTCATAAATGCTAACATGTGAAAAAGGTGCATTTTAGCGATAGAAAATAAGTACCGATGAGGTTATAAACCAATTTCTCGGAAGTCTAAAGGGCAATTTTGGGGGGTTTTGCTCATTATCTCTAAAAGTAAGCCAGCCCTAAATAGAACTATAACAGCAGTTCGGATTTGTAGAGCACAAAAAGTACAAGCGATTTATTTTGTTTCGTCCAAAAAGGTTAAAAATTGACCATGTTTAGCACTTTGAAATTGACAAAAAGGTAGTGAATTTTACCCAAAACCGGGTACTTTTCAGTTTTCTCAATTTTAGGGTGCAAAACGCATTTAGCCCCTATACAAGAGGAAAAAGTTTGTAGAGGGGGAAAAACCGCATAATTTCATTTTAGACCCCCAAAAAAGGGGTTAAAAATTAATTTATTTTTAAACCTCATCGACTTTCAAGAATAATGGACGTTACGAGAGTCAAGTAATTATTAGTCTTGAATTAAAACAAAAAAACTTGTTGCAAACGATCTTCCTTGCACAACTGAGGATTTCAAATCTTTTGAGAAAAAAATGTAATATTATTCTTAACACTAATTTGTTTATTTTGTAATTTTATATTTCGAATAATAATTATTATTCTTTCTTATTAATAATATAATACAATTATACATATAAGTATACATATAATAATATGTAATTATTATTGTAGAAAAAATATAACGCAACATACTATACGAACAATGACAGAAGACTGCGCCAAAGAATATTAACGATAGTCTTGTCTCAACGTATCGCTCCCCCCCTCTCTCTCTACGTACGTACAATTATAGTAATTACGTACTATTGGACCGCTCCAATGAGATATGGAAATATGACAGCCAGCAGTGTACTAAACGTTTTCTGGCGGTAGTTCGGGTAGTTTTATCTGTCGTATAGTTGGATTACTGCATTAAAGCGATATGCGATTTATAAATCTTTTCTCTTACCGGAATGTTTTCTCTCCACTAGTCTTCTCTAATGGTTTGTATAGTAAGTTTATAGATTTTCAAATAGAACTAAAGTCTTAAAGACAAGCATGAGAGCTTCAAGAGAAAAAAGGGAGCAGGATGAAAAGCTGATGAACCCACCACCGGTGAAGACACCACCATAGAAAAATGTATCTTTTTGTGTAACTTCACTTGTACAATTTATATAAAACCAACAGCCGAAAAGCTATTAAAGATAATCTAAACATGTAAGTTTCGAAAAATCAAAGTTTGGAAACAAGAGAATCCGGCTGAAGATAAGATTGTCAAATTATATTAAACTAGGGAAACCTCCTCAAGACATGACGGTCAAAAGCATTGAAGGATTTCCCTATATACAACATTCGATGTGTCATTTTCGTGAGTGATTATCTAAGCAAACGCAACCAAACATAACCAGTTGAAAATTCTAAGTCTAGCACTCCTCTCTCCCAGTTTACGCTCCTCTTTTTCGACATATATTCCTCTCTGACTTACCCCTCCTCGACGGTTTATTCTACATACATACATACGGAAATTCTAACTTACGAAATGATAAGAATAAAATCAAAAATCGATCTTGTTTAAAACATTCTTGAAAACGTCTATTAGTACATATTTCGAAAACATGACATAAACATAATGTCGGCAAATTTCCTGCGTTTTATACAATATGAAACTACTCTGAATAAGCAATTGTCGTCAGCTTATATTTGTATAATTCGTCTGTTGATCATAATTTTCAACTATGTGGGTTTTGTCTAAGTAACCTAACAATTTTTTACACATTAACCGCTTATTAATGATGGAAGTGGACGGCTGCAGCCACCCTTTTATATTTATAAGCGGGAGTTACGAAACTCACCACCGTGGAAAGTGAGAGGGCGCCCCAAGTGAATGCCCGATTCGTCCGTCTCAAATTAAATATTTGAGTTTTTTCAAATTAAAAATATAAACATTTTAAAATATAAAAATTAAGTAGTGTTGACTAATCTACATAGCGAAAGCTTTAATATAAAAAAAGAATCACTTAGATCGGCCCAGTGGAACTCTCAAACGAACTGGAACAAAAGTAAGCCTTGTGTTTTAAATATATAGATAGATTGCTTACTAAATGCCTACAGTTTTTTTTATATAATATTACTTTTCAACAGTATTAAATTTTAGATAAATAAGAGGATATAGGTCAGAAGAGAAAATAAAATAAGAGATGTATTTACTTTATTTCGCATATAACTGAAATTGTAACGGCTTTTATGACTAGGATTTTATCTAAATATAATCGGTCTGTTTGAACATTTTAATGTTTTATACACGTTTTCCTAGATTTCTGCAATCTGAGCACGTTCTAACGATGCTCATGTACTCCCCGATATGATTGATGAAAACACGTATTTGCCTTGTAATTCACACCACGGTTAGAGTGTAAATCACAGAATCTGCAGCAGTCGCATAGATTCGCAAATAAATGCAGTTTTCTGCATTTATCTTTTTATTCTGACTATTCATCTCGTGAAATCTTTCTAAATGTTAAATTGTTTTTATTTGTCCTACCAAGTATTGAATTTGTTTTTACTATCATAAATTTTCGGTATTTTAATAAAACTGATGAATGGCGTTTGTAGCGAGTCCAAAAACTTTTATTAAGAACAATTTATTAAAATTTCAAGTTAGAATTGCTCGAAATCACTAGCTGGTTTCTGTTTATTTACAGTTCTAGTTAATTATTGTTCTATATATTGACATGTACGGATGTACTGCATTATTCACCGTTCACTTGCTGCAACGCCTTGTAACATATGTATTAATCACGTATTCACGGTGCATTTCGTGTACCAGTTTCAAACTGTGCTGAAAGATATAAGAAAACAGAATTAATAAACAATTAGCAACGCCTTTTGGTTTCCTCGTGTACAGAACGGTTGCAGAACACCTTTTCTATAATTAAGTGTTCATACATGAGGTACAACGTTTATAAACTTTAATATTTTAAGAGCTTTTATTACAGAAGTTATAAATAAGAAAATCTTTAATAACTGTAGGAGAGATTTTATATGTGATGATCTATTTTCGAAAAGGTAATACTATCTTAAGTTAATGAATCGTAGCAAAAGTAAAACTTATTTCTTGCTGTTAGAATTGGATAATTAGGGAAGCAGTTAAGTCATTTACTCCATGTCATTTTAGTACTATTTTATAATAATTAGACTTCAATTGAACCGATCAACTTTTAGTTTCAATGTGACTTGAATGCGCACTCGCTATAAATAAATAGTCGGAGTACTTTTAAAGCTGATATAGTCAGTTTTTTCTATTATCAGTGCTGTCACAGCGGTTTTTCGGTTTCTGTATTTACCTAGATTTTTTAGCTTTTTTACGCTATGCCAATGTCTGGAGTGTCGAAGCGATGTGTTTGATATGTGTTTTAGCTGATGAAACGACGAAGTGATGGAGAGGGACATACCTTATTAACAGATATGGCTCCAAAACTAGTATCTTCGCTGGAAGGAGATACGCCAACTAAACGCAATTAATAGCAACGATAAAAGGACTGTAAGTTCCTGTTCCTTAGTCAGAATTGCATTAGAACAAAAGGCAAAACCAATTATAAATATGTATTAAATAACATAACATTGCAGGTAAAGATTATATACAAAATATTGCAGTGACGTCAGGCAAAGGAACTTCTAAGTTAGATTTCGATACGAAACTATGGTTGAAGGTCATACAATATTCTATAACAGAATTTAGTTGATTTGACTGTCCGTATAAATAAACGACCGACTTACCAAAAGTTCGTTTAGGATACAAGAGGATGTTTCAGATCCTTTGATATAATTTAACTGATGCACTTCTGGTGCCGTTGATTTTCTTAGGCCAATATCCAATAAAAAATGTACCGGGCCAATGCACTGTATCTATACTCGATCATTCATCAAGATTTTATGTAGACTCACGCTCTCTTGGGTCGTGCGATTTATAGCAATTTTAATGCGATTTATAGCAATTTTAAATTATCAAAAATGAAGACGGAACAGCTGAGGTAGTTTCACCTCGTGCGGTCAGTAAAATAACTGGTTCATGTTTTTTCACTCCAGGTGATAGCTTTTGTAGCCACACACACCGCAAATTGTATACAGATAATCCGGAGATCAAAAGTATTAGAAGTATCTTTATTATAATAAAGTACAAAGTTGCCAAAACTAGTCTAAATCCGACAAATTGGGCATTTACACTCGGCAAAAACCTACACTTAATGTCTTCTCTGTTGAGTTCTAAACATTAGAGAAACTTTAGTAATCACCATAATTATGGCAGATTAGTCTCCATTTCGTAGTAACTTGAATGATCTTTCTGGATGGTCTACACTTTCTGCTGTTTGGCCGAGTTTCAGTTTTTTGTATAGGTTCCATAGCCGAATGGTAACTCTATTGTTCCGAGCTGGTAATAACCTTGGTGCTTTAGAGCGACATAAAGGTGTTTTATATTTATATGGAACAACAGTTATAACTATAACATGCACCATAGCTGTTACACTTGAATACTGAGAAATACTTGAAATCTTAGAAATCTAAGGCGAACAATTTTAAAAAAGAATTTCCTTACATCTTATAAGAGAATCTTACTTTATAATGTATAATAAATAACAGTTAGCTTACCTAAATATTTTTTGCTAGTTTATCAAATTTCACATAACAAAATACACGATAGCTATTTTTCTGGGTGATTGATTAGGTTTTGTCTAGATTGCTAGTAGATATTTTGGAGCTATGCCTGCTTTTCCATTTAGATATTGCTAAAGATACAGAAAAACAATGTAAAGAAATTCTAAAGTTCCCAAAATATGGATGTAATAATCTTTTCCACAAGCAAAGTTAGCCTTATTATTTAGCCGATTTATTTTTATTATTATTTTATTTTAGGAGGGATTTCAATGTTGGGTTGTTATTGAACTCTCCTTTCATTTGCCCGTTTAGGAATAATGGTGGATAACTACTTGACACAATGAGAAGTTTTAATTGAAGTATGTCAAAATATTTTCTGTTTATCTCGCTGAGGTTAAACCACTAGATTGCCTAAATAGGTAAGCTTTTTCTTTCTTAATGTTAATGAAATTAAAAAAAAATAATTTTCTTTTTCAGTTATCAGTATGAAACTCACCAGGACTGTACAGATCAAATCTATAACTAAGTAAGTACTTTAACTCTTGATGAATCTTTCAAATGTGTTTGTGCTTGTTACGGTATTTAACCTTGTAGAATGAATGCTTGTTCCCTCTCTTTGTTTTTATTTATCTTTTTAAACTTTGTAAAAGTAACTTTATTTTCACACACTATCTATTGATACACCCCCAAAGTACACTATCTGTCTGATGGTGATTAGTACCTCCTCCCCTTGACTTTGATTACTGTGTTTTTCTTCATATTGCTTTTAGTTGGTAAATCAATACCTATTATTTTTTCCCTCTGACACTTCGACATTATGTGAGTAGCTTGAAAACTTCTATTGACCCCTCTATAATACCAAAAGCATCATCCTCATAACCAATGCGTTTCAATTAAAGAACCCCTAAGCAAGTAAAATTTTGAGTTGTTTACACATTCAATATTTTTATTTACCATAAACACCAACAAACGTTATTTACATTTTCCATGTAAAGTATTTCCATATTTATTACTTTATAATCTCTTTTAATCAATTATACATAACTTTTCAATTTATTAACTTAAAAAACAGAACTTATTTACGTTTCACCGTTAGTAACCCTTCCTTTCTTAAAACTGTTTAAATTGATCTCATTATCAGCCATATTCTCAAGAATGTGAAACCACGACAAAAACATTATCTTCTCAATCATATTATAGTTTAAACAATTATAATTCAGGTTTCTAAGTAATGTTTATTGCTTGTTGTGCTTCACTTATCAAGGCTGGTTGTTATTTTATTAGAGATACATTATTTGAAACACTTAATTCATTTACAAAGTTTTCCTTTTTTTCATGAATAGTCGTTTATAAGGTCATCCTTGTTTTAACATGTACCGAAATGTATATCGTTTTAATAAAGTTTAAGCTGCACCTATCTTTTTTTGTACCTTTATTGACAATCGCTTTTATTACTTTCCATAAATATTGAATGGTTCAGCCTGTCTGTATCATGAACTATTCTTTTATTTTTTAACATTATCTCAATATTCTTTTTCTTTTCTAGTTTTCCAGAAACTAGAAAATAATGGACGATTTTATAATAAAGCTGCCATCGGTTCTCGTTATATTAAATAACAATCAAACATTATTGTAGAGCAAAAAAAGCTGCACCGAACTGTATTTTAAACGGTGTCTTAAAACAACACATTTGTATTTGATTTATGACAAATACGTGTTTCGATAATGAGCTTACCTTTTCACGTCGAAAATCTCTAGTCCAAAAAAATTTTGGTCTGGACTAGACGGTTTTCGTCTCTCAAACTACATACATAACGTGTACAGTTTTTCTGTTCAGTTATATCCATCCACCTTTCACATTATGTATCTTGCAAAACTAAATAATATTAAAACCAAATTTCGATTTTTATGAATAAAACCTTTGGTGAGAAATCGATAATGTAGGAAGTTTAAGTTAGAATAAGGTCAACTAAGTTTATAATTGACAAAATTACGTGGTGATATAAAATATGTTTATTACTTTTCTAAAATAAAATATAATGAAATTAATGGATAGTGCTAAATATAGTTCCTGTTAACAATGCAGAAGTTTATTTTAATTCTACTTTTAAGTTTGTTAATTGTTTCTGTAGGACGTGTTGTACGGTATGACAATTTTACAAAAATTTTGTTATCATATTAAAGTAATTGTTTCACCAAGACCCAAGAATGATACGTGTATTACTGACAATCACTGTAAGGAGATCTTAGATGGTTATGTCTTTTGTGATAGAGGACAATGCTATAGAAAATATGATTTAGGTAATTTCTATGTAGAAAGATTACTACCTACGAATTCTACCAACTAATTAATAAATTAGTAAGCCACCAGCACTGTTATACGGCTGCATTAAGCATTAACAAAATGTTGTAGATTCAAGATATCGGGAAAGGTAACCAGTAAAAGTTAAAAAGGTTTTTACATAATAGATGTCACTTATTTATTCAATTTACTTGGATGTTAAAGAAATAAATAAAACTTAATTCAATATTCTTGAAAGCATTGGCGAACCATACGCATAATACCATACTGATTTATAACATTAATACTTTTGTACAACAAATGTAGCAAAAAAACGTAACTATAGTAGGTATTTTTATGGCTACAGATTACATAGTCCTAGACATATTTTTAATGGAGCGAAAGTGAAGCCGAAACTCTACTCATAGTGGTAGCTATAGCTGTAGCACTGCTATTAATGATATCACGAAATCTCATCTCCAGTCCTTTTCGGGATAGTCCGAAAATACTGTTTTCGTGAAAATTTATGAGTTGTTTTTAAGTCAGCTTCGTATTTGTAAAGGTCAGATTACTCAATACAACTACACTGAAATCAGTCAAAAACTAAAAAAAAACTATAAAATAAAAGAAGGAAATGCTTCGTGACCCTGTGGTGTCTCTGTCGTTTATGAACATCTGGAAGTGATTCTTCGACTCGGTTTGTCACCAAGGAATCGGGGCATGACAAAGGAGATGGGTTGTTAGAGAATTAATCATGAGGTAGTCACCGTTTTTTTACTTTACTTCATTGAACAACTGTGTTTTATAAGGAACTTCGAGTTGTGGAAATTTCCGTCGTTTTAACGAGGTTGTGTTGCAGTACCTATGGATCTATTTGAATGCTGTTTATTGTATTCTGTTTGGTCCATCATCCCCGTTATGGTGAACGGAAACAGAAATGTGTCACACATGACGGCGTGATAGCAATGAATATGGTTTTGTCATCTCCACTTGGCTCTCCTTAATCAATATAACGAGCGATGGAGATCTGGCGCGGTATAGTTTTCCGCACGAGGAACCGATTGCATTCGCTTCTGAATTTTGACGTCTGAGTCATAATTTAAGCCTTTTTTTGCAACTTTAAATACATTTATAGAAGTTGAATAGACGTACAGGGCACATACAGAGTGCGAATTTTATATTTCTGATAAAGCTTTTTGTTTCTCTGTCCTTAAAGCAGTCCGTTTACAACATTCTAAAAGTGTATTTCCACACCTATATCACCCCGGTTAATACAAAATCTCAAAAAGCCAATCTTTGAAGCCAAGAAGCTAACTTTTCTCGACCACACAGTAAACAGTGATGGGGTTAAGCCCAAATTTAAGTTAAACAAATTTCAGAAGTAGAAGTTATTAATAACTTTCCAATTCCTAGAATGCAAAAATAAATACGCCATTTCGTTGGCATTTCTTATAATCGTCGGTCTAACCCTGACGCTGCTACAAGAAACAAACACAACAGTGTGTCGGAAAGCTTATAATTACAAATCGGTTTTTTATGAACATCAATAAACAATCGTACCAAAAATTCGTTACTTCGTATGATGAACATCGGAGAGAATAAAGCAGAGAAACTCAGATGGCAGCGCATTACAAATCCTTCTTATCTGTTGTAGTGCCTTCTAGTATAGAACATTCACAATCCCATTTTATTAGCTGTTAGACATTCTTGTGTACATGTATTTACCATTTTCCTTTATGTTGCATATACCATGATCCAACAACCTACAAGTTCAACTGAAGCATTAGACCCTCTTAGGTTAAGTTCTGTAGTTTTTAGTTATTCACATTTAGTAACGAGCTCTAAAGTTAAAAATTCGCAGTCTTAATTTTAGGATTTTTCAATTTTCTCATTTAATTCATTCTCACCTTACTCTCATCAGCTCAATTCTATAGGTTAAATTAAACATTAACATTAAGATCCCTGTCCTAGTTTTAATCGGCAATTATAAAACCATACAAGGAGAAAAACGTTTTTTACGTATCTATTATCAAGTTACTTTACAATCACAACTGTGCCTTATGCCGTTACAATTACCAGTTCTCATACCAACTTGATTGAGACTTTTTCTGCTGGAATAGAAAAGCTCTCAATAACAAGGAAGGGAATAAATGTAATGATCCCCATGCCTGGCATAAGATTTAGTATCCAAGGCAACAAATGTAAACAAAGGCCAGATATCAATTTATTAACCAAACAAGTAAAGCATTCACTTTCTCCTCTTTAACATTAATATAATAAATGTTTTAAAGAACAATCGTCGAACAAAATCGTCTTTTAATCAACGAAGAACAACATATATTACAGTACTTAATATATCACTGTTTCATGGGTTTTAAATTAATTTTATAGGCATCATTGTTTTATTTTACGACAGCGAGTGTTGTACAGTTAATTAAATATATTACTTAGAAACAGAAACATGATCTAAAACACATCTACGATCATTATTCTAAAACCAAACCGATTGAAGATTGGCATTGATATATTTAAGTGTCTTGATACCATTTCGTTAAGTTTGCATTTTTTTTTTTCTTAGATCCAAATAACAATGCCCGACTCTATATTACTTTTTGCTCTCGTACTTCTTGTAATAATGGTTTCTAGTGCTAGAGAAATTATTCTAAGGTAATATGGTGCTTACTCGACATATAAAGTTAATATTTTTGTTTCCATTCAGACAATCCGTAGATCAACGACCTAAATGCAACTCAGACAACAATTGTAGAAGCTTAAACAAACGGTATCTCTTTTGTGAACGAGGTAAATGCTACAGAAAGAATGACGTGATGAGTCGTAATGTGGTAAATAATAAAACTGATGCTACTATAGAACCAATGGTAGAAAAATGCTAGTTAGTTATCAAAACATACAAATTTCTAAGCAAAATATTATTTTCATTTGTACTATTAAAGTTAGTCTTCTATTATAATTTAGCCGTTGTTAAGAAATATAAACTAGGTATACTGAGTAGATGGTGTTTATAAATTTAGACAAGAAACGCGAACTTGATTTAGATTCTGTAATTAACACACATGAATTATTTTGTATGCTATGGACATAATAATAATAATAATAATAATACATTTATTTCCCAACAGATACAAATATCCAATTACAGGGAAAAGAAATAATATAAAAGAAAAGAAAATTGCGTGCATATTACTGTATAGTAACTAATAACTAATAGAAACAACTGAATAATATTAAATATTACATAGAAATATTACTGCATAGTACTAATAAATGACAGAAACAACATTTTTAATAAAAATACAACTGTTAGATATAACTAAATAATTAAATAATGCAAGTGAACACAGATGATTTTAACAAGGAGAACAACAAAAATAGGTAATAATACATTATATGTGATAAGTTAAATATATAAATATATAAAAGTTGCAAAGAGATTATAAATTCAAAATGTTATTACTTATATAAGAAAAATAGAATAAATAAAGAATAAATGATTATATCAGATATGGTTATCAGTTTGTGAATAAGTTAAAAAGCACCGAAAAGAACTGTAGGTAGAACTGAACAAATCAATGCGTTGATCATATTTTTTAAAGGCTCTAATCATTGTTAGTACCGGGGAACTTAGGTATGCGTTTGTTCTAGGACATGGATAATAGAAGGTATTGCTATAACGAGTACGGGAATCCGGAATATTAAAGTTAAGTCTAGAGAGTAAGTACGGTGCATCAACCATAAAATTAACAATTTTAAATAAGAAGAGTAAGATAACATGTTGCCTTCTCGTTTCCAGTGATGTCACTTGAAATCTAGCTAATAGAGATGGATAATTTTCATTGCGATCATAATTGTGATCGAACTTATAAGCACAAAATCTGGGAAAACGTTTCTGCAGTTTTTCTATTTCCAAGCTATGTGATACATAAAAAGAATTCCAGATAACTAAAGCATATTCTAATTTGTAACGAACTGTAGAATTAAAGAGTATTAGTAATGTATCTAGTTTTGAAAATATCTACAGTTACGAATAATAAAGCCCATTTGTTTAGAGGCAGCTGCGATAATCTTATCATAATGAATATTGAACCTCAAGAATAAGTCAAATGAAACACCCAAGTCTGTAAATCTGTCAAGTCTCTCAAGATTAACCTCGCCCATAGAGTAATCGTACTAAGAAATATTATGTTTTGCGCGATATCGTCATACAATAACACTTTTTTATATTAAAAAATAATTTATTTTTTATCGACCACAGTTATAAATAGCGTCTAAATCCCTTTGCAACATACGGCAATCATCGAGAGAACTTATTCGACAGTATATTTTAAAGTCATCAGCAAACAATAATAAGTGGCACAAGGAATTACATATATCATTGATAAAAATAATAAAGAGTAACGGACCTAAAATGCTACCTTGTGGCACTCCAGAAGGTACTATAAAGGGTTTAGATGTATAGCCATTGCAGATTACAGAACTGACTCTGTGAGAAAGGTAAGACTCGAAGAGTCCAACAAGATTGTTTGAAAATCCTAGATGATCAAGTTTATGTTATAATAATGAATGAGCGACAGTATCAAAGACTTTGGAAAAGTCAGTAAACACTACATCAACTTGATATTGATTTTCCAAAGCCTCACTGGCAAATTGTGAAAACATACCTAGGTTGGTAACAGTTGACCTTTTACTTACAAAACCGTGTTGTCTGGGTGAGATTAAATTTGTAACTTGAGGACGTAATCTATTCTTAACTACTTTTTCAAAAATCTTAGAGAATACGCTGAGAAGAGCTATTGGGCGGTAATTAGTTACATCAGATCTTGAACCCTTTTTATTCACAGGCACTATACTGGCATTTTCCATTTTGTGGAAAAACAATTGCTACTTAAAATCAGATTAAATCACATTATGTATAAAACGATATTATTGATATAATTTAAAATGTTTTAGTGAATTATTAAAGGTTGGAGATGCTGCTGAGGTTTTTACGCCATAAGAATATAGGAAGCACTAAGCATTAATCACTAAGTCAAACCAGAATAAAAATTTCATTTCAATAATTTTGTTTCTGACAATATTTTGTTTACAAATACGTTACTACCGTTGTCTCCCATTTAATGTAGCCTACATGAAAAAGTATGAAAATACTGTTTCTGATTGTGTTATCAAATGGAAAGTTAATGAAAGACAAACAATTAAAATAAATCTTTTTTAATGTTAAGGTCTAGCCGTTTAGTTCTTTGTAGAAGTTTGGTAAAAATACTGACAGATTCATCGAAATATTTTTCAAAAAACAATAATATGGTGAACAATCAATTAATCAATACGTGCTTTACAAAAATAGAAATCAACAAATTAATTTAAGGTTCACAATTAAGACTAAATATTAAAATCTAGTGTATTAAAAGCATAGTCACATTCTAATTGACTTTCTTTTGTTAATTTTTATATAAAAAAATTCGATAAAAGAACTAGCTACGTGTAGAATTAAAAAAAGGTTGTATTCCTTAAAAAAAATTCATTTTAAAAAACAATAAATAAACTTTTATACGGTGAAAAATAATTTTAATTAAGGGAAACTATATAAGGACATTAAAAAAAATTAAAAGCCACGACACCATAAACTATTCAGTAGGCAACACCGTGTAATAAGTAAAAATAATAATAATTACACACAAATTAAGTTTACGGTAGGGGCGTGTACCAAGTTGTTTAGATTTTAAAAAGATGATAATTCGTTTATTTTTATTTAATAAACCAGTGTTTAACCAAGATCTATTAACTTTATAGGTTGACTAGCCTATCTCACTCAATATTTATTTGTTATAAATTGTTTTGCAGCATTTACACGTTGGTTTCAGAAACTACATTTTAATGAAAAACACGCAATGACAGTAACTTTATTTTTCTTTAATAATTTACTTAGGCATTATTTAAAGGAACAGAAATCTTTATTATTTCCAGAAATTAAATATTTTGGTTTATTTGTATTCCTCCATATTTATTCTATAAATTAAAGCCTATCGCTAATTAGGCAACTACTTATCTAAAAATAACCACCAAAGTTATTCCATTTTTAAATGAAAAGCCATAGACAAGTGCTTATTATTCTTAAACTGTTTATTTCTGTAACAAAATTGTTAGTCTTACAAAGCTTCTAATGTTTTGTTAATACAACGTACATAACATTAGCATTCATAAAAAGAACAATTACCGACGATAACACTTTTACGCTTTAAGTTTCTAATTTAACTCAAACTTAAATTATGTTGTGAGAATTTATTTTTAACTATTTCAATAGCCATTATTAATAATTAATAGCAAATAGCTAACGTTCCTTTATGTGCATCAATAAGAATCCGTGTATATTTATAAATCAAATAACTTTTAACTTGAACAACCGAGGCAAATACTATTATAAGTACTGTAATAGAAATATCACAATATATATTGGACGTTTCATTCCAAAGGAGAAAATACGTAGATGTAGAATGTTTCTCTATAACTTCAAAATTAAACAAAATACTTAAGTACTTCATACCACGTCCAACACCTTAAAACCTAATTGTGGATGGTAATCGTTGGTTTTAGTACTCATTTGTATATTTTATTGGCGTCCTAATTAATTGCTTTTTAATGAAATAAGTAAAAATTCTTTCGCGAAATTGGGAATAAGTAATAAATCTATGAAACAATAATTGCATACCTACTATTTGTATTCATATTTAGCTGGTCATTATGTCCAAATATTTTACCTTACTTTTAATTTTAACTTTGCTGATAATATGTGTATTCGAGCCTACTTTTAGGTAATGTTTACTTCCAATTATATTATGACATTTTACACTATTTAGCTTATATATTTTATGTATAGATCTGCTAGAAAACCTTGCAAAATTGGTGTTCATTGTAAACGATCTCACCAACTATTGATCTTTTTGCCAAAAGTTTGAAGGTTAGTGTTTGAATGTAACAGAAAATGTATTAATGTTTTGCTCAGAAAATCATGTTATTAATTTTTTATAATAAATAATAATATGACTTATTACTGCGTATTTTTTGTACATTTACTGCTGTTACTTAATATGTTGTGAAAAACAGATTGTTGCACAACTACACCAACTACACCCATAGCAAACAATGCTGTCGTACACACTTACTATAATGAAACAAATTTTTTGTTAATTCTAACCTAGTAATATATTATGTAGTAGTTAATAAACAAACTTTTCTAATTTGTCAAGAAACTCATATTTTAATAAATATATTATTAATAAATCAAAACATAGAACTACTCTTATGGTGACGTATTATAAGTACTTTCGTTCTAATATCGAACTAGGCCTATAGAAACTACTATAACGTCGAAATTCACAACCCATTGTTTGTTTGATGGTCACTGTTTAAAACCAAGCTTCTCCGTAGTTTGGTTGTCACTGGTTTTCCCTTTCCTCGGTTTATCGTAAAGTCATACCTGTGCGGTTAAGCGCTCTCTCGATAGTGCTGTTGATAGAACAAAATGGCTGGTTTTGTTACTGGTAGTTGAATGTGCGAGATATATTAGGAAATTGGTTTTAAATATTAATTCGCTTTAGCGGAATAAATCTCGCATTCAACAGAATGATCGCTTGATTAGTTATATGCGATCAATCGTCAAATTGACGGATTAAGTTCTGGTGCTAACCATTTTAGGTAAATTCTTTTCGTTAAAATCTCGTTGCGCTAAAATCTTACAAATGTCTTTTTATTTTAGGTAATATTATTTCCCTAGCCGTCACCTTGAGGGAATTGTATTGTAAAAGACCTTTCAGTTAATAGAAAGGTAAAAATCTTAAAATATTTAAAATTAATACAATATACAGGGTGATTTCTTTGTAGGCCTTTTTGTCGTTTGGGTTTTGTTGCTCGTTGTTCGTTTATTCTTGTTCCTGCCTCTCTGATCGTGGGTTCTTTAGAAGGCCCTTCCCCTTTGGTTCCGTACCTACATCAATACATGTACCGGGTCAGAACAAAACAACAGATATCGAAAAACCCCTAAGCAAGGCTTTAAATAAAACAGCCGTGGGTCTTCCAATGGTGGGATGTTTGTCGAAACTTGTATGTATTCTGTGTCATTTTATTTGTGTTTATATATATTTACAATTTACAATGTGTGTACAATGTATTCATGCATGTTAATTTTAAGAGCAACACGAGATCTCGAGTAGTGGAATTGTCTTAGGGTAGTTTTAAGTACAACCAACTGTGATACAAATCACCATTCACCTTTTTTTTATTAAACATTAAAATTGCATTTAAATTTAACATTTAAAATCTGCACAATAGTTACCATTAAAATAAAGCCCTACTTAGAAAGTTTACATTTCACTACGTGTTTTATTTATTTATTATTTATTTATTTGTATTATTTTAATATTGCTTTCCAGTTCGTCATTTGTAAGTATATATGTACGGTACGACTAAAATTGTGGAAGTTGCCCATATTTTAGTAGAAGATCTATTTCTTCGTTTGTCTGATAAGCTTGAAGCTTTAGTAATAAGCATTGTTTTTAAGCGAAGTGGCGCTTGTTTTTTTTATCTTTTATATCTTGTATTACCCCGCCCCTCTCCGACTTATTGGGGGTTAGCCGGCAAAAACTAAAGCAGTGTTGTTTGGATCAAGCTGATACTTCCAGCACAGCTACATTTTGGTAGGTTAAGTATTTATGTATATAAAAATAGCCTTTGTGTTTCTGTAGGTTATACTACAGTGTGCTGAATGTTTCAATTTGGGACAAGGTAAATCAGTAATTAAAACATTCAAGTACTTTGTGTCAAATAGACAAATAAAATTTCCAAATATATGTATTTTACGTACTTTATCACAGCAATGATAATAATATTTAGCCCGTATGTTACATATAGAGACGGCAACCTATAACATACATTGGTTTAACTTTAAATCAAATAAATTTAATGTTTATTTTGTTTTCCTTTGTTTGTTCTTAAATTCTTCTTAAATTGAATGAAACATAAAGGATATTGTAAGAATTCCTTTAAAAGAGAAGGGGGTTCCACTTCATCTCTCTCTTTGAAACCACTTGATTATATCTTGCTTATCGAGATTGGATCAAGCATTAAGAAAGCGTACAACTTCTTTTCCAAATAGTACCTGGAAGCCCTATATATAAGAAATACTATATAAAACAGTTTAATCCAATGAATAACCCTGAACACCTTTTGTGGTAAACAATTTTATTTAATAAGCTTTTCCTCACATTTACAATATTATGAATATTTATATAAAGGTGTTTTACACTTTATAGTTATTTAAAATCAGCTCTCTTGACATTTATCATTTATCTTTTGATCATTGTACACCATCACCAAGACGATCTAAAGTAAACAACCATTATAATAAGTAAGGCTATGTTTATGCGTAACAGCTAAACTTACTTTCGTTACCAGATACTCTTTATCATCGATGAATTGAATAAAGCAATCGATATCTTTTTTGTCTACGATTTTCGACTTCTCATAACATTTCAACTATCGTTTCGTATTTATAATATTTTTAAAAACAAATAAGAATAGTGCAATTAATATTTACAGCAACTTTTAATTACATTTATAATTGTCAATATCAGTGTGACAAAGTTCTCACAAAATAGTAAATTTAATAGTATCTTCGTTATACGCCTGTATTTGCAATATCTTGGATTTTTACTGTTTAGAATTCTATTATAGATTGTATATAGCAAAGTATCTAAATACACACCCTTGTGGAACACCAACCGTAGTCGAAAAATAATTAAAAATTTGATTAAATTAATTACTAAGGATCTACCCTATAAGCACGAATTTGTCCAAATTATCAGTTGTATTTAAAATCTTTAGAATTTAATTTTGCCTTTAAAATTTCCCAATTTGTAATATCAATTTCTTAAATCAATGAAATTGCTACCGTTAACTTTTTAATGGGAGTATTATTAATATCGTTTATAACAGTAGTTACGGAGATAGCACTTCTAAGTCATCTTTTAAAATTAGATTGTTAATTCGGCAATAAAACATTTTTACTAAATAAATCGCATATACCTATGTATAGAATATCTTCAAATATTTAAGATAATATAGAAAATATACTGCTTATTCTTAAATCAGGTCAATAGGTTTTCGAATTTAGAATTTTTGGCAAAGTACACCGATTTTTCCTTTGCAATAACAATTTCCCTTATTTTTATTTACTGTGAAAGATAAAAGACGATATCATAAAATGTAGCATTTACCGTTTAAATTGTTATTTTTGTAATTTAATACATACTATTTGACAAATACTTCAAAATCTCCACAAATGATTATAAAGAATACATATATGCTGTTACAAAAATATCTAGAAAAATCTAATTATACCAAACATCTCTTAGAACAGAAAATACAATAAAATCAAATACTAAAACACATTTATATCATAAATAGATAAGTGGGTTTTAATTACAATACAATTAAAAAAATTAATAATTGACATCATTATAGCCTGGAGCTGTACTGAAGTGCCGTTTGTGAATTATACATAAATCATTATAAATGTCTGTATAATAATGTCAATTATTAAATTTTATATTATTTATTTTATTAGAATATACAATTACACCTCAAGTTAAGTTATCTTGATAACTTAATTTTATTTTTCTGGAGCTGAATAGAAGTTAAATGTATTAAAAGTATTGTTATGACAATTGTTAAAGTGAATGAATCATATCTTCATAACTTATTTAAACATAGTATAAAATTAAACCTTGGCTTTAGCAGCAAAGTTATTTAAATGAATTACTATTACAATTTATAATATAATTTGAGAGGCACATAATTTATTTTTTATTTATGTTTAATAATATCTTCATAATTAACAAATACAACTTCAACTAATAACATAATGCCATGTGTGAAAGAGGTTGCCTAACTAAATTATTACTTTTATTTTTCTCCCATTTGGCATCGCTGATTTTAATCTTGGCCAACTTGCTTCAATAATTTTCGTGTATTATAGTGAGGTTATGTTAGGTGTAATTTATTAGATATTTCTTTTTGATAGCTAAAATAACTAATTAAACGTTTACTGTCTCCAGCCTTACTTTGTGGAACTCCATAATCATGAAATATAATATAAATACAAAGATTAGTTAAAGTTTCACAAGTTTTATTAATATCTTAACCTGACAATATTGTTTCGACACTTTGTGCCATTATCAAAGGTAGATAAGATTGATAAACAAACACGTTGCTAAGGATAAATACATACAGAAAATAGGTAACTAGATACAATACATAACAAAAACTAAATATCTAACACTTCTAATAAAGGAGAATTACTAAGCTCAGTTTGTTCATTCATTAAAGGTACTGTGTGTTTATGTCTGTATATTTCAAAAGCTTCTAAAATGTCTAATTTGTGTTTGTTGTTGCAAAAATGTAAGAATTTAATGTTGTTTTGAGGTGTCAAATTGAATTATGCCAAACACATTTTGGAATTTTCAAGGTACTAAAATAAATCAAACTGATTAATAATTTAATAATCCTTAAAAGAATTAAACGCAGTAGTAACAATGAATGCAAAAATATAACGTGCACTGTGCAGAGCAAAGGATTAGTGTGTGACCTCCTGCAATGAAAACTTTGAAAGCTTTATAACACTTTTATATTCATTATAAAAGGATATCTGGCATATCAATCAGCAATCAACAAATTTATCACCGAAACGTCTACCCTTTCTTGTATTTCTTCCCACCCTATGGCAGTAATCCAGTAGTTGTTAACAACCTCTTCTCTTCTGGAATCCAATTTCATTTCATCAATACTAGAAAATCATAGTATCTAGTTTCTTCGTGAGTGCTGTTGGAGGTTATCGAGACCTCTTCTAAGTAATATTTTGGATTATTAATTGCTGTTTACTTTGGATTTTAAATTACGACTTTTTCCCTTTAAATCCTTTTTTGCAAAATCAATTCTACTGTTTTAAAAACTGGATTGGTGAAGCTGTTGAGAACTCTTGAATCTTGCATAAACTTAGAATAATTTTATCCAACATCTTAACTTTACAATATTTTGCATCTGAGACTAGGTGTTATCTTAGACATTTTTCCTTAAACTATATATTTTGGATATTTATTTATTTATTTGTTCAACAGGGTTACCCCTTTTTACAGAACAAACACATCTCAAAAAAAACTTACTAACTAAATACATTCGAGTAGAAAATATAAATAAAGAACCTAGTAGTAATATAATTATTATTTTACAATTAATTATTACTGATCTTGCTGTAGGGATTGCGAATCAAGTAAGTACTGACTATTATCGGCGTTATACATCCGTAGATATAATATAGTTAAATGACATTTTTTTGTATATGTTAAACGACAAACTCAGGTCTAGTTCAGAAGCATTTAGAACTTCATTCATAAAACGCAGCATAGTAATTATAGGGGGACAGACGGTACTACGCAATTGAATAGGGATGTGGAACATTATGTTGGAACGGAACTGTCTAGATGGAATTTTTAATTTAAATGGAGCTACTCGTAACATTTCTGAATTGTCAATGACATTATTCCAGATTTTATAACAAAGTACAGCAATCTGTAATTTTCTACGACTAACTAAACTGCAAATTTTAAATTCTCTTCTTAGGTCAGTTGATCTCACATAGTTATAGTCCGGATAGTGATCATATTTTTAAGTATAGAATACGTAAAAATCTTTTCTGAACCTTTTTAATTCTTTCAATTTGATATAAGTAATGTGGATTCCATATTGGACTTGCATATTCAAGTATAGGTAGTACTAAGGTTTGGTATAGCTTTACTAATGTTTCCGTTTTACTGAATTTATAAGAATTTCTGATCACAAATCCTACCATTTTTAATGCTTTGGTGGTTATCTTATCTATATGGTGATTATAATTTAGTTTGCTATCGTACGTCACACCCAGGTCCTTGACACACTCAACACGATGTAGAACTCTGTTGCCTAATGTATAATTGTAAAGAGTGGGTAACCTTCCAGTGATACAACTCATAATACAACATTTCTCAAGGTTTCTCAATCATAGATGGCATGCGCATCATTCTGTAAACTTTCGAAGTCCTCTATGTTGACTACCACTTTATAAAATTTTAGATCGTCTGCGAACATCAGAATCTTCGAGTACTTGCAGACTTCCGGAAGATCGTTAATAAAGATTAAGAACAATAGAGGACCGACAATAGAGCAGTAATTGATAAAAATTAGCATTTTTAAAATCGTAAATAATGTCATTAGTAGTTTTCCTACTTTCTGACTCAGCGTCTTTAAACTCATCACCAGTCGCTTTCAATACAAGTATAGGATGGTGTGGTACTGTATTTAATAGATTATCGCCATTTTTAGAGCTTATTTGGTATTGAAATTTATTTTGATTATTAGTTATAATTAAATCTAGCAAGCTATTATTTTCATTGTATATACTATTTATTAGTATAAATGAATGGTAGCTTATGAAATCAATAAAATCTTTGTGTTTGTTAGAGTAATTACGATTTTGCGCCTCTCGGTAGAATACCTCAGTCAGATTGAAATCTCCCACAATCAAGATCTGAGCATTCTGATTATCATGATAGTTGTTATTCACAAATTCATAGAATTTCTTATAAATATCAGAGTTGGAATTAGGTGGAATGTAAACAGAAATGATTAGAAATAATACCTTATGAATTTTTACAGTTACACAAATTACCTCAAATTCATTACTTTCAGTAATCGTTTTTATAATCTTTATATTAGGATCGTTTCGAACCCCCATCAGTGTTCCACCACCCTTCACTTTATTTGCGAGTTCCAGATCTCTATCGGTCCTAACAATAGTATAAAGAGTAAGATCAAATATCTCAGCATCGTAGATAGATTTAATTAATGAAGTTTCTGTAATGGATATTGAAGTGATTTGCTCCTAGAAACTATTTATTTTCAAATCTTGTAATATTTTTTTGTTAAAAGGAAGTCATAAATAACAGAGAATTTTAGTCTTAACTAAACACTCTTACAGTGACAGAAATGGGATGATTTAACTTACCGCATACGAAAATGCAGACTGAAATTCAGATAACAAAAACATACGAAATGTCGAAATGTAGGGAAAGATTTATGCTTGCCGAGTTTCTTTAAATAGACAAAAAAAAATAGTTTTGGCTGGTCACGGATGACACAGCCAGGGGCACTCGACTTCGGTCACGGCGTATTAAAAAGGCATTAAGGGTCAGGAATACTTTAAAATCTCGAAATATACATAAAGCGTTAATTTTAAAACATCAAAGATTTAGCTTTTAAGCAGATAAGTTTTCTTAAAGGGGCGTGAAAAAAAAGAGACATTTTTGAATAGGGAACCGGGCAGTCCACCATTGAAAATGGCAATAGGATTTGAATGGTTGATTATTGGTTCATTCTAAAGCGGAAGAAAGGGAGAAATATTTTAAAATCGAGGGGAGCAGAAAGAAATTTGGAGAAGAAAAGTTAGTTGAAAATTAGCGGGAGAAAAAGTCGGAGGTGCGTGCGGAAGATTGCCTTTAGCTGATGACTTAAATTCTTTCTTGTTTGATTTTTGACAAAAGTTTAGTAAATTTTGCTATATATTCGTTACCATTGAGGTGTTTGGATTAGTGCGGTGGTTAAGCGTAGTAAGTAAAAGAAAAACTCATTTTAAATAAACTAGAAGTTGGTGATTAGTGGTTTGTGTTCGGTGTAGTGGATATACTAGCTGCGGTTTAAACACGGGAATTTAAGGTAGTAAGAAAAGAAAGTCTGTTTATTTTTTTATCTAATTGCTTCATAAAAGGATTAGATTTTGACAAGATATTTTGAAATCTCGAGGGTTTGATTAAGGCAAAACATTAGAAATCAGATATCTTAGCACACTTCATAAACGAATATCACCGAATGATAGGAGAACTAATTAAAGAGATTTTAACAAAGTGATGAAAATGCACGAAAGCTGGATTTAATTCTATTATCCTAAGGTCAGAATAGTCAGATAAAATCACCATCGCGAACATTAGAGTAAATTGAAATGCTTTGTTTTTTTTACTATTTTAAAGGTCAATTCTTAATCATGTTAGCATGCTCGGCGGTCCACCGAGGAAGCAACAAGAGATGGTTTTCAAGAGCCCGCGTGCTCGAACCTCTCCAACGACTACCATGGCACGAGCGTCCGACAGTTCTCGGCGTCTCCGTTAGCCCAACGTTATATATTTTTATTCTTACGCACATCTGCGACTCTGTTGATGAACTTGACCTTCGTGAGTTTTCTTTTCTCGATTCCTGGTGAAAGGAGGAATCGAGGACTGAGCTCGGCGGAATACAGTTCATAGTTCGGACTCCCTGTGCTGTCTCATGGTGGTAACTGCGATCCACGTCTGTCTTGATACCGGTAGGTAGGTGAGAGCTCCTACCAACATCTCGACCTGTTGACTGGGACTACCCAACGATGACCGACCACTGTTAATTTGATTTGTATTTTTGCTGATCGTTCAAATAAAGAAATGGTGATGCTATCTGATAGATTGATAAGATGTTTAACTAGTCTTGAACGTAGAGAGAATTGTTTTTGCAATCGATGGAGCTTGTCCATCCTGCTTAGAGTTGTTCGTCGTGTCAAGCTGCTTTGTGTCAAATATGCATGAATTTCGGTAACGCTGTAGATGAATAGTATTCGGAAAATGGGAACAAACGTACAACTGTTTGCAGCCAATCAAACATTAAATTTCACATGAGAATTCATTTTCATAAGGTTAGGACTAGAAGAAACTTCTTATCATTAAAAGCAATAGGGAAATCAATATTCAACAAAAAGGAAAGGTCAAGTATGCTCTTATTATGACCGTTGCAACTAATGTCATCTACAAGAAATCTACATATTGAATTATTCAATGATTCATGCAATAATAATATTCAGGTTGAAATTATTATTATTTTTTCGGAAAGTCATTGATGTTAGAGACGAAACAGTTTCACTGAGTTGTTTGATGTTTATATGAATTATTTGTTTTTAGAGTTGAAATAAGAAAAGTCAGGTTGAAATTATTATTAATTTTTTTGAAAGTCATTTATGATAGAAACGAAACAGTTTCATTCAGTGGTTTGATGTTTAAATGAATTGTTTGTTGTTAAGAGTTGCAATAATAACAGTCAGGTTGAAATTATTGTTATGTTTGAAAGTTAGTTATGCTGGAATCTAAACAGTTTCACTGACTTATATGATAGATGATTGTTTGAATGAATTGTTTGTTGTTCAGTATTTCAGGCACTAACAACATGCCGGTTGAATTTATTGCTATTTTGAAATATCACTTATGTTAAAAATTAAGGCTTATTTGATTTGGTAAAAATTTGTTTTTGATTCAACCATTCAGGTTCAAATTACTGTTGTTTTTGTGACATGGAATGCACACCAATAGATGGTGCCGTCAATCAAATTGTGAATGGCTTTCGCCATGGGCAGGTTTTTTACCGCAGTTTTTCCTGACCTGATAAGATCTTTTTAGACGAACTGCGGGCACAAGACTAATGGGGATAAATAAAATTGATGAAAATTTGTTTTACTTTTTGGAATGAAATAAAAGAAAAGTTCGTAAAGAATTTCTGTGTAATAAATTGAGATGATAGATGAGCTATATTATACATATTTTTTTAATATAAATTTTGTTAACTCTTAATTGCCTTATCTGTTAAACACCTAACCTTATAGGATACCACACTGGCTGAACAAACTTGGGTGCCTGGCATGTACTCACATAGGCAAAAATTTTGATAAATAATAAAAAGAATCAATCTAAGGGACGCTTTTCACAACGGGACGTCTATTAAAATATTTTCAGAACAAGATCATATGCTTCGTCCTGCAGGGTCCAGAGAAATGTCAGGTATAGTAAAAAGAGAAACGTATGTGTATAACATATCAATATCACTACAATATGATGTGGAAATCCGATAGGCAGATCTTTCATAAATCTGTTGTAATTTAGTTCGCAATCCCCCACAGTTTTGATAGTATAGACTAAACATAGAATATCGGAAAAATAATTATTTTATTAACAGTATACTTTTACTTCCATAACACAATGAAACACTATTAAATCTTCACTTATTTAATAAGTGAAAATTTAATAGTGTTTTATTGTGTTATTGAATTTAATATTAATCTTCATCAAGTAAAGGCCGAATCAATCCAATCCAAGTATACTTTTATACGATGTGTAAATGAATAATCTCTAATGGTAACAAAATAAGTGCAAAATTAATGCCAACTCCGGCGTAGATATATTTAAAACCAATCACATTTTGTATTCCAATTTTATTAGAAGCACACTTTAAATAAAATGCTTATCAAAATTGACTTTTTAAACATAATTACTATTTGTGTGTTATAGTTAATATGAGTGTGCTTCATTTACAGGTAGAATAAAAAAAAATAAATAAATAAATAAAACTAGCATCCTATGCGCAACACTGTAAACCGTAAATATCAAATAATTACAAAAATAACGCCACCACTGGCATAAACAGATATTTTAGAATAAATTAAGATAAATTTGTAAACTTTTGTATTTTCAACTTTATTTGAAGCACACTTAAATAAAAATTTATTAAATTGAGCATTTATTTTTATTTTATTAAGTTTTATTAAGAAAATAGTTTTATGTGAAAAATGAAAATATATGAAAATTCCAAATCGAAGAATGCTTCATACAAAAGTGAAAATGAAAAATCATAAAAATAAACTGATAGTAGCTATATACAATACTCGCATGTTCATTTGTTTTGATTTATTGATTGCAGTTCTTTCATAGTGTTGACAGATTTAATATTTCCATCAGTTATCTTTATTTTGATACCGCCGTCGTGGAACCACACATTTTTAAATCCAACCATATCACATGCAGCCTTATAAATTTGATATCTTAGTTTCGTTAGATCTTCCTTTATTATGATTCTTGTATTTTTCAATTTGCTTTTATTTTTAAAGACCATTTCCCTGTATTGGTAACTGGTAAATTTCACAATAATTTGTTGCAAATTGCCCTTTTTACGACCAATAGGATGGCACCTATCAATATTATCTGAAAGTACATTAGCATTACTAACCGAATTGAGAACTTCTATGACCTTATCACGAATATCTTCATCTGGATTTTGAGCTACACCATAAATGCGCAAAACTGTTTCGTCTAGTGTAATGCTCTAATTTATCAATATTAACCTTATTCTCTTTCTGTAGGTCACTGACATTTTTTTCTAATTGCTGAATGTCTTTCTTGTACTGTTCCTGTAAACCTACTATTTTGTTTTCCGTTAAAACCATTTTATTAGTAATTTTTTCTTCCAAATTTTCCCAATTTTGTCCACTAGTTTGACAATGAACATTTCATCTTCTAATAAAGTGGTAATTGTTTCTTTCACTAATACAGAAACTTCGGTTTTCGTTTCTCGTGTAAGCGGCATATTCCTATTCATTGATAATTTTTAATATTTGAATATGTAACACTAATATTTTAATAATATATTAACGTCTTTAACTTCAAATATTGTTGTTGTTACATGCAGGAACGATTTAACTACGCCGGAGCAACAGACAAGCGTCTACTCTATGTGACGGTCGAACATCGAATCCTTCTTTAACATGCAAATTGTTTTGTGCAAATATGTTATTTAATCTTATGATTAAAAATGAAAATATCTACTTTAACTACAATTTCTTTGAAATACTACTACTTAGTAAGGTAAATTTTAGATTAACTTTATGGATACGTTAGTTGCAAGTCTTCGTTGTAGGTACCACATTAATAACTTGGATTTGAAAGAAGTATTCGTGAAAGCTTAAAAAATTACGCGCACCTTCTTACATCTTTGAACGTTTTACTCCAATAGTATTTGAAACCAAACTCCTTTTCCGTGTTTCCCTGAATTTTGTTTTCTAAACTGTGGCTTATCTGCAGAGAGCTATTATATATATTCAAATCAACTGTCTCTATAGAAGCAAGTTACAGTTTAGAAACAAAAAGAAGAGATGCACAGAAAAAGCAATTATAAGCAAGAACTGATTATATTTCACTGGCCTAATAAAGATTATAATCTGAAATTGCATAAATTTTTAAGCGACCATATAACGAGATCTTTGAATCTCACTAAAACCCGAAATAAATGTATAAACATAGAACTTGGTACAATCAACAATAAACAAAACCCCAGAAATACCATTAGGGGATTTATTTCAGACAGAAAATTAACTCATAACTCATAAATAATAAAGTATGAACGTTAAGTAGGTACTTGAAAACTCGTACCTTGCTAAAATCCGATTAAAATACGAATATTACAAACGCTTGGTATTGTTGGGAATTATCTGAGTTATTCCCAGCGTTTTAGAGGAAAGCGGAAATAATTAACGGAAAATTTAATTCTCAGGTGTGTTCATAAAGATCAGGATCCTTGTTCGATGAGTTTCTGCGAACAACGCTGTACCCTATAATTATGCCGGGTATTCTGCATTTGCTTTGATCGCTACAATCTACAAGTTCAGTCCAGGAAACGAAGTAAAATAGGGGGGGCACCAAATTTATTTATTAGGTATCATACAAATATAAGTACTTAATTTTATTATTACATCTAATTATTTTCTTTCTCCTTAAGTACATATAGTATGTGTATGTATGAATGCCTATTTCATACAAGGCAGTTGGTATAGGTTTCAGAAAATGCATAAAACTATTTGTAAAAAGTGTAAAACAGAAAATGTAAATGTGGTAACGTATCTACATATTTGTCATACACAGTGTAACCAAATAGTGAATGACTGTAACTTTTAAATCTCAGTAGTTACGTAGAAATGTTAACTACCTTTCTATAACGTTATTAACTATAAAGTTTTTCGTTTATCCCATTGCATATTCTGACGTTTTTGATTTGTTCGGATCTTCTTTTGTTTGGTTGCTATAGCAACCAACTTTATTTTTCAATAATCATCATCTGTTTTCTTGCATTTTTAAAAGTGCTTATTTTTCTCTATTTAGTAAATGCTATTTTATCATAATGAAAAAAAAGTTAAAACCAGAAAAACATTTTTTAGAAAAGAATCGAGACTTATTAAACAAAAAATGAGAATTGGTTTTCAGCAAAATTAATCTATAGTCCAGTTCACCAACATTTTTAGTTTTCATGTTTATTAGAGTAAATAAAACGCCCACTTAAGAGCGGGCATTTAAAAAGCTGTTGTGTAATTGGTAGGACTGTTTTCCACTAGAAAATATAACACAGCCTATAAACCAATAAAAAGCGGTGCGGAGATAATTGGATGTAGTTCATACAGAATTACCAGTTTGTACTAAAAGTTGCCGCACATTGTGGTGAAAACAATGAATTTTTTTATTAGATTACAAATTAAAGCAATTAATATCAGTTTTTGTTTAGACAGCAAAAAACAATCTGTAATATATTATATTATACCAATGTAATATATTATAATTCGATAGAAAATAATACGCATATTAGTAACAAATAAATAAATGGCAACATCGGTAATTATGAGATGCGTAAGACATGACACTTGACGGAGGCCTGTAACCTAGCTTCTTCTAGTTGTTATTACGTTCGATCCAGGTGTTATTATTTGTTGTTTTATCATTGCTTGTCTCTTATTTAAAAAAACTGTCTCTTTCAAGACAATCTCGTTGTTGTTGTAGTCGGTACGTAAACATATAATTAAAATTGTAATTTATTTGATGTAAGCCAATTGTGTATTGCAGGTAATTATATTAAATATGGCCGAGGGAAATATGGTTTTGTCGCCCCCTAAAAAACGGACTTCAAGACATTTTACATTTGATGACAAAACTACCATTAGAAATATTTTCAAAAGTTACAGTGAAAATAACTTACACGCTTCGAAGACATAACAGGTATCCATGTTATAATGTAAGCAAATGTCATTATTATACCATATTTTATATTTTTATCACAGGCCTAAGTGTGGCTAGCGTGTACAAAGTACTCAAAGAATATCAAAAGTGAATCACACGTGACGGATGCTTGTAACCTAACTTCTACTTGTTGTCATTACGTTCGATCCAGGTGTTATTATTTGTTGTTTTATCATTGCTCGTCTCTTATTTAAAAAAAACTGTCTTTTTCAAGACAGTCTCGTTGTTGTTGGAGTTTGAAGTCGGTACGTAAACATATAATTAAAATTGTAATTTATTTGATGTAAGCCAATTGTGTATTGCAGGTAATTATATTAAATATGGCCGAGGGAAATATGGTTTTGTCGCCCCCTAAAAAACGGACTTCAAGACATTTTATATTTGATGACAAAACTACCATTAGAAATATTTTCAAAAGTTACAGTGAAAATAACTTAGACGCGTCGAAGACATAATATGTTGAATTTATTGGTAGAGCCGCAGGTATCCATGTTATAATGTAAGCAAATGTCATTATTATACCATATTTTAATCACAGGCGTAAGTGTGGCTAGCGTGTACAAAGTACTCAAAGAATATAAAAAGTGAATCACACTTGACGGATGCCTGTAACCTAACTTCTTCTTGTTGTCATTACGTTCGATCCAGGTGTTATTATATGTTGTTTTATCATTGCTCGTCTCTTATTTAAAAAAACTGTCTTTTTCAAGACATTCACGTTGTTGTTAGAGTTTGAAGTCGGTATGTAAACATATAATTAAAATTGTAATTTATTTGATGTAAGCTAATTGTGTATTGCAGGTAATTATATTAAATATGGCCGAGGGAAATGTGGTTTTGTCGCCCCCTAAAAAACGGACTTCAAGACATTTTATATTTGATGACAAAACTACCATTAGAAATATTTTCAAAAGTTACAGTGAAAATAACTTAGACGCGTCGAAGACATAATATGTTGAATTTATTGGTAGAGCCGCAGGTATCCATGTTATAATGTAAGCAAATGTCATTATTATACCATATTTTAATCACAGGCGTAAGTGTGGCTAGCGTGTACAAAGTACTCAAAGAATATAAAAAGTGAATCACACTTGACGGATGCCTGTAACCTAACTTCTTCTTGTTGTCATTACGTTCGATCCAGGTGTTATTATATGTTGTTTTATCATTGCTCGTCTCTTATTTAAAAAAACTGTCTTTTTCAAGACATTCACGTTGTTGTTAGAGTTTGAAGTCGGTATGTAAACATATAATTAAAATTGTAATTTATTTGATGTAAGCTAATTGTGTATTGCAGGTAATTATATTAAATATGGCCGAGGGAAATGTGGTTTTGTCGCCCCCTAAAAAACGGACTTCAAGAAATTTTACATTTGATTACAAAACTACCATTAGATATATTTTCAAAAGTTACAGTGAAAATAACTTAGATGCTTCGAAGATACAATGTGTTGAATTTATTGGTAGAGCCGCAGGTATCCATGTTATAATGTAAGCAAATGTCATTATTATACCATATTTTATATTTTTATCACAGGCGTAAGTGTGGCTAGCGTGTACAAAGTACTCAAAGAATATCAAAAGTGAATCAACATTCCAAGAACCAACCCATTATAATTGTAACAGAGCTATTTTGGATAATGTATGTGATGGAATGAAGAGTGATATACGACGCTTAGTACATTCATTTTATTTTCGTAATGAACCATCTACCTTGGACAAAATACATACTGCACTATCTAGCAATGAAGAATTAGGTATAATAATATCACGAAGTACACTTTACAGATTGTTAAAAGAAATGGGTTTTCGGTTAGTACTAATTTTTGTTCTTATATATTTTAATTTTACTACAACTTATTTTCTGTAGGTGATCAAAAAGAAAGCAGTCTAGCTTAATTCAAGAGACAGAGGAAATAGTTGCATAGAGGCGTAAATATTTAAGACCAATAAAATCATTTCGAGCTGCTGGTGAAACAATTTACTATTTAGATCAAACATGGATCAGCACAAATCATACGATAGAAAAAGTATGGGTTGTTACCACCGTTACATCATACAGGCAGGAATTTTTACATGGTCTTTCGCCGGGCCTCAAAACTTCATCAGGTAAATATTCTTGCTTTTATTGTTAGTTATTCTGAATGCATTGGAATATCTAATATGACTATTTATCGTTAGGAAAGGGAAAACGCTTTATCATATTGCATATTGGTTCAGAAGTGGGATTTGTAGATTAGTTACTAATGTTTGAATCCAGCAAAACCGATGGCTATCATAAAGCAATGAATGCAACAGTTTTTGAAAACTGGTTTAAAGTCATGCTGCAAGTAATCAGAAAAGATTCAGTGATCGTGATGGACATTGCTTCATACCACAGCAGAAAAGTCGATAGTGTTCCAAATTGCAACACCCGAAAAGCAGATATTCAAAATTGACTTACTAGCAAAGCCATTCCCTTTGAAACCGACATGGTAAAAGTAGAATTGCTTGCAATAGTGAAGCAATATAAACCTGATGTACGATATGTGTTGGATGACAGGCTAAACAACATCAAGCAGCCGTTTTAAGACTACCTCCCTACCAATGTCAGCTTAACCCAATAGAATTAATATGGGGACAGATAAAAGGTGAGGTATCAAGAAAATAACCACATTTAAATTAGTAGATGTGAAACTCCTCTTCATGGAAGCTGTTCAAAATGTTACATCAGCTAATTGGGAAAAAGCTAATAAACATGTAACTGAAGTTGAAAATGATATGTGGGAATTGGATAAAATCATTGACGTGCAGGTTGACCCAGTTATTATAAATGTAGGCAAGGATTCTCTTCACTTCTGAAAGTGACGAACTTTAATATGTTACTATTGTTTTATGGTAGTTGCCACTATCAGTAATCACATTAAGGTCCAAGTGTACCCAAAAAACGTGTGTTGTTTGTTTAATAAATAATATAATAATGTGATAACTTTGGTTTTAAGTTAATAGTCTAGGAATGTTAAAAACTTGCTTACCTAACTTGTTTTGGAAAAAAAAATTTTTAATTAAATTATTTCACATGTTATACGTGAAAAATTAATTTTGGAGAAACTGTACATTCAAAATTAATCAAAATAATACCACTTAAGTTTCATAGTATTTGAACTATTTTCCCAAAATTTTAAGAAAATCGTATGTCTAGGGACTAAACTATTACCAACTTTTTGCCAAAAAAGCAGTTTTTTTTTGGCAAAAAGCAGGTTTTTTGGCAATAATTTAGTCGCTAGACATACGATTTTCTTAAAATTCTGGGAAAATAGTTCAAATACTATGAAATATAAGTGGTAGTATTTTGGTTAATTTTGAATGTACAGTTTTTCTAAAATTAATTTTTCACGTATAACATGTGAAATAATTTAAATAAAAAATTTTTTTTTCCAAAACAAGTTAGGTAAGCAAGTTTTTAACATTCCTAGACTATTAACTTAAAACCAAAGTTATCACATTATTATATTATTTATGAAACAAATAACACACGTTTTTGGGTACACTTGGACCTTAAAGTAGCATTATTAAAATATTTTTTGTTTATGTACATTATTGCAATATAACGACAAATACACAATTATTATCGAATAAAGATATTATTGTTTTGTGTTCATTGTGCTGTATTTTTAACAGAATTATAGGAGTCTAATGCAGAATTAGTCTAGATCAATTTTTGCAAAAATTGCGTTTTCGAGCCTAGTAGTTGCAGCTTACAGTATTGTACGTTTAATGCAGAACCATCCTAATTCAATTTCTTTATAATTAAGACGTTAATTATTTATTACAGTAAATCTTGGATGTATTTATTACATATTAAATACAGAATAATTAAACTCGTTTTTAATAAATAGTACAAGATGCCAAAGTAAGGTTAGGTTCATTCATCATATTATTCAGCCCCGAGTTGATTTTTTAATAAATACCATCATTTTTAGTTTCAAATTATGCAGTCAATATCTATTCAGCGTTGTAATAATAAATGCTAAATAAATTAATGCAAAATGTTTTAATTAAAATAATCCTGAAAGTGACATCTGTTAACGCAATAATTAAATAAAATGTCCTTACAGTGTGAAACGGGTTTCTGTCACGGAGCTCCACCCATTTTAAATAATTACTCTTTCGTTCGTGACACAGACAATAGTAAGACTTGATTATTAATTTTGGTCTCAAGTATGCTGTAAACAACTAAAGTTATAACTCATTAATTTTTAAATAGTATATTGTGTAAAGAGTGACGAAAAAACATTTTGTTAAAGCAAGAGAATAGTTTACGAAACGAGGCGAAGCCGAGTTTACACGGTCGGATTGGGACTCAAAAATTTACCGGGGAAGTAGAGTTGGTACCGGTCACACTGAGGGGTCTGGGGAGGGCACCCCACAGAGAAGGGGGTGCGAGGACCTGCCTTGATAAATTTTGGTTTCCTTAAAGTGCAATTTTAAGCATTTTTAAATCATATCCCTTCAAATTTAATTTTGAGAAAAGAAAACGTTTAATTGACTGTAGGTAACAGAAAATTTTTTTTTCTGGTAGGTAATCTTCTAAGGTGTAAGCTTTTTGTTTCAGCTTTTCCTCGGTATCTTAAACATCTCCCAATGAATTTCACAAATTCAATAATACGCTCCATTACTTCTTTCCTTTTTTTCACTTGCTCAAATCTCAGGGACAATTGACTGCCATCAAGTGTTCGATAATTACTTTTTTCAAATACTATAAATATGCTTGGGCACATTACATGCGACGCAGACTTTTTGTGATTCTGAATTCTCTGATGAAAATGGTTTCTATCAGAACAGAATATAATTGGAATCTTCCGCTTCCGCAAGTAGAGTTTCATCCGTAGCTTGATCATCACGGGCAATTTTTTAGATATTTGAGTTGTTGCAGTATATTCTTCTATAAAAGCTCTTTCTGTTTCATATTCAGTAATATTCTCCGGATCATGATCATCTGAAACAGCGGCCTTGTCAGTTTTCTTGATATAGATTAAGGATCAGTATCCAATTCAGGTCCCGCGTCTTTTATTTTTTATTTACAGTGGAACTTCTTTTTAACAAACTTCCGTTATACGAAATTTTATAATTTTAAATGTTTATAATTTTTTTTGCGAAGGCGGCCGACCGACTCGCTGACACCGACCGGCCCACCGGGGATTTCCCGGTATCCCCGCTGGCCAATCCGACACTGTAAGTATACAACGACAGCAGGCATCTAGACGGAGGTTAAAATTAGTAAATAATTTTCGTCTCTGTGGACGAAATTTCATTATAATTAACATTGTTAAAACAACAACAACAACAACAATTAACATTCTGTATTTCTTGAGCACTATCAATTTCTTCTTTAGATTTGTAAGTGAGATCTCTATAACAATTTTGATAATTCAAAATAGCAGGAATCAACGTCAGAATTATCGTTCAATTCAGAACAATCATTTAATTCAAGTATTTCAGGTGATTCGATTTGCCAATTAATTTCAGACCTATTATAAATTGTTCTTGAAATAACCGAAAAAATATTTTCCAATAAGAGTTTTTAATTTGTTATTCCATTTATACGCCACTTTTTCAACATTTTTATAAACACATTTGTATTTGTCTTTATTTAGTGGATTGCAACAATTAACTCTTGGCATTATGAACTGATAAAGTTTAATCAAATAATGATAAGTTTAAAAGAATAATTAAACTAAAGTTACTGTGGCACAATTAAATTACATAATCATGTGTCCATTATAAGTCCGCACACTACAAATATCGTTTTTTAAATACCTATTAAATGTGGGTTTATATCTGATGATTGATAAATCTGGAAAGTCTGGTCAATTATTTAAAAATCATCAAAAGGAAATGTTTTTATAAAAGGAAATATATTATATAAGCATAATATAAACTATATTTATTATATTTTTATAAATAATTACCCTGTTATATAATTTACAATAATATTCATTAACAAAACAAAGAATTAAGATCAGGCATTAACTAAAATTTATTATTTATTAGTTATTATTAGTGTCCTAATGGCAGTGATGTGTGATGATGTGGGATCGAGCCAAACAAGATACAAGATTGGAACTGGATTCTTGACAAACAATAAGAGGTTATACCAAAATATTATAACGGCATGTGTGTTCGCCCTGTATGAGGATAAGGAGGACGATTAGAAATATTCTTTCCATAGCTAGTTAGTTGCAAAATTTAACCTATCAAGGTTAAACATGACCACAGCATTAAGATTATTTTTAATGACTTTAATGCTAAAGTAGGTAAACAAGATCACACAAGTAATGACGCTATCGGAAGACATAGTTTACATAATGACGGTAACAACAATGGATATCGTTTAATAGATTGTTTCACCTCCAAGGTCGATCTTTAAAGCGGCCTGGGTATTACCAGATCAGAAAATTTAAGATCCACTATGTCCTCATTGACGGTAGGTAAGCAATCAACCTTATGGATGCAAGGAGTCAAAAAGAAGCTGACTATGATTCAAACCACTTTCTAGTCAAAGCAAAAATCAGACACAAGATCTCTAGAGAATTGATACACTAAAAACAGTAGAATGTCAGAGTAAATACAAGACATTATTAAATGCGAAACTAGAAGAAAGTTTGAAAGATATCGATTATAGTACAGCAATAGAAACAGATTGGGAATCAACCAAGAAAAGAATCACTGCATCAGCACAGGAATGGATTGGTAAACAAGCAAGACCCAGAAGAAGACCTGAGGTATAACATAAAGACGAAAAAAGCAGTAAAAATTCCAACTTACGAAAAAGTGGAATACGCTATAATAAGAAAGATGAAAAACAACAGATTGGCAGGCACTTGCTCATGTTGTTCAGTTTAATATCAAAAAGAATAGATAATCAAAGCAACGAACCCAAATCATAGCTCTTGCTGTTTCCAATATTTCCATTCTAGGCGGAAAGAAAAAAGATGTAAGGAGAAACATGTAATTGAACCTATTAACCAGCTGTGTGGTAACGCCTAATAGCTTTTTCCTATTGTATGTTGTAAGAAACATTTTAATAGTAATTTATTGTATAAGGGTTTTAGATAGCATTTTATTCACGCAAGAATGTTTAAACGCGAGAGCTTGCTTGAGCGTTTAATTTTCTTAAGTGAATAAAATGCATCTAAAACCCGTATGCAATACAATGTTTTATCCACAATCACACTCATTTAGAATCAGAATTGCCGAATTTTATCAAAAAATTATTTGACATTTTACTGCGACGGCGGATGTTACCTTGAAAATCATTATTCGTGTTCCATTTGTCGTAGTACCTTTGCTTTACTGGTTGCTAGTGTGTTCAACAATCATTATAATTCCATGTGTTTTATGTATAGAAACCCTAGAGTTTTATAAACCACATTATACGTTGGCAAGGAGTTCAACTATTACCTTATTATATAGTGATTGTGGATAAAAATAATTATATACAACTCTACATCATTATTTCTAATGTAACTAGTAAATAATAGTTAACTATTAATTTGATCAATAACTTTAACTCAAATTGTTACAGCTCCGTTTTACGATTTCATTGCAATAAAAGTAACGATTTTAAGGTTTTAACGATAAGTTATTATAGATAACAATAGTCTATCGAAATGTAATAGTTGTTTTATGAAACGGGTTTTATTTAATTATAAAATTGACTGACTTACCGTTTAGTAAATGTTTACATTTGTATATACGTAAAGTGAAAATATGAATATGAAAAATATATGGGCTCTTAGTTTCATTAGTTTGGTTATTTGTTTACAAACCATAACAGGTAATTCCATCGGTTTTTTTAATTAATGATATATTATTTACCCGTAAACAATTTTATTATTGGCTTGAAGCGTCCTTGTCAGCTCGTCGGTTGTCTATTGGGCATTGTTCTACAAATTTTGATTGTATTATTTCTGGAAAGATGTGGTGTTATAATGGCATATGTAAGAATGACTATAATAAGAAAGGACCAGTACTGTTGTGAATGGCTCACAACTTGCATTCATTGCGTAGATACGGAATGGTACTAGGCAACGAGAATAATAAACAAGTCGAATAAATATCTCATAAAAGTTATTACTTGTGTTTCACTACCTCCTACAAGAGAGACATATAAGTAGCCCTAACACTACATTTAGTGTTAACACCCTCGCTACATTTGGTGACCCTACGTTCCTGAAGAAGAATTTAGCAGCCCTGGTCTTTGCCTGCTGCCCTGAATTCTCCAGGTGAACAACTGCTAGTTCTCCCTTCATTATCTGTCATCAGATACTACTCGACTTCTGTCATCGTGAGATCCTGCTACTGCTTCGCTTGCGTGACTTGTCGTGGCTGGTTAGAGGTGACCGTTGGAACCGGAACTAGTGCTCCTTCTCATCCGATAAGTTTCAAATTATTTTTACTTATTTAATATTTCAAATGGCAACTGTCAAAGCTCCATTTCCAATTTTTACGAGTAACGATATCGACCTATATTTTATTTTGGTAGAAAGATACTTTACTCGTATGCTGATCAATGATGAGCTCGCCAAATATAACTTATTAACACTAAACTTACCTTTCGACGTTTTAGGAGCTCATCGCGACCTGACCATTAACCACCCTAGACAACGACCATACACTACCTTGAAACGGGTAGTGATAAAATCTGTCCTAGGACCACGAGAATCTCGAATTAATAACCTTTTGGAGACTTCAATTCTCTGGTAGGGTCATAGAACTATTTTTTAACATCCAAAAATTGGCAATTGATCTGGATTTAACTGAGGAATTACACAAAGATTTTTTAATAGCTAAACTACCATCAGAACTTAAGATTCAATCCTTAAATTTCAATGACTTACCGTTAATATCCTTTGTAGAAAAATTAGATTTAATTTATTCTATGCAACAGGCATCACAACCTTTAACTACTCCTGCCTTAGAAGCTAAGCTAGACAATTTGACGACTAATCTTACTATTAGTTACAATGAGCTTTCTACCATGAACAAGCGACAATCCCCTGTAACTCCCACCATCTCTCCGAACCCCCAAAATCCTCAGCACTTCAAACAACGCCGTTCCATGCCTTCGAGCAATTCCAATTCCCAATTGCAATCGTGCTATTATCACAGACGCTTTCAAAATAATGAGCGTAATTTTACGGGAAATTGTTCATACCAAACAAAAAACTAACTTCGCACTCTCCTGGCCTCCAGGAAGGCCCATGCAGGGTTAATTCAATCCCTCCAACTTTTCCTTTACCAATCACTTATTCTTCAATCTTTTTACAGGACCTAACCTACAAAATTAATTTTGTGGTTGACACTGATGCTGATTATTCCATTTTACCCACCCACGTTGCAGTTTGCTGTAACCAAACCATCACGCCTGCCAACCTTTCATTTATGGCAGTGAACAACACGTCAATTCCTGTGACAGGTATTGTAACATTGAGGTTACATTTCCCGATTGCTGGCCTACAGCCATGCCTCTGGAAACTTTATGTCGCTGACATATCTACAGCCATTCTAGGACTGGATTTTTTACAGCAGCACAACCTAACTATTGACTGCCTTTCTCTACGAGTCATTTGCAAGACAGATGTCAAGCGCGCCCGAACCCGCAGCCAAGGTTGTCAATTTCCAGCTCCAACAGTGAATCCTCTCACTGACTGCTCTTCTCAGCGGGTCATTTGCACAGCAGATGTCCAGCCTCTCCGAATTCGCAGTCGAGGTTCCACAACCCCCCCCCCCAGTTAAGACTGGCACTAAACGTAAACTATTTTCTGCTCAGGTTAATGTTTTGACTCCTCCTTCCGAGTCAATCGTTACTCCTACGATTTCTTCCTCTTTTCTTCCCTTACCTTCACCTATTGACGTACCATCTTCAGGTACTGTTAACAACATGTCTAGCGATCTTGATGTTTATAGCAAAATGCTAAACACACACTTCCCGGAGCTTTTGCGTAAGTTCGACTACCATCAACCCGTAAAACATACTGTAGTCCATCACATTGACACGACCGGCCCTCCGGTTAAAGCACGCTGTCGCAAACTGAACGCTAATCATCTTTCTTTTCTAGAAGATCATCTTAATGAGCTCTTGGACGCTGACGTAGTACAGCGGTCATCGCTTGGTTGGCGATTATAGGAAACTCAATTCAGTGACAGTACCAGATCGTTACCCGATCCCTTTTTTAACGGACTTTACAAGAAAACTTGCTGGCACAACCATATTTTCGAGGCTAGACCTCCAAAAGGCCTACTTCGCAATACCAATCGCAGCAGAGGACATTCACAAGACTGCTATTATCACACCTCTGGGGCTTTTTGAGTTCAAACGGATGTGTTTCGGACTACGGAATGCAGCCAGCACCTGGAGTCGTTTCATGGACACTGTATTATCAGGGCTTCCATTTTGTTTTTCATACCTAGACGATATCTTAGTCTTTAGCGCTGATTCGCAGCAACATGTTGAGCATTTAGACCAAGTGTTTTCCCGATTGAAAGACAATGGACTAATTATAAACCTACCAAAGTGTCTCTTTGGAGTCAATAAGCTCGATTTTTTAGGACATCACGTTAATACACGCGGTATCAAACCAATGGCTTCCAAAGTCCAGGCTATAATTGATTACCCATTGCCTTCAAGTCAAAAAGCACTCTGCAATTTTATTGGCTTAATTTCGTATTACCATAAATTTGTACCAAACTGTGCGAAAATTTTGGCACCGTTAACCTCTATAGTTATTCCTGGTAAAGCTTCGCTAAAGCCTGTCCAGTTAAATCATGAGCAAATAGAAGCCTTTAGGCACGCGAAGGATGCTTTGATTACCGCTACTTTATTGGTACATCCGCGAATTAATAACCCTCTTAGTATAGCTGCAGACAGTTCGTCTTCCACTATAGCTGGAGTATTACAACAGTTTTAAGATGGCATGTGGAAACCACTAGCTTTCTGTTCCCGAAAGTTAACCACCAAAGAGCAAAAGTACAGTATTTTTTCTAGGGAACTTCTTGCAATATACTTTGCTTTAAAGAAGTTTCGTTACTACTTTGAGTGCAGAGACTTTCAAATCTTTACGAATCACAAACCTTTGTGTACGGCGATCAAAAATAATGGTGATCAATATTTACCACGTGAGTTTCGACAACTAGAGTTTATTTCTCAATTCACAACTGACCTCCAATATATCAAAGGTCAAGAGAATATTCCTGCGGACGCTCTGACAAGAGTTAACCTTATTAACGTCCCTGGACCAGATCTTAATTACGACGAAGTCGCTCTATCTCAAGAACAAGATCTCGAGTTAAACCAGCTCCGATTTCGTAGTAATTTTCAATTCATTTCCCTTAAAACTGCCAAAAAATCAAACCTCTGGGTGGATGTTAGTATAGGCCAACCACGACTCTATATCCTGCTCAAATTCAGGTTTCCCTTATTCCAACAACTACGCAACATCGCACATCCTGGCATCCGTGCTACTAAAAGATTGATTACTCAGCGATATCTGTGGCCATCTATGCACCTCGATATTCAGAAGTGGGTCATATCTTGTGCTGAATGTCAGAAACATAAAGTTCGGCGTCATACGAAAACCCCTTTACAATCTATTGTAGAACCAGATGAACGTTTTACTAAGGTCCATCTTGACCTAGCACACCTTTCTTCTTCGGGAGGTTATAAATTACTCCTTACCATTATTGACCGCTACAGTCCGTGGCCGAAAGCAATTCCTCTGAACGATTCTTCCGTAGAGTCAGTAATCACTGCATTTGTCGACACGTGGTTGTCTCGCCTTGGAATTCCCAAGTATCTCACCACGGACAATGCAAGAATATTCCTTTCTCATGCATGGATCAACTTCATGGCCATGTTAGGAATTAAACACGTCAAATGCACGGCCTTCCATCCGATTATTCAGGGCGTTATCGAACGTTTTAATCGGACACTCAAGCAATCCATTCAAACCACAGGAACTTCCTCCTGGTTAACGAATCTCCCTTGGATTCTCTTGAGCTTACGTGCAACACTGAAATCTCAAGTTAATGTTTCTCCTGCAGAAATCCTGTATGCTACCCCGTTACGACTACCTGGAGATTTCTTTGAAGAAGAACAACTGGCTAACGACATGAACCTCCCTAATTTCATAGCCAATCTCAAACGTCGTATGAGGAAGCAGAAGCATTTATTTACAAAAACGTATTCCGGTCAGTCCTTCGTCCCCAGCGACTTGAGCAACTGCACACACGTGTACGTTCGTAATGACACGCACACTCTGGGCATGAAAGACAGTTACTTAGGCCCCTATAAAGTGGTAGAACGGACAGTTAAATACGCCACTTTAGAAAATCACACTGGCCCTATCTCTTTAGATAGGCTAAAGCCTGTATATTTTTTAGACTAGTTACTTTATAATGTTAAGCCAACAATGAACTGATTTCAAATTCTACGCGAAGGCATCTTTTGAAAACCTTTTATCTGTTGACTTTGAAAATTTGAACACTTTTCTGTTTTTTCTTTCTGTTTACAGGTTCCAAGAGTTGCCTTCGCAAGTTCCGTATTGTTAGTTAACTTAAGTTTTTTATTGTATACTACCTAGTGGAGTTTTTGTAGCTGGAGCATTTTACAACTTTATTCAAGTTCCTTTAAAATACTCCATTTTTTCTCCAAAATACTATTCCGTATTTTTTCCTTTTCATGTATTACCCTCGTTTCAGACCGGGCGGGGTAAATGTTGTGAATGGCTCACAACTTGCATTCATTGCGTAGATACGGAATGGTACTAGGCAGCGAGAATAATAAACAAGTCGAATAAATATCTCATAAAAGTTATTACTTGTGTTTTACTACCTCCTACAAGAGAGACATATAAGTAGCCCTAACACTACTTTGGTGTTGGGTAAATGTTGTGAATGGCTCACAACTTGCATTCATTGCGTAGATACGGAATGGTACTAGGCAACGAGAATAATAAACAAGTCGAATAAATATCTCATAATATATATTATGTAATTAGGAGATCAAGAGATACTTTAAATCCGAGAAGATGCATTATAACTCCTAGGCGCCAGCCGAGGTGTTATAAAATCTTTGAGGATTTAAAGAAGCTTGATCTCCGTATTGCATAAGTTTTTTTATTTTATTTCGTATTTCAATCGTAATTTCTCCATGTTTTAAAATTCACCCGAATTTATTGTATAAAGAAGCAAGTTGCCTTGTCTGTGTCCATCAAACGCGTAACCATGGAGATAAAAAGCAGCATGTCACGTGTGGCTGTTATGCACTATCAAATAATTTACGTTGCCAACAACAATGGAGATCAAGAACGCCTTGAACTCCGGTGTCATTGACAACGGAGATCAACATATACTTTATTTTACTAATTGTGGTATATAAACAATTGTTTGAATTACGAAATGAAATAAAAGTTATTACTTGTGTTTTACTACCTCCTACAAGAGAGACATATAAGTAGCCCTAACACTACATTGGTGTTAAATACCATCGCTACAGTACTTATCAATTTATTAAATAAACCTGTTTAAGAATAACTAATGTACCATTCAGTAATAAACCTAGTAAATTGAAAATTGATCAAGAATTATCCAATACTTTTTACTCCTACCTTTAATAGCTTAAATCTATGCGTGTCTATGCATAGGTAATTTTATTTTTACTATTAAAGCTTGTGTACGAAAAAATTTGGTCACTCAAAAGTGATGTGAATATCAGCTAAATCATAGCAATCGGGGCCGCGAACGTTGCTAACTTGTTGCAATTGTTTTTCAAACAAAAACTTGGTTAGTAAATTGTTCAGTTGTCAAACAATAATGAAAATGGCATCACGTGAATTAGACATACGAAAAAAGATTGTAAACACGTTCCTTGAAAATCCTGATTTATCGTGTAGGACTATAAGTAAACAATTGGATCTCCAGAAATCTACAGTTATCAATGTACTTAGCAACTTTCGCCAACGCCAAACAACCGATAGAAAGTCTGGCTCAGGTCGGAAATGTGGCGCAGTGTCTCCAAACACAGAAAGAAAAGTGATTCGGATTTTTAAGAAAAATCCAAACAGTTCGGTAATAGATGCTGCTTTTAAGGTAGGAAAATCATTTTCATACATCCAAATGTGCAAAAAGAGAAACGGCCTCCATACGTTCAAAGTGAAAAAAGCACCAAACAGAACAGAAAAGCAGAACTTAGTGGTAAAAACTAGTGGCGGAAACTTTACAGTGGACTTTTGACAAAATTTGATTGCATCGTAACGGATGATGAGACTTATGTAAAATCAGACTTTCGGCAGCTTCCTGGGCTTGAATTTTATACTTGTGTAGACAAAACTGAAGTGGGTGATAGCTACAAGAAAAAAAATTGGACAAGTTTGCCAAAAAGTTTCTTGTTTGGCAGGCAATTTGCTCTTGCGGGAAAAGAAGCGACAGTTTTGTCACTGGGGGTACTATTGCTAAAGAGGTTTATATAGAACAGTGTCTCCAAAAGCGTTTACTTCCGTTTATTAAAAACCACCATGGTTCTACGTTATTTTGGCCTGATTTGGCCACTGTTCAGTATGCAAAAGCAACGCTAGAATGGTTCCAATAACATCAATTTCGTACCAATGGATCATAATCCTCCAAATACGCCTAAACTACCCCAATAGAACAATATTGGCCTATAATAAAAGGATTGATTAAAAAGAGCAAAGAATTAGCAAAAAATGACAAAGATTTCAAAAAGAAGTTGAAAAAAATTTGAAAAAAAAATTAGGAATAGTACTGTACAAACTATGATGAGCCGAGTTAAGAAGAATGTTCGAAGATTTGGTCTTGGAATATCGATAGATTAAAATACATTTTATGACATGGTAATAAGAACTCTTTATTGTAAAATGTACAATAAAATTTGAAATTGATTAGCAATGCGCATCTTTGTTAATATTTTATGATGACCAAATTTTTTCGTGCACAAGCTTTATTTATACATTCGACTAGTAAAAAACATAATTAATCCAATGTTAAGTCCACAAATACTTAAACTTTTTATAAATTTTAATATTTTTTAATTAATTTTCTAATTAATACTTTAAATCTTTGTTTAATACTTTATGAAAAAATGCCAAATAATAAAGTATAAAATAAATTATTTTTTTCGTAAAGGGGCAGTTTTTGAGTCCTCAGATATGTCGACTTCTATTTTTTAAATACGCATATTTTGAGATATCCGACGAACTTATGACAATATTTGCGTCAAAGTTGTGACGACATCGATGTTTTTTTAAATTAGAAACATGGATTATGTGATACCTACTTTGAATAATTTACTTATTTATCTATTAATTAACCAAACACGTTGACACAAAATTTTTTTTCTTAATTAAACTCAGTAATTATTTGATTATAAATTTCAGTACTTGTATATTGCTTATATATGATCAAAAAGAAAATAATCAACAGTAATATCTCAAGTGCATGTAAAATAGCCGAATAAATTTTGACGTCGAGTAAATTTATCCGCAGAAAAATTTTCGATACGCATTTCTTTAGAGCAAGATATTTTGACAAAAAATCGTTAAAATTTAATCAGGCTATTTTATATGAACGTGGGGTATTTGGCGCGATTATTTCCTGCATAAATAAATATTGTTTGTAAATTATCCATTGATAATTGGTATTTACATTAGTACAGTTAATAAAGAAATTACAATTTTTAAATATGTTTCCATTGTCTGCACATTCACTTGTCTAAGCACCTTTGATAACGAGTTCAAAATTAGTCAGGAGCGATTAAATTTTGAGATTTCAATTTTTTTCGTTATTAAAGTGACAGTAACCATGGTAAGTACGCATTGTTATGTGTATAAAGAAAATAATCAGAGTAAAGAGATAATTAGATAGAGGGAGAAATAGGTTAAAACATGGCAGGTAGTACATCTATGAAATAACAGCACAACTAAAATATTAAAAATCTTAAATTGTAAAAGGCAGATGGGTTTAACTGCGCAGCTTTCTATTAATTAGCCGACTTTGAAGTCGGTAGGAATTGTAGCATTGAACGTCTCAAACTTCGAAAACATGTCAAGCTTATAGTCTCGCTGGCAAATGAAGGATTTTAATGAACGCGTGCACATCAGCTGTGAGAACATTACGATAAGCTAAGAATGTAAGCACAGTATCGTGTTACTAGAGACGTTTTAAAAAGGTCAGTAGCGTACGTTCGGATAGTACTTTTTAACATTATGTAAATTTATCATCGTTGAAGTATCTATTCAACCTTAATAACGATTTATAATTAAAAATCTCATTACGTTTTAAATGGCATAGGGTAATGAATACATTTAAAGAAAAGTAATTGCAAAAATTTTAACTATAAATCGTTAAAAGTAAAAAATAAGGAATCAATCAATAATCATAACTACACAAAATCATAACTGGTGTTAATTTACATTTTTAAGTGCATAAAACTGATACTAAATGATGGCAATCCTTTTTATATATTAGGAATCGTACTGTATAATAATTTACCAATTTCAATAAAACAAGTAATGTATAAACAATTTGTTACTGTTTTAAAGGAATTACTTAACTATTATAGTAGTTCTTAAGAATTTTTGTTTATAACAATATTTCTGCTTTCATATGTTTAATTTAATCTATATTTTTTGCCGTTTACTTGCATACATGTTACATGGAAAACAAAAATATGCCTAACTGTGAGTCAAATAGTATTTTATAGGTGGAATGAAATAATTAAACTTGGACGTTAATAATAATTGTTCTTCTAGTATAAATTAATTTCATTTTCCCTATTTTGTACGTGTATTTGATTATAATCGAATACAACATTAAGCATCAATGTTAGCCTTCGTAAAGGACATTTTGTGACGCTACTGAATCATTCCAGTTTATCAGTTATTTCTGTTATCAGATACATTTCTCGAGTCGACCACGTGATCATGAGGTGGACACTGCGTGATTTGAGATGCTTTTTACAATTCTGCCCTCGTGATATCGGTAATTTTAAATCCTTCATTTAAATGTTAGGGTATAGTAATACTTATCAATTCAGTATGCGGCTTTTGCATTACAAGCAGAGGTGATTAAAAATGTATGTACTAAAGGCAGCGAGAGCAGGGGAGACACTCTAGTTGTTGGTCTCGGAATTCTGAATGGTATGTTTGATAGCATAAGTAGATCGATTAGTCGATTGTACCCGAATTCTAATAAGAACATACTTCTCCTGTTTATTAAACTAAACATTTCAAACTCATTACGTAACTCAGCCGATCTAGTGCTGTTAAAGTCTGGATAATTTCTATAATTTTTAAGGTATGTATAGAACCTCAAAGGTTTGTTTTGAACTGACCAAAGCAAAGTAGTTAGTTTCAATGTTATTATATTATTCAAAAACCTGCCTCGTCTAATAAATTATCCTACGTTACACCGAAATACTTCATCTGTGTAACTCTGTTTAGTTTTTCTCTATTTATATTATACTTACAAATATAATATGAATATTCTTTCTTGAAAATGACGTGATATGACATTTTTTAATATTTCATAGAAATTTGTTACTAACACTCAACTCAAACTAAGTTTCGATATTTTCTTGAAGGGTATAGAAATCGGAAATATTATTTACCTTTTTTAGTATTTTTTATCACCCGCAGATAAAAATAGATCTGAAAAATAGAGTGTTAATACTGGCAGGTCATTGATAAGTAGTATGAATAGGAGTGGACCCAAAGTGGTGCCCTGAGTAATCGAGCTAGCCTCTTATTTGACGGATGTGTTTCCGTTATATTTTACAATTTCCGCTGACACAGATATGAAGCAAATAATTTCAGCATGTGGCCTGACAGGCCATACCTGGTAATTTCTGAATCAGTAAATTATGGTCAACTTTATCAAATGCTTTCTGAAGGTCTACATAAGCTATATTTACCTCTAGAGCTTCATATACCTGTGACATGAAGACTATCAGATTAAAGACCGTGAATTTGTTAACAATCTGTACTGATTAACTTGTGAAAACGGTCGGTGAAAAAATGTTTAAGCAGTTGTAGTATCAATTCAAAAAGTTTAATAGTTGCCAACATGATAGTAATGGGTCTATATTTATCCACTACAGGGTTTTTCTCACTTTGATACATAGGTATCGTTAGATTTTCCTTCTACCTTTCAGAAGAAGTGGCTGTTGTTAATGCAAAACTAAAAATATGAAATAAAAGCTCGTGTAAGCACTCATAGCACCCTTTTAACAAATATGGAGATACCATCTCTACACCTGGTAATTTTTTTAATTTAATGCTTTTTACTACCTTCACAAAATCATCAGAACTTTTTCATTTATTTTACTTAAAGTATTTGCTAAATAAATTCTGCTGAGGAACGAATAGACTAGTTTCCAGGAACACTGTTAAGAACAGAAATATCAAAAAAATAATTACGTGCACCTGATACTGTTCTCTTTTCCCAGCAATTTCTAAGACCAACATGTTGTTAAAAGATCGTTTCTCTATCAACAGAAATCGTTTACGAATAAACATAGAAGTATCCCAATGTTGAAATAAAAATATCGTTAGGTTTTATACCGCACGATTCGTTGAAACTCCAAACAGTAATTTTACTGCTATGTTATTGCGCGAGCCTTAACAATTCCAGTGTGCTATCAAAACAGCCTATTCTTTTAGTATTCCGCCCTTTTATCTTGTTTTATTTATTTTTTACGACGTTCTAGTTCCCATACAAGATGTCTAGATGAAATAAAGCTTACTTATTTTAAGGTTCCTAATAATCTTTTCATAGATTGCAGGGTAAACGATAAATTTACCAGTGTTTCTGCTGTAAACACAATATTGACAACGTGTCTAACTGATCGGAATGATAACTTCATTTTTTGGAAATACAATGATTAATGAGCAGTTTAGTATATGTTTTAGGACTTATTTGAGACATGCAAAGATAATTTGTTTAGACTCGCATTTACGTATCCCTTTCCATATTTACCCTCTTAGATGTATTTACACCTAACATTTACAAAATAATAGTTATTAATCTAACACAGTACGATAAAAAGTTTGTGGGGAAAAATACTTTTCTTACCCTTCGCGATGTGTATCGACAGCTTTTTTAAAGTAGTTATATATACTATATACTGAATAAATTTGTTTTCTTATTCGAATAGTAGATAGTCACACTAAGTTATATAAGATAATTACCTGTTACAAGTATCAACTACTGAAAATAAAAATTTATTTTCCTACTTAAGAAATGCAAAACACAGCTACTGGCGTTCCCGTCTAATTACACCAAGAGGACGATAACTATAGCAGGTCGTGCAAGAAAAACGACTTTCAGGCTGCTCAACCGGTGAACCAAAACGCATTGGGCTACTGACATGCAAAAAATACCTGACCTCCTAGATTTTTGTATATACAAAGGTTTCTCAGTTAATCGCCTAATTGCCAAATCCTGCTTCGATATCCTAATTACCGTTAACGTCAACGCAAGCGAAAAAATAAACACACCGTCTTTGCATAATAAACAAACAAATTGGGAAATATTCAGAGAGTTATTAGATTTTAAACTCCCCAAAAATCCCTCGTTGAAAAGTAATTACGACCTAGACGAAGCCGTGCAAAATCTAACTAAGTCCATCCAGGAAGCTGCCTGGGAATCATCTCCGGAGGTTACAATCTCGAATGTCAAACAACAATGTCCAGGGATGATTAAAGATAAGATTAAAGAAAAAAGAAGGCTTCGAAAGAAGTGACAGGTGACGCGTGCCCCCTCGGACAGATCCCGGTATAACAGAGCAGTCAAAGAATTAAAACAATTACTCCATGATCAAAGACATTTTGAAATTAATAATTACTTAAGCAACTTAACAGCCACCGAAGCTACCGATTATTCCTTATACGGCGGGCTACCAAAAAAATCAACCGACCACAAAGACATATTCCCCCTATCAAAACCGAACAAGATGATTGGGCAAGAGATGACAAAGAAAAAGCCTATACTTTTGCCCAGCACCTGGCTACTGTTTTTACTCCTTATCTTCCGGAAATCACCCCTGCCGAGGAAGCACACATACGAGAAGTCCTGGAAATCCCGTTCCAAATGCAGCCACCCATAAAACCGTTCAAAAAGAAATACGCAAGTTTATACAAACCAAAGTAAATGTCAAGAAATCTCCAGGTTTTGGGGAATCCGGGATGAGGGAATCCGGACTATCACAATGATCTTCAATGCCATCCTAAGGCTTGGATACTTTCCCGCACAGTGGAAAGTCGCTCAAATAATTCTAATACTTAAGCCAGGCAAATCTCCTACAGAGGTAGCGTCGTATAGACCTATCAGTTTATTGCCTATAATCGCAAAGGTCTTTGAAAAGCTCATGTAACAACGAATGTTTCCTCTTATAGACGAAAATGAATTAATACCAAGGAGTCATTCGGCTTTCGACAGCAACACTCCACTGTCGAGCAAATACATCGAGTTGCCACCAAAATAAAGCATGACCTGAACACTAAAAGATATTGCACGGCAGCTTTTATAGATATGACCCAGGCGTTTGATAAAGTCTGGCACGTTGGCCTTTTAAACAAAATTTAAAAACGCTTGCCGCATACGATCTTCGTGATCCTTCAATCGTACCTCACAAATAGACACTTCATGGTGAAACATGGAATACCATTACATCTTTGTTCCCTATTACATCTGGGCTACCACAAGGCAGTGTGCTTGGCCCGGTGTTGTATCTTATGTTCACTGCCGACTTACCAACAACCAGAAATACTGTACTTGCTACCTTTGCCGATGATACGGCATTACTGACTTCAAACTACGACCCAGTGGTCGCTTCGAGATACCTCCAGAACCATCTCATCAAAATTGGAAAATGGATCAAAACATGGCGCATCCGTATCAACGAGCAAAAAACTGTACAAGTGACTTTCACAACACGAAGAGGAATATGCACCCCCGTCAGCATAAATGGTAACTCTAAACTCTAAAACTCTAAACTCTACCACAAAAACTGGAGACCAAATACCTAGGCATCCACCTCGGTCAGGGATTGACATGGGGTCCGCATATATGGAACAAGAGCCTCCAGCTAGGCATCGCTCTGAGAAAATATGACTGGCTTATAGGACGACACTCAAATCTTTCCCTCGAAAATAAACTTCTCGTTTATAAACTTATATAATAAACTTATAAAATAAACTTCTCGTTTATAAAGTTTTAGTAACAAATTAATTCAATTGTTTCCCACTAAATATAGTTACTAATTTAGTGCATTCCACTAGAAAAATAACCAGATTTTCTTTTGTTTCTTGAAAACATGTAAATTGAGGTGGAAATCTGGTGACTCTCTCTTGAAGAACTTCATTTGCGCAAACCACGCGTTGACATGAAGAGCAAAATTTAGAAGTTTTTTAAAAATAAGTAGTGCTAATAATACGTAATAAACCATTTAATTTAAATAAATTAGCAGTGCAATGATAATAATTAATGTTTTAAATTTTTTTTTGTTGAAAGAGATTTTTTTTGTTTTAGTGAAGTTTAACAATGATCACTGGAATGGGAATGTTAAATGGAAATTTAATTTTGAATAAATTTAAATGGATTTAACTTATGTCTGAAATACAGCTGGTGTTTATAATTCAACTTTAATTTATAATCCAAGATTTGTTTTTGAAGAAAAATAGAATTTTGTGGAATGTCAACCTTTTTCATTCTAAATCATATGGAAACATGAAGACTTTACAGTTTACTACTAATTCATGTCAGTAAATCTTTACAGGCGCCAAAATTTTTAATTTTGTACTTTATGTAAGGTAATTATTTACATTTTAAAGTAGTGCTACTAATGACAGAAATATTAATTAACAAGACAAAGGGAATTATACTGTCTGATAATTCAAGTTTCTTTCATTCTTTAATGATATCCAAATTTCTGTTTATTTTACTAATTTTAAGCGTTTTCAATTTCTTTAATTTAGTTAGTTTATTTTGTGTTTGTTTTGTTGAATAAAATTTGTCATTCGAATATTTTAAAAGTTCCTTCTGGTGTATCACTTTATTGATGTGTGGAGTTAATAATGTTTTCTAGATCTATATTATTTAGTACCTTATTAAAGCGACCCGCATAAATCAGTCTCATTCCTGTAAAGAACTTTCATAAACAATTGAGTTAGCCCGTGCGTTTTTCTTTGATGGTAAAAGGTAAGTGGTTCATATTTTGCTTATATCTTCACTGTACTTTGGCAAAATCTGTTTTATGTATTTGTTGGTGCTCCATATTTTAATTTAATTTTAACATATTAGCAATTTTTAATCAATCATCATCGTTTTATTAGGCATTTCCTAAATAATTATTTGAGAGCTTAAATAACATAACTATTGTCTTCCAAAACTTGGGGCATCCATTATTATATGCAACAGCTACATATCTCTACGTAAGAATATGTAGACCATAATATGTAATAAAAAGTAATAGAAAAGTTTGATTTGATTTGAGAAAAGTCTATAGTCGTATGTTTCGTAATATGGTAAACCCCCCTAAGCTACTATTCATATCTACACCTTTTTTTTCACAAAAATATGAATTTCAGATTAAAACTTATATAGATAAGATAAAACTGTAAATTACTTTTACAAAATTCGTTATTACTTTTAGTTTTGTTTTAACATACAAAGCATCTCATCATTCTTATCAGAAACATTACAAATTGCTTAGAATTTGCAATTAGCTGGTCACACAATTTCTGTATTGTACTGCGTCTGTGACTTACTATCTGATGTAAATATGGGTTCACGCCCTAATGTAAATTGCAAATTCGTTGTTTCATCTGAATTAGATACAAACACAATTTAATTTTGTCTGTGGTGTGAAAATTATCTAAAATTACATAACGTTAATACAGTTTGATCTGCTTCTGAGTTATTACGTAAATAAACTGGTCTGTAGTGGACGTATTGACGGTCGTATAATTGAAGTTACGGCTTTTTAATAAAAATTGCATAATATATGGATAAAATGCATTATTTATCTTTTATTGGCTACTTCTTTTATACGCAAACCAACGCTTTGGAAAGCCTTTGAATGCGTATTCGGCTGCGTTTGGTGGCGCTGTACACACCGAATCCAACGGTTCCAAATTTTTAAGCACTTGCCCGAAAACGAAGAGAATGTCGTTGCATCATTGCCTATCACACAGCTTTAAATGCAGCCTAAGTCATTCAAAACTAAATAACCAAGTAAACGATTACCGATATTAAATACGATTTTAGCCCTTATTTTTAGATAATGGTTACAATGGACCTTCCATAGCACTTCCAAGCAGGTAAATCAAGTGGTCAAGTTATGAGCGATTGACATACTTCATTTTGAAACCGGTCGCATTTATTAACAATTATCACATAGGATTTTATTTTTTATATTCAAAAAAATTATATTTATAGGATTTTATTTATAAAAATTATTAACAAACTTTTTGGGCTATTGTTTAAACAAAAACCCTAATTTCCAGTATAAGGTAACATCATTAAATAGCTATTGAAATTCCATCAGCGATAATAAGCCCAGAGCACAATCAAAGCGAATTGTTTTTTTACGGGCAGTTTTAATTCATTTAACTCGTTATAGTGATTTCAAAAAGTAAGCATTTTATTAAAAAAGTGCATGATATAAAAGTTGCAGCATACGCTTTTGTATTTCTGATAGTTTTTGAATTTTGATAAACAATGCAGTTGTTACGAAGAAAGGAAACATAATTGCCGTGTGCTAAGGATAAGGATTATAATCGCGTAGCCGTGCAGCACAAATTCGACGCCAAAGATATCGTGCTTACCCTACGGGCAGCCGCCCTCGCCAGTCGCAGGTCCCTTTTTATAGTTTTCCTGAAATTCTGAAAAAACTATTATTAACATAAATGTGATGAAATAAATAAAGATTATTAAAAGTTTCACAGTTTTATTAAAATATACCTGACAATATTGTTTCGACAGCTATGCTGTCATTATCAAAGGTAATATAATTATAAACAAACACGTCGCTAAGGTAGATACAAAATAGGTAACTAGATAAAATAATAATAATAATAATAAAAATTAATAATAAAAAAAATCATAATTAAACATCTAATACTTCCAGTAACGGAGAATTACTGAGCTCAAGTTGTTCATTCATTAAAGGTACCCTGAGTTTGTGTTTGTATATCTCAAAGGCTTCTAAAATGTCTAATTTGCGTTTGTTATTACAAAAATGTAGGAATTTAATATTATTTTGAGGAGTCATTGTGTGATTTTGTTCTAAAAGGTGTTTGGCGTAATTCGATTTTTCAGGATGTTTATTTTTGTAATGACGTACGTGTTCTTTATATCTTATGTCAAAATTTCGAAGTGTTTGTCCAATATATACCGAACTACAAAAAGAACAATTTAAACAAACACCTTTTAGAACAAAATCACACAATGACTCCTCAAAATAATATTAAATTCCTACATTTTTGTAATAACAAACGCAAATTAGACATTTTAGAAGCCTTTGAGATATACAAACACAAACTCAGGGTACCTTTAATGAATGAACAACTTGAGCTCAGTAATTCTCCGTTACTGGAAGTATTAGATGTTTAATTATGATTTTTATTATTAATTTTTATTATTATTATTTTATCTAGTTACCTATTTTGTATCTACCTTAGCGACGTGTTTGTTTATAATTATATTACCTTTGATAATGACAGCATAGCTGTCGAAACAATATTGTCAGGTATATTTTAATAAAACTGTGAAACTTTTAATAATCTTTATTTATTTCATGATTATGGAGTTCCACAAAATAAGGCTGGAAACAATAAACAATATTATTAACATAGTTTATAAAAATGTCCTGCCTGCAAGTGAAACCTTTGATATGTCATTTAACGTGCATTTTAATTACTAAAGTTTTATTTTAATCATGTTGTCAGGTTCATATTTTAAAACTAAAGATAGAAAATTCAATAAGCACGCAAAGGCTCGTAGTTCTAGACTTAATCGCTATTCCTAGAAATTCTATACGCTGTATACTTTTCAATTTAGTTTTTAGTAAGTAATTTAATGAACTTTTGAAGTATTGGTGTCTTTAAATTTCAACCACATTACATCTAATAATATATGTATGCAGTTTAATTTATTGTGGCTCGAAGTTTAAAGTGAATTGTATTTAACTCAATAGTATATGCAAGCTGGTTAAATTGTGCTGAGTTTCCACTTTAGTTGTAAATGCTTGTCGTATTGTTACTGAAATTTGTAGGGTCGTTCGTTTAAGGATAACCAATGATAAATACCTTCTACTAAAAATACCAACGAAGTCTTTTAATTGAAAGTTGGTTGGAGAGCATGATGAATTCGGGATATATTGATAGGTGTTAAGGATGACTATTGATTGCTAGTTACGCAATTTATTTGTTTGCAATTAAAAATTTAGAAGGTACTCATACCGTTTAACCCGGCGTTGGTCGGGTGAAAACGGGTGACATCAGTGGGGGTATAATGAAAAGATATAGAAAAAAACTTGTCTTTCTATCTTAATAAAATCTCATTGTTTTCGCTAGCGATGTGCAATCATTACTTAATTTTGTATACAAATATGAATTTGAAGCCATCTTGAGGCTTGTTTTCACCTAAGACAGGCAAGGTGCATGATTGTGATGATATATGCAAATATTTATTACCTTACCTGCAGGTTAATTTATAAAATATTTCTTACAAGTCAACGATTTGGTGGTTTTATTATAATTTTGTTGCTTATAAGGATTAAAAGACTTGTGGGATGAATTAAGTTGTTGTCAAGCAGTTCCTTGGGAACAACTGAGAAATAAAGGTAAATGTTGCGATTTTTTTTATAGAAAATGTATTGGTCTGAAAATACAAATCTCTGCGTTTTACCATGGCAATCTGAACTTATGTAATTTAGTTGTTATTTTATAGTTTGGATATCTAAAATTATGTAAATTATGTTCAATAGGATGTAAGGATCGATTTTGTAGGAATAGAAGGATGTAACTAGGTGGTTTTAATTAATTAATTTAAATTTTAATTGATAATTAAATGCATTTAAAAAACGATTTGGCTGACAAGCTCTAACCATCTTATTATTATGTTTTAGTACAAGTATTTGATATCTTTAAAAAAAGAATTTTTTCTATCTAACTATAGAATTTGTTTAAACAATTGTTAATAATTATAAACAATCATGGGATAAAGTAGATTTAGTCCCAAATACTGACTTTTGTTTGTAACTAGAAAAATCACTATAGCAGTGTTTTGTTTTTGAAAAAGAATAAATACAACAAGCGTTTTAGTGACAAATTATCTGTACATTTAGATCTTTCAAGCAGTGCATATGTGCCAACCAACCAACCAACCAACCAAGTGCAATGTAATTAATAGTTTGTTGAAGTTCTTTGAGTTTAGGTAGTTTGTTTTAACAATAATTTATTTTCAGTTGAAGTAATATTCAGTGCTGTGAATTTTATTAGTAGATATTTTTTTCGTAAGATCATTTTTTATGAGTTATGAGATTATCAACCTTAATTATAAATTGGTTGATCGAGCGGAATTGATCAATTTAATAATTTAATGGACTTAACTTTTCTCAGGAAAACAGCTGATTTTTAATAATTTGGATTACTACCATTTGATTTGGATATTTACATAAAGAGAGGCAAATTTTTGTATTTCATTCATCTTAGTTATGAACGATATGAAAGAAAGAGGATTTCTGTTTTGTTACTACATTAGTTGGTAATTGAAAAAGCGCCAATAGATTGATATTTTCTTAATATCTTAAATATTTAATTAGTTTGATTTTAGTGTTTAAGATAATACGAATGACAGAGATATTACTTCTGAAGATAAAAAGAATTAGACTATCTTAGACTTCTTAATTGATGGGAAGCCAGCGTTGTTCTTAGTGTTGAAATAAATTGAGAATGCTATTAATGAAAAGTATCAGAAAAAGGAGAATTAATATATTACTTATCTATATATAGTTGGAAGTTCTTTATATGCATAATTAGCGAAGAGAAGGTTTTTGTAAAGTAATTTTCTTAGTTAATATTTGAAATTATTATCTTAAATTAAAATTAAGATTCGATTAATCCATAAAAAATCAATTACGGAATCAAATATTTAACTAATAAAATGAGGTTATAATTTTATTGACAGCTTGATAATTCTTTTTCTTGTTTACCTCAATAGAGGGGCTTATTTGTAAAAATCAATTCTATTCATCATTCATGTTTGATTGGAAAATTTGATTTTTTTACTCCAAGCTCAGACGGTAAAGGGGAAAACAAAACCACAAAAAAATTTTTGAAAAAAGTACATATCTTTTCTCCAACGAGAAAGCAATAAATTGTAATAAAGTTATAGTTTGAACAATTAATAGTAAACAATCTAATTTTACAAAAATAAAAGAATAGCCTATAATACCCAAAACAATGTTGAATAAAAATCGTTAATTTTTGATTAATATTATGATAATTATTGTTATTGTATAGTTATTTGAAATTAAATGTTCAAAAAACCATCAAAGATGCATTATAAATGTTAAAAATTATCAAGAAATACAAATGTAATCAACTAATACTATATTAATTATATAATCCAAATACACGTACAAATATAAGTATGTTTATAGTATTTTTAACTCAATGTTAGTAAATCAGAAATTGATTACAGAAGTATGTCTCCCTTCAATCTTCAACTCTGACAATAATCATTCCCCATAAAGCTACTAATTCGTCAAGGCCTTCACATAAATCGAATAGTATAATTAATGGTATCAATTATTGATCCCAATCAACATAGACTCTCGAAAATTCCTTTGCTAATAATTATTATAAATTATGTATGTACGAAAAAATAATTAATTCCGTTCTTACTTGATTTCCCCTATAGTGAAGATCAGCTGACTACACGAAACCTGATTTTTCTGTTTTAACAATGATAAAAGGATTTGTACATGAAGAAAATGATCGATGTTTTTATGTGCTCGAACACTTGGCCTGCCTTCAATGATTTCTACTCTCATGATTGTAAATCTAGAACTTCTTCATAAATCGGTTCAAAAATGGTTCGTAAATCAATATTTAAAGAAGTCTAAAATATATCACGAACAAGTCATTCAAAACACAAAAAGCACAAAGAATCTGCCTTTCCTAACTAAATAGCGGGTAATATATGGTATTTACAGAATTAAATTTTTATTAATCCTGAATGTTTTCAGATAGATTGATTTTCTAATCATCTCACAGAAATTGCATTTGATTCTAGATGATTTTAGAGGATTATCCCAAAAAATAGATTATTTCACACAAATGTTGTGTCACAATTTTCCTGGCATTATCCATTTATACAATTCAGTTTTTAAAATTGTGCTTATCGGCAAGGACAAAAGTGAAATAAGCTCCTTTGTCTGGCACATTGTATAGCAATTAACGCAAAATAAATAATAAATAAAAAAATCTTAGAAGAACATATCCCACTGAAAACTAGAAAAAGAAGTGGAAAATCTTCAAATCAGATAACAATAATCAAAAATAGATAAATTATCAAAAGAATTTAACAATTGCAAGATTTCCTAGAAAAAATGAACCAAAATTGCTCCTATAGACAACTTATCCTATCAAAAATCATTTCATGGCTGCAAAGCTAATGAGTTATTTTTTAATATTTAAGTAATAGAAATCAACCTAAATACCAAAGTTCTTGATGCTAGACTGAATTTGAATTGTAACACCGATTAAAAAACCAATTGCTGTATTCAAACTGAACTGTTGCTTAAACTTGTGTCATAAACTTACTCAATAAGTAGCTCTAAAATCTATTCTACATACCATTGCGGGTTGTTTCTTGAAAAATGTCAGTTAAATTATTAAAAGTCTGAATCAGAAATTCTCAACTAATATTCTGGCAAGTTTACAAAAGAGGTGTTATTAGATATCATTGTTTACTATCATCAGAAATTCTGGAATGTAAAAATAGAATCCTGCAGAATGGGATTATGTTCAATCGAGAAGGACATTGTTTTCACTTCAAAATGATTTCCTAATTTTTAGTTTTTTTATAAATGTAAAATAAAGTGTGTAGTTCACTTTAAAGAACACCCAAAATGCCAAATAATATTAAAGTAGCTAAAAGTAAAATAAATATAATTTTATTAATTCCCCCAATGTTGAAACTTTGTTTCCAACCGAAAAGTTACGTTGATAAGCGGCTTTGCTAGGAAACATATCCTGCTTGCTATCTATTAAACTGATATAAATATAGTTTGAATGCTTAGAAATGTTAACGTCTTTTTACGTCAATCGAACTTGCTATAGTATAGTGAATATATTTGCTGTTGCTGTTAAATATTTTATCTGTGAGGTGGTGTTTTCGAAGAAAATGTCAAAATTTGATAAAATATTCTTAGAAAAATGTTTCCAGTTCGTGAATTGAGCAGAAAAACATCAATTATAATTCAATTGTGCTTAACATGGGAAGATTATTTCTTATATTGTTAACTAATATCACGTTAAAGATTTTAGCCTTGGCAATAAAAATATATTTTTAGTTGCAATGGTGTTGGTATAACGTGGCGTTATAAGAAGTACTTTGACTACGTCAGAGAGGGTGAACAAAATCCAGCTGAAGGTCCTATCAATTGAAGCACTTTAAAGAACAAACACTATTGGTGCTAAAATAGCCGGCGCAGAATAACCAACAAGTACAAGTACAAATCCTTTAATAAATAGAAATGCCCACACAAACTATTATAAATTATAGACACTCAAAATATATGTCATTAAAGATTAGCCATTATGTAGTAAACAATTAAAACAGATGAAATAAATTAAATCAAAGTAATAGTAATGTAACCAATTATAATTATATAAAAGTAAACAATTATAACGGATTCAATAAATAAAATTAAGAACTTACTTACAAAGCGCCTGGTCACGATTATGCGAAGCGTAGAGTTTTAGTTGAATAACTTAAAATGCAATGGTTATCAGTTATTTGTGCGGTAAATCGAGGTTGCATTTACACGAAAGGCCTTACGCATATTTCCGACGCATAATATACTTCAATTTTAGTATGATACAAGTTGCAAAACTGGCCAATTGCAGATATTTCAATTTTTTAACTCTACTGTTTAACAAAAAGTAAATATATAAGATATCGTTTCAAAATTACTATGAACTGTACGTATCTATTAGAGCAGGTGTAACTAGGTGTTACAAAAGATTATATAACTAATAACTATGAAGCTTTGTTGTAAGTAAAACTTTGTAGTAGCATAATTTAATTTTTTTAACACTAAAATGCATATGTAGGTGCAGTTTTTACAAATACTAGTTACACAACACTATAATTTACCGGCGTCTCCTAACCACATATTGTATTTGACTAATTGCCAATACGTATTTCGGCAACGATGTTACCCTTTACTCGGCATAAAACCGTCTGGAGAAAAACGTAACATCGTTACTGAAAAACGTATTGGCAATTAGTCAAATACAATGAGTGGTTAGGAGACACCGTTAAATTATAGTGTTGTGATAAGCCACAGTCCTTACAATCTATTATTACTTTGTACACATATAAAAAAATGCTCGTTTTGTTATTTACCTGTGATTTACAAAATTGTTGAATAGTTTCAAGAATTTAATTATGAAGTGTTATATTGCGATGATATGGATCATTTGATTGAAAATTTCATGAGTTTACAACATATTAAAAAGAATCAATAGGCTACGATAGGTATCGGGTTTAGCCAGATAACACTTATATGATTATTCATGCAACAAATGAAAGGATATACATGCTAGGACAGTTGTTTTATTCATGCTAAAGACTACATGCTTGAATATAGATAGTTTTATCAAGTAAAAATAGTAAAAGTAGGACCATGATAGGTATAGATAATATTTAATCTAATTTTATTAAAAAGGATATTTTATAAAAAGGAATATTAATTAATTTGATTGTTTTGTACTAAAACATGAAGCATGTAACTCATGGTACATGTTTAGGATAGTTTTCCATTCTTTATAGATTTGTATCTTTTTAAATTTGATGTGCCGATGTTACGATCGCAGATAGTATTTTCGTTGTCCTAGTAAGCTGAACCAGTTTCGGGATTATATCTCACTGGAAATATGTAAAATAGGTCATTATTAGAATGTCTATTGCAGTACATTTAACTTACTAATTCCTGTAATTAATGGATTTGCTTAAATAATTAAAGAGAATCAGCTGTTTGGATATGTTGGAGGTTTTTCAAATTTTGATTTTAATAAAACATTTTTCATCATTGTCTGAACACAAGCACTTGGAGGACTGTATGCTAGAGAAGTTTGAGTATAATTTGATTTCATTTATGTTGGTATTTGTGTAGGATCTTGTATAGCATCGTTGAACTCCTAAAACGAATAAACAGATTTTTCATTTGAGTTTTTCTTTTATTGTAAATATGTTTCTATGTAAACTGCATATGTATGAGTTACCTTAGGTAGCCATGTAATCATTTCTTGTGCAAGTATAGCTGGAGTCAATGAGTTTGTAATTAAGTTTTAATGAGATTTTCTGACCGTTGGTCGTTTTGTTAATTTTCTCAGTTAATGTTAATTTTAGACTAGAAGTGTATCATGTTGTTTTAATCGTTATTTTGCCAGCTACCTTTCTGTCTTTTTAGATTTAAGATTAGTGCTGATTAAGATGAACACATGTTTTCCGGGAGTGACGTCATGATACATTTTTTATATGCGATTGGTTTGAAAATTTGTGTTGTGCTTAATTTGAATTTTTTATTTTCGTTTTAACCAAAAATAAAAATAAATGTCTGTGTTTGAATTTATTCATGTTTTTATTTGATGTTCATACAAGTATCCATTGTTCTTACCTTCATACAGAGTTTATGTTCCTGTTGTCTAGCTGCAGAACTACAAATGCTTTGGTAGTAAGTCTCGTTCCAGGTACAGGAATTATTAAGGTTGAAGTAAATATTTTTATATCATGCTCTATTAATATAAACCTGAGTCAGCTTAAAAAGGTAAACGAAATTTAATGTGTGATATTTTATTTGACCTTATTGTTGGGGATCATCGCAATATATTTACTGACTTTTGAACCATTCCCGTTAACATTAAAATTTTCAATAGTTATTTACCGTAAACTAACTAACAATTTTACAAAATAATGTGAAAACAATAATGTATGCTATACTTCAACCATAAATACATGAAATGAGTCATTTTCGTAATCACAGCGGAATAAAGAAATATGACCCGAGGTGAGATAAGATAAGAGTGCAAATTTCACGTTGCTAAGAATTCAGTGACGTACGCTAGAACCAACAGATTTCCATTGCTTCATTCGCATTTATTTTTAATTAAAAAAGGGTTTGTTCCGTTAATGAATCTTTCTAGCTCATTTTTGTTTATTTTATCATTTAGATTACAGCGTAATTCTAGATGCATTTTACATTTTCGCTCACGTGTTTGTGATGACTCATTTCATGCATTTATGGTTGAAGTATAGTCATCCACGGACAGTCATTATCAATGTTATAAAAAGTATTGTTATACAAATCTTTTAGAAAAAATTAATGTTTAAAAAAAAGGAATTTTTTAAAGTATTTAACTATGCATTCTGTTTAAAATATTAAGCTAACGTAAATTAGTTAGATATAACTTTATGGGCGAATTTAATAACAGGGGTTTGGGCTTCGTTCTATATCCACGGAAAACTTCCATGTTACATGGAAGTTGGAGCAAGTTACTAAACATTTTACAATTAAAATAAGAAAAGCTTTTAAAAATTCTAAATAAAACAACCGTTAACTAATCCTCAAGATCCCCGATAAAAAGTTTAAATTTTTCGCCTTTTAAACTTCCAAAGTATTTCAATAAAAAAGAACTTCGTCCAACAGGAGGTTAAATCACGACTGGGGTTCAAAACCAAGTTGTCCACACCAGCCAATCGAATCGATCTTGTCATTTTTCGCAGCACTCCAAAAACGAGAGAATTATGTGTATAAAAAATTGTTTACTAGGAACTATCTCAATCGCTTTAATAGGGGTTACCATAAAAGCGATCAAACATAACTCATTATTCACTCGTTTCTCTTTCTCCGTATGAAGAGAAACCGTAACTTCATGCATCAATAATTAAGAAAATTGCCTCGGTTTTCATCTTATAATATTAACAGGAGTGATCATTAAATTTATACGTTGTTTATTCTGCTAAATAAGGATGGGACCGAGTACTCCTACAAAATTAATTAAACACAAAGAGCTAACTAATCTGAGATGCGTAGGTAAACAAAATTTGAATTTAGCGTGCCACGCAATTTCTGTACATAACATAACAGCAACCATGGGATACAAAAGAATGTTCAATATACAATAGATTACTATTAGTTTCAAGAAGACTTGAAGCTCATGTGTGAAAGTGGTGTAGGTTGTTGCAGCAATTTTCTGAGGAAATTGACCTGTTCTATATATCCATATAAGAAAGACAGTTTATTTTGGGCAGAGTAGAAACTTTCAAAACTAGGAATACTTTTAGAAAGTCTTTTAATCCGTAAAAGTCCTTTCGCGCACTACAACTCTCGAAAGTTAAGACCTTAAATAAGTTTGAAATACCTACTTGAAAACGATCAAGAAGTAGAACCTGCTAGGTTGGATTTTGTAATAAAAATTGTTTGTAGATGCATTTAGCAGTTTTAGAAGTAAAGATAAAATAAAAGTAGGTTGATACTACTTTCAAATTTCAAAACATGCCAGTGTTAGTTAAAGTATTTCTCGTTTTACTAATTTGCAATATTACTGTGAATTTGCTTTACATTTCTCATTCTTGGCTACCCTGCTACAAAACTGTTAATGATGAGCCTGCTGTTTGTCCATGTAAAAAAGTAAAGTTAGAACATAGCGTCGAAAAATAGCAATATTTATACATATACAAATAAATTGTAGGTACATGTTTTATTATACATTTTTTGAAAAAAAAAATAGTATTTTGTATTAAAGAAATTTATAATAATTGTTTTCAGGCCCTCCGTGGTCGAGTGGTAGATATCCTGCTTCTCGATCAGAGCGACAAAGGTTCAAATCCCGGTTGCAGTTGAATTTGAAACATTCAGTACAATCGTATTTCAGCTCCTTAGGGTAAGGTATAAGAGTTGTATGACTTGCTACAATAGCTCCATTACCTGTGTTGCACTCTTATAAGAGTTTGTGTTGACCCCGATACTGCAAATGCGGAAAGGGAATATATTATGTATGTATGTTATATGTTTTTAAATGTTAATGTATTTTAGTATGACGACAGAAATCATTATTGAATCCTTAATTATCAATCTTTTTATTAAAAAGGAAATATGTTTTGATTGATAGATATAAAACATTCAAACAAATGTCAGAAGTTTACTGTCTCCAGCCTTACTTTGTGGAACTCCATAATCATGAAATATAATATAAATACAAAGATTAGTTAAAGTTTCACAAGTTTTATTAATATCTTAACCTGACAATATTGTTTCGACACTTTAACTAATTAAAATTAAATTTAATTAAATTTAAATTGTAAAACTTTAACTAATCTTTGTATTTATATTATATTGAATGTCAGAAGTTATTCTTAAGGATACTTATAATTGGTTAATTCTTTAGCTTAGATAACATTAGCTAGTGCAAACTGCAATTTACTATACACTGTGATTAAGGACCGAATGATCGGACTTTGAGGATAAGCTTCTTTGATCATTAGAAACATAAAACCTTAGTAACATTTTTTGATTAAATGAACTTAAAAATTTCGAAAATTTTGCCCAATGTTTACAGAAAAGCACGTATAATTGATGCAGGTCAGTGTTGTTAAGTCGAATAGAAACAAATGCAAGCTCTTTAGAAATTGACAACATCATTAAAAACGTGACAACTGTTTAGAAAAGCACAACAAGGATGCAAACGGAACACATTCCATTTTGGATGTTGTTGAAATAAAACATACTATTAATCCGGGGGATTCCCCTGCATTCTAATAGGAAACGCAGACAGAAATCGCATCATTTTAGTACTGACCCATTTAATGATATCATTAATTCGATTTGATATTCGTTAATAAACAGATATTAGTTTGAATTAAATAAAGACATGTTTAGATAATTTGATTATCCAACAATAAGTATTATTTTTTATTGGAATTCTAGAACATTCCATTAGTAAAACCTTATGATTCTTTTTGATGTTTTGTTTCATCGACCCTGATTGATGATTGACGGATTTGTTTACATAGTCAAGTACAAGTACTGTTACGTTTTATTACTATAACCTGCAGTGTAAGGGGCTTGGAATTTGTTATTATTTGAGAAACCAAATAGTATTGTGTATCTCCTTGAACTTGACCTGAAAATACGTGTCACTACCACGTGTACTATAATTTTTTATTCACAAACCTGCAGTATTGTATTACACGTAGGGGTTAATGTGCCTATTAAAAGAATTTGAAATTGTCTTATTAAACAGAAATAACAAAACAAAAACATCGTTTTTGAAACATAATATCCACCGAGAGGTCGTTGCTCAACACGCTTTCTTTATTTAATTCTGTTTACCTATCTGTTCTTATGCTACGAAATACTTGGCCAAAATCAAGACGTGTTTATTACTTTATTACGCTACCCTTGCATATTCTAGAAACAAGTAGTGTTGTATATCTCCTTGAACTTCAAAATAGGTGTCATGTGCTTTCTGACTATTAAATTTGAAAACATTGGGTTAAACTTCGATGCTGTTTTTCTCCAAAACTATAAAAGTACAAGAAAAATGGTATATAGGAATTTTTTTCTTTAATGGTTATATAACCACTGGCAAAGTCTGACTATGTCTTAAGGGGATACGGTGTATATAAATAGTATCATAGATTTTTAAAATCTTAAACCTTACATGCTGATATAAAGATTCTGATAATCGATTTTCAAGAACTAATATGAAACGTTAAAAATAATCAATTTGTTTTTACCAAATTGATTATTTATTACTTTGTAATATGAAGTAGCTGCTAGTTTTACTTTATCGAACTGGTGAGTAACGTATCTAATCTAATTTATGGAACAATTTTAAATGCAAAGGAAAATGTGATGTTTAGCCTGCAATAAACAGAACATTTGATATGGTTGGGCTAAGCAATGGAATGTAACTGGAGATGGGCTTGGGATTGAAGATTGAAGATATTGATTATTTCAATAATGCTGTAGAAAAAACGTTGTGTGCCATTCGTGCTCAAAATAACTTTGGTGGTCTCTAATGAATTTTTGACTCGGATACGCCTTGTTAAAAGATTCATTCTTCACCAGCAAAGTAGCACAACGCGCACTAAATACACAAATAACTATTAAATTTCAAGTTAGCGCATATGTTTAATCTCAGCTGTACTCGTATAATTCTGTATATCTGGATAACAACGAAAATTTACGACTTAACCTGAGGAAAATTCAAATGGTAAAAAATTTTAAAATTTTCAGCACGTCAATGAAGTCATCTAATTCCCATATATGATTTTCAACTTCAGTTACATGTTTAATAGCTTTTTCCCAATTAGCTGGTGTAACATTTTGAACAGATTACATGAAGAGATGTTTTACATCAGCTAATTTAAATGTGGTGTTTTTTCTTGATACCTCACCTTTTATCTGACCCAAATACTAATTCTATTGGGTTAAGCTGACAATGGTAGGGAGGTAATCTTAAAACTGTTGCTTGATGTTGTTTAGCTAAGTTATCCACTACATATCGTACATCAGCTTAATATTGCTTCACTATTGCAAGCAATTCTGCTTATACCATGTCGGGTTCAAAGAGAATGGCTTTCCTAGTGAGCAAATTTTGAATATCTGCTTTTCGGGTGTTGCTATTTGGAACACTATCGACTTTTCTGCTGTGGTATGAAGCATAGTCCATCACGATTACTGAATCTTTTTTGATTTCTTGCAGCATGGCTTCAAACCTTTCAAAAACTGTTGCATTCATTGCTTTATGATAGTCATCGGTTTTGCTGGATTCAAACATTAGTAACTGATCTTCTACAAATCCCTCTTCTGAAACAATATGTAATATGATAAAGCGTTTTTCCTTTACTAAATGTAAATAGTCATATTAGATAGTCCAATGCCTTCAAAATAACTAACAATGAAAGCAAGAATATTACCTGATGGAGTTTTGCAGCCCGGCGAAAGACCATGTAAAAATGCCTGCCTGTATGATGTAACGGTGGTATCAACCCATACTTCTTCTACTGTATGATTTGCGTTGATCCATGTTTCATCTAAATAGTAAATTGTTCTACCAGCAGCTTGAAATGCTTTTATTTGTCTTAAATATTTACGCCTCCATGCAACTATCTCATCTGTCTCTTTAATTAAGCTAGACCGCTTTTTTTTTGACCAACTGCAGAAGATAAGTTGCAGTAAAATTAAAATGTATAAGAACAAAAATTAGTACTAACTAAAAACCCATTTAGCAATTTGTAAAATGTACTTAGTGATATTATTATACCTAATTCTTCATTGCTAGATAGTGCAGTATGTATTTTGTCCAAGGTAGGTGGTTCATTACGAAAATAAAATGAATGTAGTAAGCGTCTTATGTCACTGTTCATACCATACCATATATTATCCGAAATAGCTCTATTGCGATGATAATACTTTGGTTTTTGGAATGATATATAATAATAATAATAATAAAATATAAAATATGGTATAGGTATAATAATGACATTTGCTTAAAAACATTATAATCTGGATACTTGCGGTTGTACCAGTAAATTCAACACATTGTGTCTTCGAAGCGTCTTTAGTTTTCTGCACTGTAACTTTTGAAAATATTTCTAATGGTAGTTTTGTCATTAACTGTAAAGTGTCTTGAAGTCCGTTTTTTAGGTGGCGACAAAACCATATTTCCCTCGGCCATATTCAATATAATTACCTACAATACAATAAAATTGTAAATAATTACAATTTTAATTATATGTTTACGTACCGACTTCAAACTCCAACAACAGCGAGATTGTCTTGAAAAAGATAGTTTAATTGAGAAATAACAGACGAGCAATGATAAAACAACAAATAATAACACCTTGATCGAACGTTTACGTATCTCACAATTACCGATGTTGCCATTTATTTATTTGTTACTAATATGCGTATTGTTTTCTATCGAATTATTATATGCTACATTCGTGTAATGTAATATATTTCAGATTGTTTGCTGTCTAAACAAAAACTGATATTAATTGCTTTAATTTGTAATCGAATAAAATAATTCATTGTTTTCACCACAATGTGCGGCAACTTTTTGTACAAACTGGCAATTTTGTACGAACTGCATCCAATTATCTCTGCACCCCTTTTTTGGTTTATAGGCTATATTATATTTTCTTATTGTTATATTTTCTAGTGTAAAACTGTCCTATCAATTACACAACAGCTTTTTAAATGTCCGCTCTTAAGTGGGCGTTTTATTTACTCCATCTGTTGAACTGGAACTAACTCTTTCTGTTGAACTGGACTATAGATATTCATGCAGTTATAAAAAAAACGAGCGTAGAAGCCCGGAAAAGGATTTATTTATTTATATTGTTTCAATGATTAATGATGATTATGATTTATGTTTCTACTGATTTGCTGATTATTTTAAACAAATAGTTTTTAAGAACTTTGAGTCTTTTTTACTCTCAATCGGAAGAAGACGCTTTAAAACATTTTTTATACAATTCAATTAAAACTCACAGCAAAAGTGTTGTTATTAACTTTAAAAGAACTAAATACTATTTGAACATTCCCTTTTTCTAAAGACCTCTGTCTTTGCTCGTAAGCTACCGAACCAAATTAAATATTTGAAAAAAAATAAATTTATTTCTGCATATAACACTAAAATATTAAACTTAAGCGCCATACTTTTCTTTTTATAGGACGATATGTAATAAAAGGTATCCAGTTTTAGGGATAAAATCATTAAGAGTAAATTAAATAAATTTTTCTCAGAAAGTATATGCCATATATCTATAAAATTCTTGTAGCGGTTAGAATATCTCTTGTAAAAATATGCTATTAATTTCCTGACAAGAAAAAGTTTTATATATAAATAATAGTAAACTATGTTTTCTTGTTTATTAATATAAAGATAACGTCAAGAGTTTTTTGATTAAACACTTCGTAGGCATTATTTTCCTCAAAAACTGTTTCTAATTTTAACAAAAAAAAGATTTTTAGTGACAAACGGTTTGGACAAAAATACGTAAAATGAAGTGATGTACTCACTCCAATTATACTGATTTTAGCTACTTTTATCACCTTCATTATAAAAGTATCATCAGGGTTATATAGTTTATGTAGTAACATAATTTCGAAATGGACAAAGTGAAAGAAACGCAGCAAAATCCATGAACATTAAAGGGCCTATAACCCTTAAAGGCGAGTGGTGGTGTATCGTGTTACTTCTCGTATATCTGGACTACCTAGATTTCTACAGTTCATTCAAATTTAAAAATGAAGTATTGTGATAACAATGAGAATCAATGTTGTTCAACTCATAATTCAACAATTATATAGTTATCAAAAGCTGGGTATGATAATTCACTTAAAGACATAGTAAAGGAATCAAAATAAATTTATAATTTATAATGAAATAAATAAAGATTATTAAAAGTTTCACAGTTTTATTAAAATATACCTGACAATATTGTTTCGACAGCTATGCTGTCATTATCAAAGGTAATATAATTATAAACAAACACGTCGCTAAGGTAGATACAAAATAGGTAACTAGATAAAATAATAATAATAATAATAAAAATTAATAATAAAAATCATAATTAAACATCTAATACTTCCAGTAACGGAGAATTACTGAGCTCAAGTTGTTCATTCATTAAAGGTACTCTGAGTTTGTGTTTGTATATCTCAAAGGCTTCTAAAATGTCTAATTTGCGTTTGTTATTACAAAAATGTAGGAATTTAATATTATTTTGAGGAGTCATTGTGTGATTTTGTTCTAAAAGGTGTTTGGCGTAATTCGATTTTTCAGGAACTCCGTTACTGGAAGTATTAGATGTTTAATTATGATTTTTTTTATTATTAATTTTTATTATTATTATTATTATTTTATCTAGTTACCTATTTTGTATCTACCTTAGCGACGTGTTTGTTTATAATTATATTACCTTTGATAATGACAGCATAGCTGTCGAAACAATATTGTCAGGTATATTTTAATAAAACTGTGAAACTTTTAATAATCTTTATTTATTACATGATTATGGAGTTCCACAAAATAAGGCTGGAAACAATAAACAAGATTATAATTTATTGCTTCTATGTACCGTAGCCACTTTACTTAAAAAGTGATTATGTTCAACAATTCTGTAGATTAAAAACATGACCGTTTGTAAAACTGTTACTCATATTTAAATTAATTAAAGCACACATAACATCAATATGTGTCTGCTCCTGAAACTTTCATCATTTTTTATGTAACAAAAAATCATTACTCGTTTAACAAACAGGTTTAACATCATATAAAAGGACTGCTCACTACAAAAGCAAACAATAAAAAAGTTACATATTCACCCTTTTTGTGTACTAGTTTAAACCTCTGCATGACTAAAAAAATATATAATACAATGTTTAAAGTGTCAGCTACACTCTTAACCACGGTAACATAAAACTGAATCTTTTTACTATATAGCACTGACAGTCTACACTTCACATACTTTTAGATTTCATAACAGAGAACTACAAAGGATCAGCTTTATTTCTCTAGAAGTCTACGTTTGCGAGACTAAAGAGCCCCAAGAAATAAAAGAATATTAATATATTTTCAGAAGCGGTTCATTTTATAATCTGCTTTTAGAAAAACTCAACTTTGGTATTCGTATTCAAATAAATAGTGGAATTCTGCATCGTAAAGCAATATTCTCGAGAAGCAATCGATTCAATAACGCCAGTACTTTTTGTAGATACTCGTGTGAAAAAGAAAATTCTTTGCATCTGAAGTTATCTGATATTTGGAGGATAAAATATTCGTTCTAAAAATACTAAACGAAATGCATATATACTTTCAAAGCAAAAAAAATAAATAAAGTCATTGGCTATCCATCACTGATATTTTCATAACTTTGAATTTTAAAATATGGCAAAAATAAATATAAATATTTTTAATAAATTCTTGACAAGTTTATCAGTAGCGTGTGACAGCAATAATGCTTAGTCGACTTTTGGCGGCTTAACGACCGCCTGTGCAGGATTTATTTCGGCGCAGCTCATGCGTTTAATATCCGATTTAAATAACGAGGCTTTAGAGCTGTGTCTATGTCTATATCCGGCAGATCCTGACACTAAAAAGATGTTTTATAGCTTTCCTCAGCGAACGGCAACTTTCAAGTTCTTTAGTAAATGCCATTCGTATATTGAAAATTTTATTTAAGGTGTACGTTCCTAACCCTGTTATGTAAGGGTTGAGGTTTCTTTAAGATTCTATCAACTTTAAGGTTGGCACCGCAGTATTTTATCTTATGTAAACTTATTTTACTTTAATCTGACAATTTTTAAGATAAATATTAATTTACTTTAAAAATTGCAAGGTCTCATCACATCAAGTCTAATAATAACATTGCAAACAATGTTTAACAAGAACTTATTGCTGTTTCTACGCTTTGCCATCAAGGAATTAAGCCCCGGAACCACTTTTATGCAGTTTGTTTATTGTAATCTTTTAAAATACAATGCCCAGGCCATTGTCAGCCGCGCATATTATTTATAGAGTCAGGAGTTAATCCTTTACGGGCAGATTTTCGTGAAATCTCTTTAGGAGGCATATTTAAGGTCATTAAATCGTTGTATTCATTCAGACTTTTGAGAATAAAATAAATAAAACTCCATTTAGTCCCAGCAAGAAATTGTGTTTCCACCACAATTTCGATCTGGTTTTTTACGTATACTATACTGAAGGTGTTATGATAATAATATATAAACCCCAGCTTGGTTATTTTACTTTAAATGGTTACTTTTTAAGTACTTGTTTTACACCTTTCAGAAGCGCGAGGGCGCTAAAACCACCACTGCAGAGTTGCCAGATGTCGGGTTCCCTTCTCAGTATATTCAAAGTGACCTTCCATAGCAGTTATACGCTTGTTAAAATACTGTAAGGAATCCGTTGCTGGCTTTTGGACTATCACTTTTTAAAAGACGACTTGGAACTGAAATGAAAAATACGCTATTATATTTCAGCTTATGAGGGTAGGATCAGGTAAATTTGTGTGCAAGTTTTATTGGAACATACCAAATCGTAATTCTCTTATTCTGACCTGCTTTGTTCTTTTACCTATTTTTCAGATAATTCCCAATAAATTCGATGTTGGATAAACTCTGTATAACGTCTAGAATTTTTCAGGTTTCATTAGGATTATCTTGATCTGACTATGAGGACGTAAACTTGTCAGGTTTACTGTGGTAAATAGAAATAATGCATACTGAAATCAGTAGTCGTTCAACAATGGTGAGATCCTGCTCTAACAGGTTTTTCCAATTTCTCGCAAAATTTAACACGCCCCTATCCATGACAGACAGCTGCGGCACAATTTTAATTTTATATGAACGCCATCACACACTATATTTCGAAATTCTATGGATTGTGCCTTTGGATAACTGAAATGTTAAAGCTTGACCGGTTGCGAAGCAACTTCGTTGCAAAGCTTCCCTAACACGTTCCGAGATGTTCTTCGAGAATCTAGTCTATTTTTAATTTAATAATAGACCTACGTTCACGCCATTTATTATCCACCTACTGATAGCCGTTTCCGATGGTGCCACACCTTTCCCATTGCAACAACATTCTCTTCGAAATGCACGTTGAACTTGCACTATTGACTTTGTTTTTATAAAAAGTCTCTACTGTAAAAATTCATTTTTGAATGCTTCAAAATAAAACCCGATTACCATCGAACACTTTATTTCGTTCGCACAGGTCTATCATCTGAACCAACCCGCCTTGCGTGGGAAACACTGTACTTTAAAACACCTCTTGAATGACAAAACATTATTTATTAAATAAGTATGAATTCTGACTATAGCTAATATTATTTTGGTAGATGGTGAGAGCAAGGCAGGGGACAACTGGTGACAGCTATTGGACAGTACTGTTTTGTTTTATCTTTGCTTATAGTGCAAAAATTTTGATAAATAAAATATACAGAAAGTTGTTATAACTTTTATTTATTATTACTAAACATTAAATTTAGCCATTTTTTGTAAGTCAATGTCATATAGTTCATCCGTTTCCTTCTTTTCCTCTGCCGTTTCTTCTGTATGCGTATTTTTTTCCTCTTCTTATACCTTCTGCTAGCAAATACGGATGAAATACTTGTGAAAGGTACTCATAGAACACATCTGCTGTCATCCAGCTGTTATCGTTACGACCATTTCTCCATTCAACTGGAACAGACTGAGAAATGTGCTCGGGTATTCTCTTGTACGGATACATTATTATTGGACAACAGGTAAACCCACTTGCAAAAAACGTAAATACTCAGTAATGTTTTCTTTTGATGAGCCTTGAGCAATGGTGTAAACGATTTCAATTCTTTGGGATCTAAAAACTTTTCCTGTTGTTGGACAGATCTAAAAGCCTTTTTCATCGCCTTAAAAAAATTCAAGATAATAATAATAATTGCTACTATCCCTTGGCTGGCGAACCAAGACGCAGAAGCTTGTGCGGGAGGAAGGAGCGATTATTACTGTTACGCTGGCTCAACGTGCGGCTGCATCCGACATACAGATGCCACATTTGTGTTACAGTTAAGGAAAGCTACAGAAAACCTTAACCAGATCTGCCGGTATTCCTGATCGCTTGGTTAAGAGACCAACACGCTAGTTGCTACACTACCAAGGTTATATAATGGAGATGGATCGTTTAACACTTCTTCGAGATGTTTAGATATAGGTATTGAATATTTTTCATATCTACATTTATTAAACTATGATTAGCCTAATGTTAAAGTAATAATCAAAGGTCCGATTAATCGATTATTTAAAAAAATATCGATTATAATCGATTTTGTTTTATTGATTTCCATGATCGCACAGCCCTAGCCATAAATACATTATTTATAGAAAATATTGATATTGAGAATATTGGATCAATAATATTTAAGGTAAAATATTCTCAATTAAAGAGTTCTTCTTTAAACTAATTACCATGTTATACAAGCATACTTTCATTGTCATCTTTTTTGTAAGGAAAAATACTATGACAATGAATTTCAAAATAAATAACTAGGTACTACTACTACTCCCTGTTTTCCAATTTTAATTTCCCAAAATCAAATTGATTCAAAAGTATTTTGAATATAGGTATAGGAATTTTTTGTAACTGATACACTGCGCACAAATTGAAGTGAATTTTTAAAAATGTACTTTAGCAAAATTTTGGTATACGGTCCTAATTAAATATGTTAATCCAAAAAGGGTCAAATCGATTAACGGTCAATTGAATAATCGATCAATCGATTATATTTAAATAATCGGTCAATCGATTAAATGATCAATCGACTAATCGATTGTTGTATAAATAATGGATTAATCGAATGATTAATTAATCGATTAATCTATTTAATCGATTATATTTTAAATTTCTATTATCGCACCTAGGTATGCTAAGAAGTTAAGACTAACATCGTCCTATACCACGCACAAGTATGTATTTACTTCAGTGGTTTGGAAATGATAATTACAATTAGCATTTATACATAATTCTCGTTTGATAGCACTTTCCGTAAGGTTGCTAGAGTGTGCTTTAACTTATGGCTTACCATTTATACGCATGTTAAACGTGACAAAAAACAGCTTATTGCATTGCATTGGCTGAATGCGAACATGAAATACTCTACAAAGTAAAGCGCTAACCACGGTAGTAAATTCTCTCTTTCTTTGCAACCTAAACAAATAACAATTGGTATAAAACAAGTACACAGCATCCATAATATTAATTTTAATTCCATTACAAGAGATATCTATCAATATAGCTAATTTCATTCCATTTTATTGCATTAAAAATTTAAATCAATTAAACCTATTTAATTACAATTGTCAGATCTGATTCTTTTGTAATTAGATGAATCATTGCCCAGCCAAATCGCGGAGATACTTTGTCTAAATACCCTGTATAAATAGTCACCCATCGCCAGAATATTTTTTGTCGCAATAACATATACTTCAGGTATTGCGCCCAATGTCGGTAAATTCGCCCAAGCTGGAATCCTGGCATTTAAACGCATTGACAATTTGTCTGCATCGAGCGTCTAAGCGCATATATGGAATTTCCCTCAATGTAATTAGTTTGTGATGAATGAATGAATGACCTGACCGTATTCTAAAACTTAATCTAATGTAAACAACACGTATTTATCTGCAAATCATTATCAACAGTTTTCGGTGTGGTGTGTATCAGTAGAAGTAAACTAAAATATGCAGACAGACTAAATTTCAATCGTTTTTAACTATTTGTAATCAGCAAAATTTACAAGATATAGATAATTATTATAGTATTAAATTTAACTTCAAACTGTAGATATAGTTAGATCAAATTGCAGTCTATACTAATTTTTCTTCAGTTCAGAGGTCACTAGAATACTGAAGATACCATTATATAATAAACAATATCTCTGTGTGTTTTTTAAACATAAGAAACATAACATTTTTTAATCAATAAGCTGTAATTATTTTAGGGTTTTTAATTATTTTCAACAATTCTATCACTTAAAACAATTTATGCTCAGATTACCTTTTTTTAGAAATTCATAGTATCTCCAAGTTTGGTGACTCGTTGCTCAGCATGAAGATCTTGCCTCCAGGGTGTCCTAACATAGGTGTGGTTGCATCGACAAAAAGCAAATAAAGTTCTCTATGTAAAATGTATACTACTATTTCAAATTACTTTAATATTTAATAAATATGATATATACTCCCTCCATATTACTATTTCCATTTTGTAAGTTTATACGTACATAAATACATATTTTGGAAGATAATTCAAGTTCCTAAAAATCTTTGCTAATTTTCTTTGATTTGAGGCGAGAGAAAGATATTTTATTTTATCAGCCAATAAAAGTTGATTTGTCGCGAGATTTCTTGATTTATTGTAAAATAATTAAACCTAATTTAGTACCTATGCAATCTCAAACATTTACTGCTTATGGATGTACGTGTGTTTGCATTTTCATCTCTAAGGAGTACTTATTAAAATTTACCAGTTGCAGTAACTCACTTATAGAGTTTGTATTTCAACACACTGCAGCGTGGCCTACTTTTCAAATTGTTGAAACATGAAGTAAATAGATTTATAATATCGTTAATTAAAGTAATTAATTTAATTTAGTTTCAGTGTTCCGGTTTCTGTTAAGATTGCTATTGCACTGTATACAGGAAAAGCAGTAACTAAGCTTGTGAAAACAGTTAGTTAGGGTACATATTAGGGTGGACCAGCAAAAAAGCAAAGTCGGAAATCTTATGCTCTCACCCCCTAGGATTATTGTATATCGAAAAAAAAGGTACCCGTATTTTTTTATTTTGAAATCGGACGATGTTTAGGGGTGCCTCAAAGACCTTAAAGTTTCCCATGTATTTTATACGGGAAAAAACACTTTTTCATAGATTTGGTATAGAATTCTAGAAAATTAATATTTTTCAGCCGGACTACTCTGTTTCTCTTCAGAAATGTTCATAGAATGACATCCAATAATGTATTTATCAAAATCTTTTACATTAAAAAATAGTAATAAATATTTTTTAACGATTTTTCCGTGTTTCTTCCATTTATGGGATCTTTTGCAAGTCTGTAAAAAATAGTAAATATAAGAAATTTAACAAATAAATTATTGGATGTCATTCTCTGAACATCTCTGCCGAGAAACAAAGTAGTCCGGTTAAAAAATATTGATTTTCTAGAATTCTATACCAAATCTATGAAAACGTGTTTTTTCCCGTATAAAATACATGGGAAACTTTAAGGGCTTTGAGGCACCCCTAAACATCGTTCGATTTCAAAATAAAAAAATAGGGGTACCTTTTTTTTCGATATACAATAATTCTAGGGGGGTGAGAGCATAAGATTTCCGACTTCGCTTGTTTGTTGGACCACCCTAGTACATATTGAATCCACTTTTACTATAGTTACATTGAAATGACTCTTTAACATAAGCTAAAGAGATTTCAGCTATACGCTAACGGCTGAATTACTTCACTACCCTGTCAGTAAAAACGAAACATGAATGCCACAGAAGCAGTAATAAATCGCACTAAGAACTCGTCTCAGTTTGACCGCAAAACTTTTGGCACAATATTAACGAGCTAGTTAATTAATAATTCTAATTAATTCTTGGTAAAGCAGAGAAACTTTGAATTAGGATTTTGTGTGCTATACATATAAGTGTGTCGCTATAATTTTACACCCTCAGAACAACACCATATTGTAAACCTAACCGCTGAGAATTTAATCAGCGTCCGAGAACTTGAGTACCGGTTGCCAACTTGTTAAAACCCAACAATTCGGATTTTAAGTGATGGCAAATGAAACTATGTAGCTCCCAACACTTTTAGAAATTGGATAAGTTCAGCGGTAATTTTAAATGTCCTTCATTAATTTCCTTTCACTTCGTGTTTATTTCCAATCAATATAAGTTGAAAATATTTCAATACGTGCACACCTGTCGGTTCAATCATTTTGAAGTCAATTAAAAGACGGTTACTATTTATACTTGAGTTAACTTCCTTTAATTATATCATTCTCGAATGCTATATATTTTCTGAAGTTAATCCTGCCATTAAAGATTGTGGGTATTAAAGGGGGATAGATTAAATAAAACGGCCAAAAAAGAAAAAGTTCTCTAGGTTGAAGAAAAGGGACTGACAATTTACGTGTTTAATAACAGGAGCAGGCATTCCGTTCGACGACCATATTGTAGAGAGCACCAGTAATGGTTTCAAGTTAGAGCTCTTCGATTTCAATTCCAAAGCATCACATCAGTTATAAGTAAATTGAATTTCTGATGTATGTAAATAGTAATTTTCGAAATCTAATTTATAACAAAAGCAATGTTTCATGTAACCAACAAACTTTAAATTCCTATTTATCTACAATTTAAATAAGAAGTAATTGTTAACAGCAAAATAAACTTGACTAATCTTTACTGTTACTTTTGTTATTTTAAAACTACATATAACAGTAAATGTTATGATTACTCCATAATTTTCAATAGCTTGTTTAGAATAAAATTAAGTTAATCAATACAATAAAACCAGACTATACACTGGTCAACAAAAAAAAATCTCGAGGTGCATTTTATGTTTTTAGGAAAGTCAAAGAACGGATCCGTCAGTGAAGTGGGCTTCAGATATTAATACTATATCTAAGTTGTTGTTTATTATAAATGTTTTTATTTCTTGCCCATGTTGGCAAAGTCCATTGGCGTTCCATTCGGCGATCCTTAACGTGTATTGAGCCATTAAGCAGTTTAAGCAGTTTGTTACAGCAGTATATTGCCCACCTAGGCATGTCATAAAGCAGGAACAGTTTGCCGATTTCTTCAACACACTTGGGAAACGATTTATTGCAGCAGGAGATTATAATGCCAAGCATCACCACTGGGGATCTCGGGTGATAACTCCCAAAGGAAGAGAATTGCTGAAAACAATGGACGCGAACAATTTATATGCTTTGTCCACTGGTCAACCAACCTACTGGCCCGCAGATGTCAATAAACTCCCTGATCTTATTGATTTCTGTGTAGTAAAAGGCATATCCCTAAATTACCTTAGAATTGAATCAAACTTGGATCTATCATCGGATCACTCCCCTATTTTAATTACCCTCAATACTCAGGTAATTAATCACTGCAAACCTCCAACTTTATGCAACAGAAAGACTAACTGGGCAGCATTTCGAAGAATATTAGATGAAAATGTCACGCTCACAGTTCCACTCAAAACTGAGGAGGATATTTCAATATCAGTGGAACATTTAACTACAGCCATCCAACATGCTGCGTGGCACGCAACGCCTACTTCACCACAACCTGAAACTCGTGAAAATCTTCCCATTCTTATAAAACAGAAAATAGCTGAAAAGCGCAGACTCAGAAGAAAATGGCAAAACTCAAGGGCTCCAGGTGATAAAACCATACTCAATGCAGCAAACAGAAACCTGAAAACACTGTTGCACAATATGAAGCAGCAAGCAATTCAAGACTATCTAAGTGCCTTGTCTCCTACGGAAGCAACGGAACATTCGCTTTGGAGAGCAACCAGGAAACTTAAACAACCACAACAATATATCCCTCCATTCAGATCGCCAAACGGAACCTGGACAAAAAGCGATCAAGAAAAGGCTGGTGTATTTGCTAACCACCTAAAAGAAGTCTTCACACCATATCCAGCTGAAATCACTCCGGAAGAAGAGAAGTTCATACATGAATATCTAGGTACCCCGTTCCAGATGGCACTTCCTCTCAAGAATATACGAGCAAGTGAAGTAAAACAAACTATACTCACTGAATTGAATCACAAAAAATCACCTGGATACGATCTAATAACAGGGGAAATCTTAAAACATCTACCAGAGACCTGCGTGAAACTAATTGCATACATCTTCAATGCTATATTAAGAACAGGGTGTTTTCCTGACCAATGGAAAGTCGCACAGATAGTGCCAATCTTAAAACCTGGCAAACCACCTGAGGAAGCATCTTCTTACCGACCTATTAGTCTCCTTCCTACCTTGTCTAAAGTGTTCGAAAAAATAAAAAAAATATTCTTAAAAAGAATAAAACCCTTCTTACAAGACATAATTCCTAAGCATCAATTTGGATTTCGAGAGCAACACGCTACTACAGAGCAAGTGCACAGACTAATCGACCAAATCCACCAAGATCAGGAAAGCAAAAGATATTGTTCTGCGGCTTTTCTAGATATTACACAAGCGTTTGACAAGGTATGGCACGAGGGGCTATTGTATAAAATTAAAACTAATCTACCTCATCCTTGCTATCTAGTCTTACAGTCATACCTGACAAACAGATCTTTTCTCGTAAAAATAAAAGATGAATACACGCCGCTCTATCCAATCAATTCCGGGGTGCCTCAAGGAAGCGTGTTAGGACCAACGCTATATTTGCTATACACCTCCGATCTTCCAACTACAAACTTAACAGTCACGGCTACCTTTGCTGATGATACAGCTATTATGGCATCCCATAACAATCCAGACAAGCATCACGCTATCTTCAATACCACTTAAATAAAATCCAAACCTGGCTCAAACAATGGCGCATCAGAGCAAACGAGACTAAATCAAGGCATGTAACCTTCACCTTGCGTAAAGAAACTTGTCCAGCAGTATACTTAAACAACCAACAGCTACCGCAAACAGAAGATGTCAAATATCTAGGCATCCATCTTGACCGAAGACTTACATGGAGGAAACATATATGGGCCAAAAGAAAACAACTTGATACGAAGTTCCGCAAGATGTACTGGCTCTTGGGTCGCCGATCGAATTTATCTCTAGCGTGCAAAGTACTCCTATATAAAGCTATACTTAAGCCAGTGTGGACCTATGGGCTGCAGTTATGGGGGTCTGCTAGTAAATCCAACTTAGCAGTACTGCAACGATTCCAATCGAAAGTCCTGCGTGCTATAATAAATGCTCCATGGTACGTGCCAAACGAGCTTATCCATCACGATCTACATATACCTGCTATTACGGAGGAAATCACCAAACACAGCATTCGCTATCGAGATAGGCTGTCCTTTCACCCTAATACCATGGCAATGGAACTTCTACATAATGACGAAGAAACGCGAAGACTCCAGCGCTTTAAACCAATGGACCTACCAACCAGATTTACTCAGGATTAGTTGTAGTTCTCTATTAAGATAATAACTCTACTATAGTTATATTACTTTCAACGGCTGCGCCACTGGGTGCTACCGTACATGTTTAGTTTATATGTTATTATTAATACTCGATGTACAATTTACTGAATGTCTAGCTACAATAAGACAGATTGTAAATAATAAACGGAGTTAATCAAAAAAAAAAAAAAAAAAAAACGGATCGGTATTTAGAGTCGTGTATATACAGATATAGAAAAACAACTTGGAAGTATCTACGAAACCATATGTATGATAAAGAACGCGCTAGTAAAATAAAGAAGGGTTTATATCGGGTCACGCCTTTGCTCTTCTTGGTTTGTGTTAGTGGGGGAATATTCGAGCATTAAAGTTGTTTAGTAAACTACAAACCAAGCATTGGTGTAGTTGTTTGTAATTGAAAGAGAATTTCATGATATTAAATTTTCCCAGAATTAAAAAAATTATTTGGTAAATTAGGAGCAAATAATCTCTTGCTTTTTAAGTAATAACATAAATATTCATATGCTCGAATATTCTCCCACTAATACAAACTAAGAAGAGCAAAGACGTGGCCCGATATAAACCCTTCTTTATTTTACTAACGCGTTCCTTATCATACACATATATGGCTTCGCAGATACTTCCAACTTGTTTTCCTATAACTGTATACCATATTTTTGGCAGAAGTAAATATATGTATAGGTATGTTAATGTGTTAGGTTTATACTGAAATTACAAAACAATATAGATAATAGCTATTAATTGATGTCTACTACAGTAAAACTAGGGGTCTTTTAGCGAGTTGGCGGAAAAATTTGTTCATAAATAATATCTAATATCTAAAAAAGCTGTGTTTTAGCAACACAATTTTCTCCCCTTCTTCAAGTGTCTTTTTGCTCATTATCTTGAAAAGTAAGCCCGAATTTTAGACTCTTTATACCTACAAGAGGAAAGAATTTGTGTACCCATAAAAATCTTTATTTAATCATTGGATTAATAATGAACTGGAAGGCCTTCAGTCGTAATTTAGCTAATGTCTTATTATAGTTAATAATAATGTTACAACTAAATTTAAAAATATTTAGAAAATCATACTTGATCGTTATTGAGTTTATCAGTTACTTGAAAAATTAAATTCAGAATCTTATAGCAATTGATTTCTTATTCTATCATGGCTCTTTATTAAATTATATCTTTATGAACATTCTAACACATAATTCTAATAATTCACTCTTAAATTTTGACGCTTGCAACTTACTAAGTGACGCTTCCATATGAAAATCAGATATAAAGGGCTCACTTAGTTATTTCAATAAACTAAATTTGATTTACTCACGTTGCTTCAGGTGACCCATAGTAGATGATCAGCAGGTTGTTAAGATTCTTTGGAGAACGGTCTAGGACATTTGACCGCGGCCAGAATACCGTGGCCATAATACCACTACCGAAATACCGCGAACTAAAATACCACAAGGACAAAATACAGCGAATGTTACATTTTGTGCGACATAATATAAAATAATTTATTTCTATGATTTCTTATAGTGTATATTTGCAAATTATCTATTGGAGAATGGCACAAATGTTTTCAAAATATTGTGGATTTTTGTTAACTATGAAATCCGTTCAACTGCATACGTTTTTAGTAATGTTCTTCTTCATACAACAAATATTACATAAATAAATAACAAAACTAAAGTTGTTGAAAACCCTAAGCATTTGAGCCAGGCTTGAAACATTCGCAAATATAGAAATGGAAGAAGCAGTAAGAATAAATGATTTTATATTGTTACACAAGATCTAACACTCGCGATATTTTGTCCTTGCGGTATTTTGCCCTTGCGGTATTTTGGGCGCGATATTATGGCCGCGGTCAAATGTACGTTTCCGTTTGGCGAAGGCTTCCAGAAATCGCAAGTAGGTACTGAACATTTTGCAGAATACAAGACTATTATACTACCGCTCCATGCTACGCACAAGTATGTATTTATTTCAGTGGTTTGGCAAAGTTAATTGCAATTAACATTTATACAATACAATTAAAATTTTCTTATATTCAATTTCAGCCTTAGGGTTCCCAAATTCAGAGGATAAACAAATCTTCTTTATAATTAACAGAAGCGAATCTGTATATTCGCCATTAACACCAAACGAACAAGGGTGAAGCTCGCAGTTTCGACTATGAAGGTCACACATCAAACTAAACTATTATCCAAAATGGACACTAACGACTTAAATGACAAATTGAATTAAAGACTGGATCGATTTCTCTATAATGAATCATTATCTTTTAGTATAAAGGCTTATTGATCACGTCAATAAAACAAGAAGAAACTTTAACTAAACAAAAATATTATATTTCAAATTCAAAGGGGAGGTATCCAAAAATGGTCGACAATGCGGCACTTCGCTTTACAAAGAAAACTATAATTTCGTCATTCCATTACTTCTAAACAATGAGTTAGTACTTTCAGTATTTCACAAAATCATTTTGTGGGCGTATTATACCATAATTATCTCATTCAAAGGGAAATATCACAACGAAATTGCAAAAGTTAAACCGTGCACCAAATTCACGTGTTTACTCTGCCAAGTTTGCAAAATAAGCATCTTTCTAACGAATAAGCAAGCGTGAGTCTCCTCACCAACACGTTGCCTTGTAATTGGTTGAATTAATCTGATCAACTTGGCGCGAAATTGCCAAATTAGAGATTTGTTATGGTTAACGAAAAAGGAAAACTAAAAGGATTCGAAACATCGATAATTAGCAATTAGAATGTTAAACTTAATTAACAAAAAAGAAGAATATGCTAAGCATTAACTGAGCACAAAGAAAAAATTGATAATTTGCAATCACAAATACCAAACCTAATTGAAACATCAATTGAAAAATCAAATTTTATAATATACAGAGGGGTACTTCCAAACGATAACCCAATAACATTTTTAGCAATATACGAGATGAGATTGAAACAATTAGACAGAAAAAACTGTCTGTTACAACAATAAACAATGTGTAAAATAGCATCAGTTTCTTTAAACCTGATTTTTGTAGCAAAACCATCTAGACCCCCGATGGGGGTTAACTGTTTAATTTTTGCCCCTTAACTATTCTGATTACTAAAATTACAAGTTGATCGAGTTAATGAACAAATAGTTTTTTTTTCATACAAACCAATTTTTATGCAATAATTATCATTTTTGTCGATTTTTTGCGATTTTGACAACCATTCAATTTCAATTTTCATCAAATTTTGATGAAAAATAAGTTCGCCAGGACCGAAATTGATTGAAAAAAAACTAAAAAACCTTCGTTTTTGACTAGAATTCACGATTTTTTCGAATATTTTTGCAAGTGCTATAACTCGGTCAATTTTCAACCAATAACCAATCAATTGTTGGACGAAACAAACACAAATCGCATGTAATTCTTGTGCTGTCAAATTTGAACGTCGGTTTCGGGCTTACTATTCGACATGAACAAAACCCTCCAAAATTGCCCTTTAGACCCTCATCGGTTCTTAACGAGTTTTTCCATGTAAAAAGTATTTTTCTACAACCGCACGAATATCACACTATAATACGGGTATCAAATTATTTTGCATAAAAGGTACACCATTTAGGAACTGTTATTCGTTACCATAGCAATTGTACAAAAAGTAATAACTTTTTGTACTAATACAAAAAGTAGTTTTAGGTTATGTATGAACCATTTTCTGCGGTGCTCTAAAAAATTTTCTCCAACAACTTTTGACTAATGTGGCTTGTTCTCCTGATATCCATTTAACAAAAAAAAACATACTTTTCTGTTTTACAATTTAGTGAGATATCTATATCTGAAACTTTTTTTTGTATAATATTTATGTTAAAGTTTTGCGACAATCTGAATGATTTAAACAAGCTTTACTTATTTATAAGATATTATGTATCAGCAATACAATCACTGAAACATTGCAATTATTTTATGGGTTATGCTCCTTTAGGATGTCACTGACTAGACACTTTTAATTTGTTTCCACGTCCACCACAAATAAACAGAATACTAATAAAACGCATACTAAAAGTACCTACAATTAAAAAACAACAATATAAAAAAACTTCTAAGTTGGAAATTTTTTACAGAGGGCATTGATTATCAGCTATCTCTGGTAAAACTTTGTTTAAATAAATTACGTTTTTAAAATATAATTTTTATGTAGTAACTGTAACAGAAGTTATTATTTAGTAACAAAGGATCTAGGTAACCAATGGGACTTATTTAAGAAATTGCTAATAGTATGGCCTACATAGAATTAAGAACTTTGCATTATGTGCACATTATGTGTTATAAATCATTTATTCAACGTTATAACAGTTTAAAAGAGTTTTAAAAACAAGGTTGGGTAAAGTGTACAGTTATTGGCCATTTAAGAGAAAATCGTTTGGTTTTTCTGATATTTGTATAATGCTAATGTGAAACAAAACGTTTTTCTCGACTATATAACAACAATAAAAAGCCCCGCGATTGGGCGCCAGTGAAACAAAGGTTTTCTACCCGATAAAACAGACAAAGCTTAAACTTTCTAACGAAAAGTTTACATTACTTAAACTAGTTTAGAACACAAAATACGATACTTACTGTATATAAAATGCTCAAAGTTGCAGGCTTGAGATTTAGCTCTTTCTTACAAATTTGAATTTCAGGTCGTAGGTATTGGTTCTGCAGTTGTCTAATTATTAAGGGATGGATAAAGGTTTTAAAACACAATAACATACACTAGAAGGGCGCCATCTGATTATGAAGCTTAATAACAATAAATAAATAGATCAAATAAATCTAATAAATCAGTCTGAAATCACTAATCAGAAAATGAAATCAGACCAATATAAATTTAGTGCAAAATATTAGTTAATTTCAACAAAGTCAAAAATTTAGTTTAATGATGATATGAAGAAAAACTTTCATAATTATATGGTTCAGTTTTACTGGTTTTAATTAACTTTAAAATAATATTTATTTTAGAAAACACAAAGAAGAAAAAATATAAAAAATTACAAATTTTGAACTCAAAAGTTCATGTAATAATTCCCTACCTAAGAGCTCTTGACTATTAAAATTTGTTAATGAATAAAAATTCTATACAAATTACGTATAAATAAAAAAACAGACTATAGAAATTTTACAAAGATCCAAAGAAATTCACATAAATCTTTAACATTAAAAAAAAGGAATTCATAATTCACAATACCTGTAGTTGTCGGTAATCCTCAAACCAAATTAACGCTAAATTGCACAATAATGACTCCTACCCACACACAAAACAATCGCTGCTGAACGGAGAGAAACTGGAATGTTCGTAGATTTCTGGTTTCTCATCATACAAATATGCAATGAATTAACCCTCGTAATTCCTGTATGAGGTGAACTATTATTCACAAATTCACCCAAAATAAAGTAACTAAATGCAACCATAAAATTTCTATAAGATTTGGTTATTGAATTAATTTTAAGAACCATCAGCTAATGTTCGTTATTTTTCAAAAAAACAACCTATTTGTTATTTAAATCCGAACTGAATTTATAAAACACATAACTCGGATTTCATTATTGATGCGAGATTCCGATTACTGAAGATAAAGTCTGTAGTTATTGATTTTTTTATCGGTATTTCGGTACGAGAACTATTTTTATCGATGTACGATACAACATTTATTTTCATCGGTAAACTGTTTTGAAGCTATTACACTTTTTAATAGGAAAACTAGATTTCCCATTCTTTAAGAACACAAACATCCGGAAAAATATTTAACTGCACAACGGTACTTTTGCTAACCACAAATTCTTAATTAACGTCCGAAAGACTAATTACACAACGGTACTTTTATTAACTGCAAATTCTCAAATAACTAGGCACGGGCATCCGGCACCCGGCCGTTAGCGGACGGTAAAAACATCTCTATCAACTGTGCTGTCTGAAGATCTAATTGAGACTCTTGACTGACTATAAACTACACTGTCTGGAATCTGAAACTGAAATGAGACCCCTCTTTTTTAAAACTCGGAGGCTCTTTTACTGTGTCAGAATGTTTTAAAAGATGCAAATAGACATCATCCAATAGCAAGATCGCGTGGTTTCGCCTAGACAAATGAGGGTTATGCAGTCCACGTGTTGATAATAAGGGAAGTTTTATTAATTCCAATGTTAGATTTTGACCCTAATAGACTAAAAATTACGTAGTCTTGTTTTCATGAAGAAGAGAATAGAGACGGAATAATGTTTTAAAGCGAATTTTGCAGACATATGATATTTTAAGCACAGATGTGAATAACAAAAATGGATTCTTTTAACACGTATCAAGCATTATTTATTAGATAAAGGGTATCTTTTATAATATTTTCAAGGAACGCAAAACTGCAATATCTATGGGAACTGTATGAATTTGGATTCGCCACAAACCATATTGGTTAACTCTCAAGGTTTTAGCAACGAAACCAATTTAACAAACGCACACGTGGATAAATACGACAGCAGAAAAAGATAATTTATTACACGAATGTCTTTACAATTCTATGAAGGTTTGAAACACAACCTTTTAAAATAATTTTTATAGGTTTATTTGTACCAAATGCTAACATGATTTTAAATTGCAAGAGGAACGTAAATCTGCAGGACCAGAATTTAGATCTTTCAGTAAATATATAGACAAAAGGACAAAATTACATTTATTCAAGACTGTTTAAAAAATACCGTTACAAATGACAGGATACCATTTTTTTTAACTTTGTCGCGTAATAAATTATATTTGTAGACTAACTCTAAATTATATTCTTCTATATGAACTACCTCAAATTTAAAACAATTTTTTGTTACAACCTTACAAAATTCGCAGTTGTTGGACAGGCCGTCGTAGTGATTGGCATACCTGAAATTATAGTAGTTGGTCACTTTTATTACAATATTTCCGATTATAATATAATGTTATATGTGTACAATTGTACATATCATGTACTTATTAGTACAACGGCATTATAACAAAACAATCTATTATTTTAAATATTCTTCGTTATTATTAATCAAAAAACAAATAATAAAGAAAGGTTTGTTTTTACTAACAAAATAATAAAAGGTGTCTTAATTACTAACTTCACAAACAGAACACAAAAATAAAGATTGGTTCATTTTTTCTTTAAAATGTTTATTTATGCAGGTAAGATGATAAGTGCGCATACAAAACGCACATTTTATGCCAAAATGTGAATGATTAATATTCATAGTACAGGAATAACAAAGACCTTCGAAAATTGTTGGGTTACAAAAACCATGTCGTGGTGGATCTGGTGGTGACTTTAATAAAACATTGGAGAATATAAAAGTTTTAAAAAGAATTTTTAAAACTTTTATAGTTGTGAAGACCCACATTATTAAAACACGATGCGTTTTATTTTATATTTTTGTGCATCAATTGGACAATATATTTATCTTCGCACAACCACTGTCGTCTTCATTAGAAAATATATTTCTTTTGGCTCTGTCAATTGGCGATGCCCTATGTATCATTTATTTCTCTTCAATGTTTTTCTGGATTTTATCATTTACTTTAACCAGTTTTATTTTGTTTTTGGTCTTTACAGTACCGATCTTATTGTTTCGTTAGGCTTAAACGCTTTTTCTTAATTTTATTTTGTGCCTCCTCCACCTTTTTGCTTGTTTAGTTTTTAGTCTTTTAGCTTTTCTTTCTTCTTTAAGTCGTTCTTCTTCTTCCTTTTTTTCTATCTTTCTAATGTGGTCTGTTTTTCTAGAACTTAACGTTAGTACAAATGCGACTTTTTCACTCTGCCTTTTTCCTTTTCTTTCCGGGGTTTTGGGAGGTATGAAATATTGCTTTATAGTTGTATTTACTTTTGGTAGGGAAGTGTCTTGGTTAGTAATTTCATCTAATGGAACATCTATTTCTTTTGCCTGTATGTTTGTTAGGTTTAGTAAACTATCTTCAAAACCAATAGGTATATCTTCTATATTGAAAGTTTGGATGTTTTCTTCTCCACAAAATTCGTTTAACTGATGAACAGTTTTGGGAAAACCTTGTATAGAAGCCTCATTTTGTTGAAAATTAGTAAGAACGTCAACCTCAACAACTATTATTGTTGTCCTTTACTTCAATAAAGGTCATAACATTGGGTATACCAGAAGAAACAGGACTTTCTTGAACAGCATTAGAAACCGACTCATCAGTATTGACAGCACCAATCTTGTCTGTACAATTTAATTCAAATCTCTGCAAAACAAGTTTTAAAAGTCTTTCATTTTCAATAGGCGTTGCAAAGGAAGTACGACGTAACTGCTCAACATTATCATCGGATACAATTTTGCTAAATTTTTTAAACGTTATAGTTGCATCATCTTTAATTTTAATTGCTTTGCTACTTATTGGATATGATTTTCCCAGGCATTTTGTATAATATACAGCATCAGCATCCCAAGGAAACAGGCCACAGGCTTTGAAGCCGTTTTTTAAAGTATCAGTTTCAAATGATTTTTTTATTACTTCCGTTAAAATGGGTGCAAACTTTTCCTTTGTAACGACTTCCACTGGTTTCTCTCTTCTGAATTTTAGCAATTCGGTTTTCCAACCTTCTTTGATTGGCTCAAAGACGGCTACATCAGCGGGTTGTAGAATTCTCGTTGCTTTTGGATATAGAGCAATCAAAATAATACCTAACTCCGTGCAAAGCTGACTTAATTCATATGTCATATGTGTCTTGTGACCATCAACAAAATATATGACTGGAAACACTGTTCCCATCTTCTTTAGATGACGATACAATATGTTGCCAACGTACTCATAAAATATTTTATTGGTCATCCAGCCATTTTCACTATCACTAATATCCCAAGAATCAGGTACTGATTGTGTAATGGCAGTAGACAACCTCTGGTATGGGTATATAATCATAGGTGGTACGCTCTCTCCATTTGCACTGAAGGTAAACATAACTGTTAAATTTAATTTTGGAAGGTGCTGAATCTCATACACATTTCTTAAGTCTTTCGGTGCTAAGACCTTTCTATTTTGCGAACACAGATAAAAACAAGTTTCATCAAGATTATTAAGAAGGTCTGTGTATTTTTTGTCCCTAAAGTAGCATTCGATATCAGAAAACCACTTCCTAATATTTAGTTCTGATACAACAGAGCTTGCAGCAGTTACCCCCTCTGCTGTTCTTTAGTGATATGGCTGGATGCCGTCGTAAAAAATGCGCTAAACCAGCCAACACCAGGCTTATTTTATTTCTTGGATTGTTATCTAAGAATTTTTTAACGCAAACTTTTACGTTTTCAAGTCTAAGAGGAAGTCCTTTTTAATGTAAATCTCTTATCCACTCTTCAATGGTTTGTTCTTAGTTTTTAGTTAAAACTGGATCTGGGCCATGTGTCGTTCTTTCTGAAAATTTATTACTAAGCCTAAACTGTATGGTAGCTCTTGGGACTCCAAGTCTGGCAGCAGCATTTCTTTAACTCTGTCCTTCACTTACTGCTTGGATAGCATTTTTAATATCATCGTCCGTGTATTTTTTTACATATTTCTCCTTTTCTGTAGCTTTCGGCATTATGATACAGGTAACTAAAAAAAAGATTCTGTTGCAAAAGAGACTTTAACAGTGAATTTTAATTTGTATTATTAAACCAAAAAATCTTTTGTTGAGATTTTGTTTTCTGACAATTTAAAGCTACCCTGAAGTTTCTATGCAAGGAAATTGAAAAACTGAAAATAAATTAAAAACGTTTTTGCCGACACCACTCAATTTAACGCGAAATCTCTTCTGGCCAACCACTATGCAATTAGATTTTTGGAAAATTATATTTTGTACAGTCGCTGACGATGGTGGCCAACAACTGTTTTGCTGTGATGATTTCTTGTTACAGTAATTGGCCAGCTAAAAAACGCGGGAAAATAGTAGTAACCTAACAATCTGCCAGTATAAAACATCAAATTAACTTTATACTCACCCACGGAACCAACAATTTCCAATATATTATAACTAATAACGACTTTAGGACCACTGAAAAAACGTCTCCCCTTATAGATATACGATAAATTTAGCTTAATTCACAGGATGAAAGGAACACTCATATACAGAAATAGCGATATTTCTACAACAAACTAGTTAACAACGTCAAAAGTACTCAAGGTTGTAGAGCAATGTTACCAACAGTTGACGGTAAATACGAAAACTTCGATTTGTTAACGATAACCTTATTTTTTGATACCATTATGAATGCCAATTACTGTATACTGGTTAACAACTGTACACTTTACTCTATGTAACTTCAGAGTTTGTAAATAATAGTACCAGAAACGATCCCGTTACTACTACAGCACTTTTAGTGATAAAGTACAGGGTGCCCATTATGTATGGAATATAGTATATATCTCGGTAAATATCGACTTTATAAAAAAATTTGTTATATAAAAGTTGTTTAACATTTTATTTTACGTAATAAGATAGCATTCAATTGTTTTTATTTCAGAAAACAAATGAGTAATGAATAACTCTTTAATTTTTTTAAATAGCAATGTACCTTTTTATTAGGCTCATTTAATAGAGATTTTTTTTCTCTTTTCGATGACCTAAAATCTTAGTACCCTTATATCAAAAAATTTTTGATAAAAACGTAAAAAATGTTTATTAAGTTAATTTCACCAATAACATGAATCTAGATATCCGAGATCGTAAAGTATCTCGAATTATTACCCTAAAATAAACAGATGTACAACTACATAATGTACAAAACAAAACAAATGAACAAAAAACAAAATAAAACAAATGAACAGAAAAGTATGTACGTCTCTTATAAAGCTTGAAGACAAAACGAAATTAGCAATAAAATGGTTTTCATGGCAATAAGTGTTCAAAATGCTCATCATTAACTGCAAGGCAGTGGCCCAACCTATCACGAAAAGCTTGAAAAGAATTTCTGAGCGATCTGGGAGAAATTGCTGCAGCTTCATTTTGTATTCGTTGCTCTAATTTGGACAGATTCTGGGGTCGGTTTGTATACACTTTTGATTTTAAATATCCCCAGAAGAAGAAATCGCAAGATAAGATCCGGAGATCGGGGAGGCCACTCCACAGACCCTCTTCTGCCTATCCAACGGGCCGGAAATACCACATTTAAATATCGGCGTACATCTAAATGATAGTGGGGCGGTGCTCCATCTTGTTGAAACCAAAGATGATCAAGATTTGCTTGTCAAGCTGGAATAATTTGCTGTTGCAATAATTGCAAATAACGGTCACCAGTTAGAGTACCACAAATAAAGAAAGGTTCAATTATGTGATCTGCACAAATTCCCACCCATACGTTTAATTTTTGTGGTGTTTGGGTATGATTTTGGATCATCCAATGAGGATTTTCAGCGGCCCAATATCGTCAATTATGCCTATTTACATTTCCATTTAAACAAAACGTAGCCTCGTCAGAAAAAACAATATAATTAAGAAGAAAATTTGGATTGTTGTTGATTCGCTCCATTATAAATTCACAGAATTCAACACGTCGATCGTAGTCATCTTCGGATAATTTTTGCAATAAAGTCGGTTTGTATGGATGTAATTTTTCTGAATGTAATATTTTCTGTATTGAACCTTTACTTACGACATGGTTTAAACTTAACTGACGAGTTGAAATGTTTGGATTTTCTTCGATTTCTATTAAAACGTCGAGCTTTTTATCTTCATTTGTCGCAGACCTCTGCGGACCAGTCTTCACCAGATCTTTAACGTTGCCAGTTTCCCTAAACCGTTTCAAGGTTTTGCTAACTACTGACTGGGTGATTGGTTCTCGATGTGGATAACGCGCATTAAAAATTTCACATACTTCTAATTGTGTTCGTTTGCGATCCCCATAACCGACCATAATTAAGATTTCTATACGTTCAGTTTCTGTTGATTGAACCATTTTTATTTTTCCATGTACCAACAACTTAATTAAATAAACAAACTTCTGTCACAATAAAAGCCTACAATCAATTGTTAAGACAAATGAAGAGATCTCGGATATCTAGATTCATGTTATTAGTGAAATTAACTTAATAAACATTTTTTACGTTTTTTTCAAAAATTTTCTGATATAAGGGTACTAAGATTTTAGGTCATCAAAAAGAGAAAAAAAAATCTGTATCAAATGAGCCTAATGAAAGAGTACATTGCTATTTAAAAAAATTAAAGTGTTATTCATTACTCATTTGTTTTCTGAAATAAAAACAATTGAATGCTACCTCATTATGGAAAATAAAATGTTAAACAACTTTTATATAACAAATTTTTAGTCGATATTTACCGAGATATATACTATATTCCATACATAATGGGCACCCTGTATATAGTTTTGTATCTGTTGCGGTTGTGTTGGTAATATTTCGGTCGCCAAATGCTCATTACTCATTCCATTTCGCACATCACATATTTTTCTCTCTTGGACAATTATTTGTAAAATTATATTGTCTAACTTTCTGAATTTTATTGCGGGAGATTTTTTATTGCATACCTGAACAAGTTACCTTCGAAAGATAAAAGGGCCTTTAAAATATTTAGTAATAATAAATTTGAATTTACCGATCTGATAGTTGTATATGTATTGTTTCATTCAAAAGTAACGTTCATTCAAAAAAGTTCGACATAAGACTACTTTAAACAAATGCTAGCGTTTGCTCTGATAGTACTTTCATTTTAATTTAAGTAACACAGTATAATGTTCTTGCAGAACTGTTCATTATATACCATTAAGTGATATAACATTACTAAAAGTGTTATACAACTTGATAGTCTCCAGAAGTATTTTGAGAATGTTGTAGTTACCCAAATTACCTTAAGAAATGGTGTACATTAGAGTGGAACACTTAAAATAAAAAATAAAACTAAAAGGCTCGAGGCGAATAAGTTGCCATTTGGACTAAAACTAACGTAAAAAATTGGGGTCAAACAAATGGTTTTTATTGTTGCGCAAGACAAATAATGACACACCAGAAATTTGTGCTTTGTGCAACATGAAAACAATATTTTTGTACGAAAAATGTTCCTTTAATAAAATTGTCTTAGCTTAAAGGCAAGAATGTAATATTATTTCATTTAAAAAGAGAGTTATTAATTTATTTAAAATGTTCAGTTGTTCTTGAAAAGATTTCTGTATGAATGTTCTTATCCAGCCTTATGTTTTGCAGCGAGCTAAAAAAAGAAATAAAAAGTTATAACAGAATACTGTTTAGGATTTATAAATATGTAAAGACAAAAACGCCAAAACACACAAAATTAAGGTTATGAATACTGTTAATAGGCATAGCAATGGAAGCTCTTGTCTACTCAATAATGATACTTTAAAAGATAACAAATATGAACTATCTTTAAGTTGATTGATAATGATAAGAGATTATCTCGAAATAATTAATAATCGTTTCCCATGACAGAAAAAACAAAATAAAAACAATAAGAAAACTTTCCAATAAAGAATAAGACCGAATTAAATCTTCTTTAAGACAATTTAGCAAAAACTAAGAATTAAACATATTAAAATAAAATAATATTGATTAACATAATACTGTAAAATATATTATATTATGGAATGAAGAAAATTTACAATTGAAAGTGTGACCATTTTATTTATTGGGGAAATAAAAAAGCCAGTATTATATTTAAAGAGGAAATTTTGTACCTAGGGCTTTCATAATTCAACATATTGTATTCAACACATTGTATTGTATTTGTACAGTCAGTGTACATCTTAAAATACGAATCAATATTCGTGGTAAAGTTCACAGTGAGCTGAGAAAGCAAAGAAGAAATTCAAAAGCATCATATTAACCAGTGAACATTAACAGTGTAGTTAAGTTGCTTAAAATAACAGAACAAAGTGAGTGTGCCAAAAGTTATAAATTATCTTTTAAAAGGAGCATAAATCACTTACTCAATAGTCCTTGGGAGAGAGTGTATGGAAGTATAGTAATATAATTAAAGGCTTGTTTGGTGAGCTGCAAGCGTATTCAATAATTAATTGATTTCCCAAAATAGAATTTAAAACATAGTAACTTTATAAAGAAACCTTAGAAAGAAACCTGTCAAAGTAGGTCTATAAACTAATTCACAAATGGACAATTTTTATTTAATAAGTAAAGGGCGCTCAAATTAGTAATATTAAAGAGTATTTCTGATCTGTTGAAATTAACGTTTGAAATGCTTATAGAAGGAAACAGAACTACAGCCATTTGACTTATTGCATGTATGAAGAATAAAACATGAAGTCTTTCGTTTAGGTATTTGTATAGATCTATTCAAGTTACATACGTTTGTAAATTTTTTAGATTAAGTTTGTTATTTAATTTTTAATTAAAGTTAAAGCTAATAAAAACACCTTTTTTTCTTCGCAATACAAATAATGTTGGCTTTATTGCTAGTAGCGGGCACGTTCCAGCTAAATATAGAAAATTAAAGAAAAATTTAATAATTTGCATTGTACTTTTTCTGCACGAAATAAAAGAAAAACATACATGATAACGAATCCTATGCACAGATTTGCTACAATTACGGTCTTTAACTATGTATGCTTACTCTAATCCTGCAGTTCCTTAACCGCAACATGAATTGCGCTATACGTACTGCAATCTTTTTTATCAATGCGGTTCTAATTAAAGAAATAGAAATTAAAGCAACTCATTTTAAAATTCTGCTAATGTAATAACTGTGTACTATTCCGTTTCGTTTCCGATTAAAATCGCACGCTATTATGTTTGCAACTAATCTAAGCCAACTAATCCGCAAGAGTAGCAGTACAGCATACTAAAACACGCCATCCAGATGCACCTCATCACTTCCAAGGAATAAACGATGACTGCAAAGGAATTTGTAGCACTAATCCGCAGGAAAACTTAATGTGATTTTAAGCTAAACGTATCTTCTATTGAGCCTTAGGGAGTGTCTATAGTTAAGGTAATACCAAACACGCGGATTTCGAGCAGCGACTAGTTTGAATAATTTATCTTAAGTTGGTGTTAATGGACAGGTTAGCTTGTTATATGATTTGAACAAATTGGGTTTTTTATAATATTGTTCAGATATTTCTATTGGCGATTAGCAATTTTTAATAAACAAGAAATTATACAGATTCTTGTTATGAATTCAATTGCTATGTATTTGTAAAGTATTAATAAATTAATCGTTACATGGGTGGCAAACGCTAAAGATATTGCAGCTACATACATTACGCTCGTATTTCAGTGTACCGCACTGTGATATTCATTGATCTTCCAACATCTCAGCATAAAAATCAAATCACGTTTTTAAGAATGATTTTTAAATGGGACAATAAAAAAAGTGGAATTAGGCAAACGGACTCTTCTTTAAATATTCTTCAAAAATTCTTAGTAACATCACAGCGTAGTTATAACCAGTAGGTGCTCTCTCGAAAATATTGAATGCCGCCGTGTGTAGCCTTGTTGTGTTCTCGAGCTGTTAAACAACAGGCTGGCGGGCTACGGAACAACAGTTATGGTATGATATCCCTCGCTTGTTATTAGCAATATGCAATGACGATGACGATCAGCAAGCCTCGCCGACTAATCGTGGTTTGTCATTGTTGTTTGCCATATTTGAAGCTACCGTAATAACTTCAAAGTGCCGACAATCGAGTGGGTATGTTGTAGATTTCTATGCTGTTGTAACACTTTTGATTAAAATATCTAGAAAAGCTAATATTTGAATGTGTCTTAGATAATATGCGATTTTCACTGTTACGAGCGACAATGCAACACTTGGTATGTAATGGCAGTAAGAAGCGACAAGTTGGAAATATAATTATGGATAAAGAATTTTATATGGTGCTATTAAATTATTTGGAATCAGAGATGAGAATAAGAATAGGTATCGATTTAACAATTTCGCCTACTATTACACTTTCTCCTCTACCAGTAAACTGGTAAAAGTTTTTCATTTGAACTACTTATAACTACTTTGAACTACTAAGTATAAATTATATATACTATTATATCAAAGTATGACCGAATGATTTAGAGTATAACTATATACCTAAAATATTATCGATAGTACGTTCAATAGTTAGTTTAATGTTAATATTTTTATAATTCACCTTCGTCTTAAATATTTTTATATACTAATTATGATTTCAATTCATTCTTCTACTTTAAACTTGTGTTAATTTAGAAGTTCTGAAATCTGACAATTTGAAATACTACTGTCAACCGTTTTTGAGAATTTGTTTTCGAACAACACATCTGCACTTTCTCGCGGAGGCAGAAAACCTAAAAAGAATCTCTGCGTGTTTAAAAATATAGTAAAGCGTCATTAAGTACTAAATTATTTTAACGTTAGAAAAGGCATACTCAATTTGTTGTGAATTTAGGCGGGTGAATTTCACAAAGAGTATTTCATTTTCAGAATAAGATTTGTGGCAATCAGACTACTTATTAATGTTAAAAAGTAAACATTTTTATAAAGAGATATATGTCTTGTTAAAATCTATACATATTGGGATGATTAAAGCTAAGTAAATAAATGAATAAAATTTTAAAAGAAAGCCACATGTTCTGGGATAGCCATAAAAATATGGGATGTTATATTAAATAAATAAGATTGCATTATAATTTGGCTAGCTTTAGTAAAAATCAAAATATAACAACCCAATAGCTTTTCTTTTACCAAATAGGCTAACTCAGTTTTAATTCGATCGAGTACGAGATAAAAATATTGATCTTATTGATTCCTGTACCCGGAGAGTTACTACCAACTGCACTTGGAATCCCGCACCTGGACAAGCAGTAATCTTAAGCTCTGTATATAAATTGGATACTTGCATCCACATTAAAACAAATAAACACTTTTATAATTTGAAAACACAGATTTTTATTTTGTTAAAAATAAATCAAAATTTATCATATATAATTTAACAAGTGGTCTAATCTTTTCCGACAAAATTTGTCATTTCAGATATGAGTAGCTTTCGCAACGAAAACTACACGAGTCGACGCAGGAGACGAGTGTAATTTTCCAAAAGCAAAAGCTACGAATGTCTTAAACGATAAATTTTGCAAGAAAAAATTAGACCACGAGTTGAATTCGGCTTGACAATCCATCGAGCAAATTTTTATTTAGCGTGTGTAGTTAATATTAATTTAATTAAACACATTTGACATAAATTTTTTCACTAAAAAAACCACTAGTGGTTTTTTCACTATAATACTAATTTCATTGGTCCCAATTTGAAGAATTCTGTAATTTGATTTTCTTGAAAATTTTCGAGTTGGATTGTCATTAAAAAAACAAATTCCTTATTAAAAATAAATTGAAAAGGAAAATCTTTGCGTTTGTTTAAATGAATTAAAGGTAGTTAAAGCAATGGGGGTTGCAACTAGTTTCATTTGAACAAGCTAATATCAAAATAAATTTATCAAACCAAAATAAAATATTTGCAGTTAATACACAAATTAAAATTGATGGAACAACAATTTGTTCAAAAAGAACAAAAATCCTCTTAAAATTTACAAAAATGACTTTAAGTTGTTCTAACAATTGTTTCCAAAAGGCAACAAATCTTATTTTCGACCCACCTTGTATATCAATTTGACAAACCAAATACGTAGTGTTAATCTCTCCTTGAAATAATTTGCGTTTTGCGCAATCGGTAAAATAATAGCATTTATCCATATCAGCTGATCCATACAATGTCGATATCCGAATTGATGATAAATAAAAATCTTTTGATTTAAATAAAACCAATGAAACCTCGTCAAGACACGGTCAAAGGCTAATTTATTGAAGGGTTTCCTTATCAACGTTCGTTGTGTGTTTACTATCCTTTGGGTTTCCAAGAAAGATTATTAAATAGTAACATTTATTAAATAAACGCAATCGAACAAAAACAGTTGCAAATACTAAGCGTGTCATTCTCAGAAGAACTTTAAGCGTTATTTAGCAAACACCCCCTTTCCCCTCCAACTTCAGTCACGACTTATCCTATCTTCCTGCTTTAGTTACCCCCTTCTTACTACTTGTTTCGTCTTGCCCTTCCGACTTATCCCTTGGCTAACTTACCCCCCTCTACTGGTTTACCCCTCCCCAGAATTATCTCCCACTCGGACTCATCCCCCTCGACTTATTCTTGTTATAAAGTTCTGCATTAATTTCATATATCATATATGTATACGTAATATACCAGCTTTTGAAACTTCTTCGGTCGGTTATTGTGTCCAATCTCCTTAAGAGATAAAACAATAGCTCAGACATTCATATTCCATTTTTTTATCAAATATCCCAATCTGCAAAATTTAAAAATTTTGAAAAAAGAACGCACAGAGACAGGCAGAAATATCAAATTTTGCGAAAATGCTCCACAGCAAATACTGTGAAACTCGAATGAGAACTGCTGGTGGCATAGTAAGCAGGTATAGGAAGGATTGTTTAGTACCAAAACGTGACGAAGCAATCGGTTTCGGGAATATTAGTTATTAGGGAAGTTAAGTAAAAATCAAAAGGAAGTACTGTTGACTAATACCTAGATTAGTAATCGTGAATAGTTCTAAATCTTACCACCGTTAAAAGTGAGAGGGCGCCCCAAGTGAATGTCCGGTTCACGCATCTCAAATTAAACATTTTATATTTATTTAAATTAAAAATATAAACATTAAAAATATATAAAAATTAAATAGTGTTGACTAATCTACACAGCGAAACCTTCAATATAAAAACAGAATGTCGTAAGTCGGACTGGTGGAACTCTCAAACGAACTGGAACAAAAATAAGCCATGTGCTTTGTAAACAAATCTTTGCTTCACTAATACAGGTAAGTATCCAATTTGAATAAACTTTAACGTTTGTTTACAAACGGAAAAATATGTGGGTTAAACTTTAACCTTACTTTTATTTTCAGAAATTAATCATGAGCCGACGTGGTCTCGCCTGTATGCTTTTATCGACTGAAATTGTTCTTTTTCGAAAGCCCTTTTATACGTTTGAGCCAGAAACAATAACAAAACACTAAAACAATAGAATAACGGGAACGTCATGACGTCGCAAAAACAAACATATGTTAATAATTAACACCAATCTTAATTCTAAAAAGATAGAAAGATAGCTGATAAAAGGACGATTAAAATAACTTCAGACACTTATGGTCTAAATTGAACAATAACAAAGAAAGTCAATAAAAACGATCAGCTGTCGCAAATCTCATTAAAACTAATTTACAATGAAAACCCATCAATCTCCATCTATCCCTGTACATCAATATTTACATAATTACACAAGGTAACCCAATCATATAAAGTTCGCACAATTTAAATTTATATACTGAAAAAAACTTAACTTATAAATCTGTTTACAACGTTTTAGAAATCAAACGATGCTTCTGCACGTTTTGAATAAATAACAACATAAATAAATTTAAACATCAACCAAACTTGTCCAGAATTCAGTACTCCATTTGACTGAATCCAAAACACCTTGCAAAACAATAAATAAAATCAACATTTGTAAAAATCAATGAATATCTACAAAACCGATATCTCCATTTATATGACCTTAAAGCTTCCAAATACAGAATTCAGTAAGTTAATTGCAACCTTATAAACATCAAGGTACTAATCTGTTTTAACTATTTCCAGTGAAATATCTATCAGAAACTGATTCAGCTTTGTGGGAGAAAAATTCTGTTTTACGTTAACCTAGCGTCAATCTCAAATCTAATGTGAATATAGAACAATCAAGAAAAGTGGATAAACTATCCCAAACATGTAACCTGTGTTACATAAAACATGTTTTACTATAAAATAGCATAATTGACTTATATCGTTTTTATAAATGCAATCCTTTGTATAAAAAGTAGGTTAAATATGTCTGAAGATATCGTACTCCTATATTCCCATTTTAACTTGATAAACTATTTGTAACCAAGCATGAAACCTATAGCATGAATAAAAATAGTATCCTAGCATGACTATCTCTTCTTTATTGTATAAATTTATTATGTCTGTAACGGAGCCTAAGTCTCATTTTTGATTTTTAAGTTTATTTTATTAACGATTTCATAATTACTTATTATTTCTTATAATACATAATTGTTATTGATGAATCAAATCAAGTTTTTCAAATTTATTGTAATTTTGATAAAGCTAACATCATAATGTTTCATTTATTCTAAAAAGATTAAACTATTAAAGTTTCAATGATAAGTTGCATTCTTAGAAATATTGCACAAAAGACAGAGACATAATTTGATATTACATATACTGTGGTATCAGTATCAGACTTAAGAAAGCTTATCTAGTGCTTAGTATAGAAAAACCAAACGCAAATCGTGAGATTTGCAATCTTCACAAAATCCCGACAAAATTGCAAAGAGAAAAAAGGTTTGAGACAATTGTTAATCATAGCAAGCAGAATTGTAGAAATTGAATAGAAAAAAATATATCAAAACTGTCCTCCGCTTAGCCGTGGTGGAAATTGAAAACCCTTTTGGTTTTTAGTGGTGAAAATCTCTTGTTTGAAGAAAGATGCAGTAACTAATTAACGGTCGCGTTCGGTTGGGATACTTAACTTAGAAAAAGATAAATTGAAGTATATCGTTATTTTGGGATGTATTAGAAATTTCAGTACTAAATTCAGTAACACGTAACTTACTTAATCTATGTGTACGTTAATTTAAATAAAGGTGTGATAATATCTAATTGGGATTACTTCGTTTGGATTATTTGATTTACAAAAGGTCAGTAGAATGTTTTATTAATTTACGTAACTGGAGGAATGCAATAGCAAATGCAATTATCAATAACGAAACATAAACTCTTTTGTAATTTTATTGGCGATTATTAATAATTTATTGATTTAGGATGACCAATTTTATATGTTATACTACCCATGTGAAACGATAACGTAATTTTATATTTTTAATTTTTTTTTGTTCTTTAATAAATTTCAGTTTTTTCTTTTATAGTTGTTTTACTGCGTATCATTTAATAAATTTACTTTTCAGAAGGATTAGCCTAACTTTTGTGTAACTTTGTTTAGTGCTTGATAATTAAATTTTGGTATTTATTAATAGAAATTAACTAATCTAAAAATCTTTAATTAATAATAAGTAATATCAAATAGGCATAACCTTTTCATTAATAACAGAGTGTAGATACAAGAAATCAATCAATCAATCAAAGGACGCAGTGGGCAGCTAGAAGAATAGAACCAGGTGCCTTGAACGTCAGGTTACCTACCCGAGCGGTACCAACCCGCTACATTGGTGGTTGCCCCCGCTACATGTCTGTGCTTACGATCCAATCGTAGCCTTAAATATTCTTAGTGTTTTATTAATATGTTAAATTTTCAATCGATTATACAACATCGTCTCAATATTAATAACTAAAAATTTTGTAAATAAGGTTATATTTCAAATTCAAAATAATTGTGTTTAAAGCTACTGATTTTTGTAATTTTATTTAATAATTAATAGTTAAATCACCAGTTAACCATAATGAGATAATTTGTATACAAAAAGAACGCAGTAGTGGGAATAAAATTTAGTTTTTGTTGTTAATACATTCCTAACAATTAATTTATTAGCTGGTAAAAATGGAATATTATATAAGAATCGTATGTTTACATGCTCTAGCTCATTTTGACGAGCTCGGCGAGTAGAACTTTGCATATGTGCAGCCAAAAATTCCTATTGCGCGCAAAGTTATGTCAAGAAAACTACTAAAATGGATCCTCCTAATGGTTTTAAGCGTTTTTTATAAATTCAGAATGACCAAATGACAAAGTTGTTCTACCCGACGAGCTCGTCATAAGAGCTATATCATGGGACGATGCTTCTACGCAAAGTTAGCATTTTGAACTTTATCGCCCTGCTACGCCCAGCTTATCAATATAAGTGTTGCCTTCTTCGGACAATACGGCCTCTATGAGTTAAAGAACCATCCCTGAAAGTTTGAAGCAAATTGGAGAAAATCAAATTTTTCTGTATCCTTTGTGTATTTTTCGGTGACAGGCTCTTTAAGGATCAAAATCTTGTATGAAGTTTTTATATTGTTAATATCGTTAAATAACTACGTTTCATGAAAATCTGAATATTGCCTTTACCACACCACCCACCCCACCAAAAAACTTATACAGACGCCCTTGGATGTAGTACCTACAGCATTAAATATCTAATTAAGTCCTTTACGCTAATTAAGCTCTAATTAAATTACAACCTCTTTACACGTTATTCTTTTGAGTTCAATTATTTATTAGTAAACCTAGTCAACTTAGGTTTGGTATTAAAATATCGAGAATGCCCCATTAACGCCTTTAAATAGAATAGCTTTGGGATTTAATTTACTAAAAAAAACAGTGTTAACGTATTTTAATTTAACTGATATTAGATAAAAAACCTTTAATCTCATTTATTAATCAGCTTATATTTCAGAATTATTCACTTTATCCGTCTTTTCACTTACAATGCCAAAAATCCCTTTTTAAACCTAAAAACACGCGTAGCTTTATTTTTAATTTCCGAATTGCCCATTTTGTGAAGTTCAATCTTTCAAACCCCCTCATAATATTAATTTCCTTTCGATCCTGTAAACAATGCATTTAATACCATGCTATCAATCAGTATGTACATATATCAACAGAAGTCTTTGTCACTCTTTTTAGTACTGTTTTATTTTTATTTTTAAAGTTCTGAACATGCATTCGATAATTTTGGTTTCCCCTAGATTTTCTTTCTTGTTGCGAACCAAACTTTTCCTAAACTAACTTGTTTTGAAGTGTTATTTGTGGCTTTTTTCTGCTTTTAGTTGATCACTATTATAAAACTGCTCACCCCAAAACAAAACTAAATACTTGTTACACATTCTTAAGACAATCTTTATAAAATAATTCATTTACTTAATGTCAAATACTCTTGCAGAAACCATCTAAATGTTATAGTTTAAAGAATAACCAAATCACTAAATTTTAATGAACGTTAATTATATGTTACGAAGCTTGGTTTGTTTCGTGTTTTGTAGCCTCCACCACATTTCGAATTTCACCTTCCTTGGTCTTAGCCTTCACCATGTTACAAAGTTATATGTACGTTTATATTAAATGAAGACACTTACTCTTTATCTAATCTACTTTATTCAATAATCATTCAAATCCACAATATAACTCCCTATTCCTTTTGATTGTCACTTCCCATCTCACCTCCTAATCCCTACCACAATCTCTCCTTGTAACCAAGGATGGCTTAACATGTTCCTATTAACCAGGGCATAATGTCATAATGCCAGAATCAGCATTACTTAGTTTTATAAGCAATAATGCGATGCTAGAATTATTATAACGTTGAAATTCACAACCCATTGATTGTTTGACGGTCACTGTTTAAAACCAAGCTTCTCCGTTAGTTTGGTTGTCACTGGTTTTCCCTTTCCTCGCTTGACCGTAAATTCGCGCTAGCGCTGTCAAGCGAATTCTCAATAGTGGAGTTGATATATAAAAATGGTGGACTGGCATTAGAAGTTGAATGTGGGATGAACTAGAAAATCGGTTTTGATATAATTCACTTTAGCGGAGAGAATCTCGCATCCAGCAATATAATTATTTGATTGTTTATATGTGATCAATCGTCAATTAGACGGATTAGGTTCTAGTGTTAACCATTTAGGTAAACCTTTTTTATTTTCCACAATGTGCTAAAATCTCAAAATCTTTTTCTATTTTAGGTAATATTTCCTTATCAGTTGCCCTAAAGGAATCGTGTAATAAAAGACCTTTCAGTTTATCGAAAGGTAAAATTCTTTGAAAATATTTAAAATTAATACCATATACTTTTTTTCTATTTTACCCTTCGTTATAATAAGTAGTAAGTAATACGGTTTTAGCGAGGAACTATAAAATGAATTGCTTTGTTTGTAATCTACTTCCACCGCTGATAAGGGCATCAACAAGTTACAATAACCATTCCATTACTATCAAGTATAGGTACCTAGTGGTGGGCGAGTGTGGGTTACGAAACAATTACATTAGATAACATTTTTTCATATATTTACTACACAACCATCAGAAAGGTTAATTTATTGAGGTTTCATGTATAAATTTTATTTTTGTTTCGTGGATCAAAGTTAAGTAATATATAATTTTTTTATTTCACTACATACACTTAATGAACCAAAAACACAAGAGAATGATGAGACTAGTTACAATGGATTAAGGTATTTCGTTAACATGAATTTTCACTACCTTGACAAACCTGTGTATAGAAGACCTGCTTTGTAGCATTTGCATCGTGACGCAGTGCAGATTTTACAGTCCCACTTAACTAAGGAGATTACTTAGAAACAATATGCTACAATCTTGTTTGTATAATTTTTCCCCATCAGCCCAGGAATAAATGGGAGGTAACCTAGACATAAATCGTAAGCGACATTTTATTTTTTATCGTGTACATATACGTCCATGTAAGTATATACAAAACGCGCCATGCCTTCAGTGTCCGCGTCACTCTTTTTTGGCCCCTTGAAATTTGGTTTCCAAAAACGGTTCTTTTAACCAGAAGATGAAAAGTAATCGTTTAATTATATGTATATTATATTTAATGTTATTAAAGATCTGTTTCTATATACAGTATGCGTAATATTTATCATATTCTTAATAGTATAAATGGATTTAGAAGGTGCCAAATAGTATGAAATGATACCTCACTCGATAATATTCTGACGCTTTCTAAAAGGGCTAATAATTATTGGTAACCATCTTGGAAAATGGTTCCCTAGAACCCACACAAAAGTAGTTAAGACATTAATTTTGATATCTTTGAATTCTACAGGATTTATATTTGTTCACTGAACACCACTAAATCCAACACTGGGCGATTACTTTTCATCTTTTGGTTAAAAGAACCATTTTTGAAAACTAAATTTCAAGGGTCTAAAAAGGAGTGACGCGGACACGGGAGGCATGGGGAGTTTTGTGTATATTTACAAGGAACCAATGTGTACACGATAAAAAAATAAAATTTTGTTTGGAACTTATGTCCAGGTAACCCTCCTTTTTAGACCTTTTATTCCAGTGCTACATATGTTACACTCATTCACATCTGTTGTGCTACTGCTGCAATCATATAGGGCCACCATATACAACTCCATAAGTGGAAGGCCTTCTTCAACATTCTCTCCAACAAGAACAGGTTTCTGTCAACTCAAATTCAGTTTTCTTCCCCTTTCCGTTAAAAGAAACTCACAACACACAACTTTGTAGTCGCAGAAGGCATTAAACAATGGCATAGCCCGAGTCTCATCAGGTCCTGTAATTAAAAAAATACTTCAAAATTTGTTACATAAAGAAGAAACGTCGTACCAATATCTCACTTCACTCAGTTCCTTACGCACTGTAATGATAAAGTTATAGAACTAAAAATAATTCCGTTAATTTAAAATAAAAAAGATACATTAAATTAACTTAAAACGGATTTATATGGAATATGGAGATTATGGGTACGTTCGTGTTTGTCTCAAATCCTTTAACTATGGCTGAACGACAACCCTTCAAAAATCCAAGAGGAAAAGTAATTCGTAATGGTCAAAATGGATGAAATGGTGAAAAGTATCGCAAAATCTATATAGAGATTGCCTCTGAAGAGAAACGAAAATGGGATTTAGACGAAATAGTAGAGGAATAGGAGTAGTTTAAGGTATTTCGAATGATAGTGTCATGTTAATGTGCATTATTTCATTAGTTGTATTTATGTGTTGATAATTTCACAAACATTTACTACAAAACCAACAAAAATTCTATCTAGAACACAAAGCAAAGGTTGATTAAATGTTAATTCAGCATGACAAAAACTTTGTTAAATTGAAAGATTTAGTTTTCAAAGAAATGAAACAGGAAGTTTAACAGTTAAATTCTTCTCTTTGACAGAAAAAAAAACTTATTGGAAACAATGCATTTATTTTTGTTAATTTCTGACAATTATTTTGTTCAAGCAATAAATTTTATTGACGGCTAAAAGTACCTCTTGCACGAGTTATTTAACAATCACTCCCGACTTACTCACCCACTGCCAAAATTACCTCCAATCCGAGTTAGCTACCCACCCTCGCCGACTTCACGTCGCCCAACTTACTCCTACACCTACACAACGAATTTACCCCATCCCAACTTACCCATTCACAATTTCGCACTCGTCTTACCCTCCCGTATTTCCCTGTATATCGATCATATATGAGATATATTAGAGAAGCCTCAAAAAATTTGAAATATTTTGACAGCGGTTTGAAGCTAATCTGTCAATTGATAAAGGAGGAGTACGCACACGGACATACAGGCATACAGACAGAATAAACTAGTTATTAATGTAACATAAAAAAATAAATCTGTCGAATACTCTCGTTTGAAGATGCAAACATTATACAAATTAAGGTAAGTTACTTTGTAAAGCTTGTACTATTAATTAACTTTTTTAATACACATTTGTAGTCACAAAACAGCGAAACAGCGGCACAATCTAGCTAATAGAATGTAAAACGGGGCTTTATTTTTAGTTACATTTTGTTTTTGGTATTCGTATAAATGTATCGTATAATGATCTTGTAGTTCAGTTAGTTCCAAGAAATAAAGCGTGTAAATGACTTTGCTGACGCGACAGTTTCACAATTTTATTAAAGAGGTACACGTCTACAAACTGTTGCTAGAAGCAAAATGCAAGCACAAAAGAAGAATGTTATTCCGTTTTTGTTGCATACGTGTACATGAAATGTGTAGCTGCATGTATGAAACGGTATATCATAGTAGGAGGTTTAGTAGTTTACTAGCAGTCTGCTTGTTTGTATACGATAGTAGCTAACAGTTTAATAAGTGTTCTTCGAAATATTAACATTAAGAGTTTAACCATATATCGTAAGTGCAGGCAATAACGACAACAGAAATTATGTTAAATTGTTTTTGAACCAGTTTGATAGCGATAGCATGAAACTCTTTAGTTCTGAGACTGTTTATTATCAATGACATATACAATTACACTACCAAAACAATCAAATGCTTTCAAAACATTTACTTCAAAGGGATTAAATTCCAGAATTAACAAATGGGTTTATCTATCTGCATTTATAAGTAACTGATTATGCAGAATAACTAGTATTATCCTTCTAACAAGAAAAATCACTTAGGACTGATTTTTCAACCACTGGTTAACATTAACTGGTTAGATTAATCGTCACTGGCATGGCAATGACACTTATTGAAACAATTGTACCCTTTCCAATTGCAACTAATTAGAGGTATATTAACCAAAGTTATAGTAAAACAGATACAAAATATCACTAGGAAAGTTTTGCAACACTCCTACTCCTACTATTAAGGGTTTTCCAATAAGGGCGGGTCAATGTTCAAGTGGAATAAAACAAGCTGTGTGTGAGGTATTAACGAATTTGGTCGAGATGGTCCAATTTTCTTGAGCGACGGCCCTGGCTATGTTGACGATTGCGGCTTATTGGCATAGACCTGCGACCTCAGGACACCCCACAAGAAAAAGTCTAGCGGGGTCAAATCGCATGATCTTGGTGGCCAATTAACGTCACCTCTGCGAGATTTAACCATACCCTCAAATCGTTCATACAGAATGTCCATCGTGACATTCGCTGTGTGGCACGTAGCGCCGACCTGCTGGAACCACTTGTCGTCTACGTTCATGTCGTTCAATATAGGCCAAAGGAAATCGGTTATCATCGTTCTGTAGCGCTTGCCGTTGACGGTGATGGCCTCACCAACATTGTTTTCAAAAAAGTGACACCGCCGACCCAAAATCCGCACCAAACAGTAACCTTTTGTGGATCATTGCAACCTGGTGAACCTCGTGTGGGTTGGCTTCGTCCCATATACGACAATTTTGCTTGTTGACATAGCCATTTATCCAAAAATGTGCCTCGTCGCTGAAGATGATTTTTCGGCCAAAATTGGGGTTTTCTTCCAAACGGTCCGAAGCCCAGTCAGCGGGTTGTCTTTGGTCATTAACTTTGAGCTCCTGGGTCAGTTGGATCTTGTACGGGTGTAGGCCCAAGTCCCAACGCAAAATTCGCCAAGTTGAAGTCTGCGAAAGGCCGAGTTCTTGTGCACGGCGAGGAATTGACTGCCTCGGGTTCTCCTGCACACTTTCACGGACTGCGACGATGTTGTCCGCCGATCTGGCGTTCCTCTGACGTACAGGTGTTGGCTGATTGTTTACCGAACCTGTCGTCTCAAATTTGCGCACCAAACGTTGGAGAGTCGACTTTGAAGGGCCACCGCGTCTGCCGTAAAATGGGCGCAACACGCGCAACGTTTGCACTAACGAACACTCATTTTGGTGATCAAGTTTTATCATTTGGACGTGCTGCACAAGCGTGTAACTTGCCATTGTGATTTGGGATCAGTGACTGAATAATAAACAACAGATTAGGCACACGCCACCAAATAACATGGACGCCACAGGCTGCCAACATTAACCCGCCCCAATTGAAAAATCCTTTATAACAGCTTTTTGTGCGTCATCATCACATCTTATGAATTGCAACGGGTAACCCATTCTTTTATAGTATTTTTATAAAATAGTAAGGGACTGGCCATAAAGTACGTTCGCTGAAAGGGGGAGGGGAGGGCTGTGCCTAGAGTGACGGTGCGTGACAACAGGGGAGGGGGGTCAGTTAAAGCATGACGTCACATTAACATGTCAAAATACTTTTCTTAATATTAATGCAGTTTTTGAAAGTTCTAGGAAATTTGTACACTAACGATAATCCCTTACCATGCTAAACAAAAAAAAAAACAAATTTAAACAATTTTACTAAAATATGTTTAGAATTTTACCGTTAGTATATTATTACTTTCAGGCCATAAAATTAATATAATAATAATACTTTAAAATTTCTTTAAAAACTTACATTACTCATAAAAAGGGTGGTTTTACTTTATTGTAGGAAATGCCAAATTCATTTTCTGAAGTAATAAATAAAGATCTTTTAGAACTGGTTGCATTGTCGAATATTTTCCAATGAATGGGTAATCTCTTAAATCATCTACCTGAAGAATTTCTTAGAAAAACATATAATTGTTAAATAAAAGTAGATTACATCTGGATATACTTAAAAGTATATATGTACTTTTAAGAAATATAAACCGTTATAAACTATTTAATATAAGCTAAATTAAATTTGTATTATTGAAACCTATATAAATTATAATAAATTTTAACGTGTTGTGACGTAATATTAGCTAGGGGGGTTACGTAAACGTGATGAAGTGTGACATAGAGGGAGGGGGATCGAAATTACCTGAATAAAGCGTGACGTATTTTATGGACAGCCCCTAAGTACATAGTGTTTTGAAACAGATAAAAAAGTAAGCATTGGTATTTTTTCATAAATATTAGAAATTCTCCAACATCTGATCGCATTTGTACTATATCCTGCGTATAGCAATTAATCAGTGTTCAAAAACGTGCGGGTATTAAGAGTTTTTGTAAATCTTTGATTTCTAATACTTAAAAGTTATTTTTGTACATTTCTAAGATATTTATTATCTATTGGGTGCTCAAAATATAGTTATTATGTAGCAGATGTAGAACCTCAATTCTGTTTTCACAGACCATTTGATAAGACGAGCGTTAGAAGTAACGATCGCTATAAGTTTTGTAATGTGTAAAAAAGATGAGTGCATCAGGTCTTTGTTATAAGAGTACAATGAATCTAATGAGATATTCGAAAATTTCTCTTATATCCAAATTGTATCACAATGTCTTTAACCTTTTAAAGGTCACATGGTGTAATACTCTACATTTACCATTCATACTGCTACAATCTACTGGATGTGATTTTTAGTATCAGAATATATAACCAAATTTTATGTATTAGCAGTTATTACTAAAATATAATATTTTCCCAATATGGGTACGCTATTCTCTTATGATTCCGAGAGAAATAATGTAGTTTAGTATGTATACAAAAACAGTAATAGCACAGAAATGTAAAGGTATTTTTATTGTGACATTTTAGATGCAAAATCTATTATCTAAAATCTATCATAAGGCAAAAAGAAAATGTCTTCCACTACATTTGTCCAAAATCTATTGTTTCTAATAGATGTTCTAACATGCAACATCAATTCTTAAGGATCTATTATTAAAAAAAATGTTTTGCGATACAACCAACTATAGCTATGGTGCTTCGTGTAAAGTTACAGAATATAACCAAAGGACCCCGCACAAATCAAATGGAAAATGGATTTCTGTCAAAGTTTCTGAAACTTCGTAAAAAGATAGTTTAGATGATGCTGAACAAAAGTCTGCATGGGCTCGAACATTTTCTATTTTTATTTTTATATAGACATTTTTATATAGAAAATTATAGAACTGATGTTCCCAAAAAGGGAACCTCGGCTATTAAAAGGAAAGGCTTACGAGAACTGATATATCCAGAGAGATACATGCTTAAAATTAATGCAGATCACGAGCGTGAGGATCGCCAGAAGTATTTAAAATTTGAAAATCTAATTACTACAAAAATGATGAAGAAGGAAATCTTCTGGAGACAAGATGTAGCATCTGCTAGCGAGCCTCTGTAGGTACCAGTGGTTTGGTTTTCTGACTATTCAACAACGCCAAGACAGGCTTGTTAAATTAAAGTTATTTTTTTACATAAAAAAGCATTCGAATAACTTTTTTTATTATTAAGATTTACCTGTTTATGTACAGATTTCTTTGAAAGTAAGTAGTTTCAGTAGCCACTAAAAACACTGCCAGGGTAATATTGCTTCACGATTCTTCCTATTGGCTGTACAAAACAGTAATCCACCAAACAATTGAGACTTCTAGGATTGAAAGTATTCTTTAGAGTAGTTTTCCAAGTACTGACTGAGAGATATTGGTGCTTATGACAAAGCTCATTTTGAATTGTGGAATTTTATTACAGAATTCTTAACAAGAGCTTAGCAGTGGAAACAACTACACCTAACAAAATAACCAGTGCCAGTAAACTCAAAGCTCTCTACATATAGAGTAGTGATCTGTAATTAGATCGGTATCTTGGGGAGCATATAACAACACCAAATTACTGTATCTACAGTCACGTGAGATTACTGCTTCCCGACTACTGAGCCAGAGATTACTGAACCATGTCGGGGCGGGAAGAAAACTTGGTTTATGTAATTGCTTTTGCATACTACCGTTAGTTGTTAAATTTGTAACTATTTAAAAATGCAGCAAATGAAAAACCTTATGTCTTAATATAGAAGTGCAAATAATATATCATACCTTTTTTTAAAATACCCACCACTCCAAAAAAGGAAATTTAAACCATTCACTCTAAAATATTTAGTCTTAATTAGACAGAACATATTTAAACTAAATGGACATTCGTTAGAGTTACGAAGTTAGCTCTTCACTTAATAAAACTTATAATGTAAGATCTTTAACACTTACAGAATGAACTCAACACTACATAGATACTTAAAACAACGGATGTTAAACCTAATTGACACTTAAGTGTTGTATCTATTGTGAAATGAAAGGTACACATGTAATTCGAGTGAACTGTTTCTTTTGTAAAGCAAATTCCACCATCAGTGATTACGTTATTCAGCCATTACTAACTTCTTTACACTTATTCCCAGTTTTATCAACATGAAATTGTAAGGTGTTAAGGACTGAAAGTGAGTTAATTAAGAGTTATTCATTGGATGATAAATAAATTGGAGTGATGTAATATATATCATACTACTTACTTTTTATAGAACATCCTAGACCAAGACTAGATTTTCAATAAAGAAAAATAAATTAAATCCTGTGCAATGTTGAGGAGGTCTGTACATTTTGTAAGTATTTGAAAAAGAAAAGGTGCTACATATTACTTCTCACCTCAGTTATTAGAATGATAAAAGAGTTCAATAGAAGGCATCATCAACGACATTATGGGTTGACCGTAAATTCTAATCTAAAATATGAAATTATAAAATAATTATGTATATACAACTTTATTTTGGTGTCTACCAACAGATTTGCTTATTTTCTCTTTAAAACACAAATTGCAAACGTATGTTATAATATACATAATTTAATTTGTATGTCGAGTTATAACGCTACCTAAAAATAATTAATTAAGCAATTAATTCTGAGCAGCAGTAATTAATTAATTAACAATTATACAATAACAAAATTAAATTCTAAAAGTAATCACTCAATGGAATTTATTTTCATACTTAATTAAGTTAATAGCAATATGATGTTAAATATAAATCAGCCAACGTTTATAATGTTCTGATAAAGTTGTTATTAATGGAAATATTGTTTGTATTGGGAAAATATTGATTTATTTTTTCTCTAATATAATTCCTGTAGTTTGTATACAACATTTTTGAATTTGCAAATTTATATTTGCATACTCAAGCAACCTTTAGTGGAACTTGCCAAATCCAATAAAAACTTTGTTTTCATGTGCTATAGGGTATTGTTAAACCCCTATTTGGGTAACAAATGGGGCTGTAAGTTTTCGTTTTTATTTAGCACGTTTCCAAATTTAATTTTATTGTTACTGTCCAAGTTTTTCTTTTCTATTTTAAACGAATTCCTGCACGTATTTTGTCGAGTCACTTTCAGGATCAGGCTTAAGAGGATATCATATATTTTGATATCTAAATTTCTTTCTTTTGGCAATTTAGAGGAGTGCTGGTTATTTAGCTTGCGGGTCATGCCATTGCTATTTGCCCAATCTTCCATAAATGACAGTTAGTATCGCACACTCAAGTGGCCTGGGCCACAATGCCGAGAAAAGTTACCCGCAGCAACCGCTTTCAGGATCTAAAAGCCCTATGAGGATTCTCTAATTTCGAACTTACCGACAAGGCGAGTTCAACGACGATCGAAGAATTCCGCCTTCTGGCCTTTATACTTCTAAACACTCTGTTCCCTTTTTCTTAATAATAATAACAGTAACCGTTACATTGATGTTAACACTATCGCGTTAATAACCATTTTTTTCGGTAGAATTTCTATTTATAATTAATAATTAAACCTGATTGCAAAAAAGTCAAACACTAAAGACTAATATGCTGAAACTGTTTCATGAAACTTATTTTTACACATATGTACGTGAAATTAACACAAAAAACTCGTATATTGCTTTATAGTTTTTAATCAAATTGGTTTTAATTAAATTTTAAGTTTAATTAAATTGGTTTAACTATCTAATAGCAGATAGGATCAAATTAAAAAAAATAATTTTATAAAATTAAACATTGAAACAATTCTGTAAAAGTTACCTTTTAATACTAATTGCGCGTAAGACGTAATACCTAAAAGATTATGAAACTATAAATATTAAATCTGGTTTTAATATTTCCCAAGCAAACAAAATCAGACAAAAATTAGGTTGCTAAATACTCAAAATTTTTATTATTTTTTTTAATAGGCAAAGACTTGAAATACGTTTATAAAATTAGAAACACAACAAAGAAGAAAATGTGCATGGACTGATGGTTCCTGAGTCCGGGTGATAATATTTCTAAGGGTGAAAAGGGGTAGAATTTTCTCAGAAGTATCTCGATTTTACTATGTTTTATGTAAAGACTGCAAAAAATTGCGTCACTTACGGATGATATCCATCACCATCTACATTCTACAGTAGCGGTCATTGAATTGTGCTCACGTAATAAATGTCATATTTTCTCATTACGTTTCCATTATAACTAAGAAAATTATGAAATTACAACACAAATGATTACAGAAAACACATAAACAAGAAAAAGAAAATGAGTGCAAGCAATCAAAATCAAATTATTTAATGTTTAATAGGCTCTAATTTCTTAGTAAATCTGGATCGGAAAAATCTTTTATCAGGAATGGTTTGATAAATGTACACAGAATGTAAATTGATTAGAAAAATGTTTCATCTCGATAGAGAAGTCATAAACAATACAATTTGGTTATTATAAATTGCATACTGTTTATAAGAATATCATGTTTGATAAAAATATATTTACTTCTTCATAATCTTGATTCACTTATGCAGACTATGCAGAGATTTACCGAATAATTTTGAATTTAATGCTTTAATAGGTTAGAAAAATGAATTTTTCTTAAATCATTGGATAAAAATATTATTGTTAATAACTTTTGAAAAATCAAGAATTTTATAACATCAATTAAGGATCAAGTTACTCCCATGCGTTAGTTGGCATAGGAAAATTCATATTAACATTAAGTATCGTACCACTGATAAATACGTGTCCCACTTCACGACTTTTGTCCCATTTACCATATTTGTAACTTTATACGTTTTTACACAAGGCAATTTAAATTACAACTCTTAAAAATTCTTTCTAATGCATGTATACCTTACTAAAGAAAGTCATTAATGCAACGGGAAAATATTTAATTTTTTGTGGGTACATTGCTATGACCAGTATGATCACTACTGTACAAGATGTCCATTCTGTACAAAAAAATTCAGATCTTTATTTTTGTTTAGAAAAGTAGGGCAGCTGTACTCGGATAATCATTTAGAAATATCAACAGTCCGGCCGAATATAAAAATCATGCACTTCCCACGGCTAAAGATCTAGCTTGTATGAGCGTTTCTTAAAATTATTTCCCAGAAAAACTTCTGCACCAATTTAACTCGCATTTTATCAATCGCAAATCGCAAGTATGCAAAAATATCATAATTCTTTTTAAGTTGTCAAGTTTTATTACTTGTTATTTTCGTTCTATTGCTATATGCATTTTTAAATTCATATGTAAAGAATTTACTCCAATTTTTGCGATTGGATAAAATATCGTCATACTTCGTTTTGTATGTTTGTTGTAAACACCCCACTTTTTAAGTTCACTTTTAAAATCGTAAATTTACATCTCTTTCCAAGTGAGTTGGGGCAATAAGCGGGCGGTTGCCTGGTGTATTCTCGCCGGGACCCTTTAGCTGAGTAATTTCTAGGACCCTAGAAATTTACAGTGCACGCTTATTAGGCAATATTGTTTGTATTCGTTTAGACAAAGTTGTACAAAGAACATTCATTTATTGTAAATTTTGGGATTAACTGTGACAGATGTCAAATTACTTAGATATATATTTATATATAAAACGCCTATATAAAGTCTATATATTTTTGTATATCACTTTATAGGTTATGTATCTGACAAAACGAATCCAAGAAAAAACTTTTAGATGTACATACCTGTTCATGTTCGCAAAAATATATTATACTATTCGTACGATCCGAGAGAGCGTACGACAACAACTAAAATTTTGACTTTTGATAAAAAACCGTCAAAACGGTAAAGCTAAAGACAATCGGTAAAACCGATCCTCCTAAGAAGAGATTTTGCTGGGTCTTCGTGCTGTAACCTACAAGTGCTAACGAAGAACACGTGTATCATTTCGAATATTGGAAATGTATGGTTCTGGAAATCAATCAGTTATGATGGTCTAATTGTTGTCGCAAATTTGCATTACGAGCACTCGACGATCGGCAACATTATTGCCAACACCTAACTCGTATATATACATACTCGTATATATATATATATATATATACTCGTATATACCCATACTTAACTACTACCACTGACTGATCTACCCTGGTGGTGATCTACCCAATCTAAAGTACGACAATAGACAAACGATGCAAAAATAAACAAACTATGTAACAATAAACAATATACAGCGCGAATACGAACAAAATTCAAAATGTACAACGTCAAAAGACACGTCGAGTATACCGCTGTATTCAAACTATAAAATATAAGATGCGGCGTAACATGTGACAACAAAGTATCCACCGAAAGTTGTCAGATATTATCTAATAGTTATAGGATACAGTTAAATGCGATGCCTTCAATGCAAGTTAATATGGCTGACGACGAATCTTCCAAGTTAGTTTGAATGTGGTCGGCGGTAAAGCAAAGGTCTGTAATACAATTTACTTAGATTTATAATCGCGAATAAGAGCAGGATAACTTACCAAAAGAGCGGGCCTAAGTGGGGGGCTAAGTGGGGGGGCCTAAGTGGGGGGAGTGGAGATAGGAGTGGGGAGGAGTGGGGTAGGAGTGGGGTAGGAGTGGGGGAAACAGGGGGGGTAGATGGCCAGGTGTCGCCATACCTACTGTTCTGTTAATTGTATTTTGTGCCATGATTCGCATCGTTTGTATAATTGTCCATCATTAAAATCATTATCACCACAAGAACGTTTTAATAAGATAAAGGATCTTCATTGTTGCATCAATTGTCTTAACAAAGGCCATCAGGTTGCTCGGTGCTCGTCTAAATCAATATGTAAGGTGTGTCACAAATTGCATCACAGTTTGCTGCATTTTCCTAAAATGAGTGCTAATCCGTCGTCATTAAAACCTGACATTGGCGCCTCATGTCCCTCCTCACCTGGAGTAGCATCCAACTTTTCGCATCTGAATCAAAGCGATTCGGAGGTTCTCTTACAAACTGTCGTCTGTGAGATTCAAGACAAATGGGGCAACTTTCAAGAAATCCGAGGTCTTATAGATCCGGGTTCTCAAGGTTCGTTTATTATTGAACCTTGTGTCAAACGTTGTCATCTGGACCGCAAAATTTCGAGGACTTCCATTTTCGGTTTAGGTCATACTCCTAATACATCTAAAGTTAGCACAACTTTTTGTCGTATTCGTTCTATAGGTTCAAACAGCGTTTCACTAGAGTTTAACGCTTACATTTTACCAAAGAGTTGCGCTCCCTTGCCTAATCGTGTTATTGAATCTTCACATTTTCCACTATTTAAACATTTAAAATTAGCTGATCCTAATTGGTTTCAACCGGGACCCATTAACGTTCCTTTGGGGGCAGTTGTCTATCCGGAAATTGTTGACCTTGGCGTGGCTCGTGCACGTACAAACCCACTTGTAGCTGTGCATACCGTTTTTGGCTGGTCGGTAGTGGGACCTACTTCTGAATCGTCCACATTGCCTGCAGTGCAGACCTTTTTCGGTCGAGTAGACAAGACACTTGCTCAGATTCACAACTACAAAAATATTGGGAACTCGAAGAAATTCTTAACAAATCATTTACCTCGGATGAAGATGCCGACGTAGAATAAGGTTTCACCTCTACTCATTTTCGATTACCATCTGGGCGCTTCGGAGTTAGCTTGCCTTTTAAAATGGCCCAACCTAAATTTCCTGGTTCGTTCAACATCGCAAAACGTCGATTCTTGACATTGGAAAGACGCCTTCAATCACAGCCTGACCTAGCACACAGCCTGAGCATTATATAGTGAATTTATGTCGGACTACTTTACTTCTGGGCACATGTCGTTTGTCTCCTCCCCGCCAGAGGGCGATGATTCATACTATATCCCTCATCATGGTGTTCTTACTACTGATGGGAATAAGCAAAAGATACGAGTTGAATTTGATGCCTCTTGTCGGGCAGAAAACCACTTGAGGTTAAATGATGTCCTCCATGTTGGACCCAAATCGCAAAACAACATTGTTACAATACTTAGTTTTCGTTCTGAGTCCTTTGTCTTTACATGTGATGTGAGACAAATGTATAGACAGATTCTTGTTGCACCTGAACACAGACGATATCAGTTTATCCACTGGCGATTCTCTCCTTCTGAAACGGTTCAATCGTATCAATTAAATACCGTGACCTACGGGGCAAACCCTTCCCCATATCTGGCCATTCGTAGCGCCCTTCAGTTGGCACAAAAAAGAAGAGAACAATTTCCATTAGCAGCTGCAGCGCTACAGAATAACCTTTATGTGAATGACATTGTTTGTGGGTCTTCATCGGTATACTCTGCTCTACAGCTTCAACAGGAACTCATTTCGTTATTAGAGATTGGTTGTTTCGAACTGAGGAAATGGCCTTCAAATCATTTTCGTTTACTAGATTGCATACCCCCTTCTCATCGGCTCACGGATGTTTCGTTTGATAAAGAAGAAATATCCATCAAAGTTTTGGGCATCCAATGGCAATCACAATCAGATACGTTTTCGTTCAGAATCTTTGTTAAATATTTAGCAATTACAAAGCGGACAATCTTTTCGGAGATTTCTCGCGTTTATGACCCACTCGGGTTTCTATCGCCGCTTATACTTCTCGCTACGAAATTGTTACAGCATCTCTTGATGCTGGGGATTAGCTGCGATCACAGCCTCCCTCAAGCTGTCATTGACATGTGGCAGCAATATCAGACAGAATTGGACTGTCTCTCGTCGCTTCGAATTTCTCGGTTTATTTTCTCGTCTTCAAAACTTTCGTGTCAGGTCCGCGGGTTTTGTGATACCTCGGAAAAGGCTTTGCAATGGTAGCCCATTTTACGACTGTCGATTTTTATCACATATGCAATATTTTGGTGATTGCTAGGTACAGAGAGGCACCTCTTAAGACGCTTTTGATTCCTCGTCTCGCATCCATACTACTGTCTCGGGTCATTCATTTTGTCGCTCCAACCTATAGCGCAGTAAGTTTTGATGGAATATTTGCTTGGACTGACTCCTTGGTAGCCCTTAGTCGGATTCAATCTTACTGGTGGAATACTTTTGTTTCGAACAGGCTCAGTCTTATTCAAGAACATGTCGCTCCCTCCTGTTGGAGGCATGTACCTTCTTATCAGAACCCTGAAGATTCTGCTCCTCGTGATTTTCTTCCGAAGGCGGTTCTTTCATGCTCGCTTTGGTGGGCGGGTACTGACTTTTTACTCCTTCACCCGGACAGTTGGCCATCTGTAAAGCCTTAAAATCCCCCGTTGGCTGAAATGGAGGTGGAATTGAAGCCCATCGTATTGATAGCACAAACTCAATCATCTAATATAGATTCTCTTCTTCATCGTTTTTCATCTTTAAGAAAAATACAAGGTATCATTGCTTATTGTCGTAGATTCATTCATAATTGTCAAAAGCTAGAGAAGTTGTCTGGTCCTTTAACTATCTTGGAGTTGCATGAAGCGCTTATGTTTTTAGTAAGAATAGTACAGATCTCTGTATTATATAATGAGATATCTCAATTAAAATCTAATAAGAGGTGTTCGAAATGGTTACAGAAATTATTGCCGTTCATTGATAAAGTAGGAACGCTCAGAGTTGGAGGACGGTTTGCACTCTCGAATTTAGAATTTTCCGCAAAGCAGCACTTTCAGCACCTCGATCAGTTCGACATTATTTATCAAAATGTATGCCATGCTTCAAGACGAATCCATCGCCTTACTTACCTCCCATGAGGAATTTACCCACTTACACGTATTTCCGAAGTTAAGCCCTTCAGTTGAGTGGGAGTTAACTGCGCTGGTCCCTTGATGGTCACTACCTCGAGACTTAGAGGAGCCAAAAGCACAAAAGCATAGCTTTGGAATTAGTTTCTGAACTGTTTTCAGAAGCATTCTCGCCGCTTACCTCGCTTTGTAGCATGTCGAGGCCGTGGTTCGGCGATATTTCGTGATTGCGGCACCACTTGTAGGGGCGCCTATCGTGAATTGAATAATTATACGAAATATAATGCACAAATAAAAGCCATTAAGTTGTCCATTAATCTTTCTGCACCACATTTTGGTGGGCTCTGGAAGAGTGGAGTCAATTGTGCGCGTTGCCGTTACAATGTTATTCTCGCATGAATTAAGCACATCATTACGTTATCGTTATAGTTTTTTGTTTTTTTTTTTGCTTTTCGTTTGTTATTCGTATTATAGTTATCATTCCAAGATGGAAAATTCATAAATGAATTTTGGTGGGCGGTTATGTTCCGTCTTCATGTTCGCAAAAATATATTATACTATTCGTACGATCCGAGGGAGCGTACGACAACAACTAAAATTTTGACTTTTGATAAAAAACCGTCAAAACGGTAAAGCTAAAGACAATCGGTAAAACCGATCCTCCTAAGAAGAGATTTTGCTGGGTCTTCGTGCTGTAACCTACAAGTGCTAACGAAGAACACGTGTATCATTTCGAATATTGGAAATGTATGGTTCTGGAAATCAATCAGTTATGTTGGTCTAATTGTTGTCGCAAATTTGCATTACGAGCACTCGACGATCGGCAACATTATTGCCAACACCTAACTCGTATCTATACATACTCGTATATACCCATACTTAACTACTACCACTGACGATCACGCTCTTTTGGTAAGTTATCCTGCTCTTATTGGCGATTATAAATCTAAGTAAATTGTATTATAGACCTTTGCTTTACCGCCGACCACATTCAAGCTAACTTGGAAGATTCGTCGTCAGCCATATTAACTTGCATTGTATTTATTACATTCCAAATTGCTACCTAATAACCAATACATGTCTTGTAATTGCGTGGTGCCTTTTATTCCAATCGACAGTCTCTTTTAAATTGAACAAGAATACAGTCCTTTTTTTGTTCTTTGTATTATTTGCGTATCCACGTCCAGCAAGGAGTAAAGCCATATCTTTAAGGTAGGTATGTAACTTGCCACCCCTATGTCGGTTCAATACCTACTTTATTTATTTTACTAATTAACCGTTTCAGTTATTATTTTACAAATACTATATTTACATATTGTCTTTTATTAACTACGAGTGTAATAACTATGAAATTGGATTTACAATTACTTTTAATAAATTAATACGTTATGGCCTTTAATATTTATGCATACATGTAAACTTTGTCAGTTTAATTAAATTAAAGTTTGAACAGGTTAGTGTACCTTAATGTGTTATGGGCCTTAACCAGCTTGTCAATTCCAAGTCCTAAAAAGAACATGTTTACAGCAGGTTTAAGCACCTTTTTTATACAGCACATATTGAACATTCATTTTTTGAATTCCATAGGTCGCCTGTCCTTTCCAAAATAGCGGTTGAGTTCGATCTTAAACATTTTTAAATACAAAAGGTCAAGTACAACTTATTTTGAAGGTGCCGTAGGGCTAAATAAATATATTGTCAAAGAAAATAGTGACTTATTAAATTTACCGATATTTCTCCAACCAAATAAATAGAGATATTATTTGTAACGGTTTGTTGTGAAATCAAAAAGATACCAGGATATCAAAGTAAGTATCACTCGACCACCTTTGTATTTAAAAAAGCATCTCAAAAAGCTGAGTTGACTTTTTCAGAAGCAAGTGAGGGAAACCCTTGAGCTACACTGTACTAGAATATTTACATTACCATAAAAATACGCTTTTTTAAAATAAGATTTTCAATAATTATTTGAAATTTCTTTACACAGCGCTGGTTGTATAAACTATTTAGGTAATTAAATAACTGTAATTAATAATTGTTAATTAACCCTAAATTAACTGTAACAATTAGAAGAGTTTTTTGATGTAATTATTATATGCATGTAAAGCAATCTCCAATTACAATAAGCCGAACTTGGAGCAACTGGTCATTAGTGTTGCACATATAATAATATTATATTATCTCCTCTAATTAGTTTACAGTAAAGATATTCCAGAGTGCCGTAAAAAGAAAATTTACCAATCGTATCATGCCCTTCGTTATGCCTTGGAAACATTGGAACAATGAAGGGAAAATAGATTGAACTGCTTGACTATTGGATTTATATTATAACGGACAAAAGTTTTAATCGGATGACACTCCAAGTATAAGATGTATTTATGATTGATAGCTTAAGGAAGAAATTGTAAGATCCTGTGACGACAATAGTATATTATGTATTAAGGGCTTAATTGAGTGTGTTAGAGTCCGCAGAGTCAGTTAGCGCCTGAGGTGAAAGCCGAAGGCGCTAAGACGATAAAGGGATCTAAAACACTAATTAAGCCCGAAATGCATACGTTAGTTATGTCCGGTCTAAGTTTAAATTAATATTTAATTTTAAAATAAAAATAATTTGAAAAGTGCAAAACTTAGTTAAATAAAACATAGTTGTTTTTTTGCATAAATGGAAGTTTTATTTTCTTCACCTTTTCCGGTTACGATCGAGTGCAATCAGTAACCAAAGGTATCATTCACTTCGTAATATTTTTTATAGAATTCCTTAATATCTTTCTGATATCTTTCTCCGTAGAAATAATTAGGGAAGATAATATTAAGGTTTGAAACAAAATGTACGTAAAACTGTATTGTACATAAAGCGATTCTACACCCTATATGTTGATAGATCTAAAAATCTAAAATCTAAAATCTAAAAGTAACGACAGATTTCTTCTACTAAATAATAGTTAATAAACTTAAATATATTGGCTAATAAACTCCTGAATTGATTACATATATGATGAAGTATAATAGTCAGACGTAACTGTGAATGATTTGAAGAGATTAAATAAAAAGGTTATACAGAAATATAAGTCTACAAATTGTAAGGTAACTTGCAATCTAGCAAATGTGAATCTTTGTACAAAGAAATCTTTGTCTCTTGTTGGAGTATATCGTCGTATCATAGAGAATTGCAAAATGGCTGTGTCTGTGCATAGCCAATGACAATGTTTCTTAAGGTACCAACTAAGGTGAACTTCAATATACATTCATGCGCTAGCATATTCCTTCAATATACAAAGTATCCTACCGTTTGTCGTTACAATCATTCTACAAAAGGATAACGCATACAAAACAAATATGACACCAAATATAACAAAGGTGTTGTTATACGAGAATACTTCAAAATTCAACAAGAAATACAACAATTTAGAATTATATTGTTATATTAACCTATTATTGATATAGTCTCCATAGCTCAAGTTTATGTAGATAAGTAACTGCCACTTCAGTTAATTTCTTCCTAGCTTTAGGCTTTTTGAAATAGCATTGCTAGCATATAATAAAACATAGTGATTTCCCATCATATCACAATTCGAAATGCAGATCTTATTATTATTATTTTTATTAACAAGACTAATGCTTCTAATTACTAAAAAATCAAATAAACATTGTAGAAACTTAAATTATTATTAAAGATACTGCGTTGTAATCATTTCACCGATTTGAAAATTTTACTAACGATAGTTCGTCAACGTAAAAACAAACATTTTATATCAGATTTTAAATTAAAGAGGGACATGCCATGTCATAAACATAAGTAATAAAAGCTATAGATAGGACCACAGTTAGGTTCATTAATACTTAAATCAACAACTTCACAAACATAACCTAGCTTTTTCATGCATAATAATAATAATAGGTTTCAATTTTAGAAAAAGGATATAAATTAGTTAGATTGCATGATTATAATCATGTTTATGCAACCCATGTTACTTTGGAACGGTTTCCACTTGTTAGGAAGAAGTAAATTCCACATTGAAATTTACACATTACGATGTTCTGCGTTAGATAGATTTTTTCTATATTCCACGACACCAGCTCAAGTTTATGTTGTTAATTTGCTGAAAATAGATTAATTAGGTTAATCTTATTATGACTGATACTTTACAATTAATCTTTGATTTTATTTAAAAGATTTCTGGTCATTTTTATTTATGCTTTACTGAGAAGACCTGAGCTAGCTGAGAGGAATAAAGAATATCTGTGGTGTTTTTTTTCAATTTAATCCACCGTATATAATTTATGTTTATATTTGGAACGGTGGATATTGTATTATATTTATACTTTATTCTTTCATTCATAGATCACCGCAATACATTGCATAGAAAAATCTAATTGTTAATTTAGACTCTTTTGAACACAGAGCAAATAGCTAAATAAACAATGTTCAATATCAACTCTAAATATAGTAAAGCTTATCAAATAGTTTATTTTATTTAGCTTAGAGAATGTATTGTTAGTAAACATCTAATACCAAAAACATATGAAGAAAAACTAAGAAAAACCATTTCTTTACATTCGCTTGTATATTAATTAAATAAAATTTATTTGAGGGTATTTTAATATGAAATTAGATAGATCTTTAAATAAGAAAAGAAAAAGCAAATACAATAAACCATAAAATTAAGTAGTTCTACTTAAAGAATTACTTAAATGATTTTGTAGTTAAAAAATTAATGTATCTTCTCGTGCCTTGTTGATCAGTTGAAATAAAAAGCAGTTACCTGCAAGAATTTAATACTTCTTGGGCTCTGTACCTATTCATACAAGGGCTTTCTTGTTGTTGTTTTAGTAAACTACAGCCAGATCTCTAATTATTAGTTTTAAATTATATTTTAATCTATCAACTAAATAATCCTAATTAAACCTCACACTAATTTCAACTTATTTCAATTTATGTCTTGAAATCTAGTATTAACCAATTACCCTGATAAAAAAAGATTTAAAACATACTAATTTAACCCCCGCAGGGGGGGATATTACCTAAATGTCCTCCCTTGGTGAGTGGCGCCACCACTGGTCCTAGCTCTACACACACTCACACAAACACACCTGGTACACGCACTTACACAACACATACACGGAGGGAGGATAAAGTGCTTCAGTTTTCCCACGGTAGGTCGAGGCGGAGCCCCAGCTGAGTTGATCTGGCAGTGGTAGCTGGCTTAGAAACAGGGATGGCGCACCGGGCCGACGGATAGTACAGGGGCCCACACTTTCCTAACCAGAGTAGGGGGCTGCCCTATCAACCGTCGAAAAATCCCGTGGCATGTAATGGTGCCAAGTGGTGCCTGGAATAGGACCCTGCTACGTGGCTCGGGGGGCTTCGTCAGTGGCGGCCAGACCTCACAACTGGGAAGAAAGCTCTACCATGACTCTCTTAGGTGAACGAGAGTATCAGAGGCCTCCGATCCAAAACAATACACACTACACATACACACACACGCACGCACACGCACACACTTCTACAGATCCAAGACAAACAGAAACAGAACACACAACATCCCCCTTAAAAATAAACATGGAAACTGAAAAACTGAAAGTCGATATTAAAGTGCCAAAAGACCAGGAGCACCCTAGCTCCGGGGAAGAAATTTTTACGTTCCCATTTTCCGAGGTAGAATCCGAGGTAAATTCAGCGAAAGAGGAAGAGCTGCTTCTCGAGTGTCCAAGTGGCAGATCCGAGGAGGGAGCCGAGGCTCCCACCTTCGTAAAGAGAAGCGGAAAGAGTACCGGCGGAGAGTAAGAACCGCAAAGCGACAAGAAGAGAGGGCGAAAAGGAGGGAACTGAAAGAGACTCAGGACCAACCATCTCAAGAGACAGCTGAGAGTTTAAAGGAAGCCAACCCAGGCAACTCTTCTTGTAGTAGCCAGGGCAAGCAACCTGCAAACCCAGAAAAGCTGCAGAAGCCCGCCCCAGGAAAACTTAGGGACCCAGCTGCGAGAAGAGCACAAGGGGCAGCCGAGCGCAAGCCCATAGTGCTTCCGACACAATCATCGGGAAAGGTCAGGGTAACAGAGGGACAACCTGGTCCTTCAGGTGTACGATCTGAAAAAAGCAGCAAAAGGCCCAGAACAGAAGGAACGCCTCCTGAAGTTCTAAAGAAGAAGGCAAAAGGAGCCCCGAAACGAGCAGGGCAGGCCCATGCTTCTCCGTTATTGAGAGAGACATCAGCCACTACCCAGCAAGCATCCGAGCCAAAGCCACCAAAAAGGGAGAACCAAGTAGTCATCAGGTCTAATCAACAGGATGGCCAGGTTCTTCCAGAGGAGGCTGAGCTCATCAGAGAAAACAGTGTGGCAGATTGTTCTGCACCATGGAAGGCCCTAAAGGAGGCCCCCGAGGACCGGAACTCAGGTTCCGAAACTCTGGAGTGGTGGAGCCAGGGTGGTTTTTAGTAACCGCACAGAACGAAGCCTCGATGCGTTGGCTGCTGGAAGGCTGGGTTCCCCTCAGCGTTGAAGGCGTCACCTTCACACCAACCAGGGCATCAGAGGCGCCATGGCCAAGAAGTCAAGAGGTGAACCTGGGCAGGCTGAGACGGATGCTTTCGCTGCAGAACCGCTCACTGGCGGTGAAGCAATGGCACGTCCAGACGACTGGGGGTCCAGGGAGCTGGTTTCTGACCTTTTCGATCAGCAACGAGATCGTAAGGTCCTTGAAAGAAGTCGGATGGCAACTCTACTTCGAGTTGGTAACCCTCGCAGTGCGCAGGGTACCAAAATGGAGTGGGGCGGTCCGTCGTGGCCCCTCCGTGACCAGCGGGTCAAAGCAGGCCGAGAAGGACAAATGAAGACCCAATCCCGCACCATTAACTCCCCATAATGGGCTCTCTGCGGGTAAGTCAAATTAATCTCCAGCACAGTTTGGGCACTACAGCGGAGCTTATTAGAGCCCTTACTGGCAGGAAGGAAATAGTTTTAATACAGGAACCCTATATCTACAGGAACACAATCAGGGGACTAAGCACAACCAACAACAACCTAGTAGCCAGTGTAAAGCCAGAAGAACGGCCCAGGGCCTGCCTCATAGCAACCAGAGATCTCGGCTTGGTACCATTACCTCAGCTGGGAACCAAGGATCTTGTTGCAGCGATCCTGGAGCACAAGGTAGTTGGAATTAATCATAAGATAGTAGTAGCAAGTACACTTTCCCTCGGATGAGGCGCGTATACCTACAAAGGAATTTGAACGTCTAGTTTCTTTTGCGAAAGACGAAGGTCTCCCAATAATAGTTGGATGCGACGCTAACGCTCATAACCTGGTGTGGGGTAGCACCGACACTAACTTCCGGGGCGAAACCCTACTAGAGTTTTTGGCGTCTACAGACCTTGAGATATTGAATAGAGGGATAGAGCCCACTTTCGTCAACAGAATCCGAAAGGAAGTGCTTGACATTACAGTGGCATCTAGGAATCTCTTGGAAAGTATAACTAACTGGAGAGTCACGTCAGACATCGTTACTTCTGACCATCGTATGATCAGACTAGAGATGAAGTCCGACAAACCTCCAGAAATCCTCCTCCGGAATCCCAAGGCAACGGACTGGGAATGTTATATTTCCGGTCTGACCCGCCAAGGAAGTCAACCAGAGGTAGAAATACTAACTAAAGAGCAGCTCAATAAAGGAGTAGAAACACTGACAAAGGTTATCGTCGCATCCTATGAGGAGGCATGCCCACTCAGGGCGGGGAGAGCTCGTAGGGTTCCATGGTGGAACGGCACTTTAGCCGAGCTACGCAGGGAATCCAGACGAGCATTTAACAAAGCCGCAAGAGACGAGACACAGGCATCCTGGGATCTCTTCGTAAGGGCGAGAAAGAACTTTAAAAAGGAACTACGGCGCAGTAAGAGATCCAGCTGGCAGAAATAGTGCAGGGAGCTAAGCACCGTATCGGATTCGGCCAGACTAATAAAAATTTTAAGTCGGGAGACAAACCAAACAATAGGAGTATTGAAAAGAGATGACGGGACATGGACCAAGACCAGAGAGGAGTCTCTGCGACTCCTCTTGAGGTCCACTTTCCCGGCGACGGCGACCATCAAATGGCACCCACGGCAGAACAAAACACCAGTTCCAGAAGAGAACTGGCAGTTTGCCGAGGGCGTCGTAACGAAGGGCGCAGTCGCATGGGCCGTGAACGAGTTCGAAGCATTTAAGTCGCCAGGGCCGGATGGGATATTCCCAGCGTTGCTACAAAAGGGCCTGGATGTCCTACTCCCAAGCGTTGTAATGATATGCAAGGCCAGCGTAGCAATGGGATACATCCCAGAACAGTGGAAGGCAGCCAGAGTGGTTTTCATCCCCAAAGCGGGGAAGAAAGACACAAATGCCAAATCCTTTAGACCCATTAGTCTCACGTCCTTTCTTCTAAAAACTTTCGAAAGGATTATCGACAGGTATTTAATGGAGAGGGTAATAACGGTATACCCATTCCATAAAAATCAATACGCATACAGACGTGGAAGATCCACTGAAACAGCACTCCACGCAGTCGTGCATAAGGTGGAAAAAGCACTTCATTACAAAGAAGTGACCCTTGCGGTCCTCTTTGACATTGAAGGAGCTTTTGACAAGGCAAGAACGGTCACGATCGGTCAAAGCTTGCAGGCCAGGGTGACTCCTCCCGTGATGGTCAGCTGGGTGAGATCGGTATTGACTGAAAGAACCGTGATAGCGAACCTAGGAGATTGCTCAGTTGAGGCCGGGGTAACTGGAGGCTGCCCCCAGGGCAGCTGCCTGTCGACCCACTTGTGGTGCCTTATAATGGACGGCCTGTTAGAATGTCTAACGGCAGAGGGATTTTATACTCAGGCCTACGCAGACGACGGGCTGGTTTTAGTAACCGGGAAATTCTTAGACGTCATCTCCAATAGAATGCAAATGGCATGTAGAATAATAGAAGGATGGTGTGAAGAGAAGGGTTTGTCCGTAAATCCACTCAAAACTGATATGATTCTCTTTACCAAAAGAAGGAAACTAGAGGATTTTTGAGCACCCATAATGTACGGAAGACCACTTGCACTAATGCAAGAGGTTAAGTACCTAGGGGTTACCCTCGATAGCAAATTAAGTTGGAGGTCGCATGTCGACAAAATCGTAAACAAGTCGATAGCGACATTATGGCAGTTGCGGCGAGCAGTTGGAAAGAACTGGCGAATTAATCCCCAGATCCTGTATTGGCTTTACACATCGGTAATAAGACTAAGGATCCAGTATGGCTCATTGGTCTGGTGGCCTAGTGTTGAAAGACCAACCATTTCAGGAAACTGGCAAAAGTTCAACTACTAGCCTGCCTGGGAATTACAGGAGCAATGAGAACAACCCCAACGGCTGCAATCGAGATTATATTGGGTCTCCCGGGCCTTGACTCCTGAATAAAGAGAGAGGCCATGGCAACCCATCTCAGAATGCGAAACGCGGGGCTTTGGCGTAATCAATGTATATGCATCGGTCATGCAAAGATTTCCCAGGTGGCGGCAAAGGAGATCCCTTTGTCAACATACAGGGTAACCGAAGCAGTAGACCGACTAAGACTAGAAAAGGAGTACTCCCTTACTATTCCGACTAGAGAACAGTGGGAGCAAAATTAAATCGAGTTTCACCCAGATGTCCTGGTATGCTACACGGACGGTTCCCGGATAGCAGAAAGGCAATCCTCTGGAGCAGGAATATACATAGAGAACCGAGGGGTACAAGAGAGCTTTGCTCTGAAAAAGTCCACCACGGTTTTCCAAGCCGAGGTTTACGTCATTTTAACGTTGGCAACCAAAGTCGAGAATAAAACAGCGCCAGAGAGGAAAATCTACATCTGCTCTGACAGTCAAGCGGCACTAAAAGCAATCTACTCCTCCAGGACGAGAACAGTTCTCGACCAGGAATGTGCGGATGCTTTAGCAGAGCTGGCAAGCGAAAAAGAGGTAGAACTAGTTTGGGTCCCAAGCCACACCGGAATCCAAGGCAATGAGAAGGCTGATGAACTGCCAAACTCGGAGCCGAGGGTATCTGCCTGGGACCGGAACTCTACTTGGGTATTACAAGGCATCAAATCTCAACGACCCTGGTAGAGTGGGCCTATGAGAAAAGCAGGGAGAAGTGGGAAAGTTGCAGAGGCTGTCGGCAGGCGAAAGACCATATAGAGGGATTCGACTCGAAGAAGTCGGTCTGGCTAATGGGGAAAAGCCGAAGATCCGTAAATCTTTTGACGGGGATCCTGACAGGCCACTGCAAATTAAAAAGACACCTATCCTATCCTACAGGAAACATCCTACCACTACCTCGGAGAATGCGCGGCTTACCAGCGGTTGAGATTCAAAACCTTTGGTGTAGCTACGCTTCGAAGAGAAGAGCTACGCTCCCTATCGTGGACCAATATCCTAACCTTCATTGGGAAATCGGGTAGGTTTGCATAGGGAGAAGAGGCAATTGAAGCAGGTGATAGTAGAGGTGGTTAGGGGGATGACAAGGGGTTGACAAAAAGGGCCTATGAAGGCCTACTTGCTAGACTTCGGTCTCCCCACAATACTACTACTACTATTACTACTACTACTATTACTACTACTAATTTAACAGCAACTCGTCTCATTAATTTTATTTGGTAAGAGGAAGGGAAATAAAACGCAAACATATATTTACCTTACATAAGTTTTTTAATAAATTATGATAACAAAACGTTATCTTCTTTTTTTAGGAATTAGGTAAAAATATTATAATGCAACAGCAAGAACGGGTTCAATACCATAAGTAATTCTTAAAAAAAATAAAAAGTTTACTTCCACTACAGAAACAGTTTAAATAAAAATAATAAAGAATATATGTTACCTCTTGAAGTTATACACTGCTTTGCCCGTCAAATACACTACAGACCCACTACAAACCCGAGCAGCATGAAATCGTTGAAATAAAAACTCAAAAATGAGTCTCAAGTATCATAATGTACTTAATGAAAACATATAAAAGAATGAACTCAATTGAATTACATTTAAGGCATTTGATCAATACGGAGTGTGACCACCACATTTTCTAATAACTAGGGCTAGTAACTCGGTTTTGGATGGAGTCGAACATGTGTTGAATACTGTCTCGTGATACAAGCATTGCAAGCCTCATTTACCCGTCCTCAAAGTTCTTTGATATTTTGAAGAAGTGGATTATACCGTATACCACAATTTTCGATGGATGATAAATCGGGTGACCTAGAGGACCTAGGCAATATTGCGACATTATTCTGGGCTAGGTAGGATCTTACTTTTCCATGTTATGTTGTAAGAATAGTAGACTTCCGGTTCTGGTACTTACAGCATGAGGCCTTCAGAAATGCTAGAATCCCAAACGATTATAAGGCGAGTGCGTTGAGTATATTGGTATGGCACACCATACCATAATGCCACCACCAGTTTGCGCTATCTGGCGTGTAACAATCCAGTCAGAATTTTGCCTGACAAAGACCCTGCCATCATTCTGATACAGACAAAACCTGAACTCATGAGAGAAGACTATCCCTCGCTATTATTTCGGGTGTGTGGGAGAGCACATGACGCACACCCGTAAACTGGCTGTCTTCTACCCTATCCTTGGAACCTGGATACGGGGCATAGAAACATGACTGGGCAATGGGCGAAGTAGTCAGGTCAAGTGTGTGGTAGAGAAATTCCTGAGAATTCTCGACTGTTACTCATACCGATCAGGGGGAGCCCTGGTAATATGATACCGGTGTGGGTGGATTCGAGTCTCGCCTTGAAGGAGGTCATTTATGGTCACCAAACGGAACCCGCTGTTTGACTTCGGTTATTTATGGTCACCTAAGGAACCCGCTGTTTGGCTGAATCTTAAGGAGGAGAAGCGAAGTGAGGTTTATCCCGGTGTGAAGGGGTAAATTCATGCCAATGGGAAACCGCATGCCACCAGGTAATTGTGCTTAGGAGCTATCCCGACCACCCTATGATCCGGGCTGCAGCTGGGTACTGTGGCTGGGAGAAGTTCTAAAAGCCTTTACGCTTAAGAATTGTTGAAGCGAACACATAGCCTCTCACAATTAAGACAACTTCACCTCAGCTAGGTACACACTGGGGGTCTATTAGCTGTAGATCCATAGACGAAGCTCTGTCGAGGGCCCACCAAGCCTATATATTGGTAGATCGGGGTAGCAAAACCATTTAAAAACCAAGTCCTGCCACAATTGAGGTTGGATTCAAGGAAATCTTGGGGCCAAGGAAATCTCCTTGGTCGTGTGATACATCCCTCACAGCCTCCTTGGAGATGGAGCCGACGGGTGAGCACGTTTATCGCTCCGGTACTGACCTGGAGAGTCAGTAGAGTATGGATAGTATCTCGCTCCAACCAGTGAGTTAATACTGGTAGCATTGTTTAGTGTAGTGACAATGCGCGCTAATTGAGCGTAACTCAATTATTCGAGCTTCGGCTCGTCTTAAAGGCGGGAAGGAACACCCATAACGTTCATAAAATTAGTCATGTATCAAGTACCTTATAGACAATTACTACGGCCTATTGTATATTTAAAAGGTAATAGGCTAATAGATCACTGTAGAGAAGGATTCAGTTCCCTTTTCGCGGACAGTTAGCCTTATCCCTCGCTATTGCATATTTCAAAACCACCTTTCCATAGTTCAAGTCAATCTTGCACGTCGATGTTAAACTGTAAGAGGAGGCCAAGCTTGAATTCCAAAGTAAAGCAAACGATAACTTATTTTACGCTCACTTGTGACTTGAGAAGGGCCAGGTCGATTATGGCGAATGTCGTTTTGCAGCCCAATTCCTCCATGTACGTTGCAGTTTACAAGCTCCGGCCAACTCTTCATGCAGTTTCACGCAGACCCACTATACGAACACTTTCAAAGTCCGCTATTTGATGAAAACCTAGAGGACGATTTCTACGAGGCATTTTTAAGAGACGGTACTATTTATTGAAGCACTTTGCGAGCTTAAATTGTTTTACAATAATTAACAAAGCATTAAAATAAAATAGTGCTTTTACTTCAAAACTTCAAAACCTAGCACAATGAAATTTTATCAGTTTCTAGTATCTATAAGAACAAGTGTTTTAACGTGAATAATTTTCAAAATTTACAGGTGTTCGGTTTTCCATGAACAGTAGTGTAGTTCAATATTAGTTTTCTAATTTATATTGAAATATTATTATTCTAGTTAATTTCTTTTTATAATTTTAACACAAAAGTAATCGTTCTACATTTTATTATATAATTATTATTTGTTTGTTTAATGTTTATAATATATGATATATAGTAACGTATTCTGTGTTGTGCAACTAACGCGCTTAATATGTTTGCAGCTAAACAAAGAAGACAAAAATTTTAGTCAAGAAATGAATAAAATTAAATAATAATTCTAAAGTGTGGATGTGCATCTGGATTTTTACTTTTTTACTTTATTAATAAATGCTTAACTACGAGCTTCGGTAGAGTTATTAGTGATTAGCGTGTTTACATCATTAAGGATCGCAGGTTCGATCCACTGGCAAGCTCATAGAGAAGAAAAATTAAAAGCGTGTCTTTTTTTTGGAGAAGGTAGTAAATTCGTAGGCCCCGGGTCATTACTGTGATATTCCGCCCGTTAAAAATCTCCATTGGAACGAGGGATGTGTTAGTGTTAGTGTGTAATTTTCTTCATATTTGGTAGAAATGTAGGGATCTATACAGTATGATTGATGGTGGTAGTATGCTAAATGAGACATGTATTTATTATTATTTTGATATTACAATATCTACAATTTTCTTTTCCATATCAAAGTTTTTAGATCAGGTTATGAATTAATCTATTCAACGATCCAGAAACGTCTTCACTTGTTTTTCGCCTGAAGATGGCCAAATATTGTGCTAATTTTAATAAATTAGGCTAATCGATATATTCTACCTTCAAGCACAAAATGAACTCTGATTGTCTGCGTTGGTTCCTTCTTAGCAACTACTCTATTGGTATTTTTATCTCCGAGATGTTAGGGGAGAAAGGTCATCAAGGGTGACAAAAATCAAGGGGATTAAGTCCGGTGATCTCGCAGAACAGGCGATGGCTCCTATCTGTCGGCTAGGGTATTCGTTATTCAAAAATTCCCGTACCTGGCGAGCAAAGTGTGGTGGTGCTCCATCATGTATGAACCAAAGCAAGTGCTGTTCAGCTAATGGGTGTCCGTCGAACACTTGTCGAGAAAGTGTAGGTACCAGTCACCGGCTAATCGTTCGGGCAGAATAAAAGGTCCTAGTAAACGGTTGTGATAAATTCCCGCCTACACATTTACCGAGAAACCGTCTCTAGAAAGAATGTCTTCGGATAGCATGAGGATTCTCGTCATCTCCGTGGTGCGGAGTGCGTCCTCTTCCACCGACTCTTGGCATAACCGATTAACGCTATTTTGTTGAGGATCTTTAAAAGTATGTAGGTATAATCTCCATGTACTTTTATCAACGACTTTGCAGTGGCGTGCCTTTTGTTTTCCTAAGGAGGTTGTCATTTCACAGGGACATTTCAGAAATTGTTAGTGAAGATGCTACTCTACACATGTTGCCCTATTGTCTTGTAACGGGACGAACATATTTTTTTAAACATCCTGTATAGGATTGTTCTATTCAAAATCGATAATTTTAAATTTCATCTTCATTTAAAGTTCATAGCTTCGTTGGCATAAGCGTCATCATCGAAGAAAACGACAAAGAAACCGTTATTTATGAAGATCGACAGCTTATTATCAGGATTTTTTTTATGTTTTAAAATGAATTTAGAAAAGGACAAGGTGGTATTTCTATGCAATTGTTTAAATAGCTTAAATGTTTCCAGTAGCTGTCAAAAAATCATTCTTTAACACTATGTGGCTTCGTAATTAAATGATCAATATGGCCCCTTTATTTTCAAATAGTAGCGACAACGATTGATCTCGTCGCTGGAGCAAAAGTATGTTGGTGACATTGGAAGTTACTAGATTTGAAATTTCGTTTTACACTAAATCTTAGGTTTAATAATCATCATGCATAAAAATATTCACAATTTTACATGAATTTCATAACGGACATTCATGTTATGTAAAAACGATCATATTAATGTAATATACGACTACGAATTGTATTTTTTAAACAAATTCTTGTTAAAATGACGAAACAATATGCATGTGGTGATTTTCTCTTTATTAAAGTTTGTGCCTGGTTTGCTCCACGATGTCGCTACTATATGAAATAGAGGGACTATAATGATCAATAAACGATATCGTGTTTAACGTTTTGTTTATAAGCAATAAAACCGATATTGTTTTTTTAATAAACGACAAACAAAATGATAAAAATGAGATCGTTTATGGAAGAACGATCGATAAACCGTAAAACGATAACGATATAAATGGAAAACGATATCGTTTTCGACAATCGATAAACTGCGGCGGATGACCTTGAAAGTTCAAAATACACCTCCATAAGAAAACAATGGGATTTTGCACTTGGGTGAACATAGCATATCTAATTACCTACTCTTGGAATGTTAGCTTTGGTCTACCAAAACGTACTTGCTTGATAGAAGCGCAAGGTTTTTATATTTAGGTTAATAGTTCAAATAAGAAGAGTTGAATGGAACGTCGATGAGGTCAAAGGTCAAGTGAGATGAACTTCTGGAAGTGAATTGGAAGTCGTGCTTGTATGTAACAAACAGTAAATCTGCGCAATAAATAAATATCATTGACCTTTGACTTCGACATTTCCTTCAACGCAGAACCAATTTCTTTTATTTTGAGTCTAATATAAAAACTTTTCCATCTTATCAAGCAAGTACATTTTGGGTGGATCAAAGATAGAAATGATTTTTAACCCTTAAATCGCCGAAGATATATGATAAATTAAGTGTGGTATGATTAGTGGTTGGTGAAAGCAATCAAGTCCTGGGATTTGAGTTTGAAAAATAGTGCATGAAAAGACATAAGGCTTTCAAGTTATAAAGTAAAACCGGTAAAACTAAGAAAGTGAAGTAATGTGTGGGTTCCTAGATACCAAACCTAGTATCTAGCAAACACGTGCATTCTGAGTGAGTTAGAAGTGTGAGTAGAAGTGTACCAACATTAACTGGCGATGTAAATGCAACGCAAAATACTTGATCATTTCGTGCATCAGGGTCGGAGATGTCGAAAGTCATGTTTTGCCAAGATCAGGAAAAAATTAAATTTTTGAAGTTTGGTGGTGTTACGGTATGAGAAGGGAGTGACCCTTAATGTTAAAAACTTGGGAACTGAAATAATGTAAGGGTCAGTTGTACCAAATTTGAGGAAAACAACAGAAATCAAGGGGGAAGATTTAAATCTAATTTACATATTTTTGGAAAAAATTATTCACTACAAGTCATATTGCTTCACATGTTCGCAGCATTACTGGGAGAAGTAAGTACACCTTCAGGAGAAGTTCTTCACATTTGAACTTCATTTATTTCAATTTCAATTGATGAAATTTAGCTGGTAACTAATTATTTAATGTTTAATTCTGGAATATTTGCAAAATACAAGATAATTTATGTGTAATGTACATAAGCTTGAGCCTATAGACACCTTTTCCGGCAGCATGTACAAAATGTACATAGGTATTTAAAACGTTAGTTTTTTTTAATACTTAGTTTACATTCAAATGTTGCTGTTTTGATATGCCTTTCATTGAACGTATATTTCAGTGTAAAATTTAAAAGAAATGTAAATATATTTTTATAGGGACAAAAATGTGTTTTACAATAAAAGTCTCATTGTTATATCAGGTTACCTTTCGCTTTTCAACCAGGAAAATTCTATTAAAACATGGAAATGTGACAAATAATAAATATTATGAAAAAAAGCAAAAACACGAACACAAAGCCTGTTATATTCGGAATTACCAAGTTCATTTCTCAATGTAATTACTATTAACCATGCCAGAAACAGGAACAACTTCTCATACTCGGAATAATAAACTGGACGGGGTTGTGAGGAAATGTTAAACAGTATAAATTAAATAGGCATAATTTCGTGACATTTCCTAGGCGTAGTTGGTCCGTTCTACATTCAAAACTCATTTCTATTAAACACACAGAAACCAACTGCGGAATCCCCAACATACATCTGTCGAATGGGGATGCATGTACCGCTCACAACACATTTACTTGAACTAGATTAATAGTCTCAGTACTAGTATACGGCTGCGAAAATTTATTACAGAATCAGATTAACCAAAACAAATTTATCTTCAGGTCTGAAGTGGCATGTCAAACTGATTGTGAAGGAAATATTGCCGACAATTTTCACGTCCTTTTCGTAATTGTCCTGCATTTAGGTCTACGTGTCCGCATTATGATGTTATATTTAGAAATGGGATAGGAAATTCCTATTGGGTGCTTTAATGGAATTTACGATATTATTTAATTGAAATTTGAAGGGTTGAATAAACTCGGAACCAGTGAATGTGAGCAGATGATTAATAGATTACTGAGAATCAAATTAACATTAATTACTGTAGTAGTGCTAGCGGTAAAGGCGTGGTGTGAGAGTTCTACTCGTATTCCGAAGGTCGGGGGCTCACTTGGTGCTGCAGGATTTTTCTGAATTGGAAAATGTCGCGCTTCGGCAACATTCCTGACGCTTCAATTAATGAAAACATTCAAAATTCGATTCCGAGAAAGACAACTCAGTGTAGAGAAAGTGTGTGGAATCAATTTGCAGAATTTTGCCAACAACGCAAATATGAATTAAGCGAATCTTTGTCGACTGATATGATTGCAAGTATTTTAAAAGATTATGCATTTAATATGCGGAAACGTAATGGAGAAGATTATAAGGAATCTTGTGTCAAAACGATATGGAATACAACCGCCAAGTTAGTGCAAGACTTATATTTTAACAAATATAATAGAAGAATTGACCCATTCGCGGATATAGTCTTCAAAGCTGCACGAGAAGCGAGGAACACCAAACGCAAGCAGCTGCAAACAATTCCGGAGAAACAGAAAGTAAGCGCTGAAGCATTCTCTCTTGAAGAAATTGACAGGATTATAAACAGCTTTGACGAAGATACTCCAGAAGGTCTTTAGAAAAAGTTTTTCCACATTGTTTCTTTTGAATTAGCGTTCCGCGGTGGGGAAGGAAGCAATTGTATCACGGACTATTTTAAAGAAGAAATAGGAAACGATGGATGTGCGACAGGCAGGATTATTTATAATCCTATATTTACAAAAACTTGTCAAGGTAGGTTAACAATAACTAAAGAAATTCATTAAATTTTAAATAATATAGGTGGTGCTGAAAAATGCGCAGAGAATAAGTGGCTTACGCCTAACAAGGAAAACATAGACCGATGTCCAGTAAGGTTATTCAACAAACTGCAAGAAAAACGTAGTCCACACATTACATCTAATAGACTATTTTTAACTGCAAATCCTCACTGGAAAACAACTGGAAAATGGTACAAAAATTCTCCTGTAGGTCACAATGAGATTGCGAAGTGGACCAAGTCCTCCGCGGCAAAAATTGGATTAGATATTAAAAAAAGGAAATTGACAAATCACTCGCATCGTTCTAGTATTGTTTCGCATTTAGCAAAATCTGGAATAAATGAACAAGAATTAATTAATCATGAAATAAATAAAGATTATTAAAAGTTTCACAGTTTTATTAAAATATACCTGACAATATTGTTTCGACAGCTATGTTGTCATTATCAAAGGTAATATAATTATAAACAAACACGTCGCTAAGGTAGATACAAAATAGGTAACTAGATAAAATAATAATAATAATAATAATAATAAAAATTAATAATAAAAATCATAATTAAACATCTAATACTTCCAGTAACGGAGAATTACTGAGCTCAAGTTGTTCATTCATTAAAGGTACCCTGAGTTTGTGTTTGTATATCTCAAAGGCTTCTAAAATGTCTAATTTGCGTTTGTTATTACAAAAATGTAGGAATTTAATATTATTTTGAGGAGTCATTGTGTGATTTTGTTCTAAAAGGTGTTTGGCGTAATTCGATTTTTCAGGATGTTTATTTTTGTAATGACGTACATGTTCTTTATATCTTATGTCAAAATTTCGAAGTGTTTGTCCAATATATACCGAACTACAAAAAGAACAATTTAAACGGTAAATGCCCGATTTCATGATATCATGTGTTCTGTCTTTAGCATTAAATAAAAATGAAAAAGTGTTAGTGTTGGTTTTAAATGTTATTTTATAATTGTTGGTTTTTCTTAGTATATGTGCAATTTTTTCTGATATTTTGCCAAAATATGGTATAGATATGTAATTTGTGTCTTCTGTTTGATTGTCAATGGGATATATTCTTTTGATAGCTAACCTATAATCTTTTTGTTTAATTAAAGTGTCAATCATGTTCGGATTATAATGATTTGCATGTGCTAGTTGTTTAATGGTTGATATCTCTTTGCTAAAATCTGATTTTGTTAGTGGAATAGTTAAAGCTCTGTGTACTAATGATCTGTATGCTGCTATTTTATGTGTATTGTGGTGACAAGATTCATTTGGTATTGTTATGTCTGTTTGTGTTGGTTTTCTGTATATGGAAAATTCAAAAAGATTGTCTGCGTTAATCTTGATATTTAAGTCTAGAAAGTTTATGCCCTGTTTTGTTCTGTTTCTAGTGTAAATTTTATATTAGGATGGATATTGTTTATAAGAATTAAAAATTCATTGATAACCTCAAAAGAACTGTCAAAACAAGCTAAAATGTCATCAACATAACGAAACCAGAAGATAATGTGTTTAGAGAGGTTTAATTCAAATATTCGATCTTCAAACTTGTCCATAAATATGTTAGCTAATAGAGGACTTAGAGAATTACCCATAGGTAAACCATCCTTTTGTAAATAAATTATGTTATTAAAAGTGAAATAATTTTGACTTATACAAAGGTCAAATAATTGAATTAACTCTAACCTTTTAACTAATTCTATATTACTATTGATCAAGAAACTATCTAATAAAGGAATACATTCTTGTGGTGGTATTCTGGAGAACATGTTGCAAATATCAAAACTAACAAGTTTTGAATGTGGTGGAAGATGTATGTTATTACATTTTTGTAATAACAAACGCAAATTAGACATTTTAGAAGCCTTTGAGATATACAAACACAAACTCAGGGTACCTTTAATGAATGAACAACTTGAGCTCAGTAATTCTCCGTTACTGGAAGTATTAGATGTTTAATTATGATTTTTATTATTAATTTTTATTATTATTATTATTATTATTTTATCTAGTTACCTATTTTGTATCTACCTTAGCGACGTGTTTGTTTATAATTATATTACCTTTGATAATGACAGCATAGCTGTCGAAACAATATTGTCAGGTATATTTTAATAAAACTGTGAAACTTTTAATAATCTTTATTTATTTCATGATTATGGAGTTCCACAAAATAAGGCTGGAAACAATAAACAAGAATTAATTAAGATTACTGGCCACAGTAATGCATCTTCAATAAAACCATATCTTCATATTGACGAGAACCACCACACCAACATCGTCAACCAAATACGACACACCAACTCGAACATCATTCATCAAAATTCTAGTTCAGATTTACCTCATGTCGCATGTCCATCAACTTCAAAACAAAATAATTCTCAAGCTACGTTCACTAATTGTACTTTTAATTATAATTATAATTGTTCTCATAAATAAAGTTGTTAAAAATTTGACGTATTTAACGCTTCATTCAGTTAATTCTCCAACCGAAGATCATTCGTTCTCAACTCTTGTCAGGCAAGATTTTTATTTTTTTTATTCGCATTGATTGCTAAAAGGCAATTAAACTCGATCAAATTCTTGGGAAAAGAACCCTCGCGCTCCGCGCTCGGGTCTTTTCGTCAATTTGATCTCGTTTAATTGCCAAGCAACCAATGCTCATACAAAATAAAAATCTTGCCGACAAGAGTTGAGCACTTATGATCTTACTGTTGAAAAATCGTCTGTGTATTTTGGAATGTGCTGTAATATTAAAATCCAGTCATCGAAGTAACACCTGTTACATAAGTTTTGGGAAAAATTCTAGAAGAATATTATTTAAACTCAAGAAACCTTTATTAAGTGAACATAACATAACAATAACTAATGGATATTAAACTTTAACACTTGGCTCCTATATTGCTGCTAGGGGTCCTCTATCCTCAATAAGACGAAGTTTTTGTCTTATGTGTCGCATTAAGGTTTGGACGCTTTCTAAGTCCACTTCTCTAACTTTTTGGAGAATTCTTTGGCGCAATTGTTGTTGATTTCGGGCTTCCCAACCATTATCATATACTTTTGTTGCCAATAGAGCCCAAAAATTTTCAATTGGCCTTGCCTGAGGGACGTTTGGAGGATTATCATTTCTGGGGACATACGGCACATGGTGGGCTTCTAACCAGTCTAGTGTAGCTCTGGCGTAATGTGACGATGCAAAATCAGGCCAAAATATGTAATCATCATTAGCATGGTGCTGATTAATAAAAACAATCAATTTAGATAAGCAGTTTCGAATATATACGTCAGCAGTCACTGCCTGACCTCTTACATTACCTACATAAACTCTGGATATCCCTGCCGCAGATATCGCGCACCAGACCAAAACTTTGTCAGCAAATCTGGCTTTCTGTTTGTATCTGATATCACTAAGGGTGTCTTCAATGTTATCTGTATAAAAACCTGCATTTCCTGGAATTTCTGCGTGGCTAAAAGTAAAATATTTTTCGTCGTCTAGGATAATTGTCCGGTTGTTGGCGAAGTGATGACGCCTCAAAGCTCTACAGCAACGAGGGATTCTGGCCAATTGTGCGTCAGTATACTTGGGACATTTCTTCCGTTTTCTGTATTTTAGGCCTTTTCTTGCGATGCATCGAGAAATTGTGGCATTCGAGACATGAAAACGGCGGGCAAACTTACGGGTGGAAACTCCAATGGTGTTTTTGGAACGTTCGGCTACTCTATTAGCTTGAACTTCTGTTAACTTACGTCGACGGCCTGTTTTTGGCAGGTTTACACATGGAATACCCTCTTCACATTCCCGAATTGTTCGATATATCGTAGTTTTTGAAATATTCTGCCCGCGAAAAATGTTTACTATTTCTCGTTTTTGCACCTGTCCAACTAGGTTGTAGATGGACTTTCGAATATCTATTTTATACGCCATTTCACAAATGACAAACAAAATTGTGATATGTCATACAAATTGACAAAACACCTAGCAACATATTTCTCCATAGTTGACTAGATGATTAGTTTCACTATATCACAGAGCGCATTAAAACATTTTCCCAAAACTTATGTAACAGGTGTTATAGTATATGTACTGTCATCTGTCAAGAACTCTAGACTAAATATACATTAAAACTGTATAATCCACCGTCACTATCCAGACATCTCTTTCACTCTGGACACGTTGTTTCTTCACTCTCCAGCAGTCACTGAAAAAACTAAACTAATATCTGAAATCTAGCCTTATAAACTCCCTTTTTCAATTTCTATCTAAAAACAAGATATTTTTAAATTTATTTTGTCGTGTGGTTCTCATACCATAATATGCACGGAGATGAAACGCAGATTTATTCCTTAGCTATTAATCTGAAGTTGACCCTAACTGCAGCGAGGGATGTCGCGATCATAATCGTAAAGACATGAGACTAGCTGATGATCACTTTATGGGGAAATATTTGAATCAAAATGGACTGCCCAATTCTCAAAACCCAATACAGAAAAACTGTTGCATTCAAATTTTTATAAAATTCGTACCCCGTTTTCGTCCCTTTTTCGTACATCTAACTAGTTTTTCTAGAATTAGTTGTGAGTTTTTTCTTATTAGTCTCCAGTTATATTTTACTATTTGTTAAATTTAATCTGTAACTTACAGATTTTTATAGTTACTTATAACTATCAGCCTGCACTACCTTCAATACGTTGCTTTTATTTTGTTGGAAATGTAGGTACATAACTATCTACTAAATGTATTTATTTACAAACGAGTAAGAACCTTTCCTCTAATTACACAAAGTTATATTAATCAACAGCTCCATTATTGAAGGTCCTTTATATAGAAAGGTTACTGACCCAACCGCAACGTGATTGTTCAAAATGTTCCTGTTAGGTGCTTGTTAAAACGTTTAATTCCTTCCAGCTTTAGGATTGTAATAAATTGTTCTTTTGTATTGTTACAAACACCACAACTACGTTTTAGGATAGTTACAGCTATTACTGTAACAGGCGTTAACAATAATCATTAGATAAATGACGAGGGCTATCTGCGGGACCAGCAGACACATTAGGGAGTTATTTATCGCAGCTGGGTTAAACATCTTCAGTAGGTGCCTAGGTGACAACACATTTAACTTACTTTACTAACTTAAGCTAGATGAAATTTAAAAATATTTTATGTTATATTTTACTGTAGTGCTTTCAGAGATAGTGTTACATATACTCCAGCTATAAATTCAACCGAAACTTCACTGTAAGACATCTTTGCTGTTTTTTATTATACCTGAAAACTACCTCGGTGTATTTCATATCTCGTTCGCTGCAGTAAGTCAGTCATATACGATGTCGACTATGGTTTGTCATAACTTTGCATGTTACACGAAATGGTGTAGTCGACGTGTGAATGATATTTCAATTCCTGCGACATCCCATTCTATTCACGGTTCAATTGTGCTTTTACCAAATATAGCACTTTACACTAAAATGCATATTCTGTGACCTGGAATTATTGAATATCTTTGTAATAATATATTCGAAAAGTTGGGTATGCGTTATTTTTTTTTCATTTTTCTTTCATGGGTATTCTTAGAAAGCTCTTGTTCAAAATTAATGAAAATATGCAAGAAGTGTGAATATGCAATATTCCAGAGAGAATTGTATGTAATTTTAGAAATCCCTTTGAAAGAACACGCAAGAAAACCGGATACTTGGTGCACATGTACAATAAATTTTGCACAAGATTGACACGGAAAGAACATTTTTATTATCAGCTTTTCAGAAAATTGTATTGTTGAAAAGGAATTGCTTTCGCCTTGATTGGTGTCGCTGTGTGAATGGATTGATTTTACCATAGAAATGGAGTTAGCTCTAAAGCTTTAAGAATATTGCAGTAAAATTAAAATGATAAATTAAGATGAAATACATTATTTAGGGCTGGTTTTTTCACCTCCTCTCACCAGATAGGGATATCGTACATTAATTTATTAATTTTTATTCGATTGGTGAAAAACCTCAGTACTGTTTTCAATTATTTGGTCAACTAGGAGAGCTTGTTAAACTGTTTGATAACTTTTTTGGGTCACCGTATTATGCTGTGATCATGAGTGAAACAGCACGTCAATCAAACTGACCCAACATTCAAATTCAGTCAATATACATTTATTTTTTAGATTACTTGACAAACGAATGATTGATTCTTGACCTTGACTAATGAAAATGTACAGGGTATTCTGTGAGGTGTTGAACTATATAAAGTGAGCTTCCTCGTTTCTGAATAAAGATTTGAGAATTTGGCTACAGGTGTGTAAAGATTCTGAAAAATTTCCAATATATTCAGCACACGCTATAAAATAGCCGCCAGATATTAGAATGCTTTTCTGTGATAATCGGCACAGCGGAGAATCATTCTCTAGTCTACGTTGTCTGAAGACAAAATCGATCTCTGAATGGATTGGCTTTGTTATAGCATCCACTATGAAGACCGAAGAAGTGCTAGATATCTCCAGCAGGAAACAAGAGAACGCTTTCTCTTAACTTTATGTAAATGTAAGCTTATAAAAAATGATTTTAAGTCAAAAAATGCGATAAAGTTGGAATAGGAGAATATGATTTTATGTTTAAACATATTCTTCAATACCAACCCACGGTTACTATACTACATGGTCCTCGCAATTAGTGCAGTTACGTCACAATATACCCGCTTCATCTCTTTTCTCGCGTCTCTTTGTTCAACACAGCAGTGCTTTTTTACGTATTACAATATTTTATTACGTCACGCGAACCCATCTCCAACTCCGAAATGCGATCGCGGCGACCGTATTAGTCTATTAACCGTGATACCGAACAAATTTTAGCAATACCACTTGTTCTATCTTTGCAAATATTTATTTTTTAAGGCATTGTATAAATTTTCATCGTTCTTGTATAATGTGCGGAATAACCGGTGTCTTATTATAGTTAGCTTTAGGTCATTTACATGTTTTGTACAAAATTTCTACTGCTATGATTCCATGTCAGTACTGCAAAAATCATGACTGCAAACGCCATTACAACGAATCATTTATAGTGAAGAAATTTTACAGTGAGTCATTAAAACTCGAGAAAACCATTTACTCACTTTAATACCTTTTATTCGCTGCAATTGATTCGCTGAAAAAAGTTTTCGCTGTAATTGTCATTCACTGTAAAAGTCTTTCTTCTTAGTTGTAATAGAGTTCGTAGTAATGACTTTTGCAGTAAACTGGTGCTTTGTTGACTAAATGTCGGTCGACAACAAACAAAAAGTCGGATACATTGGCAACTTTTGCCAGTCTTTGTTTATCTAAGTTCTATTTTTATATTTATTAGTGTCGGGCATGACTAGGATGCGAGACTAGCTTGGGAGCAGACCACACGGCGTTCACCTATAGCATTGGCTGCTGTCTACCCAATCCCAGGTTTGTCTGGACGACACAGTCAGAAAGTAATGTGTGGTAGAGTTACACGCAATTGTTTCTCGACGGTGACTCATAAACGTTGCAGAGGAAGGTTTGCTAACATGAGGGTCCGGTGTGGGTAGATTTGATTCTTACCTGACGTCAGGGTCTGATATGGTGCAAGTTACCCGCTGCCTGACCTAGACGAATGGAGGAGAATTAAAGTGAGGTTTATCCCGACTAGGGGGTACTCAGTCTGTTCTATGGAGAACTGCATGCTACCGGGTAGTTTCTTGGAGATGACAGTACTGGGGTCAGGCTTTGGCTGTGAAGTTCAAGACAACTCCACCTCAACGGGTACGTACCGAGATTCTACTTCGATAGACTCGAAACAAAGCTCTGTCAGCGGCACACCAGGTCTATAACTGATCTCCCAGTTATAGACCTGGTGGGCAAAACAATTCGAAACCTAGTTCCGCCACATCTGAGGTTGGATTCAATCGGGCAGTGAAGTCCCACATAGTGCTTTGCGCTGTAAATATGATTACCGGTGTGTGTATCTGATGCTCGTTTACAAACCTAGTCTGACAGAGAAGTATCTAGCGAGGTTTATCCCGATTGAAGGGTTTCGACTCAGTGACTCCATGAAAAACTGCAGGCCCCCAGGTAGATGCGTTCGGTGACAGAAGTATGAAGAACATAGTACTACGTGCAGTTTCAGTCCTATGATCCAAAGAAACGGCTACTACACTTAAGGGTGTTGATGCAAATGTACAGCCTCTCACGCTCAAGACAACTACGCTTTCAGGGGTACATACCGGGACTCTGCTTAGGTGGAACTAAACGAAGCTCTGGCAAGGGTACACCCGGCCTATAAGCTAATACTAGTATGAAAGCGAGTGCGTGCCGACCGTACCTCAATTACTTCTCTTTTAAAGGGACGTGGGTATTAAGCATGTGTAGGTGACGCACGCTAAACATACATTGTGGGTCTGTATACTTGCGCTATATAGCAAATATACTCCAGATCCTGTAGGTTTTATACACAAATGAAAATAAAATCGATTTTAGATTGATAAGTAAACGACAAACAGCAGTATTACCAACAATCGAAAGACAAATATAGTCATACGCAGTTAATTCTTTTACAGTTTGCATTTCGTTTATATAAATTCAAAATATAATAGATAAGAATAAATAATATGATGTTTAAACTGGATTACAGAAAAATCTACACGTAAAAATTAAATCTAAAAATAATAACTAATAGTAATTTATTGTATAAGGGTTTTAGATAGCATTTTATTCACGCAAGAATGTTTAAACGCGAGAGCTTGCTCGAGCGTTTAATTTTCTTAAGTGAATAAAATGCATCTAAAACCCGTATGCAATACAATGTTTTATCCACAATCACACTCATTTAGAATCAGAATTGCCGAATTTTATCAAAAAATTATTTGACATTTTACTGCGACGGCGGATGTTACCTTGAAAATCATTATTCGTGTTCCATTTGTCGTAGTGCCTTTGCTTTACTGGTTGCTAGTGTGTTCAACAATCATTATAATTCCATGTGTTTTATGTATAGAAACACTAGAGTTTTATAAACCACATTATACGTTGGCAAGGAGTTCAATTATTACCTTATTATATAGTGATTGTGGATAAATATTTAAAACAAGCACTCTTAGGGATGAAATTGACAGAACAAATGAATTTACTATCAAAGTAAATTTTATCTAGGAAGTAAAAAGTTTTATAATACCGGCCCTTATATTTATTTTTGTCAAGTTTAAAAAAACCGCCCTTAAAGAATTTAAAAAGATTATTGATGACCTGCATGGTATGGAGTATATATATTTTACTTTCTGAATAGTGTGCTTTTCCACAATTCTTGGGATCTGTATACTTTTTTTTAATTTGAACTTACTAATTTACAACCTACTTTACATACCATAAACAACAAGTAAATAGTATAATAATTATTATGCGTTGCTAGCTTGAGGGAAGCCCACCCAGCTAAATGTTATTCCCAATTAGTTCGAATGAGAGTTTACTAGTCCTGGTCAGATTGCAATGTAAGGCCCTGTGACCACTTCTGCATTAATCTTCTAGTGCCTATGGGATTTTTGTTTAGCTCTTCCACAAGACTGTTGTCATGTCCTGCGAGCTGATAGTGGTAGGCAGTTGTTAGTTGCTGTATTACGTTAGTTTTGGAAATGATTAAGGTGGTACTAAAGATTTTCTGAAGCTACTTCCTATATACTATAAATTGACAGCGTATCGTCAGCGAATGTTACAATTTCGGTCTCCTATAGAGGTATATGTTGTAGGTATATCAGCAGTGTATATCACGTACGTCAATACACTGCCTTGAGGTATACCAGACATAATTTGATGACAGCCAGACAGCACATTGTTGATTTTAACTTGGAAGCTTCTTTCACATAGGTACGATTTTTAGAAGTAAGTATATTGAGCAAGAAAAATTTTGTTGTATTCTCAACAATAGCCCATCGTGCCATGCCTTATCAAAAGCTCGTTTAATGTCCAAGAAATCCCCTGTACAGCATGTGTTACCTAGGACGTTTATCTTGGTTTGAAGTTAATTAAAGGCTTTCGTAAAATTCGCCCTCAGTGTCCACTAAAGATTTGTGAAGTCAATATTCTGTTTTCACTCAAAGAAAGTATATCTATAAATATCGAAAAAGTTTTATTGGATGGAAAGTTGTCGATATAGTATTGTAAATTTTTTGGTTATTTCGTATCTGAAGTCTTAAATGCTAAGACGTGATATTAGATTATATAGGATCGTGCGCTACATTCGCAATCGTTTGTCTGGCACATTCTCCATTTCTATAAATTCTCCTTTGTCTAAATACGTACATAGATCCATTTGAAATATTGGAATCACTAATCTTTAATTCGCAGCTATATTACTTGGAAATTTTCTCCAACTCTCATATGGGATATAGAAATTAACCAACAGCCCTGTAATTTGAATTTCTTAAGTATCAGTTGTCCATTGTTATGTTCGATTTAAACAATCGGGACTCATTGTCAGTTGATTCAGATACTAAAAGTCCTCTGACACAGATTGCGCTATATGAGTTACTTTGCTTTTATCTAATGATTTAACAACGATAACAATTAAATAATAATAATAATAATAATAATTGCTACAACCCATAGCCTGGAAACCAGGTCCCAGAAGCTATAAGCTTGTGCGGGAGGGAGGGGGCGATTATTATTATTACGTAGGCCCTAAGTGCGGCTGCAGCCGACTTACAGATAGAACAGCGCAAATCCCACATTTGTGTCAAAGCAAAGGAAAACTGCAGAAAACCTTAACCAGATCTGCCGGCACCGGGAATCGACCTCGGGCCGCTTGGGTGAAAGTCCAGCACACTAGACATTACACTACCAAGGCAAATAAACAAAGAAGATAATTAAATATGCGAAACAAATAATTTAAGAGGTACCAATAGAATAGCTTCTGAAGCTAATATAATGATTTAACTACCTACTTCATACTTTATTGATTGCTTGTTGTATGATTTACATATTATTATTTAGTTGATTTGCAAATTAATTCCATTTAAATACTACAACAATACAGCATAAATACATTTAAATTGGATGAATACTTGGTTAATACTGCTACGATAAAGGAATTTTAGCATTAGAGCAACGCATTTACATATTAAGCTCTTAGAAGCGTAATTATATTTGTAATAACAATTTCCTTTAATTTATAATAGTATGTACTTACTGTTTTAATCTATGTCATTAAAGTATAAACTACATAATGTAAACTTATTATTATTTAAAATAATAAATAACTTTGTCTTTGTCAGAGACCGTCGTTTCTATACACTTTTGAAGTATCTATAGCAATTCTTCGGTGAAATTTAAGATCTTACTAACGGGCGTTCAAAAAGTAGTTGGGTAAGGTCACTTTAGAATCAATATAATAAATATTAATTGTATGATAATTCAATCTAGCTATTTTATGAACGCTTTTTATAATAATATTGCTTTTTCAATTTGTAAATTTATATCGAGATCATTATAAAATACTCAAATATAACGAAGGAAATTAGAGCCGATTACATTGATCTTTTTTTTTATTTTTTCTGGTGATTAAATTTATTTCAAGAAAGCTTTAATAATGCGTACATAAAAGCTTTAATACATTTCAATTTGCATCATATAACAATTAATTCTTGAAATATTTAGCTTAAAATTGACGTTAAACAGCAAAGTCTAAGTTGTGATTTAATAGCATAAAATTACAAGTACATCTTCTAATAAACTTTCACTTTTACTAATTAGTAGCAGAGGAGTACAGAATATTTTTTTGTATTTTCTGGATAATTTTCTGAATTTGAGAATTGTACATATTGTCGTGATATTTGATATACGAAATTAAGGAATTAACCCACTCAATAGTTTTAAGTAAGCTGATATATGAAATTTCAAAGCAACACGTTAGATTGGTTGCAGAACCTCATTTTCAAAATTATAATTTAGATAAATTTTATCTTTTATGAAGCTAGAAATGGTTAATTATAATTAACATGCACACTAGCCCACTATAGTCAGATAAAGGCGATCTGTATAACTAGTTTTTCTATAGAATTAAGTTAATTTTCCTTGTCCATTAACGATGTGATGATCTAATATTACATTTAGCATTTATAACTTTAGGGCAAAGTTAATGCAATACTTAACTTAAAACAGACAAGTTGTGTTGTATTAGGGAGGTATAAAAGTATTTACTACCTTACCTGAGCTTTACTAAACTAAATGTTTTCATGTTAACGAGATTATTCATTTGCTTAAGTTTCTTTTATTTCAAAATCTTACAGCTCTTGGTTAAATAATGTTGGTGAAGAATTGTAAAACTGCGTCATTACCACATAATTCTAAATATAATAAATGAAGGGGCTGCTTTTTATAAATGATATCAGTTAAACAACATAATTACGATATGTTGCATTTTGCATCGTAAATACTGTAATTGGTTGTAATTTTCATACTGCTAGTGTCTAGAATTTAACAAATAATGTTTGTTAGCATATAAAGTTTAAATCTGAAAAAACGGGAAGATGTTAAAAGGTATTTTTATGTAAATAAGTTAATAAATAGTTATGTGAAAATTAGGTTTCGTTGACATTCAATGAAAGCCTTGTTGTACAATGAAAACCTAAGTGTCTTATATAATTGATTAGAAATTTGATAATCTATAAGTTTATTTAATTAGTTTTAGGGTTAATTACAATTTATAAACATTAATCAAATGTCAGTACACGTTTGTTTCAATGAAAATTTATTGTAAAGTTTAATTGTTTACCAGAAAGGTGTATAAACTCGGACATTTTTGTAACAAACTCTCTTCTAATTTCATCTTTAGAGAAGTGTAGATGTATTATAGAGCAATAAAATAAGTTGAAAGTTATGTTTGGTGTTAAAATCATGTATACAAAGCAAATGTCAAAGTCTTGAGGTTATTGTTATGGTATAAACGTCGAAGTGTTCATAGTTTTAAGAATGTTTAGTAAAGCTAAGTGATTTTTTTATAACAAGTGCTTTAATTTAATCTAGTGACAATTTATTTTGCAAACGGAAATTTTATAATTTTAAAGATATAATTATCAAATTTTCTTTATGACTGAATTTTATAAATGGATATAGACTCTAATGATAACAGAAACTTAAATACAACAATTAAACAATTAATTGGATATGGAATTCAACTTATTAAAGCAATTTATATGGAAATATTTGAAAGAGGTCAATGACATACTTTCTTCATTTCATTGTTCAACTGAATGAAACCAGAGAGCAGATACTGGTCAATTTATAACAGTACGTATTAACATCAATTTAATTTAATGTATTTATTATAACATTGTTAAATCAGGAACAAACGGAATTTATTATTTGAAATTATTTATTTATTAATTATTTATAAGTGACCGTAGTATTTAATATAAAAGTAACAAACAGCAAATTTTGCTAAAATTAATTTTTTTATTTAACTTCTTAATATTCAGTTTTTAATAAAATAATATTAGCAAATAAAAGTTATGCATATCTCATGTAAACAACGTCCTACTCAAAGTACTGCAATTTATTAGTTTTAACATTACTAAATAGCTAAATAAAATTTAATTCTAGTGGAACTGCGATCTAATAAGCAATTTTTAATCCAACTACAAAAACGTAGTCTGTAAACATCAATGTTATTTTTAATACTATTTGCTAAGTTTAAGATTGCATAGTTAATTAAAACATAATAATAGTAACTTTACTTTTTATTTTTTTTCTGATGCGAATTTGACAGATAATTTTAAAATCACCTACAGTGTGTTTTTTGTAAACGATAATATAGGAAATCCAATGGAATTTTATCATTTACCTGGTAAGTTTGTACCCTTGCAACTGTAAGTAGAAATTTTGGTATCAATCGAAAGAAGAATTCATTTTACGTCAAAAAAATATTAAACTTTATGAAGAAAACCAAAATCGATTTAGAAAAAGACTTAAAAAGCTTATGGATTTATTGGTTTTTGTAATAAGCTATTTAAAAAAAGCTGGAAGCTGAACGCCGATTGGTGTAGCGGTTAACGCTTCAGATTTCTAATCAAAAATCGCGAGTTCAAACCCCATCATCGTATACTTTTTTTTTAATTGTATTGCTTACTAATTATTATTTTTAGTACTTTATTACAACAATTATTAGTTTTATGCCCTTTTTTCATTTGCCTTTTTGATGGGTAGTTATAATTGTACAAAAAATAGCGGTAAACCCCCGTAGCAAAAATATCTAACAATAAAAAAAATTAATAATCGTTGTAATAAAGTTCTAAAAATAATAATTAGTAAGCAATAAAATTAAAAAAAAAGTATACGATGATGGGGTTTGAACTCGCGATTCTTGATTAGGAATCTGAAGCGTTAAACGCTACACCAATCGGCGTTCAGCTTCCAGCTTTTTTTTAATAACTTATTACCAAAAGCAGTAAATCAATAAGCTTTTTAAGTCTCTTTCTAAATCGATTTGGGTTTTCTTCATAAAGTTTAATATTTTTTTGACGTAAAATGAATTCTTCTTTCGATTGATACCAAAATTTCTACTTACATTTGCAAGGGTACAAACTTACGAGGAAAATGATAAAATTCCATTGGATTTCCTATATTATCGTTTACAAAAAACACACTGTATATATATTAGGGTGCCCGTTATTTTGCAAAAGTTAGAATTTAGGTTACCCCTACATCTCTTTAAAATGTCAAAAAAAAGCTGTGCAAAATTTCAGCCCATTTGGTCAATATTAACCCGTGCCACCGAGAGGTTAAAGTTTAAATAGGATTTAACATAATTATGTTTGGTGCACTGCTAGAGACTTTGTGGTATAACTTTTTTATCTTTCTATATGTAAGAGCTCAACATTGCTATCCGGTTTGATAGGTAACCTAGCCTCAAAAACTCCTGATTCAAGCCTTTTAGTAGTGGTAGAATAAATGGTCTTACAAATCTTATCCACTGGGGACATGTGCATTTTATTGGAAATCTCTTCCACCCTCCAACATTCTGGGATTAAAACATCTAACTAACAATCTTGAGAGAACAAAGCTACACTCACATATGAGCAAATATTTTGTGAAACAGGAATGCTTCCTCCTACAACCCAAACAAATAAACTGTTTTATAAAACCTTAAAAGACCAGACTGAATTATGTCAAAAATAGATGTCAGCTCCCAACAAAAGATCAATTTCACCAGGAATGCAAAACCTTTTATCTGCCAAAACCAAATCATTTGGAATGTTTAACTCATTGATATCTACGTAGGTATGAGGTAAAAGACGAGTTATTTTTCTAAGAATACCACAAACAGTTGAAACTCTTCTTTTTGGATCCCTTTGAGACTTAATAGCATCTGAAACACAACCACTTAATAGCATCTGAAACACAACCATCACTTTGCCAGATTCCTGAAATGTGAATGTTAGTCCTGTTGACCTGTTAACTTTAAGTTATGAATGAATTTATTTGCAACACGCGACGTTATAAATGAACTCTATGACCCGGAGTCTAGCAGTACCTTTGCTTCAACCTTAGAACCGTTAACAGCTATTAAATTTACCAGTGCGGTGGCAAGAAGTATTTGTCTATTTGTGTTAGACATTAAACATGGCGTTTCCTGAATAGAACCTACCTCCATTGGAGTTTTTGCTAATAACGATGAAGTCGTCACATATGGTCCATTGCTTTGAAGAGTATTACCTTCATTTACCTTTTGTTGCCCAGAACCTGTCTTACTTTGACCCCCTTCCTTTGTACGACGTCTACCGTCGTGTATTAAAGTGTGGTGATTTCCGTTACATATCTGCACCCATCAGATTTGCAATAACTTACCGTGTGTTTAGAGCCTAGACAGTTAAAACAAAGTCTACTTTTATAATAAATTGCCTTTTATGCGGTAAATAAAGTTTTGAAATACATTTTATTGCACCTAAAGATAGGATGATAATTTAAATCGCACACTTCCCCTTACTATCGGTGTTTGGCTCAGCTACAGAATGACATCGTCTTCGTAAGTTTTTGTTTATATTCAGAGGTAGCTAGTGCTTTCGAAAAAACGCTTTTTTTCTAGGAACTTCAGAAATTCTTCAAAACTTGGCAACACCTGTGGTTCCCTTTCTAGCTCATATGCCCTAGACGTGTTAAAATCTGATTTTGAGGCTATAGTATAAACAAAATAAGATTTCACTGGTATGCCACATTTACTAGCACTCTTAGAGCAGCCAATGTATTGTAATTTTGCTTAATTTTGATGATAAAATCTCTTGGAGTAACAGTGTTACCCTTCGTTAACTGAGCCTCCATTAGAATGCGTATGTGACAATTTACAGTGACCACTTTATTATCGTACTTTTTTTACAAATCAAGAGCAACGTATTTTGCGCCAGTAATCTCTTGATCTTTCACTATTAACAAAGGTTAATTAATCCCTTAAGACCGACTTTATATATGAATACTTTTTTGAACCTTGTTTAAAGAACAATCCGAATGTATTAAAGACGTAAAGAGTTCAATAAATTACCACAATGCTCGTATTTTGCCAAAAATTTAGGAATGTTTATTTATATTGGCTAATTTTATCTGCGAGCGGTGGGCTGTTGACTGTGCAACAGTGCTTGTTGATCCCATGCCTGACGCACCCAACTCTGCCCCACTAGCATTATTGGTACTCTTACTAAATGTACTTTTGAATAATAGTTCTTAATTGTCTATGTAACGAGATATATTGTAGCTCAATAGGATCTTGTCATCCTCCTGAGCAGTATCCTGATCTTCTAACTGATCTGGTACATACTAACATACTCATAATTTTCGTATGACTTAACTAGCATTATCTCCCTAATTACAAATTCGTTTACACTAATTGTTAAATTATTTTCATTTGCCTTAACATAATTTTCGATTCTAGTAATCTTGCCCTTGATTCTTTTTGGATCATAGCGTCTTTATCTTTTTTCGCCATTTTGTACGTCTACGTTCCATTTATTTGAATTTTTAAAAAGCCTTGTACAACATGTGGAACAAAACCTTAAATTGTTGTAAACACCATACCTAAACGTATAACCTAAGTACGATTTAACTCTAGAGTCCTTTTGTAGACAAATTCTTAAGTAAAACTGGAAACGTATACATAGTCTGTCAAAATCATGTAAAAATGGAATGTAGTACACAATGTTCGAAAATCTGAATCACCTTTCACTGCTTTGACTCATTGAGGTCTCTTCTCTCTTCCCCATTTTGGCTACACAATGCACAATGCACGTAAAATATTCCAAACCCAAATCGGCTTTTAAATGAAAAACGTAGAAACCTCCTTGTTGCAGCAATACTTGTACCAGCAATATATAACCAACCTTAATGACGTTTTAGTAAAATGAACTATCTAACCTTTTGTGACTTTTGTTGTAAAAACCTTTATAAGCCCTGGGAAAGTCAATCGTTCCCTCGGAAGGCAATGGCAAACCACCGAGGTATACTTTGGCCAGGAAATTTCCCTAAAAATTAATAAAAATCCAAGTACTATGTACGTGGTTCGGAGTCCATCTTAAGATGTAGGTCCCCTATACTTGTGATCACCGAACATGCACAACACAAGTATAGGAGAAAAATGCCAAATCTCTGCAACAGAGCACGGCACGCAGAATAAGACGCAGGTCAATCTTAGAGCTGCAACCCACTACAAGCGCCCAGCTCGGTTCGGTACAGCACAGCACGGCAACGGACCAGCTAGAATTTCCCGACTGGAATAAAATCCGTTCGAGACGAACGGATTTTATTCAAGAACACCAATGACAGCCAGAACTTCATTGTCTACTATCCATTTTGTTCTACAGTCCTCTGACATTGAAAGCGTATTGCTCGTAAAATACTGAACCAAATTAAATATTTTAAAACACGAGTAAATAGTAAATTTATTTCTACATACAACAGTAAAATATATTTCTAAATCGTATACTTTTGTTTTTATAGGACGATAGGTATAAATAAAAGGTACCCATTTTTACGGACAATTTCATTAAAAGTTAAATATTTTTTTCTCAGAAAGTATATGCCACATATCTATGAGATTTTTGTACAGATTAGAAAGAAATATTGTGGTTCTTATGCTATTAATTTTCAGACAAAAAAGTGTTTTATTTAAGATTAATATGAAAAAATAGCAAACTATGTTTTCTTGTTTATTAATAAAGATAGCGTCAAACTTTTTTCGCTAAATTAAACTTTTCATGTGTAGTCATTATTTTCTTTAAAATAATGTTTCTAATTTTAATAGTCAGAATGCTGTACTAAAAACGATTTTTAGTGACAAGCGGTTTGGACAAAAATTTTGTTTTTTGTTATTGCACTTTTATTGTTAAAATTAGGAACAATTTTTTGAAGAAAATAATATCTACATATGAAAAGTGTTAATTTAACGAAAAAAAATTGACACTATCTTTATTAATAAACAAGAAAACCTAGTTCGCTATTTTTTCCTATAAATCTTAAATAAAACACTTTTTTGTCTAAAAATTCATGATATCATGAAATCCGGCATTTACTGTTTGAATTGTTCTTTTCCTAACTGGGTTTATATTGGACAAACACTTAGAAATTTCGACATAAGATTCAATGAACACGTACGCTGTTATAGAAATAAACACCCAGAAAAATCTAATTATGCCAAACAGCTGTTGGAACAGAACCACCTAATGACACCTCAGTATAACATCAAATTATTACATTTTTACAACCACAAACACAAATTAGACATTTTTTGAAGCTTTTAAAATATACAAACATAAACGCATAGTACCTTTAATGAATGAACTAACTGAACTGGTTAGAAGTGTTGGATATTTAGTTTTTGTATGTATTGTATCTAGTTACCTATTTTCTGTATTTACATTAGCAATGTGTTTGTCTATCAATCTTATCTGCCTTTGATAATGACATTTGATAATGTCGAAACAATTGTAAGTTAAGAATTTATTAAAAACTTCTGAAACTTTAATTAATCTTTTGATTATATTTTATGATTATGGATTTCCACAAAGTAAGGCTGGAGACAGTAAACTCTAAGTAATTATAAGATAATTTTTTTCGTACCGGTACCGGTCCGTTCACGGTCGTTACAAGTGGGTTTTATTGCGGTCCGTGCTGAGCCGATCCGTAATGTGCCGGACCGAGCCGGGCGTTCATAATGGGTTTCCTGATTTAGTGCTTCCTTTTTCTTTTTCTACCAGAACGTCCAAACCCAATCCAGTCCGACTCAGATTTAACCAGTACATTATAAGACAGTAACTTGAAGAGTCGCTATTGATAAACTATTAATAAGCACTCCGCTTTATTCATTATATTTTATTCATCTATAAAATTTGCACACAACTAAAAGTTTAAAATATTCCCGTACATACAAATACTTCGATTTCTCAACTGTTTAATCATTCGTTCACAGTCAACAATAGACTTGTAAACATTCAAATCTCTATCTATACCCAAGCTTTAGAGCTTTAAAAATACTTTGAATAACAATCTTAGAAACCACAAACGAATACTAAACGTGGAATTGAAACGAGGGTAAACGTCTGCAAAACAACTTAGAAGGAAAAAAAATGCTTGTTTTTCTGATGTATAAAGGATTTCAATATATATTTTTTTATTCTGAATAATTTACGTTGGGTATTTCATTTTTATTAAAAAGCTTAACCAGAATATTAATTAAAAATTCTTGCGTAAAAATAATGCGTGGTCACAAGCATGGAATGTACAAAATGGGCTTTCAGAATATTAAAATATAATCCCGGTAATGAATTCCCTCTATAGCCATTTAATTTGATCCAGTTCAAATCTTTCATATTTGGGTTAAACCATGAACAAATAATAATTATGCGGCTGTACGTAAATGCGTTCGGACATTAGAATAGGAAATCGTTAATGATGTAGTAATGCTAAAGTCTGGAAAAGACGCAAGGGTCGCAAAAAATATTACACGAGAAAGGCGTGTAAATATAAAAGACTGGATGAGCCGTTATAGGAAGGAAGAAGTTACAATAAAGAACAGGAGGCAAGAGAAATAATAGAGGATTTAACGAGAAAAATTATTATTTTGAATCTTGGAAGACCCTCGTTAAGAACAGTGTTCATTTTCTCGTGCAATTTCCTGGTGGGCAAAAGATTTGTTTGATCATTATTTTTATCTTCTTTTCATGTAGTTCCTTTAAAACCCTGAGAACTTTAATTGCAAATTCTCTTTATGGTTCTAACAAAATAATTTTATTCTCTTTAGGTTTATTTCTTTTAAAGTAGAGAAACGACATGTTTTCTTTTTACCTTGGTAAATAATACCTGTCTGATAATAAATGTTGATAACTAATAACAAGCTTTTCGTGCAGAAGATGTATGTACTTTATTTTGAAGGTTTCCCGTTTCCTAAACAAAGCAAATGAATAGCATCGGTACACGAAAACAAACATACAACAAGAAAGCAAAGCAAATAAGTTAGAAGATAACTTCCTTGATAGCTCAATACATTACCGTGAATGTCATCGGCATTTGGATGGAAGAAGAGTTTTCCTACGGCAATCTATAACGATGGAGAATTTGCATTTACTAAATGGGTTTCGCTAGAAATATCAATCGGAAAAGTTAGCTACTTTAATATTAATGAAATCTCTTTCACTCCAATTTGTGGTAAACTTTTTTTGAAATTTTATAAATCTCCAAATTAAGCACATTAAATTAAAAAGAAATTCTTTAACTTAAATTTATCATGTTAAATTAATTCTAAAGGTTAAATTTAGCAGCACTAATGAGCATCCGCTACAAGTACAAAAAGTTTTGATTTCAAATAAAGGTTTCTTTAAATGGAAAACTTTTTGTAACATGTTGAGAGCTTTAATGGCGTTTGTTTGAAGTTTCTTATACTATTGGAGAAATTAACAAAATTTATTAGGCTGGGTAGGCTGTTATATTTTCATATTGTTGGTTTTCTTATAGATTAGATCAAATAGGTAGAAAGAGTTATGTTTCAAATAATACCTTCAGTCTGATGGCTAGCCTAATTGAGAAGAATAAAAGAAACTATTTTTTCCAAAACATTAAATATGTATATCACTGGTCTGCACTTTCCTGTAAACGGGCAATAAATAGAAGCAATTAAATGGCGTGTAATAGAGCACTGTGAAGTTCCGTTTTCGTAACTTTGCACAACAACAGGTAATAGTTATTTACGTGGCAAGTTTTGTAAATTAATCTTTACGGGCAAGCTGTAAAGTTTGTGGAGCGAGCGACGAAGAAGCGAGCCTCCATAATCCAGCGAACCCAGTAAAGATTAATTGCAAAGCGTGCAGCGTACAAAGTTTTATTTCCATCTTCACATGCGTCTTTTATTAATGTATTGTATATTTTGTATAAAAAGACATTTTATAATCAGTTACCATAAATGCTTATAAAGTGTCATTTACTTAGAAAGTGGAAATAAATAATTTTTCTATTTTGCTTCTATAATAAAGCTGTTAAAGCACCCAAAACAGTGCGTTAAAACCCATTTGAGTACTTTAATAGCCCAACTTTTTCAAAGTTGGTAGCATTTAAAAAAAAATTGAAAAAACAGAAATTTGAGAAAAACTTCACTCAATTTTCTGTGTCAATCAATGAATTTTCAAATGTCACATCAGTGGTGTCAACTACCACAAAAATCCCTAAATTTTGAAATTGCGATTTTTTTATTAAAAAAATTAAGAAAAGACGCAAAATAGATAAAATAGCATAAAAAACTTGTTTCATTAGTCATTATTGCACTCGTCCTTTAGAAAACTCGCCGCAAGCGAATTTGGACTCGTGCAAAAAATTTTGCCTTATGAAACTCGTTCTTTAATATACTATTACATGTCTGTAAAACTGACCAGTAAAGTCTTGGCCAACCTTTGTTTGTAAATGATTTAAAACAAGACGTCATATCCGATTTAAATTTAGGTTTTTATAAATGTAATTAAAACTAAAAATATCTTTTTTATTTAATATTAGCTTTATTTTTATTTTTACGTATTTTATATTTAATAAATAGAATGTAATTCATTAATTAAAAATTTTAAAATACTGGGAGCATGCATTGCCATCTAGCGGCAAACAATGAAATATTACTTGAAATTTCTTTGGTAGATAGATGGCTGATTAGAATTTTTTGACAATGCATTTTAAAATTTATAAGTATTTTTTACTTTGATTATCTAAGTCTAATGATTGTGAATAAAATAGTATACTTGTTTCGTTGGTAAAGTTTCCAAGCTTCGCGATATTGTTTGACTCGTCGTACTGTCTCGGTCAAACAATATTGCTTGGCTTGTAAAGATGTTTTTTACCAACTCAACATGTAATATACTATTATTCAATACATACAGTTACTAATAAGTCCATTACTAACTTTAAAAACTTAGGAAAATTAGAAACTTAAAAAAATGATGTATAATGCTGTATTTTGAAAATGAAACTATATTTTGTGCTTTAAAAACGTCATTTAAGTACAAAAATATTAATTTAAACCAATTTTCAAATTAGTGAGGTTAGGCACAAAATGGGCGTACACACACGTCTCCATGTTAACGATTAGTTGCTGTTTATATTTCATTATAGTAACGTTCTTTTTAAAATAATAACAAAAATACTGTTTAATCATCTATTCACAAGAGAGATATTATATACATATACCAATTAAAAACACTATAATTATAAACTATTTAACGAACTTAAATGCTAGATATTTACAAACTTAAAGTAAGCTATTTATTTTTAATACAACTTTCATTTACAACATTTATTTATCCACTAATATTCGGCTATTAACTAATTACACAAAGCACATTTCAATTCACCGGTTGAATACTAACTTAACTCCTTCTACCCGCGACGTCAATTTATACCTCCCATATAAAGTTCTGGAACGTACTGGATTAGACTAGTGGTGTATTATTTTGTGCAGCCGTCGATGACTCACGCCGATAAATCATACATGCAGGTGGTAATGAATCATACATCTTGCCGCCAGAATCTAGAATGCTCGATGACGGCGTATAGAGGTTTTCCATTCGTTACAGTAATATAATATAGTAATTAAACAGAAAAAAAGAAATATATCATGAAACCGAATACAATTAAACTTTCAAAATTAAGTATTCTTGGTAGGGTAGATTAATAATGCTTTCATTAGTTTTTATTTAAAATGTGATACAATTTTCATATTTTAAGTTATAGCTCAAGCCTGGAAAAGTCAATAAAATTAATGAATACATACATCACCATAATTCTCAATTCAAGCTAATTTCCATGAATATTATTAATAATATTATTAATAAAAAGTGTTCATATCAAAACGTTTACTAACTACATGATCAGTATAACAATTGTTGAACAACAGCATGTTATGTAAAAAAGTATACATACCCCACGTTTAAAAACACTATTAAAAACCAAGCGTCAAGATTGAATTGAAGGCAATAATTTTCTCAACTTAATAGATATATAATATACTAGTTTGTGCTAATACTTGTGTAAGCAGCTTTATTTGACTGATAATGACATTTCATGTTGAAACACAATGTTTGACAAATGTCAATGTTAATAAGAAAAAAATAATATGTTTAATTTTATTAATTAAAATCGAACTGGAATCGCAAAAAATATTGCAAGTCAAGCGGGTTAAAGCGATTAAAACAAAAAAGTTGGGATATTTTTGTAACAATAACCCTGATGTAACTGGACTCAGTAAATTACCAAGAATGTCATACTTCATGAATCATAAACTTTGAGAATTGGTCTACCAATATATATTATAAGTTTTGTTATAGTTATTTGTTTTAAATTACAAAACTAGTGTTAAAGTCTATCAATTCATTTTCGTTAATCCTGCCTTTAAACTGCAACATACACCCATCACCTGTCCATGTAGACTCCTTTGAATTTTCTGTTACCCATAAAATAAAGGGAGAATGGTTAATTGGGAAATCGGTAAACAACTATTAACCGCAGTCAATTTTGCCGGTTACCAGCTAACTAGTGTGAGGTCACGGGTCTTACAAGTTGTCTTTGGAAACTGGCACCAAGAGTCAACTAAAATAAGCTAGAAATCCTACTGCCAACAATATTTGTTAAGAGCCACACCTTTGAGACTACTTCCAATGTGGTAGACTTTTCCGTATGAGAAAACGTATCTAAAAACTTGAAAGCTTCCCTTGTAAGAAACAAACCTACACATATGACTCATAAATAATAGTCAGCAAATAAAATAAAAAATAATTTATTAGAAAGATAAATGAAGTACGAATATACTTTAGTAGAGTAAAATTTAACTACAAGGACATATAACCTTAGCACTAATTTAGCTAAATACTATTTAGGTAATAATTATGTACAAACAAAAATAATTAAGATAAGAAATTTATGCGAGCGGATACAATTACTGAAAACTTATTGTTTATGTACAAATATTAAATCAGTGTAGCACAAAAATATAGAAAATGTTAACGCGTCTACAGGTTCACTTTGATAGTACAATCATATATGCCCCCAAGTGTATAATATTACTAAATAGTTAATACTCTTTATGAATCAAATTAAACGTGCGCACTCCCACGAATAGATTCTAACAAGGTATATGTACAACTTCTTAAGTGTAACTCACACTGGGGAAAAACCATATAAGCAGAAAAGCATATAATACTTTTTTTATTTTTTTATTTTTATTTTTTTTTGGGCGAGGAATCAGGATGGCGGAGCATCCTTCGTACCTCATGGCACCGATTGCTATGATCATTTGGCCGACCCTACTAGAATTTAGCCGAATCTGGGGGAATTCCACCCCCAGTAGGGATCTTTATCGTGCCAAACATTGCATTGACACATATAATACTTTTATTACATTAATAAAGTGGTGATATTGCTAGATAATATAGTTAAACGTACACAATTCCTTTACGTTCTTTAACTATTGTAGATTCTGAACGGTGTTGATGTAGAAATCTTCCAGGAGTTGAATACCACAAACTATGCATAAAGTTGCTTCAGGGAGACAACATCAAGCAACCAAATCCCAGATAATACGCCAGATTTATATCAATAATAAATCAATGATAAATAAAATGGAAAATTACACAACCCAAAATTAAATACCCTTCCAAATACGAGCAATATAATATGATTATACACGAAATTATCGAAACAACAATGTACAACGAAGCACCGACTTATCAAAACAGGAAAAGACTTTCGAAAAACACAGTACAGCAACTAAAGTACAGAGAATGCAAGAATCCCAAAATAAACTTAACACTTCCCTCTCAGACATTATCAGTTGTTTTTTGCAGGGTTATAACACGTGTACTTGACAGGTGGTGTAAGTAGAATATCATTTTCATTTCTAATTTATTATTTCTTGTACGTTTTTTGAATAAAAGAATAATAACAAATTATTTGAATTGTTATTAAATTAAAGATTCATGACAAATAAAATTTTAAAGAAAGTCTTGCTTGTAACGGGGTTCGATCTTGCATTCCACGAGCCCCTGTGGTTTAGCAAGCCGAACGTTAACCATTGAACCACGGAGGTAACTCGCGTCGACTTTTCAGGTTTCGACTTTTAAATTAATGTTTTGCAAATAATTCATAAATTTATAATTTCTGAACAATTGGGATTGTTATTAAGGGTAATATTTTTGGACAGTACGTTCGAATATCTTCTATCGAATATCTATCGATTGCAACTATTAATTTCACTGACTTTTATTCGAGAACGAACTATTTGGCATATTTCAGATTTCCCATACTAATTCCCTATAGCAAATGTTACAACGAACACGGTGTATCAACTTTTAAACTTCGGAAATTACACAGAAACTGTGCTGGAGCCTAGCGCAGTTTTTCATAACAGTATTGCAGACAAGATTTGCCATAAGAGAATAGATGACTGAAATGACCAGTGTTATTTCAACAGAATCCTTAATTTAAAGTGATGCGGTATTTTTCATTCAACTAAATAAAGAAGAAAGTTTAATTGCTGCAATATTTGTAACAACAGCAATTACACGAATACGATAATTATTTTTGTATCAAAATAATGAGATGGGGTTTTAATCTTAAATAATTATAATTTAATTATTTAACAGCTTTTACTGTCACGAGCCTTACTTTGTGAAACTCCATCATCATGAAATAAATAAAGATTAATAAAAAGTTTAAAAAGTGAGTCACAATATTTATTAAATTGTAACCTGGCAATTTTTTCGACAGCTATGCTGTTATATTAATATTACCTTTGATAATAACAGCTTAGCTGTCGAAACAATTGGCACGTTATAATTTAATAAATATTGCGAAACATTTTATTAATCTTTATTTATTTCATTAATATCTGTGTTCATAAATGGCTATATAGTTATCTCTTGAATGGCGTAAGCTACAATCTTAAAGTTTTCACAGATTGTCTTTCTAAGATTGCCTTGTCATTTATTTTTAAAAAAGCGGTTTTTATTGTTTCCTCACTTACTTTTGATGTTTATAAAGAATATATTTCTCACTAACTCGAACACAGCCTAACTCAGTCCAAAACAAGAGTAATTTTTCATTATACCAGAAGTGCTACAACCGAGATCTACTAATAATTCTTTACATACGAGGATGCTTTGAAAAGGTCGCGAAACGAATAGGAAAATGGGAAAATATGTTTTTGAAATATGTTTTGTTTTTTAACATAGTCTCCGTTTGTTGTTGAATGCACTTCATCCAAGTTTTCTGGTGTGTTCAGATGTTCTAAACCCATTCTGCAACCACAAAAGTGCGATTTTTCAAGTCCTCCAAAATAGTCGTTGACAACTGCTTTTACTTCTTTCATGGAAAATCGTTTTCCACGAAGAAAACTTTTAGTCGTGGAAATAGATGGAAGTCAGAAGAAGCCAAATCAGGCGAATAAGGTGGATGTTGCAACAGACCGTACTTTAGTTTATGCAATTTTTCCATTGCTACCACACTTGTATGGGAACGTGCAATGTCCTGATGGAAAATGATCTTGTTCTTATGCAAGCCAGGTCTTTTTTCATAAATTTTTGTATCCACTTGGCCTAGAAGTTTAGCGTAACATTCATCGTTTATTGTTTGGCCCTTGGGAAGATAGTCAATCAGTAATATTCCTTTAGCATCCCAAAAGACTGACTCCATAACTTTTCTAGATGACTTCACGTACATCTTTGGTGGTGGAGATCTCCTATGTCTCCATTGTTTAGATTGTTGATTGGTCTCAGGGGTATAATAGTGAACCCAAGTTTCATCTGTTGTTACAAATCGTCGGACGAAATAGGTTATATTTAAGTTAAAACGGTCTAGACTCTCTTGACAAATTCTCATTCTCAGAAGGTTTTGATCCATTGTCAATATGCGCGGCACCCATCTTGCCGAAAGCTTTCTCATACCTAATTCCACAATTAGGATATGAAATGTTCTTTCATCTGATACCTATATACTTAGCAATTTCGGAGACCTTTAATCGACGATCCTGCATAACCATATCGTGGACTTTTTCGACGATTTCAGGCGTTGTGGCAGTTTTTGGTCGTCCCATGCGCGGGTAATCTTCTAGGCTCTCATGACCATGTTTAAATTCCGTCACCTACTATTGCACTGCATGCAGTCTCCTAACGTATCCTGCATATCTTTATGAATTTCTGTTGCTTTCCAGCCTTTTTTCACGAAATATTTGATAACAGGGCGAGTTTCAGTTTTTTCCATTTTGCAAAACTCGCAAAACTAGCCATACTCAAAGGAGCACCACATTAATAGTACTTGACAGAACAATGTAAAATTTGACATTTCTGCACAAATCTAGTAGGCCGTGTGTGCACAAGACAGGTGGTGCAATCTATTGCATATATTCTCTTCGAACTGATGCCATATGTGCTTCATCTCGTGAACTTTTCAAAGCATCCTCATAGATACCACGTAGGGTCAATATCGGAATCAGCGACGTCATAAAATTCCTTAAGTACTTCACAATTTTCCAGTTTTACACTTTGCCCACTATGCACGCGTTTTGGCAAAGGTTGAAAAGCCACATGTAATAGTTCTGTATTAGCTTTGTCACTGGTAACATTTTCAGTGTGGTTTTCAATGTTATTTAAAATATTTTCGACGTAAAAACAGTAAACTGAAAAAATTACACTGTTAACAAACTACAACACTATTGACTATTTTACTTTAGGGTAGCTCGCTGACTTTTCGCTTATTTCGAAATGTTTTATAATGCACTTTAAATTAAAACTTCAGAATAACCTTGAACATATAACGCATAAAGGCTGATTCTCACTATACGGCAGGCTACCAACATTTTATATGGTCGCAACAGTCCGTGGCTGTGATGGTTGATTTGAATACCTTCATATAAAATGTATAGTACAATGTTTTGTCGGTCCGGTGATTGTTGGTAGCCTGCCGTATAGCGATAATCAGCATTTAAAGGTCTATCTTTACTTACGACTGCGATATTAAATTAACAGTTTTTTTCTCTATGAAAAAGAAGTGTACTTTACCCTTCTATTAGTTCTAGAACTATTACTTACTGATGTAGTTTCCCGAAAGCATAGTGAAGTGTTGAATTATTGAACCGAAACTCGATTATCGTCAAACGCCTTATCTAGGAAATCTACGACTAAATATTGTTCTCTTCAAGCTGGTTGTGGTTTTACACAACATACATCTTTATGCGAACAAAGGATAATTTCTATAAATATAAACCTGTTACGTTGCATTCTAACAAAACCAAAAATAACGATACATTTTAGTAAACGGAAAAGAAGCAATTTGTTCCGGTCCAGACCCTTGACCGAAGAAAGCCAAATTTCTAAGAATTCTACTAATTTAGGGTAGATGTTTGTTTATCGGTCCAGAATTCAGTTTGTTTCAGAGTGCAGTGTAGCAAGGTCAAGAGAAGTGAATGTGTGAGCTTGTGCTTTATTATTGTGTTAAGGAAATTAATCAGTAAGTGTTGGTTTGTGTGTAATGATTCTTTGTTAGCTTTGATTTGTAATTGTGCATGATTTCGTAAGTCAGTAGGGGCAGGTTAACTGAATGATGCAGATATTAATTAATAAGATGAATTCTTGAATTGCATAAATATGTTGCGAATGGTTTTGCTTTGTCAGTTAACGAATCCCTAGTTGGTGTCATTTATTTTGAGTGTCCGTGGGAGTGGCGACCCACCGTCGGTAGGGGTATGTTTACATACGACCTATGCGGACGGGTTCGAACTGATGGGGTAACGCTTTGCGTTTACCTGGCCTTTATTTTTAGGAATATTGGCGGCGAATGGTTAGCGTCTCATTCGCATATTTTGTTCTCTGTGCACAAAGTGATGGGATAACGCTTTGCGTTTATCTGGTCCTTGTTTTAAAGAACATTGACGGTGGATGGTTGCGTCTCATTCACATTTTGGTCTTTTGTGTACGGAGGGTTGTCAGTGTCGAGCCAGGACCAACGCCAATGTAATGTTATTTTGCGTGACACCAATATTATTGTTTTTAACATGCAGTTATATGGTGAATGTACATAAATGAGCTTACGTACAGAAACAAAAGGGTAGTTAGTGCATGAGTCAATACTTACTGAGACGTGGTCTCATTCTGTTTATCTTTTATTACAGGAACGGACCAGTCAACGCCCTAGGGAATAGCCATCCTCTTTCCCCCCTGTTTTTAAACGATTTAAACGAGTTTAAGTTTATTACTCCTTATTGATAAGGTTAGCTAATTTAGTTTGTAATTTCAGTTCAATATATTTCAGTTATTTGTCTCTTTTAAATTAATTACATGTGCTTTCGTGGAATAGACTTGCAAACGTTTATTTAATTATGTGTTTTATTTATTTTATTATTATTATTGGTTTATTAGTTTCTTTAATCACTAAAACCCTCCCTTCTCTCTAACAAACCTAACTTTAATAATGATTGCAATTGTATGTTTGGTGCAACTGAAATATCGTAAAATGGTTCTCCGTGCAGTAATCTATCTTTATAAAAAGTTAATACTGGTTTCAGTGAAAAATAATTCTATTACAACGATAAATATTTTTCCTACGACCCCATACGAAAGTGAACAATAGCAAACGCTACCGATATTAAGAAAGTGAGTCATATAACACGCGTATGTTAGGAACATAACACACGTGTGTGTTATGAAAATACGTCACGCTAAGCAATATCTAGAAATCCATGAATTTTGTTTACATTAAAATGATGACATTAATGTTTAATCCAATTTTGAGAAGCATTTTTACCATTATGTATCTATTCTTTTCTTATAAATATAACTTTAATTAATGTTTAATTAGTTATTTTAGCTATCAAAAAGAAATATCTAATAGAGTACACCTAACGTAACCTCACTATAATACATGAAAATTATTGAAGCAAGTTTGCCAAGATTAAAATCAGCGATGCCAAATGGGAGAAAAATAAGAGTAATAATGTCAAATAATTTAGTTAGGCAGCCTCTTTCACACCTGGCATTGTGTTATTAGTTGAAGTTATATTTGTTAATTATGGAGATATTATTAAATATAAATAAAAAATAAATTATGTGCCTCTGAGATTATTATATTATAAATTGTAATAGTAATTCATTTAATTAATTTTGCTGCTAAACCCCAGGTTTAATTTTATACTATGTTTAAATAAGTTATGAATATATGAGTTTTTAAAATTGAAATTTATATTTAGTAAAATAATCTATTAAATAAAATGTTAACAAACACCCATTCACTTTAACAATTGTCATAATTCAGCTCCAGAAAAATAAAATTAAGTTGTCAAGATAACTTAATTTTATTTTAAATGTTTTGATAGAAATTTCGTTATAATTATTCATATTGTGAAACTAAATTGTTTAAGAAATTAAACTTTATATCCTAAAAATAAATGGCTTAAGAAAATTAGCTTTAAGTGTGATTTTCTCTGTTAAACCTAACCATAAAAATTTTGCTTTAAAATCTACAAAAATTATATATTCTTGAAAATTTTAAAAAATCTAATTTTTTTAAACATTTGAAATTTTGGGGGTCGTAGGAAAAATATTGTACATTACACGTTGGAAAGTATCTTTTCTGCAGTCGTGTGATTTCCGTACGAAAAGTTTCACTTTCCACACTAGTAATGTAATATACTATAAAACCTCTATATTTTGAACAATTTCGTCAGCAATTACAGTAGACAAAATTAAATTTCAATTGCAAAACTCCAATTAATTCAGAAACATAATACTCCTATTGATATAAACATACACAAATTAATGTAATTACATATATTACAACGAAGCTACTTTTTACTCAATTCAATTTGTATTTATTAGTATCTCATTAATAAAACTGGCCATCAATTTCCCAGATCAGGTCAAACTACCGATAGAATTTAATATGTCGATCCACTATTACGTCTTCACCAACATTTGGATGAAATATGTTTAGGACCCAAATCTTTAATCAATGAATACGTATCTTATTCCGTCTGGAGTAATGCGGAAAATATTAGCCGCCAGTATGATGCGATCGTTAGTTATAATAAAATATTTTTTCTTTCCTGTTTTTCTTGCAGATCGATATTTTATCGGCAACGGAATGGTTTATCGAAATTGTATTAAGTCGAATAAGAATTGTACCTAATATATTAAAATGTTCCTGCAAGGTATACAAAGAGGTTATTGTTTTTTTAAAATTTTGCGGCATCAACGTCTATGGTTATTAGCCGCATTTGAATAGATATGAAAAACTCTAAATAGTGCAATTTGTGCTCTTGTTTCCTTTTTGTTTCATACACAGAAAATTCGATCACAGACATTCATAAACATATGATCTAATAAAATATACATGTATATGTAGACGTACTTTTTGGAAAAGGTTTTACGAGTGAGATACAGATAAGTAAATTAATTTAAGAACAACCACTTCAAAGAAAAATCATGACGATAGGAAACTAATGGGAAACGAAGGGGTTACGAGACGAAGACAATAAAATGTTTGTATATATAAAATTGTAAAATTAAGTAAGAAATAAAGAAATATAAATATGTGTATAAAATAAATAAATATCAGGACTCTGTATCACAGACAAAATATCACAGTAAATGGAGACTCTTCTATTTGGTTCATTACTAGCTATACCTTGCAATACAAAATTTTTAGTTTTTAAGAATTCAATTAGTTTTTTAACGGACTTTAGATTATTCTCTAGACATTCTCTTATATTATGTGGAAGTTGCAGGTTTGCACGATGGTTCGCATATTGTGTACAGTCTATGAGCACGTGATGTAGATCAAGTAGTCCCCCACAGTTGTCACAAACTGGTGATTGTCTACCTGCCAGTAAGTGCATTTTGGTTAGGCGCATATGTCCTATTCGTAACCTGCCAAGTACCACCTGTTCTCTTCTTGTTAACTCCGGTGGGTATGGAGATTTCCCAACTCTCGGTTTAACCACCTTTAATTTTGAGTGGTTGTCAGACCACACATTTGGCCATAGAGAAATAATTAGTCGTTTAAAGTGGCATGATACATCACTATGGCGAATGAGAATACCCTGAACCGCCGTACCACTATCTGCAGCCTGACGGGCTGCCTCGTCGGCTTTTTCATTCCCAATAATGCCTATATTGCTGGGTATCCACACGAAAGCAACCTTTTTCCCAAAGTTTTCTAGCCACTTTATAATATTGATGATGCTCTGTACTAAGGGATCAATGGCAAAGTTATCGGTTACACCCTCCATAGAACTTTTAGAGTCTGTACATATTAATACCTCCGTGTATTCTGACATTTCAACATATCTCAAGGCCTGCCAGATGGCATATAGTTCAGCAGTGTAAATGCTGGAAGCTTTAGGTAATGACCAGGAGTAGGAATTACCCTGAACATAAATAGCAGATCCCACTCCCAGATCTGTTTTTGATCCATCTGTATAGATTGCTAGGCCTTGAGGATATTTGTTAAGAACCGAAGTAAAGGTTGAAATATAAAAGTCGCGATTAATTTCGCTTTTTCTAAAAGTCGTGAATTCCATGTGACACGTTGGTCTTTGAAGACTCCATGGGGGCTCTTCGCACGGACTTAATTCGTAAACAGAAGGCAGATTAACTTCTATATCATTTAACATTTCCCAAAACTTAATCCCTGATGGACTGTTATAGTAAGACGTGAGGAGTAGGTCGTGTGCAACTCATCAGAGAAGAAGGCGTTGTAGTTAGGGTGGTGGGGTTGTGCCCATATTCTTACAGCATACTGCGTTAGGAGATACGTTCGTCTCTGTTCTAGTGGAAGAAATCCCGATTTACAGCACAGGGACAGAGAGGGACTGGTACGAAAAGCCCCAGTTGCTAACCTTAGTCCCATGTTCTATATCGGTTCTAATATATTTAAAACTGATTTTCGTGCTGAAGCATATATAAAAGATCCGTAGTCCAGCTTAGAGAGTACTGTTGATCAATATATTTTAACCAGTATTTCTCTGTCACTTCCCCAGTTAATATTTGACAGAACTCTCATAATATTTAGGGATTATTGACATTTTGCACGTAGACTGACGATATGTTCTTTCCAATTCAGCTTAGAATCAAATGTAAGGCGAAATACCGGACCGATTCTGTAAACTGAATTGGAGAGTCGTATAGAGTAAGGCGAAGATTGCCTTGGCAAGACCGCAGACGACAGAAATGTACGCAAGTGTTTTTTTGCGCCGAGAATTTAAAACCTATGTTATTAGCCACGACAGAGATTTGGTCTATTGGGGTTTGCAGGTCTCTAGATAAGTCTTCCGCTGCAGCGGCAGATGTATGTATACAAAGGTTATTATTATTTTTGTTTCTGTTAATCTGCACTTTTAAATTACCTTGATAAATACTAAATTTTCACTCGTTTCATACTACTCAAAATATCCTTTGGTATCTAAAAAATGTTACTCACTCCATTGTATGCTGCAAAACTTTGATTCTGTCTAGATCTTTATGTTATGAATAAAATTGCAAGAAAACCACCTCTGTTATATCATAACTTATATCTATACCTCTGAAGGTATAAAATCTGCCTTTTTTTAAGATCCATATAGCACAAAAACGTCGGGGTAGACCTAAAAAATAAAACACCCTATATAGAAATACTCACCCTATACGTAATCATTTCTGGATTATTTTGTGGACTGATATACAGGAATGATTACTTAATGCATATCTAACAGGATTTGCTTATACATGCTACTACGATAGGAGGAGGATTAATTAAAACACACACAGCAAAATATGTTTGCTGAAGATGATAGGGCACACAACTTATTACCTTGTAAATGTTTTATTCTGTTCCGATTTTACAAATGTATCGTAGTGAGTAACATATTCCCATTACATTGATACTCTTTTAGGTTTGGGCCGCTGATGTAGATTTTTCGTATTACACAAAAATACAATAATTCAATGCTCAAATAAATATTCAAGAAAATTAATAACTACGAAATTCTTTAGTTTATTAACGTAACTCAACACACAAAAAATAAAATAAAGAAGTCAGAACTTCAATTTCAACTCCATTCTTAAAATCAAAAGGACTGATTTTTTTAAATGAATTAATAACGTTAAACAAATTAATTGTTTGAAAACATAATCTTTTTGCTTCTAATTATATAACAATCCTAAATTTTATAATTCTTTGTTTAGGATAAAACAAATAAACAATTTAACTTATAAAATAGAGCATAAGAAAATTATTTACATTTATTATTAGTTTTGAATTTATATGGAATCTTTTGTTTTTTTAGTAAATAAAAGTTTTATTTAAAAATTCACGGTTTTATATTTGTTTTTATTATTTGATTTGGCTGGCTTGGAATTGAAATTCCAACTCTAACTTTAAATATTGACGCCACAATTTCCCATCTCTAATCTTTTATCAAGTGCTTGTTTACTGAACAGCAAAATAACATTGTCAAAAATAAGATCTACCATTGATCTCTGCAATTGTCCAAATCCATACGGCAAAATGATTTATTGTTATTAACTTGGATTTCCAAATACTATTTATTACGAATTGGTAAGTTACAAATTCAAATTAGCATTTATTTATTTTTTATTTCCATCCAATAATAATTTATCCTCACTTTTGATAAATAACTTTATCTACAACCACTATAGAAAGTTACACATTTCAATCTAATAACCGTGAAAATGACTCATTGCTCATAATCTCTAAACTAATCGGTAATGACCGTGGAAAATGATTTCCCACGATCGCTAGTTCTATTAAAACGCCATACATGTCAGCACATGCAATATTATAATAACATTAATAATTTGAAATATAAAAGTTATAAATTTTAGATAAAGGTAAATTTATTTTGTTTAATTAATGTTTTACATTAAGCTTTTGGTGGTTTATTACTTTTCTTGTGGTTGTATAGTATAGTGTGTAACGCGTGAAAAAACTCCAGTTTCACATTCGTGTGATTGCGGCATTTGACTTCTTCTCATGCCACAACTTTTTCACACTCTTGAGAAATATTTTGAATACAAATCCATCTAGAAAAATTATCGCTTCGCTTATATAAAGTTACTATGAAATAGTTACTGAATTAACGTAAAATTGATTAATTTTTTACATTATTACATAATTGTAAATATAATATTATTCGTTATTATTGCTAAATTACAATAAAAACAATGAAAGCTTTCATAATTTGCTACATAATTCGCAGATGCAAGCGCGATGTGTACACTAAACCTTCCTTGTCACCTGCAATACCAGATTATGTTTACATTTCGCCGCAAAGGCATTAATAACCTTGACAATTGAATTGGGATTGTTTATAAAAAATTACCTTTTTAACGAGTACATACGTATGATTGTTTAGCTGTAGGTACTAAATAGTATATTGACTGAAATTATACAGGTAGTAAACGTATTATTACTATTGTCTTTAAAAATTTAATATTTACTTTTGTCGTTTTCGAAATTCTAAATTTATCATGAGTGAACCCTATAATGGGAAAATGGGGTGTACACCTCCAAACATTATAGAAGTTGCTCACATTAGAGAGTTCACGTAAAAAATATATGAATGAGAGTATAAATACTAGTTTAAATATTTTTCTTAGCTTATGGTGGTTTATTACTTTTCTTGTGGTTGTAAAGTACGAGGATAAATTGAAAAGTCTCCGGCCTAGGCAATAAAACAAAAGAATATCAGGTTAACAAAAATTTTATTTTTCTACGTAGTCCCCATCGAGTTCAATGCACTTGGTCCACCTTTGTTCAAGTGCTCTTATACCGTCCCTATAAGCCTTTTCTTCTAACTCGTCAAAATAGGCGTTTGTGGCAGCAATCACTTCTTCATCGGACTCGTATTTCTTTCCAGCTTGAAATTTTTTTAGGTTAGGAAATAAATAAAAATCCGATGGGGCTAAGTCTGGTGAATAAGGGGCATGGGGTAACAATTCAAATTGCAATTCATTGATTTTTGCCATGGCAATTGCCGACTTGTGACAAGGTGCATTGTCCTGGTGAAACAGAATTTTTTTCTTTGCTAATCCAGGTCGTTTTTCTTCAATATTTTTTTTTAATTCATCCAGTAAGGTAGCATAGTATACTCCGTTGATTGTTTTACCTTTTTGAAGATAATCAACGAAAAGTACTCCCTTGGCGTCCCAAAAGACTGAAGCCAAAACTTTTCCGGCTGACGGAACTGTTTTGGCTTTCTTCGGAGCAGGTTCTCCTTTGGCAGTCCACTGTTTTGATTGCTGCTTTGTTTCGGGTGTGTAGTGATGAATCCACGTCTCATCCATTGTTACAAACCGTCGCAGAAAGTCCACTGAATTTCGATTAAACAAGTCTAAACACTCACTTGAAACTGTTTTGCGAGTCAGCTTTTGTTCCACTGTGAGCAGCCGCGGCACCCAACGTGCCGATAACTTTCTCATTCCCAAAATTTCGGTTAGGATATGATATGTTCGTTCCGTTGAAATGCCCAGGGTATCTGCTATTTCAGCCAACTTCAATCGCCGATCATTCAACACAACTCTATGGACTTTTTCGACAATTTCCGTTGTGGTGGCAGTTTTCGGTCTTCCTGAACGCGGTGCGTCATCTGTGCTTTTGCGACCCCGTTTAAAGTCCGCAACCCAGGTTTTAACTGTGCTATAGGAAGGAGAAGATTCGCCTAATGTCCCGTCTAGCTCAGCTTTGATTTCTTTTGGGGATAAACCCTTAATGTGAAAATATTTAATAACCGCACGAATTTCAGCTTTTTCCATTTTAACACCACACAAAACTTTATCGACTTTGACAACTTGCCAAACAATTATTGTTTGACAGAAATTTTTGTTATTTCACAGCCATACTGATAAATTATGAAAAAATAAAATGCCGTAAAAACATGCAAAAATTTGTATCCCATATGGGTTAGGCCGGAGATTTATCAATTCATCCTCGTATAGTGTGTAACGCGTGCAAAAACTCCTGTTTCATATTCGTGTGATTGCGGCATTTGACTTCGTCTCATGCCACAACTTTTCCACACTCTTGAGAAATTGAAACTTTTCTGCTCTTGTAACACAATATACTATTTCAACGTAGTTAAATTTTTATGAAAACTTGTAGTTATTTAGATTAAACACTTTATTTATTTTTCACTAGTATTAACTATTCTTTTTATAATAAACAGTTTTATATTTTCGACGTTTAACATTAACCTTAAAACTATTTAGGTGACATAACCTAATTTATTATTTTTGGTTTGACATAACATTACAAATATTAATTTTGAAGTGCTAGGAACGTGCATGTTGTTCCTCTTGTGGTTTACAGCTACTTCATTGTTAAAAAATTTATTCCTTTTATATAGTGTTTTAAAAAACAAATAAACTTTCTCATTAAACTATAACATTTCAAATATAACATTTCAATGTTTACATAATCCTAATATTTAAAATGTTTCATAAATGCAAAAACTCTTTATACTATCTTATAGAAAATAATTCCGGATTCTAACCATATACAATACTTGGGTTGAAAAATGATATAAAACCCTTAATTTTAATGTTTACGATAGAACATTTTTTGTTACTATTAATTAGCTTAAATTCATAAAGCACCTTTCTACGTTATCCTTTTTCCATTCTATAATTAATAATCTTATCGTTTTAGATACCAAAAGCTTTAATATTCAATCCAGATTACATACCACATATTTATGTGGTTCCATCAAAAATATCTAACTTTTATATTAAAATCTGTATCCATTCTGTGGTTGTAATGCTACTCAACTTATTTCCACTACAACTTAAAAGCTTGAAAATTAAATTAATAAGCTTTAAGATTTTGAAAATTTAATAAGACTTTAAAACATGAGCTTTACATTTCAATTATAATTTCAAGGTAAGATGCTATACACCTACATATACCTTCTATGCAACATATTTTGTCTGTTCCAGATAATTTATAACATTGAAAATAAACTAAACTTTATTAGGTTGCAAAAATGCGTAAACGATCCCCAAATCGTTAAGTTAAAAATATTTCTACTATGAACACTTGGATTCGCACATATCCTTTATTTGCTTAAAGAGTTTTTGTGTGCATGTTAATCCTAATTAACTAGTTTTAGTTGCATTAAGAAAATCTTCTTCAAAATTTATTCTTTTGAGAGTTATGCAACCATAAATCGGGTAGTTATAAAAATGCGTGTAATCTGCCTATTAAATATTATAATGAGAGTTATTTCCCCACAAAATGATTAAATACATATAATAATCTTCCAGAATTTGCAACATTATTAACGTCTACTTGTATAACAAGATCACTACGTGAAGTAATTACGTCATGTATCTACGATATCACAAGAAGTTTAGAAATGCCATCAGGTTATAGAGCAGTAATTCAACACCTTTGGAGAAATTTACTGTAAATTGCTACAGTAATTTACTTGATGCACTTGCATGTAATGGTATATACAGATTATTATTAGTTTAATTGAATTTAAAGCCCTGATCACAATTAAACGCTGAATACAGCTTCGTAAGTAATGATGAAACTGTAATACTGTAATAGCCATTTTTAGAAAATGTTCCATAAATTTCAGTTCTTAAATAGTATATTATATACTCAGGGACTAAAGTGCAGCTTTAGTAAAGTACAGTTTACTCCCTCAGGGAGTAAATGTGCTACTTTACTCCCTCTTTTGAAGGACTAAAGTAGAGCCTTATATATAGGACGTGCAAAAAAGTACATTAAAAAGTCATACGACTCCCCGCTTTAACAAAAACAATATTTCTTATCTGAACGCAGACGTTAGAGGTATGTACATCATTGCGAGCATTTGTGAACCGATGTTTCAGTAGATAAAAAAGTAATTGCTGCAATTGAAGATCCATTAAATAGCTAAGTAGTTTTAGAATTAAACTTTATTCTATTATAAGGAAAGTTGAAATTCACAACTAACAAGTTGTGTAACAGGTAATCGGTACATTGTATGTGTAGTTTTGTAACCACATCTAACTAATATTTAGGTAAGTGTTACGAATTTGAATATTCGAAAACAGTAGTAATTTTAGTGACAATGACAGTGGCAAAGACAGTGACAGTGATTCAAGTGATGGTGAATAGCGATAAATAGCTGAAACTTGCATTATTGAATGTTTAAATTTAGATTTTCTGTGTTCACAACCCTATTGTATTATTTAATTTATTTACTTCAAATGTTTTATTTGTTTTGCAGGCACTTATTTTGCTAGTAATAAACTTTAAATGACCAGATTTTCAAATGTATTTAGTTAAAACACCGAAACACTTAAGAAACTGGTTGAGCACAGCCTCATGAATTTTGCTAGACTACATAAATAAATACATTAAAACATAATAATATTTATTTAATGCCGTTATTCTTCAAAACAAACACGTACATGTCAATCCATGTACAATGTACAATCAATGTCAATACCAAATGGGTAACAATATAAGAAGATACCTATATTCCAGTGAAGAATCACAGGGCTTGAAAGTAGGGTTTGTTCAAAGTAGTTGCTTTTAGACAGCCCTTGTTCTACTACCAAAAAAAGTGTATATGTATATGTACGTATTAATATACAGTGTGGGATTAAAGTACGGAATATTAAAAAAAAGCGAACTCGATTTTGCTTTTTAAAAATACACATTAATATATGCGATTCGCCTTCCGACTTTCATTTGTTTCTAAGTTGTGACGTCATCATGTAAAAATTTAAATGACAATATAAATTTTTAATAGTGGAATCCGATAGTGATTTTTCTTCCCTTTATGATCATGCAAATAAATCATAAGGTTGCATAACAAAAATTCTGAGAAAAATCGATTTGATATATTGACATATTGATACCATAATGTCAATAACATTAAATGTTCAGATCGATTTTGCTCAGAATTTTTGTTATGCAACCTTTTGATTTATTTGCATGATCATAAAGGGAAGAAATATCACTATCGGATTCCACTATTAAAAATCTATATTGTCATTTAAATTTTTTGTGATGACGTCATAACTTAGAAACAAATGAAAGTCGGAAGGTAAATCGCACATATTAATGTGTATTTTTAAAAAACAAAATCAACGTGTTTCAGCGTTTTTAAAAAAAACTGGTTGAGTTCGCTTTTTTTTTAATATTCCATACTTTAATCCCACCCTGTATATGTATTAATAAATAAATTATACACAATAGAACAAAGTAGATTATCAATGGCATTTTGCATTTCAACTTTGTAATATGTACTAATAATAAATTGTAACTACTGCTACTTCTGAGATTTGTCGAGGTTTTATCTTTAAACCATATCATGTTATGTTTAAATGTACTGGCTGAATGTAGGTGGTTTCCAAAGACAAAATTACAAACCCGAATTATCGAAAAACGTAGAATAATAAAAATTAACACAATTACTATAACTAATTCAGCGATTAAGCTTCCCCATGCTAGATACACCTTGAACAAGAAAATAAATACAAAATAAGTAGCAATACACATGAGCATATTAATTCAACTAAATAAACTAAAACTTTATTGTACACTAAATACGATTAACCATGCTTAATTATAAATAATTTGACGGAGAATCTCTTAAACTCTAGTCTGTTTCGAACAGAACTGTTTTACGTGTTGGTGGTGAAAATAATCCTTTAACGCAAATACAAGGAATGCATGTGACATGTATGACATGTCCGGACATGAAGTGAAATAGCACACATAAATGTATATAATTTTCCAAAAATACGATCTTAGGACATCATCACATGGTACATCTGCATTATACCATTTATCAACTTCCTTGAATAAAATTACATTATCAATAAACAATTACATCAGAGAAATTACATAAAATCGCTTAACGATGTCATCGTAATACTGGTATCACCTTTAAACATATTTTTGGTACCTTAATATAACTAAACGTTAACAAATGTTATACAGTTCAAGTACTCCATACAATATTCAACAAAGCTCAAACAAAAGGTTGAAGTAAGGAAATGAAATAATTAAAAAAATTCTACTAACGATCAACATCGTTTAATAAAAAAAGGAAATTTTAAAAAATAACTTTATTAAGTAAGCTAAGTTACTTTTATTTTAACCTTTAAATAATAACCCATTCTATTACATTTCATATAAAATCAACCCGAAACTAAATTTGTTTATGGATAAACTGAAGATTGTTTCTCCGATACTGGAAAACAATTATTTTTGTAGGAATTAACTATTTTTAAAATTAACATTGCATGTAAAGTAATTCAAATTAATAAACTAACTTCACAGTATGTTTTCTACTAACTTTTATTTATTGCATGTTAATAAACTTGTGATTAATCTGCTATATTGAGATTTGTAATTAAAAGTTCCCTTTTAATAGGAACTTATACATACACCCCTAGCCTATCATCGCAATATGTACTCATTTTTACTGTTTTGTGATATTTTAATTTGATTTAGGTAGTTACTGAGAAGTTCACTAGGAGTTAACTTTGATAACTTCGTGTAAAGATTACGCAAAGCTTATCTTTAGCTGAACGGGTAATAATATCAAACGCCTTGGATAAGAATATTATTGTCCGTAAAAGATAAATTTTGACATTTTTATGAAATTTTAATAAATTTAATATAATTTTCTCATAGGCACCAATATACGTTACATAGTATTTTACTTCATTTTAACCTCTTGAAATGCTTGTTAAATTATGTTTCAAACATTTAGAATAAAGTTATTCGTGTAAGGAATAAAATGTCTAACTTAACACTCATTAAGAAATCTTTGACATTAATTTATTGTGTCTCAAATTGTTGCTTAAAACTATCTTTCTGCAGTGACACATTTTATTACAAACTACTATCATTGTTATTGCTTCTACAAGAATGATCTGTACATGCACTAGACAGCTTTAAATTGATTAAGACAAATTTTTGCAACAGTGCAAAATTGCAAAACCCGGTATTAGATAAATATGCGTGTGCACATCTGCACATAATATGTGTTGGGGCTCGGTTTATCAATTATTACTGCCCTTGTATTCATTTACGTACGTAACGTTGATTATACCAAAGATTGTCTAAACCTCGCTACACATCCTGTATACTTTTCTCCTTATAAAATTGATGAATTGAAACAAAAAAAATCTGAATTTAATTGTTTATATTTATTTTTTCGCAAACATTTTCATATAAAATATATAGGATATACAAAAAACTGTACTATATATTTAAATCGTACCTTGCAATTAAAACAATAGACAAAAAACGTAAAATTTCTAATTTTGTTGGAAACATAATTAAAATTTTATTTATACATATATAAAGTCCTTTTGGTATCTTCCGCGCAACAAATAAACTTCCGCATTTAACTTTTTACCACAGCCTGAAATTTTTTTCATGTAAATGTAAGCACTGCAATTAAAAGTTGTTCCCAACCAAAAATTTGCAGCAAGTTTTGTCGTCTAAAAATCTTTTGTAGATTTACATATTAAAAATTTCTTTCGTAAACTTTGGTTATAAATAGATTTTAAACATTGTTCTATTTTCCTTATAAGAAAATTCAGCTATTTGCGCAATATGTACTATAAATAATAAAAGTTTCGCCATGTGTAATGTAGCGGTTGTCGACAGCAAGCTTTTAAATTACTGCATTAAATTCTCTTTTGAGGTAACCGTAAAGCTCAAAGCATTTGATGTTTCTTCGTAAGTTACTAAAAAGTTATTTTCAGTTTTAAAAGTACCTACTTTCTGAAATGTCCTGTACTTTGAAGATTTACCAACTTCCATTTCTGAATTTGTATGTAATCATACTAAGTAAATGGAAGGTTTGTTAGTGATCGATTTTGAAATATCGTCGGGTTTCCAAGCCACGTTACCAGTTCAGTGTTGTTATAACAGATATTTTGTTTGCATTGTATTTGACAAACATGGAGATTACAACTTAGTTAAAGTGGAAATATCTATAGATGTATTCACATTGTATGGTTTCATAACTTCTATTTAGTTGAAGCTACAGAACAATTTAGTTTTGTGTTTAAATTTCCTTCAAACCATAATTCTCCAAAATTTATATCTAACCTGGTAGATTTAATACCCAACAAAACCACCTAGGATTTTACCAACTTAGAAGAATTTAATTAACCCGAACATGTCGAAAATCTGAGACTCATTCTACGTGTTATCCTGAAAATTCCGTCCGAATCGTTCAATAAGAATGATGCTAGGGTCCCGAAGTTGACATGCGGTCTTCCGCTTTTCGAGCTTTCCTGTAATTACTAAGGAGGCCGAGCTGTTCATCAAACTGTTTACACTCTGATTTACTACCTTCAAGTGGCTATAAATGTTTACTAGACTATAAATTGAACGTCTTCTCTGCCTTGATTCCCGACTGGACATTAATCAGTTTTAAATGAGCGAATTTAGCGGGATTCCTGGCATAATTGAGAAGATTATCCAAAAATACCTTAAAACCACACCTAGTAATTGCTATATTGGGATATTTTTCCGATAAAATATTATATACTTAAACACGAAAACAATTCCTAAATTTTCCTATACAATTTTGGATGTTTAAAATAGCACCGAAAATATTTATTTTAAATAAAAAGGGTATCTATTTCTCTAAAACAAAAAGGTGTGTAATATTTTGTGGACATTTTGAATATCAAGTGATTACTTCTACATATATATTATCAATGTTTCATATTAATTATTTTCTCTTTATCTCTGCCAAGTAAAAAATATTACGTGAAATATAATATAAATACAAAGATTAGTTAAAGTTTCACAAGTTTTATTAATATCTTAACCTGACAATATCTTTTCGACACTTTGTGTCATTATCAAAGGTAGATAAGATTGATAAACAAACACGTTGCTAAGGATAAATACATACAGAAAATAGGTAACTAGATACAATACATACAAAAACTAAATATCTAACACTTCTAATAAAGGAGAATTACTAAGCTCAGTTTGTTCATTCATTAAAGGTACTGTGCGTTTATGTCTGTATATTTCAAAAGCTTCTAAAATGTCTAGTTTGTGTTTGTTGTTGCAAGAATGAAAGAATTTAATGTTGTTTTGAGGTGTCATTGGGTGGTTCTGTTCCAAAATGTGTTTGGCATAATTCGATTTTTCTGAATGTTTAAGTATATAAGAGCGTACGTGTTCTTTGTATCTTATGTCGAAATTTCTAAGTGTTTGTCCAATATAAACCGAGTTACAAAAAGAACAATTCAAAAGGTAAATGCCGGATTTATATGTTTCAGATATTTTATAATATGCTCATATTATAATATTTAGCAGTACTCCATCTGGGTTGATATTTGTATGTTTGTTGTTAGGCGAAGAATCGGAATTTCAGTTCATGCCTAGTAACTTAAGGCACCAATTGCTTTGATCATATGGATGATCCTACTAGAATGTATCCGAATCTGAGAGAATTTCGCTGCAGAAGAATTCCCAATAGAAAAAGGTGTCAAAAAGGACAAAAAACAAGCCAAGACTATGAGGCGTACTAGATTGTTCTACGGGTGTCTCACGGGGGCGTCTACGTGATATATTTGTAAAAGTTGATTTTCCGGTTTTGGTTGGCTTTCAATTTTTAACTACAAAATCTGTCAAATTATTTGAAGACTCTGCAAGTTTACTCGTCATAAAGAAATTTGAAGAGACGACACTGATGTGAAAGACAGTGAGTGTGCCTCTCTTCAATCAGAAAGCAATCAACAAAGATACGTATTCGATGAATGTCTTAGAAAGCTAATTCTCTAATTGAATGTAACCATTTGATCGCTATTTAATATCTGAGTTCAAAAGATATAAAAGTTTTTCGGGAATCTTGCGTTATTATATGTGTAGGGTTTCCTAAAGTCTTTTCCTTACTTTCTTAGATAGGCCTTATACAAGGTTTGAAATTGAAATTGCGTTCCATGAATAATTATTGAACTGTGTAAGGTAGAAGTATTCGACTTCTTATGAACCGCGCGGGTCTGGCCTGGCATCTCCGTTGTCCGGTTCCCCCACTAAGTCCAAAGTCCTAAAGCATTTATACCCTTTTAATTTTGCTTAATTGTGCTGATACTTTTAATTGTGTTTATTACACAAGAGGTGCTTTTCCATGGACTGATCCACTTACCTAGAGTCATGGTTCATTTACTAGTTGTTCCATTGACCCTGGAGCTTGATGGCCCAATATGATCTGTATTACCTCCCTCCTTGCCCTTCAAGCATTTAGGTGTGTTTAATGATCTAGAATAAAATAATATCAGCTGGTTGTGAATGTTAGAAAAATTTAAATTAACTTTCCAGTAAGAAACCTTAATGTATTTTTCTCCTCATTTATTTATGTTAAAATTTTTCATCATTGCATCAAAATTTCTCTCTCGTCAATGAAAAAAGTTTTGTTGCAGCGACACGTCGGTTTTTGATTTGTCAGGATTGTGATACAAAGTTGTTCCACTGGAAAATTATTATTTTCTGTTATGAACTGATCTTAAACTGGAAAACTGGATCAGTAGATCAGTTCATTGGAAATCACCTAAGGAAAGCGCCATACCGCCTACACCTATACATTTGCTTAATAAAGAGTATTCTAATAAATAGTAACAAATACTTCTGGAATTAAGAAGGAAATTTAAAATGCCATGCTAAATAACATGCCATCACTCAAGGTTATAAGAGATATTTGAATATTTGATACGTTTTCTTTATAATAGAATGAATAAGAACAGGCACATAAAATTCTTCCCACACTAGAGAATTTAATGCTAAAGACTGCTGACGGACTGCCTAATAATTTGCAACCTATTCGTATTTACAGAGTGAATTGTAGAGGGCATTTCCCTCTACTATTTATGTGTTAATTATTTAAAACTGTCATATTCTCCAATACTAACAAAAAATTTATCAACGGGTGGGTAGTGGATAGTATAATGTATGAAAATCAGTTTTCAGTAGTTGGATAAGAAAGTGGCCAGATTCGTTATCTTTTGTTATAATAAGATTTTCGGCTGTTTTAATAATTAAACCGAACCCAAAAAATTCAAGATATACCTCTGTCTATTTTTTATTTTAGGCATCTATTTTGTATTCTTTGGCAGTGCATAAAAAAAGAAATAGTTATTAAAATAATAATTTGATTTGTTGAAAATGAAATACTAACTAATTATTATCAGTCACATAATATGTGTAACTTTTTAAAATGTTAGAAAATAATAAAAAAATAAGTGGAAACATTTATGTTTTTAAATTTAAAACGTGCCTAAAACTGATTGTTTTGAAGTTTTAAAAACATGGGTATCAATGGAGTTGTTTCGGCATCACTTTTTAGTTTTTCATGTTTTGCTTGAAAAATGTTTGCTGTATGGGGTTGCTGTATAGGAATTTGATGTCAAAAGAGAACTGGACAATTGACGGCTGTCAAGTGCATGACAAAGGAACAGATTCAAGAAGATTATTTTATTATAAAGATTTTTCAGATCGCTGAGTTAAAATCTGAGGTTTTAATGAAATCGCGACACTTGACACCTGTCAAGCATCACGAAGTCACCAACAAAAATATAGGTGAATTTGAAAGTAAACATTCTAAAAACTAAAAAATTTTGGTCGCCCTAAATTTGTACGATGCAAATTACCGTAATTAAGCTAATTATTGTCGAGACAGATACTCTGCATCTGATAATAGAACATCCGGTGAAAATTACAGAGAACATAGGAAGATATATGAATTTTTATAACATATCAGTCGCCCTTAACCCGTCTCATTTCAAGGGTACAACGGCAACCTCCTTGAAGGAGTGACTTTCAGTACCTCATTTCAGTCATTAAACGTACAACTTTTTTTAATATAAATTGTAGTTTAAACTGCACTGTATATGAAAATAATGGTCTGAAAATAAATTTTTACTCGAGGCCGACGCGTTAGCGGAGTGCTTTAAAAGAGCCAAGAGGTTGAAAATTGACAGCGCATGCGTACTCTTATATCCGTTTACACCAAATTGTAAAAAGCATTAATTTCTTGTAAATTTCGAGGTTAACTTTGACAGATATCAAATTAAGTACATAAACGAAAAACTTTATATATTTAGTTGTATACCACTTTTTCGGTATGTATCTGAGTATGTATCTAGTGCATTCGTTGTATTGCAGACAGATGCGTATTTATGTCTGTATTCACCATGGTGCGCCATTATAAACACTAGTCACAACCTTATTCCGAAGAAATAATATCAAAAGCTGTGGAAGAATACTTAAAAGTAACCCAAAGTAGTACTGTTTTATTTTCTTCAGAGCTTTTATTGTAAGTGATCTAAAATGTTGTACTTCCGCACAAGTTTGCCTTACGATGCTTATAACCTGAGAAATAGTAAATTGTACAAAACAGGTAAGATATTAACATGTCTTTTTATTACTCCATTTGTCTTCTACTTTTTGTCCCTTTTGGTGGGTAATTAGTAGACATACATTTTATTTTTTAATAAGGGGTTTTTAATAGGCTATGTAAAAAAATGTAAGGATACTACATTCTAATGTCCTAAGAGACAATAGCACTGTTTGTAGGTTTGCTTTATGATTTTTTCATTATAAGAAAATTAAAAATTGTAAAAGTGTCTATTTTTTGCTCCGCCCGCCCTAATGGCAGTAGGTTTGTAATAATGCAAAATAAAATGTCAATTTCAAAATATATCGTTAAATTGAAAATAAGTGGTTTTTGAGTTGAAGGGCTCAAGCGAATAACAGGGTACATAACTCCCTGGAAAGTTACTGGCACTTTCCGTGCTCGTTATGTAATATACTATATAATGCTGCAAATTTCTCCAAAAAATGCTTATTGTAGTTTGAAGTTAACTGCCAATAGTCTATTTTTGATTGTATTCAGCTACCCCCAAAAATATAAAAAGACCTATTTTTCAAGCAATAACATTAAAAATCAAGAAATGTATGCCTGAAAAACTCTGGAAAGACACCAATAATAAAATTAAAAAAAGATCCATTATTTTTTAAAAGCTTCAATTAGTTTTAGGCACGCATAGGCACGGTCTAAATTCAAAAAAATATATATTTTTTTTCATTTTCTGATGTATTAAGGGGTGCGAAAAAAATTAACGATCACCCTAAATTGTTTATATATCATAATAAATTCTTTCAATAAAAAGTCATAAAAGACAAATAAAAACTCATGGATTTAAAAATTGGTAAGCACGTTTTGAGACTAAATGTGTAACGGGTACATTTTCACCGGTATTTAGTACATAGAATTTTGTATTAATTCTGGTTAAAAATCCTAAGTTCGGTCCTGTGGACGTCGCTTAATTTAAACTAGCCTGTCATCAAATAAACATTTTAAATAAAAAGTATTTATAGGAAGGGAATGTTTAATATTTGCTATAATGAAGTAATGTAACGTCATGTTAATGTCGTTTTTTGTATCTTGCAACCTGGCATTTTAAAAAAATAATATCAATTTCTTCAAAAAGAAACCTTGAAAAGAAACAATGAGAAGCGCTTCGTCATCTCATTTAAATGTTTCGGTAAATATTTTAGGTGTATACGATTCGTAAATACACTTTCCTTTGTCTGTTATTTGCGTTTTAAAAATTTTAAGTCAATGCGGCGTAGAAATTTTCGTCTCGACAGTAGCAGTATTGCACACGTGCTTTTCCAGCGGGAAAGAATTTTGGTACTATTTTTTACACGTAAGGTCTAAAATTCTATAGTAGGGCAAGTAACAAGCACCCTTGCCGTCTAAAAACAGATGTTGAGACGCGGAGTAGCTTGAATCGAAGTTTATAAAAAGGCTTCGCTCGGTTCTGAACAAACACAACCAGACAGATTTTTGAGACGGGGAGTTTGTGAACAGCACCCTGCAAGCGAACGGTTGATATTATGATTCGACCTGGGTGCGCGGTTATATTATCGATCAATAATGATTGATTGCTTTTAAATTAGTGCCAATGGATTACAGTTCTTTAATCCTAAAGAATTGCGAGAAATTCTATTTACCGTTCCGTATAGTTTTACCGATCTTTTGTGACTTGTGAAAGTTTTAAAGTTAAATACGTTTCACGTTATAGGAAGAATTATTTAAAGAAATTCTAAATGTAGTGACCGATTCCTGTGCTTTTGTGAAATTAAAATTCCTCTTAAAGAATTTGAGTGCAGTTAATGCAATCAGTGAATTAATATAACTGGATGCTTCAGAACAGTTCCATTAGTTTTTCTGGGTGAAAATTAAAGACGTTATTAACTAAGCACAAATTAAAATGTTGGTTATTTTTCGTGCTTGACTTTACTGGTTTATGAAACTATATGAGCTGTTATTATCAATTAAGATTGGATCACGTTTTGGTATGCAGAACCTATACTTCGATGCAACGCCGAGATTTTTCACAATTTCCTCAAATGAAAAGCGAATTTCCAATTTCTACTGGACTTGATGTATGGTATTCTATGAGTTTAATTAAGGAAAATGCAAGGTACTGTAATATTAAATAGGTATTTGTTTGTAATTCAAGTATTAATAATGCCATGGTAATGAATTTTCTTTAGGGAGAAATCTCCTTGATAGTTAAAAATCTTTAAGCTTTAACTTAATTGCAATTCATTTATATTGATACTGTTGAACTGATATAATTTGCTTAATCTCCTTTAGAGATTTGTTTATAAATTTTTGTCCAGGAAAAGCTCAGTCAATACAAAGGTTAATATTTAAATTAAGGTGTTTTTAACAATTTTATGGTCAATCCAATAAGTTTTCCTGTTTGTTTTCTTTATTAAATGAAAAGTTCTTGGTGAATTTTTTTATTGATTAACTGTTGGACATAATTATAATCCAATAAATTTAGATTGGATTAGTAATAATTATACAAAGTGTGTTTTATTTGTTTATCTTTGTATGTGTATTTTATCCCTTCTTTTGTTAATAAATGTTATTATTGCAAACTTGATGGATCTATAAAACGGAACCATATTGGTTATGAAAGCTTAGTTTCATTTATTCAACAATTGTAATAAACAAAATTTTTTTGTTCCAACTAAATATTTTATTCATTTTCTGGTTAATGGATTTAGTAAATTTATGCTTATTCAAAATAACATCTTTGATTGGTTAATTTATAATTAATTTAAAGCATCAGAACCAGATGGCGCCCTTTTTGAGTTTTTAATTGTGTTTAAAACCCTTATCTATTCCTTTTCACAATTCATACAGCTGTGGAACCAATACCTACGACTTGAATAATTAATTTGTAAGAAAGAGTTTAAATCTCAAGCTGAGGCAGACATATGAGTTTTTAGTTACAGTAAGTATGAGTGTATTTTCATAAATTTTTATAGCTTTTATAGTTATTTTTTCTTGGCGAAAAAAGCTTTGTTTCACCGGCGCCCAATCGCGGGGCCATTTTATAGTTCTGTTCTCGTGCAGATAAACGTTTGTTTCAAATGTTGTGAATATACTTTAATTTTAAAAACATCTTGCACCAAACTGCAAAATTAATAAACCATAAAATAAACAAGCAACTTGGAACTTATAAAAAACAATCTGTCGTAACGTATAGATTTATCAACTAATATATTATTTAAAAAACTATTAAAAGAAAGCTTGGCTTATTCACAACAAATAAAAATGATAAAGCAGGGTGAAAGGCGCCACTCTTACTAATGCTAAAATGTGGAAAACCTAAAAATACATGAGCTTAAACGAACCTACTCTTATATATTCCAATCCAATCTAGGTAGCGTATATTCCAAAAATACACTAATAGAGTATACAAATCACATAGAGTGAATATAATAGAATTAGTGAGTAAATAGAACAGAAATATTGAGAAAATACTTTCATATTTTCACTGTAACTATTTGTTTACTCTGCATTAGAAACAATTTACTCACATTTTATTTTTTACTGCGTATATTACTACGAATTTTGAGTTGGTTGAAAATAAAAAACTATAATCGTTTTATATGAAAGTACAAACAAACTACACACAACAGACTTGGGTAAATAAACAATAAACAGACTGCGGTAGTGGCACAGTGATGATACATACAAAATACAAACCACCTACCTTTACTTAAAAAGAAATGCTATGACTAATTACAATCGTGGTGAAACTTCAAAAACTCCACCACACTGACCTTCAGGCGGGTTGCTTGAATAGTGCACTAGATAAATATAGATCTAGGAACACAAGTAATGTACACAAAAGAAATATAAACCAAATTTTCTTTAAATTTGAAATTTAAAGAAAACATTTTGAAATGACAAAAAAATTATTTAAAAATGAACATAAACAATAAAAAAATATATTAAAATATAAAAGAAAATGAACTATGGATACCATGAACAATTGAAAAAGCAATCCCAAGATAGTTTAATGCCTTTTAACAGAGGAGTAATATTTATGGCGTCATCAGAAACTTAATTACTAAATTTTATTTAAAATTAATTAAATACCTTAAATTTTTAAGTCGATCCAATATTTGGCGCCAACAGTTTACCAACTGTAATTGTTACAGAACAGGAATCTTCTGTTTTCCATATGGTTTAAATAATAAACTAGTGGAAAAACAACCACCTACCTCTCTTTCAAATTGTTTTAAAATAAACGTTAGTATTAAACTGAAATTAAAATCCAATTGCGTATATGAAATATGTTAAGTCTATGTAATGATTATATTTTTAAATTCCCTTCCAACATCCAATTATAAAGAAAGTTAAAAGTTTCATTATACAGATAAGATTTTCTCGTATTTATAAAAAATCATTTCTCAAATAAACTCACACCTGATTATCATGTTACCTTCGATGATTATTTAACACTTTGACATTTCAACAAAATGTAACCTAACATTTTTGACGTTTGGTTGGTTTACATTATTCACAACTCACAACATAACCTTAAAATTTTGTATTTTTGCTCTCAACTGTACTGTGGTACTGTGTGTGTACTGTTTGGAAGTTCTTAAAACGCAGAGAATTTGTTACTAAAATGGTCGCGCGCTGGTTACCCTTTTTTAAAGAAAAGAAGGCATAGTGATTTTTTTGGTGACAAACAAGAGAATTTTTTAAACTAAATACAACATAACCACATATTTGTTTATAACTATTAATTATTCTTTAAATACATTTAATAAATAGATAGCTAAACAAATCCCTTTGCATTGATATATGACATTTATATTGACATAAAAAACAAGGCCACTAGAGAATGTCAACCAACATACATTTCCTACACAACTATCAAATAACTAAAATTAACTTAGTTACTTAAAATTACCAGTTTACATCTTCCTAGCTTGAGAAAGTTCAACCGAACATCCTAATAAACATTATTTACATAGTTTTAACAAAACAGCATTAAAACATTTTAGCCACGAACTGTATAATGTAGCTAATAAAGAACAATTTAACGATATCAAAATCTCGTTAACTTGAAACATTATTTTCTCATACAAATAATTCAGGAGCGGTAGCAAATACTTGCATACATCTTCAGTAACATACATCTTGTGTGTTTTAGGTCAAAACTTGACTTAATTTTGTCTCAACTTTATTTTAATTGCCTAATTAGGTCACGGTTTCACATCCTTAGCTGAATAATGAAAAATTACCTGGATTCTAAGAAAAATTAACTTAATTCTTCTGCTGCCTAGAGTGTTCTAGAGTGCATGTTTATTAAGATAAAACCTTTTTATATTTTCTTAAAAAAGTTATCAAATAAAAATATTTCACAGTGAGGTTAGGCAACCCAGCTAACATTTTGTTGGAAAGATTCGCGTAAATTGTGTAAAATTAGTATATAGGCTATTTCAAAAAATAGAATAGGTATTGAGTCAAAGTGTCGATATAAAGAAAGAATTACACAAATTGTTCTTGTAAAGGTGAGGAAAACCACCAGTGACATGCTGATTTGCCTATACATCCGAACAATTCGAACATTAAACACTCATTGATTGATGACGGAAGTGATCTATAAGCGTCTATAAAAGTAGTTTTTAATTTAATCTAACATGCGGCGAACCTTGGGAGCGCTCCAAGTTAATAGGGTTTCTCGACTATATGTAAATAAATATTTTACATTTATAGTTTTAAAAATCTAGAAACTTAAAAGAATAACAATTAAGTAGTATTGGCTAATGATAGATAGTGTAAGCTTTAATATAAAAAAGAATCGTGCATATTAGTCTTGTAAAACTCGTAGATTACCTCAAGGCGGTTATTTAGAGTTACAGTCACAGATAAATTAATATTTACATGAGATTTTACTAACTGGTTATATTTTATTTACTAACCTTAAGTAGAAAAAATTACTTACACTTTGGAACACGGGTTGCTTTAATTGAGGGTTTAATTAGCACTTAAACACTTAAGGCAACCCTTGTTGCAAAGTGTTAGTAAAGTTGCCTACTTAACATCAATAAATATAACTTCATGTAAATATTAATTTGTCTGTGATTGTACATATTTACTTAAAATAATTATACTTGTTATACTACCACATACAGCTTAATGGTTATCCAAGTAAAAACTGTGCTGGATATTTGGATAACTAGATATTATAACAATATAGATATTTTATTTAGACAAAATAGTTTTAGTTAATACATTTTAATATCTACTCATAAAAAGATTTTTAATAAAACGTTTCGCTTTATGTCACTTATACTGTTGGTTTTTGCTAACTTCCAATTTCAACAGGTTGTGGATCCTAATTATAGGAACCTTTTTTCACTCCATCAGTCACAGTTTCTCTAGAAGAAAAATCAGGAAGATCTACAATTCCAGTCTTTTAATGGAAGGAATAACATTTACGTTACGTCTCGAGTTCGAGGGGTTGTTTGTTTTTCAAGGAACCGGTACATGTCGCTCGTTTTCAATAATATTAGGTATTTTGAGAAATCCAATAGGTACTTGCGCCTCTTTTTTGTAATCAGCAAATAATCTCAATACATCTTTTAAACGACTCACTACGTAGTTTCTGTAAGTGAAAAAGTTTGGTCATGTGAAAGACGGAAATGCATTTTGTAGGAAAACTTGTTTACCTGAATGGAGCTAGTTACACACGGAAAATCTGTCAATAGAGAAATTTACTGATTCGATGTGCATTCACACATGCATGTCTATAGTGGATGATTACTGGTTACTAAAATTGATAGTTATTAAATCACAAATTATTCAATTTTTCTTATGATTAAACTCGCATTAAGCTTAAAATATGTTTTAGATGAATGGCCGAGACAATTTTGCATAAATACTCTTGGAGGATTTTTTAGCTACCTTTTTTCATCAAAGTTAATTCCAGCTTTTTATAAAAAAATAAGACTGAGGTAATTAAGTATTTCAGACTTCTAAAGAAACAATTTAAAAACTAATTAGTTTTAATGAAATATTCTCTCCTTTTATCCATTAGCATTTAGAAATAAGTCCTTTCTTAGTGTTGTAAGAATAAAGAACATCTCTTATAAAAGTTTCTTAAGTAATTTTCTTAAATTTCTTTGAATAAAACTTTTGTGTATATGTATAACGTTAAAAGGAGTAAAAGAGAAGGGTATTAATTAAACTGAATGCTAAAAGCCAACTTTGGACAACAACAACAAAGGCGAAAAGATTGACAAGAAAAAATCTTTCGGGCGGAGCTTCCGCCAACTTTCTAGAGAAACTTCTGACAATAACAAACCACATATATGAATCAATGTAATTCTAAAGCATGTAGAAATCCTGAAGCGGAAACTGCCCTCTTGTTGAAATACGATGAATTTAACAGCTATTAGAAAATTGTAAAAGTCTTGGCACGGAATAGACTTTGTCAGAGATTTATGAAATGTCCAGATGCATTTTTAATACCAAATTCTCATTTTGTAAGAACAGCTGTGTATGCTTCGGTAGATCATACTGTTCAAGATTTAATTTAAGATTTATGTACTTAGTTAAATTCAAGCAATGATTTGTGTTCTTAAGTTAAACAAGAATTAAAAAACAGTGAACTGGGAATTTATGATGTAAATTAAAGTTGTTGATGAAATATAGTAATAGCAACAAAAATAAATTCTGAAGACATTTATTGGTTTGGAGATATAGAAAAACAATTCCCAAAGCAATAATTGTTTCTGGTGATAAAATGGGCCATTTCTTGTGTTGTAGTTGTGAAGTTATTGTCAATAAAATCTTCCATAAACAAATTTTATTGCCTGTGTCATCTTCTCCAAAATTTTGATGGATAATAAACGCCGATTCAAATCCTGCTTATAAAACTACTTAACACTTAGCTAGTAAAATAGTATATTCTAAACTAATTCAGAGTACATTTCTTGTTAATCTACAGTAATGGGAAACGCTGAGAAATTATAATTAATGGGAAATGTTGGAGAATTATTGCAATCACTTGGTGCTGTTCATCGTTTAGTTTCTAACAAAAGCAGCACAAAGACCTCACAAATTAATCAATAAATCACTAAGCAATCACGGCACGTCTTCTCTGAAGATGCTGTTATGGCGTATACTTTGGATATACACCGAAATTCCCTTGGTAGCGATGCCAACCTAATAATAGTTAATCCGCCACGCAAGACGAGCATTCTAACTGCCCTTCCGGTTCGGCGATGCGTTTCTTGGGTGTAGAGCAAACCGTTTTTTCCCTGCCACTCTAAAATGAACGCATTACAAATCCTCATCCTTTTTACGCTTCTTTCAAAGAAAGGATGGCCGGTGCGGTGTCACATCCAGCGGGTAGTTTATGGCGTGCTCCAGTATGTATAAATAAACAAAGGACGATGAGGGTGTAAATTTGCATTTGAATTAAATTTATATGTTTCACTTAAAAGCTACGAACGGTTGTAAAGTGCATTTAATTTGATTTAATGCGGCGCACTTCATTATTGTCTCGACAAAAGCTACTTTGTACACCTTAAAATCTGCTATACTGAACTGTTTAAAGTTTGTAGAGGGACAGACTTGTTTTGCTCATATTTTAATAGAGTTAACATTAAAATACACTTTTCAGTTAACGTATTTTATCATCTTCCTTGCGGGCACAGCACGTTTACGATTGTAATAAAAAGTTAATGAGTGTGTTACATCCCGACATCAACTACAATCTTGGTTTTTCTTTACTTGTATGAAAACTAATATTTCATGCATTACCTTTTAATATTTAAATTAAAATTAAATTCGAATTTTTATAGAAATTACTTACTTTCAAATTATGCAAATTATTAAATACAGCGTAATGGCTCTGCATAGTTAGCAGCGGGCCCACGCAAAATGTTGCTCATCAATTACTTTATGAAAGGTTAGTTTCACAGCAGACAGCAATATTAATGTAGCAAAAACATGTAGGATGATCTTTTTTTTTAGGTAACAAATTTGGTTATAGCACTTTTTTTAAAAATTACACTATAATCTGTATAGTTAACTAAGCCACCAAAAGTTACCAAATAGTGCGATTTTTTATCACGTAATTAATAAATTTCACGATTAAAAATCTCCGGACAATAATTGATTTCGCGCACGGGCGACGAAAAATCCTCGGTATTTTCGTCATTGTGAACGTGAATTTACATGAAATAGCTCGTATTGCTGTGCTAATTTTATGGAAAAGAAGCTACAAACAATTGTGGGTGCTTCAGTAAGTTAATGAAAAGCTATTAAAGAAGAAGTCTTGTAAAAAGTTTACTCTTTTATAAAATCATCTTTCCAAATTTTTTAATTATTTCAGAATGAGTTGAGAAAGTTTTAATAGCATATTAGTTTTGATTGGACCTCGAACTATATATCAATGCGTAATGCTGTGCCAATAGAGGAAAGATTCACTGTAACAATAATAATTTTTTGTGAAACTATACATTTTATATTTAACTCAATGTTAAATTGGCTGATATAGTTCCACGATTACTCAATAATAAGTTAAATAGTCAAACAAATCAGTGCATCAGAAACTATTTACTTTAAACTTATGCTCCGGCAGAGACTCTTTTTTATTTGAATTGAGTTAAAGATCGTGGGTGTTAATTACCAAGGCTTATAAAGTAAATATAGGAAGCAGGAAATAATAAATAATATTAAGGGCACCACCCAGTTGTTAGTTATTAAATAAAAACTGAAATCCACAAACTGGGAAAAGGTTTACAAGACAATGATATTGAGGTAACTTGAATAAATCTGTTTACTGAGAATTTAAAGCAACACCTGATTTAGTCATTTTGAAGACTACAATTGTTATCATTACTTGGGCTCCCACGCTAAGTACATACATGTAAGCAAGTTAAATAATACAAAAACAGAAAAATATGGTTACACAAAAGATAAATGTGTTTGTATCACAATAGTCCTTTTTCACTAATTCGTCAAATAAATGTTTTAACATTTATAAAAAAATTGTTCCTAATTGAAAAATACAAAGAAATTCAGTTTCGTTAAAATTTGTTTCAAATTGATTATAAGCAAATACTTAGATTACATTTACTAATGTTCGTTCTTTAGTAATGCTTAACGGAACATTGCTGAAGCTCGTCTTTTTACCGAGGAATTTAGAAAAATACGTGGCCACAGCAAGGTTTCAACCGGAGAAGTATATATTATTTTTATATTAGGTCAGACTGTCTACATTTTGAAACATTTATTTGGATACAACTGCCTCTTGCATTTGACGAGAAAACATCTTATCTTTTACGTAAAATTTTAACCAAAACGGAAAACTTGTGTTGTCTTGACCCTGTAGGATAGTAGAAGGTACTTTTGGGATACTAGCCAACAAATGGAACATATTTCACATACCACTCGATAATACCCTTGAATTTTCGAATAGCGTTATAAAGTCATGATGCGTTTTTCATAATTGAATCGGTCAATGCAGAAACTGAATATGTCCCAACCACCTTATTTTGAGAAAAACAAGAAAAACATCACATGGTTCAATGTACTTAAAGTTTTGTATTCTAAGAGAAAAAAATACATATAAGACGTGGACATATTCAGTTTCTGCATTGATTGCAAATAAAATGCAAAGAATACGCAAGAAATTATAGTATGAGCAAAAAGTAACTCCATCAAAGGTGTATTATGATACCAGAAAAGTATAACAACTGGCACTGTCAAATGACTCTGATCATTTTGTATAATTTGTGATGTTATAATTCACATAAGTTCAAAATTCCAAAGGCACCTTTGATGGAGTTACTTTTTGCTCATACTATATTTTGTGGCAAAAGAACCACTGAACTTAATATTAACAAAAGAAATCTGAAAATCCTAAAGTAATAGAAATAAAAATATTTTTAAACATTGTCTGCTTTCACTGCACTGTCTTTCTCTTTCTCTTCCATAGGCCATTTTAGGATATGCTGGTGAAATTCGTCAAATTCTTTCTCAATATACTTCATAACGCTCCTTTCAGTTCTAGAGTGGGTGTGGAGTCAGTGGGAAATACCTTTAACTGTTTCTTAGGTTGTTCAGTTCAGTTCACTTTCTTCTTCGTAAACACTGTTACTAGTTGATTTAGACATTTTTGCAATCTGTAACGTTTTATTTTTGCGTATTCCAATTTTTACGTAAAGTTCTTGCTGCAGTGAATTTCCTATTGTGATTTAGGCTTTTATTGCGTTGCATTTTTGATTGGTGCATTTTTAAGACGACCATGCGTATTTGAAATTTTGTTGACCGCCGCGATTTTGTGGGAGGGGGTCCGGTGTGTTCGTGAGTCTTGTTGAAGCGGACATGTTGTGAATTTTTGAAGGTGGAGTGTTTATTTCGTATTATTGGAAATACCCTAGTTGGGGGATTGGATTTCACCTTCTTTTTGAAGCAGTGCGGGTTTAGTGTTGTGTTTCCTAACTGCCTGCTGTAGCGGATATATTCCGGATATATAAAAATTCACGTATCGTAAGTGGAATTTCATTCGACCTTTTAATGCATCACTAATTATTTTTCTCTCCTCTTAAAAGGTTTCATCTGATATATTCTTAGTCTTTGATCGTGCGTATTAAATCAACCTTTGCCGCTGATTGAAGCAGCGTGAGTATTTCTTTTGATTATCTACACGTTTTTTTTTTTTCATAATTGTATGGGTTGGTGTGTTGTTCTCGCTTTTATCCTCTAATTTTGGGATATATATTCTTTTAGGGCAACTTTCCCAGGGCAACTCCTATAGGGCAACTTCTATAGGGCGACTTTCCCAGGGCAACTTTCACGGGATAGTTCTTACAGGACGACTTCTACCAATCTCAAAACAGCCGTAGGAAGAATCTCCCGGTGAAAACTACAGTCAAGTAACATTAACCAATTTAATTATTGAGAACCAAACATCGATTTTGGAGCACAATAATTACTGCTGTGATTGTTTTATTCATTAACTATAATTATTCTATGAACTACAGTATCAAACATCCGTTTCATTAATAATTAATATTTATTAAGAATTGCAAATTTAATCACATAAATTATTATCATTTTATTTTGCTTGCATTCAAACCTGTTTACCTTATTTTGTAAAATAGAATTTCTGTAGGGACGTAGTTTTGAGCGGTATTTCACCGCTGATTCAAATATTGATCTGATTTAACATTGGGATTTAATTATTGATTTAATTATTAACTCTGATATATACACTTAATTCATTTGATGATAAGGGTCATTGAACCCAAGTGTTCTATTGCTTTTGTGTTTAATTATAAAGAGAACTACTTGATTACCATTTACATCTTTCAGTTTGGGTACAATTTGATTAATTTAGTTTATCTACTTCTTTATAATACTATTGATAGGGGTTATTTATATCATATTTCTGTAAACCTCATGAGTGATATCACCCAAGAGGGTGGTTTAGTTAATCTAACCCCCTACATATATGAAGCTGATTCTGGGTAAATAATTTAATGTGTATTTCAGGATTCTACTAATTAGAACCTGCCTTGGTAATTGTGAGGTAACAGATATTTCTCTTTGTTTGTTATTTGGTTTTCCTTATTATTTAGCTTTTATTTAGCTGGGGGTACATTTAAAATCTGAAATATATCTATATTTATTTATGTTTCCTATTTTCCTATATTACTTGTGCTTAGAAATAAATTGTTTATTATCCATTAATTTAGCGAGTTTCTGTCTGATTAATGTTAACCTATTGGTGTACATGTTGTTCGGAGCCTAGTACAATAGTCATCGCTGAAGCTTCCGCTAACACTTTACTTGCTGAAGGTGAGTCAGACGTAGTACTGCGTAACCCAATACTGCGTGAAAGCTTGGAACTCGACGGCCGTAACTTGAGGTTACTGGCGCCCAACATAACATCTACATCGTACAATCTCCGCAATCTTTGTTATTTTTCATTTACCGCACGACCACTCCCGACTGCGGCTGGCCGAGTGTTCCAATTTACCACCCCTTGCAGCGGAGAAAAGGCGTGGCAAAACATAACTTCCCTCAACAAAATATCACTTACATAATTATGTCAAAACGACGCGACAATGGCTTTATTTGATATCAGCTAAGCTGTTTTTACTTCAGCACATCCTAGATATAAGACATACCGCTACATAGTTTGAACATGTCCTAGGCTTATTCAGTTTCTGTACTATACCATCGCTTTTCTACATTATAGAAAAGCAGGACATTCTCAATCTTTGCACCATTCGATCGGGCACCCTTGAATTATGGTGAATTCATGTACAACTCAATTTACACAAAAAGTGGACATATTCAGTTTCTGCATTGAGCGATTCAATTATGCACGACAACACGATGGAGTTTGTTTCAAACATACTTTAAATGATGATAACATTTTTTTAAACATTTTACCTGTTGGTACCAGAGGTAATTACACAATTACATTAATTACACAATCATGGCATGAGATGCAGAGAGTATTGGACTCATTATTTTACATCTCCTCGAGGATCTATTCCATGGCAATATGAAAAAATTTAGATATCGAGGATCTGTTTCGTGGAAATATGAAAATATTTAAGTTTTGATATTAAGTTAGTACGTAAATAGGCTGGAAAAATTTCATCTAAAATTTGTTGATTACAACAAAATATTGAAGAAATGTGTATCTCTACTAAAATAAAGTAAATAAAACAAGTAAAGTAAATAACCTTACTTTCTATATCTTTTTCTCTTACTTCCAGATCATTCCAGTTTTGTATAACCGCCTCTTCACAGTTTTATCTGCATAATCCAATATTTTAATATAAAACCTTCGATTTCAGAAATAAATAACTCTGTATCAAAGGACATGTGCCGTTTGAAAAAATGCATCAAAGAGAACACTACTGTTTATTAAACAACACAAGCAGCTACTAATCGTCTGTGCCCGCAATGTCTTTAAAACACCTGTATTCCATTTTTAGGGTTGTGAAGGGACATAATTGCATCGCATCGCCAGCAAAATAGGTCCAGACGTAATTTTCAAAACGTCATAACGTTATAATCGTCCGTGCGTTCGCATTCATTTGCTTTAGTGTGATTCATTTTAACAAATTAAAAATTGCTTGAAAAATGACGCCCGTGCGCGATAAACCATAATGTGATTTTTGTACAACATATGTAACTCTTTTGTAGACGTTCAGAATTTAGCTTATTCGTAATAAAATATTTCTTTTGTTATGGGTTGAAATTAATTTACACATGTAGCAGTGTTTGTGAAATTTGGTTTCGTCGCTAAGTCTATTATTTATCTATGAGTAGAACATTTCTTCAAAGTATCGCTTTGGTAAGTTGTAACTCACTCGATGGTCTAATCGCTTGAATAGATAAGTTGATATTTTATAAATGTAGAGTTAGAATTGCAAATAAAACACTACAGAAATAGCCGTAATCATTTAATTGTAACTCATTATTAGTCGCACCAGGCGTACCAACTACAATCACACCTAATTAATACGTCACGTCGACCGATCTCCTTCTCACCTAGTAAGCCAGATCCTGACCGCACCTCCATCGTCTATATGATGCCAGGCTATACATTTTTCTTACATTCGCCCGTGCTGCAACAACCGCGTCCTCGTGGCTTCCTGTACCTGAGGAATAAATTTATTCTATTACCTTGTCAGTTAACCGTTAACTACTCTGGGTTGACACATTACACTCATTGCTCGTAGTTGGTGGTTGCATATACCAGCCAGCAAGCCCATCAACAATCGACCAATACACCTATACAAACCAACCACTTACACTACGTGTCCAGTTAGCTGCCACCTTTGCAAGACAAACTCGTCATGAATGGTTTGTTAGTTGCCTCATATGCAAGCCAACCAATCATACGACATATCCAATTAGCTGCCACTTGTGCAAGCTAAACTCCACACTTAATGGTTTGTTAGCGGTCACCTATGTAAGTCAACCAACCAGACTAAATCTCCGGTTAGCTGCCTCCTATGCAAGCCAACCAATCATACGACATATCCAATTAGCTACCACCTGTGCAAGCCAAACTCAACACGTATTCGTTTGTTAGCTGCCACCTGTGCAAGCCAACCAATCACACTAATTCTCCAATTAGCTGCCACCTATGCAAGCCAAACTCTGCACTTATTGGTTTATTAGCTGCCATCTATTCAAGTCAACCAATCAGAATCGCTCATTATGATCATCACCTTACACTCAATTAGGACTTAATCACCAACCTCAAACTCAGGGCCACGCATCTTCATTTAACGTCTGTTCATTGCGTCAGACACGTTCGTAAAGTTAGCGGTGGCACTCCACGCAGCTACTCAAAGTACGTTTTATAATTTATCACTCTATCTATAATTATGTCACCAGCAAGTCTCGGGCAGAAACAAAACAGCAATTTTGAGGGTGTTTTCCCAGTCAAAGCACTCATACTATTATTAACTCCGCAATGTACACAAGAAGCTAAACTAGTGAGGTTCATCCTCTCTACTTGTCCATAGTCTCGCAGATATGTCACTGCATTTATAACGTGTTTAATTTGTTTTGAAGTACAATACTCTTGTTGCCTGTAAATGCCTTTCCTCGTCGATCAGGAATTATTCTTGTAGGCTCTTAAAGTGTCAATGATATGACAAGCACTCAAGTCTGGTGCTCCCTGTATCCAAGTGAACTATGTAGTAGCCAATCCCGTTTTGGTCTCTACAAAAAGAGTCCAAGTGGTCCACATGAACATTATGGAAGGTATGGCTACTTTCTCGATGGGGTGCCGTAACCCAAACTGTTTTCCGGTAATGTATTTCGAAAACGGACATGATATGTAGGATGAGACAAATTTTTGTATAAATCGCCTCATTTTGGAAAACCAGTACGTCTGTTGCATGGCCCTCAATGTTTTCTCAAATGGCATACGACCACTATCATCATGGTATATTTTGACAGCTCTCTTCTTTTGGTACAGTCGGCTTTATTATTCACAAATTTGCACAGTTTTCCCTTTCTTGATCCTTCCTTACTACGCGTATGAATCTTTTCGCGATCATCACTATTCGAACTTGAATTAGTAGAGCTACAACTGCTATTATTTATATGTCTTTGTTTATGTTTACGCGACATGATTGCAAAATTATCGATGGCAAATGAACTACTACAAGAGAACGCTAAAAACACTTGGCAACACAACAATATATAGCGCTATCCTTTTTAATAACTGTTTAAAATTGTCAAAGGTATTCAGTATAATATAATATAAATAATAATCAACCCTCGGGGTCAAAAGGTTACAACACAACAACGCAAGTGGTGATCTCATGCAGTAAAAATCCCAAACCCTAACGTTTTTAAGTTCAATATGTTCCTGCGTATAGATTTTACTCACCGCAGTCTGCACGAAAATCACACTATTCCCCGTTTCACTGACAGGTTCTCCACCAATAGATTCACTTACTGAAGTGCAATTACTATGTTATCCCACTTCTGAATTGTTAGAATTGCAAATAAAACACCACAAAAATAGCCGTAAACATTTAAGTGTAACTCATTATTAGTAGCACCAGGCGTACACACTAGAATCACACCTAATCAATACGTCGATCGATCTCCTTCACCCCTAGTAAACCAGCCGGCATCCCACATAGCACCTCCACGGCATTATGATTTTGAGGCTATGCATTTTTAGTAGTTAAACTTTATTAAAAAACTTAAATATGTTCATCTTCTATCATTGTCGTTAGGTAGAAATATGATGAAAATCATTTTTCATAAAAAATTTACAGTTGTCTTGGATACAGTACATATATGGTAATGTTTTAATACGAATACATCGAAGTAGGACATTTTAAATATTCTGATAAGTAATAACAATTTCTTTCGTTATAAGTTTTAGTAACTTTTTGATTTCTTAAAACGGTTAACTCTAAATCCTGTAGATTCTTTGAATACCCAAACCCTGTGAAATCCCTCAGATGAGACAAAAGAATAAGGAATTATATTAATTCTACCCCCTATCACATGAAAGGTATCTAGGGACACTGCATTGTAGAATTTTAACATATATGATTCTAAGAATCTTTTTTTGGTGCACAATCGAGATGCACAACCTATTTCTTGAAAGCTAATTTGATCTCTGAAAGAGTTGGTAACGTCGGAAGAATATATACACTATACTGTAACGAAGTTACTTAATTTTGGTAATTTTTTGGTTTAATTTTTGGTAATTTTGGTTGTTAATCTTCCTGTGCAATCTGAAACCTTTCGGATAAGAGACCGACTTAAGCGAGTGCACCCGTGGTGCAGTGGTCCCGCACCGGTTGCTCGACCATCTCAGAACAGGATAATTTTTGGTGTGTTATCACATCTATGTATTGGTAGTTCGAAGCCACTACTAATTTTTTTTTATTCCTTTTGATTTAAATACGGCAGCCATATTTGTTTCGTGGTGCACGACGTTTCTTGTTTTCTATGTAAACGAGAATCTTGATATCTCAAGAATATCATCTTGATATCTCTTCATTTTTGAGCAACTTTGGACCTCAATGTCTCTGATGGGCATAAATGGATTTTTTTTATATAATGTGGATATGAAGCAGTATATGATGGTAAACTATGGTGAAAATGGTAACTTTGATATTAGCTTGAGAAAAGAGCTATGCTCATGTTAGCTGTCATTCAATTTACACGGATTGAGAGGGAAATCGGCCACGGAAAAAAATACAAAGAAAAAGCACCCTTGTTATTTAATAACTTTAGTTATTACTGAAAGGACTTTTATCAATAGCATATAACTATATATAACAATTGTAATAATAATAATTTTACTTTCCCAAACCAATATTAGCACCAGAATAAAGTACATTTACTCATTAATACTAATACTAATGGCCAGCCTCGGTGGATTAGTGGTTTGCATGTTTGCTTCATAATCCAAGGATCGCAGGTTCGATCCCCGGCCGAGGTGGTAATTTTTCATAGCGGAGAAAAATTAAAAGCATGCCTTCTTCTCAGATAGGAAGTAATACTGTAGGTCCCGTGTCAATGCGATGTTTGGCACGTTAAAAGTCCCTACTGGGGTTGGAATTCCTCCAGATTCGGCTAGATTCTAGTAGGGTCGGCCAAATGATCATAGTAATCGGTGCCATGAGGTACGAAGGATGCTCCGCCATCCTGATTCCTCGCCCAAAAACAAACAAACGAACTAATACTAATGGAAATGGTATACATTTACAGTTTTCAACTGAGCATAACTCTGTCCTCACGATAATAACAAAGTTAAACTTTTTACTTTGTTATATGTTGCTTCATATGCATGTAATATAAAAAAATTGCATCCATGATCATAAGAGATGTTGAGGTCCAAAGTTGCTCAAAAATGAAGAAAACGAGAATTTCAAAAGCCCATAAATACCAGAATAATGAAGTTTCAGATTAGAAATATTTTGAACATAAAGTATCCTTAACTGTGTACTTTTTTAAAAAGAATGAGCGCTGATACTTCGCCATTGTCTGGAAATATGACACTCTAAAAAGCCGAAATTTTGAAAAAAATGCGTTAAACTTCGGACTTAATCTACGCCCATAAGGAAGCATCTTACAAAATTCATGTTTATAACAACAAATGTAGTTCGAAATGTGAAGAATGCAACGGTTTTTACCGCGACTTTCTACGACCAACTGTTCTTGAGATATCAAAATTTTCGTTTACATAGAAAAGTGCAAGAAACGTCGTGCACCACGAAACAAATATGACTGCCGTATTTAAACCAAAAGGAATAAAAATAAATTAATAGTGGCTTCGAACTACCAATGTGATACCAACTACATAGATGTGATAACACACCAAAAATTATCCTGTTCTGAGATGGTCGAGCAACCGGTGCGGGACCACTTGGTTATGGTTTTAGGTTATTCAAGTTTTACCACATTTCCTGTTCTGAGCGTCAATTTATAGTTTGTAAAGGTTTTAGTATTTTATATTTACAAGACTTAAAAAAAATATTCTAATCGAAGTAGTTTGGACCGGTTCCGAGATAACGCACTTTTTTTGCTTAGCGTTACTGCACTACATTACGTTTTTAATTTTTGCATTTTTAGATCCACTGCTAGTTATTACTGGTAAATTAATACTTTTTCCCTTGATCGTACATCTTGATGTACGAGAATCGTTTTTGGATTTTCACATAAGAATTTGTTGTTGTGATTGAAGCTAGATCATATTTACAGTCGAATGATATTTAGGAGATTTATTATTAATGAATTGTTCATTGTTTAAACTATTTTACTAAATAAGCTGGCGACCTCTGCTCTAGTTTTTCAAAAATCTATCAATGCTATAGTTTACTCATAATCAAAATAATGTGATTAATAAGGTGCTATTGCTGCAGCTATACTAGCTAAGCCGAGATAAAAATAGTAAGCTTAACTGTCTGTCCTTTTATTGCTGGTGATAGTTATATAGTTATATTTTTGGCTAACCTAATCGCGGGACTTTTATATTTAGATGTTTGATGTTGCAGTGTTGCTATCATTTAATCATGAATTTCTCTAAAACGGATTAGTTATTGGAATATAACATTTTTTTGTATCTCTTCTGGAAAGTGGTCAAAATCACCACCGAAGATTTCGGTAAATTTTTGAAAAATGAAAAATTTTGTATTTTTTTTAATTTACGAAAAAAATTTTTAGCAACAAAAAAAATTTATTTTTTTAACGAAAAATTTTATGACTTGGAATTTTAGCTTTTATGACAACTAATGTGTTACGTCAACATTAGTTTTCAAAAATAAATTATTTTATTAAAAACAACTGTATAGTTTTTGTTCGTCATGGCAATGGCTAGCTCTGCGCATTTTCACTAGTTACTTTTGTTTTTAAATTTTACGCGATAATACTTCTGTTTAATTTTGACATTAATTTGATCTCAGGTAAATGAAAATTTATGAACTTATTTATTGTAACGCTTTAACTTTCTGATTGAGTCTCCAACGGGGTTAGCCGGGTTCATGTTAAAGACTCACCCAAGATTAAATGAAAAATTTCACGAATTCAAATAAATTTGATTTATTTGAACCCTGTATTAAATCGTTTCTATAAGTTTCAGTCTCACCGTAAATCAGGTCAACTCGTGTATTTTGTTAACAAAACCCTTTTTGGATTCGAAGAGAAAATCTCAGAACGGTTTAGAGTTAAAATTAAGCAATCAATTATAAATAATTATGAAAAATTATACGATTTTAAGTAACCGAACTTCTGCATCTGTTATGCAAACACATTTGTTCTGTTTTTTAGGTAGGTATTAAAATTATTTGAATTTATTGTTCTTTTGACTGTAAATAAGAATTCAAATCACCCTATAGAATAGAATAGATAACGGTTTAGGAAACCTGTCCCAAACTTTCTCCGATAAGTTCTTCGAATGCGGTTTTTGAAAATTTCCAAATAACTATGTTAAGCCTATTCTCTATCTCACTTTGAAACCTGCTCAGTTTGAAATAAAAGAGGAGGTATGTAGGAAGGGTTGAGAATTAGACTCTTTATTAAATTTCCTGGATTACAGCTTTATTTAATCTGATTTCTTTACAGTTTTTATAAACAAGATAAAATTTTACATTTCTTTTTACCAAATTTCAATTATTATTCTCTTCATTTACTTATAAACCAATGGGAACATTAATTTCTTATTCAGTTTCTATATAGCCTACCTTAGCTCATTATTTAACCATTGATTAGTGCAATAAAGGTATAGCTTTCTCCTGGTAACGCATTCCCTGGCTAAGTTGAAAATTAAAACCTATTTTATCATTCTATTCTTGTTATTTCTAATTTATACATTGTTTTTCAAATTTAACTTCTAGTGAACATAATTATCCATAAATGTTTTATAATGTTATTTTAATTCTGTATTGATACCAAATGAATAAATCTTAAACCATCCCTGTGTCTGTGATTTTACCGATTTTTGATATGTGAAAACATTTCTGAACTTTTCTAGTAGTTATGGTAAGATACCATAGCAATACATTTTTTGTATTTCAAGCCTAATTAATACGTTTACCGATTGTAGGGATACCAGTTTGCTTTCAAAGTTGTGGTGACTTTATATTGGAACGATAAAATGACAGCTAGACATTGGAATTGGAAAGGTTTTGAAGTTGTTACATATAAGTCATTTAAGGTAATTGCTTCTTATATTTCTAAATAACTAGGTTGTAATTACTTCCAGCAGGGTTGCTAAAAAATCCATGACTGTTGAGTTAGAACTAGGAGGTGGTTCGTGTTAAAATCTTAAAAATCTAATTATGCCAAACACCTTTTAGAATAAAATTTGTAATAACAATCCACATTTTACATTTTAGAAGCTTTTGAGATATACAAACACAAACTCTGTGTACCTTTAACGAATGAACAAATTGAGCTCAGTAATTCTCCGTTACTGGAAGTGTAAGATATTTAATTCTGATTATTTTTATCTTTTTATCTAGTTACCTATTTTTGTATTAACCTTACCGATGTGTGTTGTTTATATTTATATTACCTTTGATAATAATCACAGCTTAGCTGTTGAAACAATATTGCCAGGTTATATTTTAATAACAACTGTGAAACTTTTTATTAGTCTTTATTTCATGATTACGGACTTCCACAAAGTAAGGCTGGAAACAATAAACAAAATGTGTTATTTAGCTTTGGATAATTATAAATTATTTGTTACATCAGTATACGAGAACGATGATAGTTATTACATTGTTCGTGATGTCTGAATACGGTTGATTTTCCATAAATTTCTTTGTACAAACATTCGACGTATGCAGCTTAAAACAAACCAGGGCATTATTTACTATACAGAATACCAGCTATAATTACCAGTTCATAATAGTTAATAATAACTCGGTTCATAATTATTATGAAAACAACGGGTAATAAATTTTCTTTTGTGGTATCTTTTTAACATGTTAAACATGATGTGATGTAATAGTAATCACAAACACAATTTTAAAACACTCATCAACGAACATATTAATGAAATCATTAAATTCTATGCCACTGAAAAAGTGAAAAGAAAAGACCCCGCACAAATCAAATGGAAAATGAATTTCTGTTAAATTTCCTGAAATTCGTAAAAAGATAGTTCAGATGATGCTGAACAACAGTCTCCATGGGCTCGAACATTTTCTACGAGTAGTTTTCGTTATACACACCCGCGATTCTTGGTATTTCAAATCGGAAAAACGCGAACTAATGACCTGTACATGTGTACGTGTGTGTGTGTGAGTGCGCGCGCGCGTGTGTATGTATGTATGTATGCGTGGGTAGGAAGGGTGTGTGAAATGATAATATGCTTGGTACAGCGTTTTTAGTACCGCTCCAATAAAGATAGCATAATTGCGTGAGACAACTCACTCGCCCCGCCTTTGCTCTCTTAGTTTGTGTTAGTGGGGAAATATTCGAGCATTAAAGTTGTTTAATAAACTGCAAACTAAGGAGAGCAAAGGCGTGACCCGATATAAACCCTTCTTTATTTTACTAGCGCGTTCCTTATCATACATATGGTTTCTATACTTCCAACTTGATTCTCTATATGGGTATAATGTTACCCGTTCTTCGCGTTACCCAAGGCCAACGACGTGGACGTGACAGGTACTTTGGCCTCTTTGTTGTGTGTGTGTGTGTGTGTGTGTGTGTGTGTGCGTGCGCACGCGCGGGAGTGTGTGTGTATGAGAAAGAGAGAGTATGTGTATGCGTATTATAAAAGAGACTATTTTCAAGTTTTACGTTGTGATGTATTTTTTTATTCGATTCATATTGTATTTCAAAACTCATCCATTTGTAAATGATAAGGATAACAAATTCATTTATTGATCGTCTATGATTTGGATACCATCGTTAAGATCAATACCTTCAGCATTCGATATAACATCTAAAATAACTGTAGGAGGATATCTGATGGCATCCTCATGTCTAGCAAATCCTAGGTACCAAATAACAGCTGTTATATGAGCACATGCCCCTACAGTTTTTGCTCCTGACTTGCAAGTGCAATAATGTCCAAGAATTGATTCGAAAATATTTTCGTCCTCCTTCGGATCCAATTCTTCATTATATGCAATCCATAATTGATGTTTCAACATATTCCTGAACCTAGAAAATATCCTCAATCGTATGAAACCAGGTTCATTAGTATTTAAATCAATGTGCATAATCTGATCGTTTCCTCTTCCTACATCATCATTTTGTGCTCGTAACAAAGTATCTTGAACAACGTTAGGTTCATTTGCTTTGAGAAGCATTTGCATTGCAGTATTTTTATCAGAATTTATCGAGTTATTAATCCATAATACTTATTTATAATTGTTCCAGCTATGAGAAGAAAATCTCTTAAAAGAGGTATGTGGGATGTTACTACCTTATGGGAAAAGAATTTAAAGATGTTCTTTAGATGGCCATTTCGAGCTTCAACAACATTCTTTGTACTCGTTATAATTCGTGTCTTATTTGCTTCCTCTGTTGAGAATTGTTTCTGGTCTCGTTCTAGGAATGGTGGGATTTTAATGTGCAAACCAATATCATCGAGACTTCTTATCAAGTCTCTATGTCCTCTGTCAGTAATTAAGATGTCACCTGCTTGAAACCGTGCTTGCATACCATTGATGTTATTATTAAATTCATTAATCAGTATGCGAGCGTCATTGTTTGCTGAATTTGTGAAGTAAGGTCCCTAGATATCTAACATACGTATATCCGTCAGATGCAACAATCATGGATGGCTTTAACAAATGTTGATTCTTATGGATAGAATATGACATTCTCAGCACTTTTAACAAGGAGCTCTTCTCTATCTCTAAGTATGTGCAGTCATGTAAGCAATTGTTTTTCTGTTTTCAGGTTCTTCATTATAAAGCTGATTAGCAAAATCCGTTACATCCCTAGAAACTGCTCTCTCGTTATAGCTATAAACCCAATATTTTCGGATACAAACCTCATAAGCAAAACGTTTGTGACTGTTGTTATCACCATACTCACAGCTTGCCTTGTATTATATCTAAAAATATGACACAAACATTAATCACTTATATCCCTACGACAACGTAGTTTACATAAAAAACATAATAGGTCTTTGTTACTTACTTTACGTATACCTCTTGGTAAGTTTTCACAATAATTGTACAAATCATTGAAATGAGCTTTTCATTACTCATTACTCATTCATTAATTTTTTTATAAGGTCGATATTTACCGAGATATATACTATATTCCATACATAATGGGCACTCTGTATAAAAGTAGCCTTTGTGATTCTGTAGGATATACTTGCCGCATCGGATTATTACCTTCACCACCTAAATCAGGCATGAGTCGAAGAGGAAGATTATGAACTCCGCACACAAAGCAATCAGGACCTCTATTTCTAAAAACCATAATGATGGAATCGTTTGCGCATAAGAAAAACGATCTTTTTCTATTGCGAGCAAAATATTGAGAAGGTGCCACCTATTGGATGCAATATGATTCTCTATAACTATGAGATTTCTCGTAAGCGGATTCGGGATGAAGAAAGCGTTGCATATGCCGGAGATATATAATGAAAATATGTAATATTCAATGCGGTTGTTAATTTGAGTATTAGATAGAGCTAACTACCAAACAATTACACACGATGGTGCAAACGTGCACGTGCTTTGACATACACTTGCACAGAAATATCCGGGTCTACTTAAGGTGGATAATAATAACGATAATAAAATCATTATTATAATGAGAATTAGTGTATATATCGGAATCTCCTCGCAGATACAAAAATAATGTTGCACGTTCGAGTAGAGGAGATAGAGGTCTGAGATAAGACTTGTGATATATTCTCATAACAGCGAAGAATGGTGTCTCAATTCTGCCTTCTCATAAGTAGGCTGATTAATTAAAACTTTGAAAATTGATCATTAATTAAGAATTATTTTCTAATGGAATATTTTTGATCTATCTACCCATAAATTCTGCTTATCCTAGAGATAAACTACAATATGTCATAGGTTATCAATTTTTACCAGGAATATTCAACGGAAATATAAACTAATGCGTTTTCATAATATAATCCAAAGACAAGGCTTTATTCTATATAGACTGGGAAAGAGAATTTAAGAAATAAGTCGTTTAGATGGCTTTTTATAAAATAATTTTCTAAAAGTGCTCATATACAAAATGTTGAAAACTTAATAAATATCAATTTGAAAGCACTAAGTAAAATCTTTTCAATATAAATTCTATGTAAAATTCTATCTCGGCTCTAAAAATTTTATTGTTAAATAAAAACTATTTTTATTCAGAATTTATATTTGTAAACCTTGGAAAATTAAGTATATCTTCGACATCTTTCAAGAATATGAAATTATCATTACTTTAAAACACAATTACCTCTCATTAACATAAAAAAGCTGCTTTGAACCGATCGACTATTTAATTAGTATAGTATCGTATAAGTTGCTGAACTTTGAGTATAAGTTATAATTAAAAACTTGAAGATAATTCTTGTGTATACGACAAAACAATTAAATTAAAAACTACTATGTATAAAACACAGAGATTATTGAAAAGGCCAATTGGAGCAGGTCATGACTAGGTCTGTATCTATGAGATTTTGTTAGGTTAACTAGTGAAACTGCCGTATGATCTACTCTAAATCGAATAGTATTTCTAAGTGAGTGAATAAGTGATACACAGCAAATAAAAAAAAAAATGCGAATAACTTGCTTCTAATCAATTACGAGAAAATATGATAATTTCCTCAAAATTTCACTCTAGTTGACCAATAAACGCTATTAGTGTATTTTTACAAATTTACATATGTGACTACTCTACCTAGGTAGATTCGAGTAGATGTAAATAAGGTGTAGGTACGAGTAAATGTAGGCTTGTTTATGCGTATCCGTATATGCTCTTACGTTTTCCACAGTTTAAAATTAGTGAAAGTGGCGTCTTTCGCCCTGTTTAAAATGTTTTATTTGTTTTGAAAAAGCAAGAGTTTTAAATAAACAAGAATAGGTAAATTTAATATACTTGTTTATGACAATATTTCGGGCAAAAAAGTCCTTTCTAATTGCTAAAATTATGGTGTTTTATTTTGAAAAATAATAGGTTACAAGAGAATTTATTTCGACGTATAAAAAATACGTGTGCCTGATAATAATTTTGATCTGTTTTTATTTGTATAAATTAATATTTCATTATTAACAAATTAAATGATGATTATAATAACTATCTTTTTTATTTTTTGAATATTTTATAAAATAAAAATTAAATAAACGTATATCTTGAATTATTTTGGTTGGGTCTAATTATTAAAACAGTTAAAATTATAAATGTTATTGTAATAAAAGAGAACGAACCCTGACCACTCTTTTATCCAAATACTGTAAACTTATTTCCCTATTCCACTATCCATTATCCACCTACTAATAAGCTTTTTGTTAGCATTGGAGGATGTGTGCAATCTTAAATAATTAACACATAGTAAATAAAAATGACCTCTACAATCTACAATGTTCAAGGTTATATATTTAGTTTTTGCTCTTTTACATGGACCTCCCTCCAGCTTCCGTATAGTGACTGTTTAAAGTTTATTTGGGCCTTTATTTTTTATTGTGTAGATTTACTCTTTTTAAATATAATAATAAACGTTTACTGTCTCCAGCCTTACTTTGTTGAACTCCATAATCATGAAATATAATATAAATACAAAGATTAGTTTCACAAGTTTTATTAATATCTTAACCTGACAATATTGTTTCGACACTATGTCATTATCAAAGGTAGATAAGATTGATAAACAAACACGTTGCTAAGGATAAATACATACAGAAAATAGGTAACTAGATACAATACATACAAAAACTAAATATCTAACACTTCTAATAAAGGAGAATTACTAAGCTCAGTTTGTTCATTCATTAAAGGTACTGTGCGTTTTTGTCTGTATATTTCAAAAGCTTCTAAAATGTCTAATTTGTGTTTGTTGTTGCAAAAATGTAAGAATTTAATGTTGTTTTGAGGTGTCATTGGGTGGTTCTGTTCCAAAATGTGTTTGGCATAATTCGATTTTTCTGGATGTTTAAGTCTATAAGAGCTTACGTGTTCTTTGTATCTTATGTCGAAATTTCTAAGTGTTTGTCCAATATAAACCGAGTTACAAAAAGAAACAATTCAAACGGTAAGTGCCGGATTTCATGATATCTTGTGTTTTGTCTTTAGCATTGAATAAAAATGAAAAGGTGTTGGTGTTAGTTTTATAAGTTATTTTGTAACTGGTGGTTTTTCTTATTATAGTTGCAATTTGTTCTGATATCTTGCCAAAGTATGGTATTGATATGTAGTTTGTGTCTTGTATTTGAGTGTCAATTGGAAATATTCTTTTGATAGCTAACCTATAATCTTTTTGTTGAATTAAAGTGTCAATCATGTTATGGTTATAATGGTTTGCATGTGCTAATTGTTTGATTGAAATTTCTTTATCAAAATGTGATCGCTTCGTTGGAGTAGTTAAAGCTCGGTATACTAAAGATCTACAAGCATTTTTGTTCTTTTTGTAACTCGGTTTATATTGGAAAAACACTTAGAAATTTTGACATAAGATACAAAGAACACGTACGCTCTTATAGACTTAAACATCCAGAAAAATCGAATTATGCCAAACACATTTTGGAAAAGAACCACCCAATGACACCTCAAAACAACATTAAATTCTTACATTTTTGCAACAACAAACACAAATTAGACATTTTAGAAGCTTTTGAAATATACAGACAAAAACGCACAGTACCTTTAATGAATGAACAAATTGAGCTTAGTAATTCTCCTTTATTAGAAGTGTTAGATATTTAGTTTTTGTATGTATTGTATCTAGTTACCTATTTTCTGTATGTATTTATCTTTACGTGTTTGTTTATCAATCTTATCTACCTTTGATAATGACATAAAGTGTCGAAACAATATTGTCAGGTTAAGATATTAATAAAACTTGTGAAACTTTAACTAATCTTTGTATTTATATTATATTTCATAATAATAAACCTTTATAAATGTTATGCTAGTTGATTATATCCTACTATCATTAGATGCTCCACATCCGGCTTTAACGTGCAACCTTAAAATAGTTCTGTTCATGATTATATTAATGCAGATTAAAATTCTATTGTACAATTCCTATCTTCTGTAGATTGGAACTCCTTATTTATTAAAATGTGGATTTTAATTACATTATTAATACTTTTTACAGTATTCTTTATTTTGCCATAGACAAGTTCGTCCCACTAAAAGTAATAAAAAATAAAACGTTTTTTAAATGGTTTAGTCTGGAATTAAAAGAAATTATTATACTCAAATAACATCACATAAAAAACTTAAGGAGTACAGATCTATCCATTACTACTTTAGATTTAGTAAACTTCGGGAAGATTGTAAGGGACTAGCACATGTTAACTATACTAGTTTTATACAAATGCACGAACAAGAACTTTAAACAAATCCCAAGCAAATTTCAACATTTTTTAATAATAAACAGGAAAATTCTATTCAGAACTCAATGTTTTTAAATGATACGCAAACAATTGCAAATCTTTTGGTTTTCATTTGGTTGGTTTCATTAAATAATAGAAGTATTTAACAAACTTCAACAACTAAAGACGGGCACTCATTCAGGTCCTGATAATATCCCATCATTATTTCTAAAAGATTTGTTTTAGCTGGACCGCTCTCTAAATTATTTAATATTACCTTAAATGTAGAAATATTCCCTATTGTATAGAAATCAAGTTTTATTAGACCATTGCTAAAGGAGACCCAAATAGTGTAGAAAACTATAGGATTCATTTCTAAAATGCAGTGGCGTGCGGTGAGAATTTAGGCTAGGGAAGCAACCACGATTTTAATTATAATACACCTAGGTACAGGCGCGGATTAACGGGGAGGGCATAATCCCCCCAATTTAGAAATAAGTTTACATAGAATAGAAACAAATAATGTTTGTTTAATTATTATTTATTAAAACAATTATTTTTCCAAAGATTTCCCCCTCAAAATACTTCTCTGGATCCGCCCCTGCTAGGTACAATAAAAAACAGTGTTATAATTATTAAGCTTAAAAGTTTTTCAAAGAAGCACTTTTACACTTTATATTTATGAAATTTGTTGACTATCATTCTTTATTTAAAAAAAAACTACTACTACGTATCAATTTTCCGGTCTTTCTTAGCAAAATACCGGTACAGGTTTTAATCTTTGTTGTTGAATTTGAAAGATCTGGTTTTGATCTGCCTTTCTTAATAATTTGTAATTTCTCTCCAAAACTGTATGCGAAAAATTCCTTATTAATAATTTACAAACTGAACAAAAAATCGTCCCGATTCGGCTATATCGAAGGTACTCGAACCTTTCACCGAAGCAGTTGAATTTGCAGTCGTGACGATAATGCAATTTTAAATTTGCATACACGCAAACTAAATAGAACTATTCGTCTTTAAAAAATCCAACTTATAAATTAAAATAATAAAATGCGAGAAAATACAGTCTCATTCGCAGATTTACATTACTTAAGTAACACTAAATCGAACAAATAACCAAATTATAATAAATAAACATTTGGGAACGAAGCACAATAAAAATAACGCTCAAACAATGTTAACAGCATCCGTATACTATAACACCCCACGCTCGCTGATTCACGCCAAGGTTAAGAGAAGAGCATTTGTAAACAGTGCTTATATGAAGTGTATGTATCACATTTGAATCGGTATTACCTTTCCGTGCAAGTTTAATGAGCCTAATTTAAAATAGTACTCTAAATAATTATACTTTTTGCTGTACAGAGTTGATATTGAGCTTTAATTTGATAAATATTTCAATTTAAATAAACGATAACCATAATTTTACAAAAGTATTTTTGTTAGCATTGTTTTTATTTTTAATAAATCCTTAAGGCAAGCATTGCTTCCATTGCTTCCATGGACCGCACGCCACTGCTAAAATGTATCTCAATTCTAAAATTCTGGAAGCCATTGTAGCTGATATGTTATCACCTTATTAAACCATTGCTGATGAACGAGCAACATGAGTTTATCCAATGCCGTTCAATCACAAATCGATTAATTTATCAACAAGAAATAATAAATAATAAAGAAACAATTGGATGCAATTTATACAGATCTATCAAAAGCTGAATAAATTGGTAGCTCTGGGCATGAGCGGTTCTTTATTACTTTGGTTAAACGATTTTCTTAAAAACCGTATCCAAATTGTGCAATGTGTATTAAATAATTATTATTTTTCTAACGAAATATCAGTTTTATCAGGGATGCCTCAAGGATCCACCTCTCATCCATTCTATTTATCTGTTATATAAATGATATAAGGTCATGCTTTATCTGTTGTAATTTCCTGCTATTTGCAGATAATTTAAAATTATCTAGACCTGTTAGTTCCTTTAATGATTGCATGCAGATTCAAAATGATATTAATAATTTGTACAAATGCATGGTGCGATGATAATGGGATGACCCTATATATAAATAAATGCTATCTAATTCGATTATGTCATACAACAGATTACATTAAATTTGATTATAAATTGTATGACGAAGTGGATGGTCGCACGGTAAAGAGCCCAACTCTTACACAGGCGACCCGGGTTCGATCTCCGGAACTTCGCCGCCCTGTCAGATGTGTACGTTAAGCCGTCGGTTTCGACAATTACAGAAAAATCTTTCCATGGTTACCGTTAAACTTAACTATGCCACACGTACGAGTATGTATTTACTTCAGTGGTTCAGTGGTAGAATTAACATTTATACAATATACAACAACAATGACACCTAGTTAATGGAAGTAAATCGTATCAATGATTTGGGTGTTCCCTTTGATTCTAAATTAAATTTTGAACCTCACATAAACAACATTAGAAGTAAAGCTCTGTAAAGTCTTGGTTTTGTTATACGTAATTTTAAAGATTTTACTAATATAACTACTACTATTCTACTACTATTCTCCAATATAAGTCTATACTCATCAGCATGCTGATGATACTCAAATATTTGTCGTGTTTTCCAAGTCAAGACGATATATTGATTACAGAGCTTAATAGTAACTTTCAGCACATAATGAAATGGTCTGAGAAAAATGGGCTAAATCCCAAAAAAACTGTGGTCTTGTGTATTAGAACAAGAAGAACATTGAATAAGACAACTCAAGAAAAACTCATGCTATTAGGAAATACCGTTATAGCAGTAAGTGAAAGTGCACGTAACCTTGGCCTAACCACTGGCAACAACTTAAATTTTGAACATTTTGTTCGAAAGTGCAGAAAAAGTTATATAAAACTTAAATCTCTCTGGTGTTTCAAAGATATTTTGCCGCGAGATATAAAGTGGAGTTTGGTGAATGCATTAGTTTTAAGTAATACTGATTATGTTAATTCTGTATATTTAATTTTGTAACTGTGTATCTGAAAAACAGGCTCCAAATTCTCCAAAACTGTTGATTACGTTTTTCGTATTCAGTCACTCGCACTGAACATATAACACCACACTATAATCAACTAGAATATTGAAACTCGATTGCAGATTTACACTTTTATATCGAACATTATTGTTCGATATTTTACATTTAACGCAGCCTTCTTATCTGTATGAACTATTAGCTAAAAGATCTACTGTGCATGCACTAGCATTAAGAAATATAGATTCATTTAACATACCAAGGTATAGTACTAGCAATGTTAAAGCTGTTTTCAGTATACAGTATACAAACTTAAAATAATTTATCTTAACGTATTCTATTTCTCAGAAAAACGTCTATAATAAAGAATATGCTTCTCTTTGTTTATCGTACCGTGCGTTACCTAATCCAACGGAGAAGGCCACTAGACTGCAATTGGCAACCGAAGCCCGCACACGGGCCGCGAAATAGATACGAAGAACATAATCAGTTGCCCAACTATAAGAAATGAGCAACGTTATTATATTGATGTTATATGGACGATTGTAAATTTTAACCACTCGACAAATGCACATCTAGAATTCGACACTATACGATAAAGATAGTGCATTAACCTAATAACTGAGGGGGACTGAAATGGGCAATACAGCTTTTTACTTTAATCTTATTATTGTTATTTAATTAAAGAATATTTGCATTTAAAATATATATTCTGGCAGTTACCCATATGGTTACGGATTAGGGGGAAATACTTAATGCGGTTCAATTAGATGTGTTTAGTCCATAAATTGAATGTTTTAATACATATAGTACCAAAGTTTTGTTTTTAATGCCATTTATTTACGCAATTATTACAAATTTGTTCAGATAAACATCTTTTTCACATATTCTGTAACTATTTAACTATTCAACTCATGTATTTTTTTAATAAACGTTTTCTTTTTGCTACATTTGTATTTTTATAAAAATACAGATAACTCGGTCTATTTTCTTCTGATGTTTCATAAATGTAGACGTTAGTAGTTAGTCGAGACGCAATACACGCCTTGTAACGATCGTTTATTGTGGGATAAATGTGTCCTATCGCCCTAAGGTCAGAACCCTAATAATAAATAATCAGTGCTATCAGTTTCCTATTAGTTAAATTGGTTGTGAATTTTAAAGACATCTGAACTTAAATATTTTCTTTATTATTTAGCGTAGAATGCCGCGGTAAATGTGAAACTTAAATAAAAATTGATATGATGCTGAGATTTCAAGTTGTTTTATTCATATAAGCATGTATGTAGCATCAAGTTTATTGTAAAATTGAATCTTCAAAATCAATGAAATACTAGGAACTAGAGTGACTGAGAAACAGCAATTACTTACAAAACGATTTTCCTTTAAAACTTTTCCTTTAGAAAAGTCTCAAGAAGATTTGGGGTCAATACGCATTTTTTTTTATAATTCTCAAAGTTCAAAATCTCTCTAGTTCCATTAAGTACAACAATTTATATTTTTATATTTTCCAATATCCAATAGTATAATCTGGTGTAAATGGAATTTTGTTTATGTGTTATGTAATTGTGATATAAGGTAGAAGTACAGATAAAACATACATTTGTTTTCTTTACATTATAAATTCTAAATAAAAATCTCATGGGTAGGTCTTGAAGTTTCCATCTCTTGTATACTGAATACCTTTGCTTTCTTTGCCAATCTCGCTTGTTTGTATTATGTAGTTAAAATTCCTTTTCTCCAAAACGATCGCCTTCTGGCTAAATACAAAAGTTGGGCAACTTTAACAGAAAATAAATAAAGACGCTGGCAGCATTTCACTTAAACCCACCTCACTGACTTAACAGAAGTTGCTCGTTTCATTTTCTGAACTCGCTATAGACTCTCAAGCTTTTCAAACCTGCACTTTTCTATTTCTCATTCTCATTTATGCATGAGTTTCCATGATTGCTACATCCTGTATTTCTAACTAGTAATACAAATTACAACTTGTTGAATGTAGCGAAATTTATCAAATTTACATGAACATAATGAACATAAATAATCTTTCAAAGTACTATACAACTAATTTACCTGTCGTTGAAGCGTTTGTGAATATTAGTGATACATATATGTATGAATCTAGAAGTAATGAAATTTTGCGGTGTGTAATCAAGTCTATTCATGGAAATCACATTATTTTCTAGTTATTCATTACGTTAAATCAGATCTACAAATCTATGTTTTGCGTTAAATTCCTAATAAATGGGTAGTTCATGTAAGCCTTTACTAAAGAGTGAAGCAACTACAAAATAAATTAATCCTTTTGCTAATTCAGTAAACTTTGTTTATAAAGGCCTTTGTAATAAATTTATTTTAGGGGGTTAACAAAATAAGCTATGAAGTATTACAGTGTTGTCAGAGTAATTTATCAGATATAATCAAATTGTATTTTTCACGTGCTTAACTTTTGATATATTTTATAATATCATCCATAGAGTTAATCAGTCAGAATCAGAATTAACCAGCTGAAACAAATGAAACCAATCGCATATCTATTAATAAGGAATACTGAATATGTTTTAGCATATGTTTCTAGCATACATTTAAGTATTATTAAAGTATTAGGAATACTAATCGCATTCAAATTCATCTTTAAACTCACTAACGTTTAAATAGTATATTAAAGTATTAGTTTCATAAGACGCGTTTTTAGCGCACGCGTCCGTGTTTAGAAAACGACCCGCGAAGCGGGGAGTTTTCTAACGGACAAGTGCGCTAAAACGCCTTATGAAACGAATACTTGATACTATTTTTTATACTTGCGTCGTTATTTCGTTAATTATTAAAATATAAATTAGTTTTAAATAAGATTTGTTAGTGAAATTTTGTTAAGTACTTTTGACAGTTGGCTACACTGAAAATTCAACTTCAGCATTTGTTATTTAAATTGTTTTGTTTTTATAAAATGAATTTAGTTTCTGTGACAAGAAGGTAAAATGGTCAGATATTCTCTCCCTCCATCTTATTAAAAAGAATTAACTTATCTTAATTAATCTTAATCTTATTAAAATATTGGAATTTAACCATATTGATAGATTTATAACAACTGCAGAAAATAACCAACATTTAGCTATGAAAGTAAGTAAAATTTTGTGCTAAATACTTTCAATTTTTAATATATTTCAATTATTTAAGGTTGCGTTAATAATGGGATTCTGTGGTGCCTGCCGAAGAGATCAATTGAGCAACATGTTATTAGACGATATTGTGGTCAAAGATGATGTGTTCACTGTGACTGTAACAAAAACAAAAAATAAAGTTCGAAGAGAATTCTTAATTACAGAGAAACTGTGGATTGATTTAATTAAGCAATATTTGAGCCTAAGGCCTAAGAAAATAAACCACAGGCGGTTTTTTATAACCTACCGCAATGGAAAATGTATTTCTACTCCTATCGGTATAAACACCATGGGAAAAGTTCCTTTTATTATTGCCACTTATTTGCATTTAGCCAACCCGAAGCTTTTTACAGGTCATTACTTTCGACGTTCAAGTGCTTCCCAATTGGCAAACAAAGGTGGCGATTTAATAACTATAAAACGGCATGGAGGTTGAAAGTCTTCAGCTGTGGCTGAGGGCTGTATTGATGCTTCAGTTAAAAAAAATGGAGGTAGCTGAATTGCTATCTAATAAGCCATGTACATCCACTTCAACGGCTCAAGTGGTAATTGACCAGTCTTCCACTGCTTCATTTTTACATGAAGAATCACACACTTTTAGCAGCAACCCAATAACGAGTCAACAAAACATTCTTGAGGGGCAAAATTTACCTTCATTTAATATTAATGCCCAGGACACTTCTGCTGTTACAATCAAAGTGTATAATAAGTGTACTTTTAATACAAAAGATGTATAAAGAATAATTTGTGAATTTATTAAATAATTTTTAATTTAATTAATTTATTTTGTGTATGTTTATTTTATATTTTAAAAGTTTGGCATTTTATCACATAACAACATAACCGCACTTTTAAATATAATAAGTTTGACATTTAAGAACAGCTGTTAGGTGCTACTAACTTTAAAAAACAAAATTTTACTGTTTCCAGTACTCTAATAAATCTCATTAGGACACGCAAATGCGTGTCCTAATGGAGTTCATTAGGACACGCAAGTATAAAAACTAAATTAAAATAAAAAGACGTTATTTGGATGACTTTGCGTTGATACTTTATAAAATGATACCATGTTTAAAAAGTTTATAAGAGTTCATTAAAGATTGCCCTTTCATAAAAATATTTTATTTATATGGTAATTTTTGATTATTGTCTTATTATTGTTAAAATTTTGTAAATAATGCTGTGCTTCAAAAGTGGATAATTGTGTTTAAAGCCACTATTAATTCTTTTTGTAATTATATTCAATAATTAAATTTTATTTTCTTAGTATCTATAATGATGTCATCTATATAATTATACATGTACAATACATAAAAAGATTCCAATAGTAAAAACAAGATTGTTCCTGGTTGTTAACACATTGTTAATAAGTTATTTATTAATTGTTTTTGGGATGATAATAAATCATGCCCAATTAATATTTGTTTATTGTTTCTAGCCTGATTTGGTGAATCTCTCATGAAACAAATAAAATTGAGTAGTGTAAAATTTCAAGTTTATTTTAGTCAACCTGACAATTGTTTCGACAGCTAAGCTGTCATTATCAAAAGTAATTTTAACTATTTATTTGGTAATACTGTAAGTACATCTAAAGCATGATAGCTACTGCTTGCCAGGACCAATATGGGTTCATTATAAGATGATTTTTTAGAAAGAACGTTAAGGAATATTGAAGATCGTCTGTCTACAACTTTCCTAAATAGATTCGTCGGCGATATTTGTACCTAAGAAGAAGACTAGATAACTGCGATAATTATGAAAATGTCATTGCGATAAACGACGATTTCTTGTAAAAATATAACTAAAAACAAATATACCGTAATTACCAAACAACGCAACTAAAAATGGATATGTAAAAAAATGTTTAAGAAATAAAGATTCAAAGATACTTTCAGGTTGTACACAGGTTGTTAAACCCTGTGACATATTTTGATATATTAATATATTTATAAAACAAAGGAACAAGTAGTCACGGCCAAATTATTAAGCAGACTATAATTTCTCCATACTCAGATACTTCCCCACGTTGAACACTTGAATTCAATACCATTATTTCCTGTAGCACATATACTTATACGAAGTCCATAGAAAAGTCTATGCACTATCTGTGTCTATCTTGAATTGGCAACGAAAATGTTTGCCATGGCTCGTTTAAATTGTCCCTTGACGGTCTTAACTTCAACACACGAACACATCACAACATTATCCAAACCAATATGTGTCGCGATCACTCATCCCAGCACCCATTTGTACGGAGGAAGATGCTAATTTTATAAGAGACCTGGAGTATCAACTGCAATATCTTCAGTTTTTTGCCTGCATATGCTGCGCTGCTGTAGCTGATTTAAATAACATTTTGACCTGCGTTTCCAAATATCTTGGTTTAATCTTCAGAATTACCTGGAATCGGGTTAGGCTACTTAGCTATATACAACAATACAAAAATTTATTTCTTATGAAAATTAAACCTTTTGACATATGTTGGTGTAGGTATTAATTTGTTTATAAAACAAAGGAACAAGTAAAAAATATTTAAAAACCGAAAATAACAGTTTAAAAGGACGTATAAACAAACTAGAACAAGAAAAAAGAATATAATTTTATAATAAATCAAATTAATATAGAAAATAATGATAACATTACGACAACTATGTCAAAAAAATATCCAAACGAATTAAGTTTAAAGAAGATTTGGAGACCAGAATTAAATAAAGTATTTAATAAATTATAATAATAAAGTATTTAAAATAATAAAGTTTACTAATAAAGTATAACACTACGCTTTCGTTGCCCGGTGGTCAAGGAGATTAATGTTTACTGGATGGGTTAACTCTAACAAGGTTGAAGTTCGATGCTGTATTAATAGGTAGTGCCTCCAGGGTGTGGCTGGATGCGAGTTTCTTTGTTTGACTTTGTCCTTACTTTGACTCCCGCGGGAGAATCAATGCATAGCGAACGTGCCCTGATAAAGTTGCTATATTTAGCTCGGTTTCAAGGGGACTTTGACACTCTAGAACTGACTTAATTTAAATAACATTTACATTAAGTGGAATATGATTAGAATAAATTATAATATACTATGGAATATAAGTAGAATAGATTACAATATATTAAACTGCATAAAAGAGACACGCAGTTTAAGTATTAAAGTGAATTGATGTATGGAAATAAAAGCTATATGTAACTCACGCGATTCAAACGCCAGCTACCCCCAAGACAGTAGATAGTTTACATAATTGAATGTTAATCTGTGGAAAGAGTTTCACTCAATAAATAAATATTTCTCCAGGCTAATGTAAACTTATATTAATATTATTTTATAACAATGCCATAGCATGTATAACATTATAATATGTTGATATGGTGTACTATATATAAAAAAAGATACTTATTTGATAAAATATCGAATACCTTAAAGAAGATTAAAACGTGGACATAGAGATGGATGATATAAAATACATTAAAAAATTAAACTAAAAAAGAAGGGGGTCACCTATTGTATTATGTTGGACATCTATAAGTAAAAAGAAGGAAATTCTAAAGAAGAGAAAAATCAAGAAGAATTTAGTAGCGTCAGACTGTGTTCTTTTTTTTTGGTAATAATGAGATATAGTAAATTATCTTTAGAAAAGCAAAGAAATTGAGAAATGAAGGTAAGCTGAAGTATACTTGGGTTGTAGATATGTAAGAGCAGTAAGAATTTTAAGCTTAAAGAAGTTGAATTTACTATGAATTAGTATATGGTAAGTATGTAGTTGGGGTAAATTCAATTGTTAATTAATGTTAATGTTAGATTTCGTAAAACACGATATATACATATCTCTTACTAAAATTATAATCATATAAGTAAAGAAGTCAACGATATTTTTGATAAATTGACAAATTCCTCATGCTTAAATTTTAATATGAGGAGTATGAGACAAAATTTTGATAATTTTACAATTATTTTTCGAAAATCAATATAGTTTTCTAAAAAACGGAGGAACCGATTTGGCTCTTTCAAATTGTCCAAAATATATCTGACCATTTAGATACATAGATAGACATAGATAGATAGAAAAGCTCTTGATACAAGAATAATACATAAATTATATAATACTGGTATCAAATGATCAGTGTTAAATTAGTTTAAAACTTACTTTGATAATATACTACAGTCAATGCAAAAGAAAGTAGCTTCTCTAAAATAATAACTGGAATTCCCCAAAGTTCAGCTTTGGGGCCACTACTGCTCTTGATCTATGTTTACGTTTCGTGCAATGTCAAATTTAAACGTAAACTATTTATATTTGCTGATGGCATCGCTTTAATCTACCGTTCCAGCAAATGGAATAAAAATTACAATGATGCTAATTTAATCGAGATTTAAAATTAATTAGTAAATCGTATTCTTTAAATAGCATGACAATAAACGCAGAAAAAACATATTAAATACATTGACACACATTTAACACTTTGGTAGAAATCATATGCCATATCATAAAAAATATATGATAGTATCAAATTCCGCGTAACTGTGTAAAATACAATATTGGTATATTATTCGGTTCTCAATTCACTTTTAAAGAACACGTTTCGCACATTATTTTTAAATTACCTCTAGAAGTATTATTTATTCCACAATCCCTAAAAATATGTCTTTATTTTGCATTGGTACAGTTACTTTAAGTGATGGAAACATAATCTAACGTGGCATTTATGAAATAAAAGTTTAATGCCCGTATTCAATAAAATATTGTTCTGTCATAAAATACACAAAAAATAGAATACCTAAGAATATTCACTTTTTTATTAATAAGATTAATAAACACCCTCCCTGAAAGTTTAAATTATTGCCTAAAATAAAGTTTTGTAAAAAAATGTTTTTAGTAAACCAAACTTTAATGTGTGAAGATTTGTTACTGAGACCGTTTTATATTCCAATTTTGTAATTCATTAGTATAAATCCTTGAATTAGTTTGTTTTATTTTAAATCATTTACACACTAGATTAATTATCTTTGTAGATGATCTAGCAGCTACCCAACTACATGCCATTTGCACTTTCTTACATGTGAGCTGCGTATTGAACTTATACTTATTGAAATTACGTAGTTGTAAAAATTTCTAATTATTGAATAAAATTGTTATTATTGTATTATTTTTATTATTAATGTCATAAATGAAAATATGGCTGACATCAGCTGAAAGTTATATTTGTGAAAAATGCAGTTTTTCAGCAACTCAATTTTGCATTGAATTTGAGATTACGTTTATAAATTCTAACTTTGTATAAGTATAAGTTTTTTAGTTTTAATAGAGTTTTATATATTAGAATTGCCTTATGACACACTATAATTTCCAATTAACAATTTACAATTAGAATTTTTTTTCTTTTTTTTGACATTTATTGGAAATTTACAATCTACTTCACTAAAGAGTATTGAGTAAATATGTTGTAAGTCTTTAACTTGGAAGGGATAACATCCACTGACGTTTCTCCTTATATATCACTATCACTTAGTGTTGAGGTAGGTCCGCAGGCCAGGTTTTCTTGAGTCTTCTATTGACTGGTCCGTCCCTATACAGGTTATCTCTAAGGGCGTTTGGATTTCCAGTAAGTCGGAATTGGTAGTTAGTGGCGATGGTATTTACTTCTTTTATGATGTAGGAGATATCCAGGTCTTGGTGTAGCATTAAATTGCTAATGTACCATGGCGCATTAACAATCGCATAAAGTGTTTTGTTTTGGAATGCTTTTATTGTTTTTAATCGTGTTGGTTTGGCACACCCCCAATGCTGTAGGCCATATGACCATATAGGTTTTAGCGTAGTCTTGATTAGCAGGATTTTGTTCTTGGTGGATAGTTTTGATTTACGACCCATGAGCCATCTGTCTGTCTAAGCTTGAGGTCCAGCTGTCTTATTTTCGTCTGTATGTGTCTCTGCCACGTTAAGGCGTTGATCTAGGTGTAGTCCTAGGTATTTAACATCTGGGACTCCGTTAATGGTAACAGGAGGACAGATTGCAGTACAAGTAGTAAATATTACGTGAACAAGTTTAGATTGGTTTATTTTGATTCGCCATTTGTTGTACCATTCATTAAGCAGATTTAGATGGGTTTGCACGTTTTCAGAGGATGTTACCGGATCGAAATCTGAGGATAGGATAGCAACGTCATCTGCAAATGCAGCAATCAGGGTATTTTACTATCATTACAATTAGAATAAAAATTTTAAAATAGCTTATTTTTCTCAATGACTTACAGTAACACAGACAGCAATAAAAGAGTATTAACAACCACAGACAAAAAAATAATTAACAATACAATGAACGATACAATAACTACATATTTCTAAACTATGTACAAATGATTTCGTAAAAAATATACCGAACTTTTTAATATTTATAAACTATTTCACTATCTAACGATTTTGGTAAATTAAATGTTTTTCGAAATATAAATAAGTGTAAATATGACACTGTGGTTAGGAATTTTTGACATGTAGAACATCTGTACCTACTTCTTTCAGTTGATTTTTGCCTACGACAATGTTTTATATATATTTTATATATAAATAAGTAAAACATACAATAAATCCTTGACGTACTAGGTATATATTTTCATAAAAAAACATATGACATACTTTCAGTACAAAAAGTAAAAAAAAATTATTATTAATAATAAGTAAAGATGCAATAGGTAATTTTCAAGAAGTAACTGCTGCGTGAAGACAAGAAATTATCACAAACTTTGTTGGTCTCTAATTTATATTAGTTGGTAATTACTTCATATTACAAGCATAGATTACACCTATCTTTCTTAGACCTGTGCAGTGAAATATTTATACAATCTATCATTAAACCCAGACTTCTTCTAGTTTCGTAAAGCAGATAAAAAGTTTTCCTTATAAGAACTACACAGATCCATTATTGTTGACCGATACCCAATACTCAAGGTACTTTTTGTTTGTTTCTAAGCACTAGTAATAGAAAGAAGGTTTATTGAGCTTTTACAAAGGTTTTTTAGTAGTTTTAAGTGCGTCAGGACTAGAGTTTTCTACAATTTCATGTTTATTTACTTTACTGAAAACTACTTGAGATTATATTTTCAAATTGTATTAGAATGCAAAAGTTTATCTGGGAGTTTCTTTATTACATTTATATGATTTATAATTAGTAATTAAATTAACTGTATGTCGTTTAGACCAGAATTTCCATAATTTGAGAGTTTCCGCTTCGACGTTGGTGAGGTATAGGGCATCCAATCCCGGGATCCCGAATCCCGAAATCCCGGGATCCCGAGCATTTTTCAGGCCCGTTAATCCCGGGATTATACAGATTAAATCCCGGGATTATAAAAATTCAACTTGATTCCTATTTAAACGTGGCAACCGTGCGAAATAATTATATGCGAAATAATTTATTATTATTAGTTGTTTAAAATGCGACAGTTCCCCTAATTGTGCAACACTATTTTAGTCTCTAGAGAGGTTACAAAACACTGAAAATATTTCGGAAGATCCCACCAAAAAAAAAAACAGGGAAGAAGAAAATGATGAAGACGAGGAGGTTAGTATTGCCGATCTTAGACGAACAATATTTGAAAACGTCCGCGAAGAAGGTCTTGAAGAAAAGTTACATAAAACCGTAAATGTTGTACAAACTCCATAAACAAACAAAATTTAAATCAGACTTTTCCTCGGGAAATGGACTGACTAATTCGGAAAGGGTTGATTTCGTGAACAATACTTTCAAATGGTATATGATTTTTAATCGTCATACCACTTATCCCCGAGAGGGCTTGTCCACAGCTGGAGAAGTTTCACGAAAATCCGTTTCAGTTTAGTAGACATCTTATACGAACTGATGTTTTTGTTTTTTTTTAAATAATTGTTTTTATATTTTTTACTGCTGATGATTTTTCCATATTTTCTTATAATTAATATGTAAAATCTTAAATCATTTTTTCTATTTGCGTATCCAAAAGAGATTTATTTCAATACTTTATTTGATATCAGTGTTGAATAGTTCTTAAAATGTCAAACTTATTTACGATGTAAATTCGAAGAACAAACGCAGAATTAGAATTTCCAGTGTCGCCAACTGTCAAACTACTTAACAGAGTATCCCCAACAAATTTTATTTAAAACTAACTTAAGTTAGTTTTTTAAATGATTACAAATTACTGCAAATAGAAAATAGTATGTTCAAGTATTAGCTTCATCAAACACGTTTTTAGAGCACGCGTCCAAGTTTTCTAAAAGACAATTGCGCTAAAACTGTCTTGTGAAACGAATACTTTATACTATTTTTTCTACTTGCATTATTTTGTAATTATTTAAAAAATAATAATTTAGGTAGTTAAGTAGAAACTTTGTTAAGTTATTTCAGAATTGGCAACACTGAGAATTCTAATTCTGCATTTGTTTTTCAAATTCACAAGTTTCACGTTTTAAGAATAGCTGTTCAACAGTGATATCAACTTTTAAAACAAAATTGTACTGTTTTCAGTATTCTTTTGGACATGCAAAATGCGTATCCAAATGGCTTCAATTTTAATACCGAAATACCGGGATTGAAAATACGTTTCGAGATTGGATGCACTAGTGAGGTAATGCTGTTAAAGTAGCTTTAATCTATAATACTTCTGGGAAACCCTCAAAAGGCGTTTATAAAATGATTAACATAAAAGTTTAAAGTGATGTGAAACATGTGCTGAATTGTGACAATAATAAACGTAACTCAGCAATACTGTTTTAAAATTACTTTAAAAAAAGGTAGTAAACATAAAATTGAATAAAATAAAGTTAAGCCGTGGCACATGAAATAAGCGCTCAAGCAATTAAACCACTTTTATTACTGGTCAATCAATGGAAATTAAGTTTAACTCGGAGGTGCATCGCACTCGGACGGCAGCATTTAGAACTTCTGTTCCAATGCATAAATAAATGTAAATTCTAAATAGGTTTTGTTTAAATTCACAGTTAAGCATTATCGTACTTGCATGGTGTTGTATGATATTTCAATAACATCTCCTAACTTACACTATTAAAATAAACAATCCAATTAAAATATTAAAGGCCATTCCATTGCTACCGAAGATGTCTAAGAGTGTACTACCACGAAATATGCTATGTCTGAGCGCCGCTGCAATTTTCGGGAATGGATCCTGCTAGTAACATGGTCCTGCTAGCAGGACCATGTTATCGCATAAAGTTATCCTGCTCTCAGCACATAGCGTACTACCAGCAGTACATGGAACAAAACGTAATTTAGATCATTGTTATCACTGCCTTCATAAGTTGGAGTCCTGCTAGCAGGGCCCGTTTTATTCATAATTTGTACTGCGAGAAGCCAAGCGTATTTATAAACAAAATGTTTTTGCCCAATTTTTAGTTGTGGAAATCACATATAAGCACAATTTACCATTTTTAAAAATGAAGAAAAATAAGAATCAATAAAAAATGAGACGCTTCCATGAAAACGCAACAACTTACGTTCCGTTTGGAGCTAAAAGTTGCCGCAAATGGCAGCTAATCTTGGTCGTGCTCGTATCAATTTCTCACCTTATAATTGCGAAAATTTTGTATTTATTATTTTGTTGTATAACTCCAAAGTACTTTGCGGTATACACACCATGGTATGGACACTCCAGGATACCCCAGAATTGACCATTCTTCGTATCAAAAACCGCTGCCGAAATCGAAACGCGTTTATCTGGCTCCATAATTTCAGAGTAGCTAATGGATTAGTTCAAATATGCTTAAAATCTGAACAAATAAAGATCGCGACTTGAAACAACTGGTTTTGAGAACGTATATAAATTTGTCCCATTGGCAGTACCAATAGTACTATTGGTTCGTTACCACTTCACCTCTTTTTTTTCCTTTCTTTTGCTATTTAGTTATTATTTTTTTGTGCTATTTACTATTACTAGTTTTACTTCAACTGTATATAATGTATTTTTCTTAAATATGGTATTTGGATTGCATTCACAATTTTCGCGATGCTTTGTTTGTGCATTACATTTATTTATAATAATTAATGCTCGATGGACCTTTATAAGTGCATCCTGTATATTTTCCAAATCCTATATTCACACTTATTTTGTTTAACGACTGCGTACAATGACAAATTGAAGAGTTCGCCAGAGTGAAGAGAAGAGTTGCAATAACTTTGCCGGTACCGCGACTTGCTTTTGTCGAGAACCAGTGCACCTGATTCCAATTTCGTATCCTTGCATCGATATAAGGTAAGTCGAGCTATTTTACATACGTGATTAATTAAATATTTATTATTGGTACAACACAAAGTTTAAATATCTCATATATCCAGGCAACTGAACAGTACCAGCGTCCCTATCACTCATAGTTCATTAAGATAACAAATCAACTATTATTTAGCGATTTCCAGCGTACTCTAATGAGTCGTTTCCGTACTGTCAGCAGGACGCTGTACGTTCTATCATTAAGTACAACTATAAAGCATGATTAAAAATCTAAAAGATAATATAATTATTATTTTTTTTTATTTCACACCTACACTACGGGGGAACCAACTGCTAAGGTCATCTGTCCCCCATCTAACATGCAACACGAATACACACAACCATAGTTGAGGTGGCGGAATTTTCCAATTAGAAAAATCCCGTCGCCCCAAGTGGGATTCGAACCCACGACCCTTGGAACACGAGTGATGCACTGACACCACTCGTCCACCGCCGGCCCTGATAATATAATTATTAATTTGAAAATAAACATGCATAGCAAATAGAACACACTTCTTTCTCAATTATGTAAGATTTAAAAAAATCATTCATCATAAAAAGACTCAGTTTTTGTTGTCTTTAATGTTTCTTCAATCCCATAAAAACTTTTAATTTGTTTTAGGCTACTTTAAATAATACATTTCAAGTATTAAGTACTAAGATTAAATATTTAACGATATTTTAAAAATGGTACTTCATTGCCATTTTCTCGCGCTTTCTTTCATTGGTTGAAAGTGTAGCGACCTTTCCACCAATGTAACGACCACCCTGTACCAAGGTAGTGACCGCGCCCAGCCACCAAATGTAGTCACCGCTACCGTTAACGTAGCGACCCCGGCTTTATGCTTAACGGATACTTCGATCCCTTGATCTGGTCCACCCGTACGGATATAATCACGGCCTACTCGTCCTGCAGTTGGGTCCTGTAACAGAGCGTTAGAAGGGATTCGCACACCTCTTAAATAATAAGTCCAGAAAAACATTTACTAGTATTTATTAACTTAAACCTTATGCTAATTTGGATAAAGAAATATTCCCTACCAAAAATTGGATATTTCAGGATTTATAATCAGCGAAACCAAGTACATTTATAACCATTTAACAATATTAAAATAAAATATAAACAAACAGAATAAATACAACAATTTAAAATAAAAGGATTTACATTACCTTTAATTAATTATTCCTTAACACTGTAATCCGTATTTGAGGTAGGTAACAAGTCACTTCGCGCAACTTCGCGGTAATTTCGAAAAATAGGCCGGACGAGACTAGGCCTCGAAAGTCTCCCCAGGAGGCTCTATTCGCGACTGTCTTAGTTGTTTTCTAAATTTTTGAATTGCGCGTTCAGTAGAATAAAGGTTTGATATTTCTTACAATTTTAATTTTCCATATATTAGTATAAGTAGAATTAATATTTATTTCCACTGAACTTTGAAGTTGCAGAATAATCTAAATTTATTTTATTTTACTGATTCGACATTTAGGTGTTTTTGAATACGCTAGTTTAATACCGGAAATTGAGCATCCAGGACGTTACTATTTCTATTTATTGAATTAAATAGAAAGAATAAGAAAATAACTTTAGTGCATTTACCTCAGAGTTCAATGAAATGTTTTTATAAGTTTTGTGCAATGTTATAATTTTATACGCTAAGCAATATCTCTATTATACTGTGTGTTCAACTAAAAGAATTCCAAAAATATTAAATCAACTCTGTAATTTGGAAACGCCGGTTGTTACAAAAGTTACCAAATTATCTGTAATACAGGATGGTTTATTTTTATTGCGGGAAATCTTAGTCAGTAGAATGCGTTGGTGAAGTATCTTGAAAAAGTTAATCATCTTGTATATAAACATTGGGTGTCTACAGTTAAACTAAAGCTATAGTCGGTCTTTTGCCAACAAATAATTCTTTATTTCCCGATACGTTATTCCAGACATTAATGATGCGGAACAATTGTAAAGGGTGGCGCATAATTAGCGATATGGTTTAATTAGTGAATAACTTTTTTCTTTTTAATTTTATTTAATTTTTGCACTTAATAACATTTAGTTTATAGTTTGGAAATATGTTTACATTATGTTATGAATATAACATCTGGAAAATTGCGCCGATTGTTAGCTTCGATCTAACGTGCTCTATCCAGAGCATTTTCCATAACTCTTGTTAGAATTTCAAGTTCCAATGCCCTAACTTCTTCTCGAATATTGGCCTTAAGCTGTTCTATGGTTCTTGGTTTATTTGCATACTCCTTACCTTTTAGGTAGCCTTAAAGAAAAAAACCCGGTTCCGTTAAATCGGGCGAGCGCGGTGGCCTGCTGAAATTTGAAAATCGTGATATTCATCGATCACCAAAAATTTTCCTCAAGAGAGCCATAGTTTGACGGGCTGTGCGAGCTGTGGCTCCATCTTGTTGGATCCACAACTCTGGATTGTTCTCCACCTCTGGCCTTAAAAAATTTCCAATCATTGCCCTGTATTGATGGCCATCCACATTAACCATATCTCCTTTTCTATACTTTCTCACACGAGCAACGTTTTCCTCATTTCAAACTGCACGATGTCTTCCGGAACGCGGAAGATCACGCACAGCCCCTTGTTGATGAAAACGCTGAACCAATCGATAAATTGTTGAAGCACTAGACGCATTGTTGCCTCTCAAAATAAAATTGAACACCTTTTGTCCTTTACTCTGTGCTGAGTCTCTCCATTATAAATTTCCCAAGTTTTTCAAAGCCAATTCTGGAACAAAAAAGAAAAAATATACTAAAATAAAAAAGCTATTCACTAGTTAAACCATAACGCTAATTATGCGCCACCCTATATAAAGAATCCTATTATATTGTTAATATTATCTTCTTCGGAAGCCAAGTTCTTCTGGGTCCTATTTAGATTCTATATGTTACCAAAACTAAATCTAAAGGCAAAATAAAACCTATATAAATTGTGGTATCAAATTAAAATGCAATATACTCTATTGCGGTGATATCAATTCACCGTATTGAAAATTTTATCAACGACTGAACGGAAACAAAAAATAAATGTTTCACGGATATCAGATTTAAATTAAAAGAGGGACATGCTATGTCATGGGCATAATTAATAGAAAGGCTATACATAGGACCACAGTTAGGGTCATTAATGCTTAAATTAAAAACTTAAGAATAAAGATTTCATGCATACATAACCTAGATTTCTTATGCATAATAATAGGTTTCATTTTCAGAAAAAGGATATCATTTAGTTAGATTGCTTGATCATAATCATGTTTATGCAACCCAAGTTACACTTTGGGACGGTTTCCTCACTTATTAGGAAGAAGTAATTTCCTTATTCAAATCTACAGATTACGATGTTTAACGTTAGATAGATTTTTCTATATTCCAGGAGACCAGCTCAGTTTCATGTTGTTAATTATCTGAAAATAGATTAATTAGGTCAATCTTGTTATGACTTATACAATACAATTAACTTTTGAATTTGTTTATAAGATTTCTGATCACTTCAATTAATGAAGGTTTTAAATGCTGTCGTTTGTGTTAATATGACTCTTATAGACTCTTATCCTGTTTTTCCTCACCATTGTTTTGATGTAAATGCTTAGTGTACTGTATGCTGGACATTTTGAGCATAAATTGATTAACGTTGACTTAATATTTAAGCTGGCACTTGTATATGCATTAATTGGTTTATCTATTGCAGTTCGTACTGTAAAAATTATGTTTGTATTAAATTGTAAAGATGTTTCTATGGAGAAATTAATTGTATTACTTGTATCATGTAGTATTCCTGTAACTAGCTTGTAAAGGATGAACCTTGATTTGTTGAACTTTATATGTAATTAGATCGTAATGAGTTTTGTACATTCTCAAACGTTTTTCTCGAATACCATCGTTACGATACATTTTTGGACATGGGATGTATAATACTTTTTTGATCCTTGTTTCAAGGGCTACAATCCTGTAATATTAGATTTAGGATTAGTGACAATAAATAACAGCTGTGCGGGATTAATGACGTCACCAAACTTACTCGATGTTCCTTTGTTTTGAAAAAATGTCATAGTTTTCTTTTGTTCTGGCATAAACTATATAAGCTGGGGCAAATTGTAACAAAATCAGTCGATAAAACGTATGAAGCAGAACTTATGCTCGACTCCGGATAAAATCTGTAATTAACTTGAGGTTAGATAGTTAACCATATGTTTTTGACGCAAATGTCATAGTATAAATAAAGTTTAAATTAAACCAAAAGTATTACCTGAACAATTTTAAGGATTAAAAGAAGATTTAATTATTGTGCAACAATCATTTAAAGTGAACGTGATTGTTTAAATAAATTCAAGTGGATTTATTTTCATCATCGATCTTTGTATCGATATTTTATAAACAAGAAGTCAGCTGATTGGTTTCAGCAGTGTTACCAATAAGGGATTAATTTTTAAAAAGGTTATAAAACTATTTTATAACGTACCAGGTTGGTCAAAATAAATGGTTTTCGTTAATCTTTTAAATAATAAGTAACTTATAAAGTTCATCCTTAATTATAAAATTCATTTGGTTTAGTTTACTAGATTTTTTGAGAGAATTTACTTAATTTCAATTAAATAAAACAACTAAATTTCTTTTATATACTATTTATTTTTATTTGACAAATAGTTTTATTTATAAATAAATTTTATTTGTGTTGGTCTGTTCAAACGAATGACCGTACTGGCCCTATGTCAGGTCACTACAACTATTTCTAACGTTTGAGCAAACCAGAGAATTTATTTCTCAATTATCAATTGTATTATTTTGAATAACATTTTTTTACTTTGACTTTCCATTCGGATTTTTATTTTTGTTCGTTAAATAAAGTTTATGTGTTTTCAATTTTACATGTGTTTAATTGATGCTAATACAAGCATCCAGTGTTCTTTTCTTTTAAATACAGAGTTTAGTAGCAGTTGTCCAGCTTGCAGGAGCTTTAGTATTTACAACATAAGTTTTTCTTCCTTTCCAGGCATAAGAATTAATAAGAGTCTCGTAATTCAAATAATTTATGCTTTACTGAGCAAACCTAAGCTAGCTGAGAGGAATAAAGAAAAATATCTGTGGTGTATTCTCATTTTAATCCACCTTATATAATTTATGTTTATATTTGGAACGATGGACATATTTTATTTTACTTTAGATCACCGCACTATATTGCATTTGAAAATAACCGAGTAAAAGCATTAGCTTAAATTGGTTGGTTGTTGTAAGTACGCATGCATATTACCAGAAACATACTCATAGTTTGTTAGAAAAAATACACCTTTGCATCTTTTATTTTACAATAAATAATATTTTAATTTACGTTAGTTATTGAATTCAATCGATATAACCAATATTCTTTTCTGTTTGCGAATACTGAAGTTTAAGGACTTGCAAGTAGGTGGCGCCCATATATTTTATGTGTCTATTACATCTTATTTATTACAAGGCGTAAGCTATGAAAATCAGACCTACGCTTGAATTATAGTTTGATAGTAAAAGATCTTAAAAGTCGGAGCATTACAGTATGTATCGTTTTTATAAGCTTTGCAGTAAGTATTCAGATTGTGAATTTTTTTAAGGTTACAGTGACGTCCATCGCGCGGCGTATTTTATGTTTAGTATTTTCAGTAAAGTAATTTCAGTAGAGTAACAAAAAAGCGTTGCTACAACGTATATACTTTTCTCCACGACTGCTAATTTACTGATTCTGAAATGAATTTTAATAATAAAAAAACTTAATATTGTAACTCTTGTTGTTGAATAGATATTCTAAGTTATCTTATCCAAGTTATGTATTTTGCATGTATTTCATTCCATCACTAGATATGAAATGAATATTCTGTAACAGTACAATAAAAAAAACGGTTAGACTTGATTTCATTGTTTACATTAAATGTCATTTTTTAAATTATTGTGCTGATTTTTAAATTGTAAGTGCTGCTGTTTCTTGTGTTCGTGGAGAAAGTACAGCAACTCTGTTCGAATAGAAATTCGATGCTTTCACTCGCATCGAATTTCCATTCTAACCTTGTTACAGAATATACTATTCCACCAATTTAGTAAATGATTATATTTAAATTAAATTAATAACTGATAAAAAAATCATTGTTATGAAAGTTTACATAATTCTAATAGGTAATTGTATAAATAGATATGTGAATCCAATCTAAAAATGTTTTATTACACTTTCAATTGTTCAGTGATGCGTTAGCATCTCCAGTTGCAATTTAATGGTTTGGAATAACTTTATAGAACTATCAAGTTCAAATAATCAATACAGACGGCGTTAAATACATGAGTGGTTCGAGTAACGCCTTATCTTGAAAGTATGATAATGTGAAATAAATATATTGCAAAGTTTTAAATTGCTTGAACTTTCTAAATATAGATGGTGGATTTTTAATTTTTCAATTTCAGAAATTTAATAGGTCGCCATATTTGTATCGATGGCATGGCATCCTTCAAAATGAGGTGCCACTGGACCCTTCTTTTGACAGAATCTTCAAATTTTGGAACAGTATTAAGTATTATAAGAAAACAATGTATAATTCGACCACTTTCATATGCACGCTCTATGTTTTTATCGTTTGTGGCTGTGGTTTTATATTTGGTGATAACTTTTAATTCTGCCATTTTTTTCGTACCTTGCATAATAAAGGTGCTTTACTCTTGAGCGAATTTCAGTTTTTGTATCTCCCCTGTAAATGGAAATATTTAATTCAAAATTTTATGAGAGGTATTTGAATTGCAGAACTTTCTAAATTTCGCCTAAGAATGTTAGCAAAAAAACCCCCAAAAATTCGAATTTTACACACGGGTTAGTTAACTTACATAAATTTATTGGTAGTCCTTGTTACATATGCAATCGGGGAATAACCCGTAACAATCACTTGTCACATTCATTATCAATGAACACTAGGTATAACTGGTCACAACGAAAACACTCTTAGATTAGACATTAATTCCAACTTCAACACAGTTAACTTAACACAGTTATTGATGATACAAATAAATTCACAGAGATAGTCGTGAATTGAAGTTTTTTTATTACTAAGTTCTTTAGGTTTCATAAAATGTCAATGAAAAGAAACGAAATCTTCCCATATGATTTCACTATTACATGAGAGCTCCAAAAGCACTGTCATTTGAAGTAAGTACTTTAATTTAAGTAAGTACAAATTTTATTTCTAAGCGGTAGTCTTTATTATTTGTATGACACAATTTAACTAAACAACTGGTTACCACTAAATAATTCCTTAAAACTCAAAAAATTCTGTTTTTGTAGTATATCGCAATTTTGTAAAGTCATTATAATACAGAAAAATAAACTTTATCGACTTGCACAACAAAAACGTACACTACAAAATAACCTTAATTATGAGGGCGTATTTTTATGTTATCTACCTAGCCATGAAAAAAGCACATTTTTCTACATAACTCTCTTCAACACTAATACACTTATTCCATCTTTTTTGCAATTGCCCCATACCCTTAGAAAAAAATTCCTTTGGTAACCCTGCAAAATATTCTTCAACAGCTTCTTTGAGTTCTTCATCAGAAGCAAAACGCTTTCCCCTGAGATTATTTTTTAAATTTTTGAATAAATAGAAGTCTGACGGAGCTAGGTCAGAGCTATAAGGTGGATGCCTTAACTCTATAAACCCACAGTCATTGATTATCTGCTGCATTTGGTTTGCCTTATGAACCCGACAATTGTCATGCAGCAACAACTTTTTTTGTGGATAAGAATGCGGGCGTTTTTCCTCCAGAGCGGTTTTTAAATTTTTAATTGTGTTTCTGTAGGCGTCTCCATTTATGGTAGACCCCCTCGGCATATATTCAATTAGCAAAACGCCTTCAGCATCCCAGAAAACAGTTGCCATCAGTTTTTTCCAGAAAATTGTGTTTTGGCCTTTTTTGTTGGTGGAGAGCCCTATTTCTTGTTTAGTAGGAGGGTCCCAGTGATGTACCCAAGTCTCATCCCCGGTGATAATTCGAGAAAAAAAATGTTTGTCCCTCTCCAACTCGGCCAAATTTTCTTGGGAAACTTCTTTTCTGCACAGTTTTTGTTCAGGTGTAAGTAATCTGGCAATCCACCGTGCAGACACCTTCTTCATACCCAAATCGTAATGCAAAATTTTGAGGACACTTGTTTCGGATATACTGACTTCATTGGCAATGACAGAAATCTTTACACGCCGATCTTGCAGTACCAAATTTTCGATTTTTCGCACAATGTCTTCAGTTCGAGCTTTAACGGGTCGTCCGGACTGTGGGTCATCATTGATTGATTCTCGACCCCATCGAAAAAGTTTAGACCAAAATTTTACTTGAAAATAAGATGGTGCATCTTCCCCATACACTGAAACCATTCTTTCATGAATTGCTTTTGGACCATTGCTTTCTTTTGTCAGGAACTTTATTACGCTGCGATGTTCAACCTTAATTTCACTCATTTTATCAACAAATAGACCGTCTCAAATCTCTATAAACGGCACAAACTAAACACAACTTCTAACATGTACACGTGTACTTCTAATAGTGACAGCAATTTTTTAATAATTTGTTTGACATCGTCACTTTTTTGTTTCATGGCTAGGTAGATAACATAAAAATACGCCCTCGTACCAGAACACTGCAAACTTTTATCCTTGTTTCATAAACTTGTTGAATATAACATTCAGTGATAGAGAAACACAATTTCTTAACAAAGGTTTCAAATTTTGAAACTATACTTAAGAAAGATTATAATAACTATGCAAAATTCCAAATTTAGAATTTGTTGAAAAAGATGTCTTTGAAACAGGACAAAATGTACAACAAAACCTCTAACAAATCACTTCTTCAATCTATCAAGCACAAAATTACTGAAAACAATCTAATTTCTGGTAAGGTTCAAGTGTACCCAAAAAACGTGTTTTGTATTAATGAAAATAAATACGTAATATAATGATGTGATAACTTTGGTTTTAAATTAATACTGTAGGAATGTTAAAAATTTGCTTACCTAACTTGTTTTGGATTTTTTTTTATTAAATTGTTTCACATGTTTTACGTAAAAAATTAATTTTAGAGAAACTGTACATTCAAAGTTAACCAAAGTAATACCACTTAAGTTTTATAGTATTTGAACTATTTTCCCAAAATCTTAAGAAAACCGTTTGTCTAGCGAATAAATCCGCATCTCTCTATAAAATTAACAGCATGTTTAAGCACCATGGACACCAATTCTAATCTTTTCTCACCGATTAGAACTAGACAAAGCTATTGTTAAATAAATAATAATAACAATAAATAGTCTATCCTTGTTGATCTTAAACACAACTTTAATTAGAGACACTCGTAGTCGAGGCTTGAATACGGGCCTTTAAAATTTGGTTTCTCTATGTTTATAACATTTTAGCTTGTTTTGACAGTTCTTTTGAGGATATTAATGTTTAATGTTAATTTTTTAATTCTTGTTAATAGTATCCACCAAAACCTACATTTTACATTAGAAACAGAACAAAACAGGTTCTATTAACTTTCTAGACTTATTCTAGCGTTATTGGCGCATAATAGCGTCAAAATATAGCTCACGTTCTTCATTCAGGTTTCTTTTAATAATGGTTTTTTTAGCAATATAACGTTTGATGTCGATAGCCTAAACTGTTAAGGTAGTGTGGATCATAGTTTTTAAGGAGTAGATATCTAAAGTAAATTTTACAATCGTAGTCGAACATCGCCAATTTTGTAGAATTAACGTTTTCTAAAATATAACCAAACTAAACATAATACAGTCATTATAACACTATTTAATAGCAAAATCTATGACAATGAATAAATGTTTTTCCTTACTTATTTAGTGATAGAAATAAAATAGATGTACACGGTGCGGAAATTTAAATATGGCAGCACGAAAATCAGTCATTTTTAGTTGAACGCTTTCTGCACCAGGAAGCGTTGGTTGGTAATATTCGCGGGACATTTAAAAGTAATATAACTTTCCTAATCTTTTAACTATTATTTAATAAATTCCCGAAGTCAATGTTGTTTTTCTTTAGTTAAGACCATGTGACGGTTAATTTTTGAATAAACTATTTCACTCCTAATTAGTCCTGATTAATTTCTTAAAACGAATATATATTTTCAATATTTTAATATAGTAATACTTTTTCTTAAAACGTGCAAGAACAACTAATATTTTTAAAGATATTTAGCAGTTTTATATTCCTCTTTTTGATTTCAACTACCTTAAATTATTCCTTGGCATTTAAAAATTAAAAATCTCAGTTAAACTTAAAATATTTTGAAAGTTCACGCATGTCTGGCAACACTGTGAGCAGAGAACTGCAATGCGATCAAATAATGTTTCTATTTACATTTTCAAATTTTAGTTTTAAAGAAATTAATTTCGTTTTGCGGACCGTAGCGCTATCTTTAGGTGTTTATATTAAAACAAATTATTAACACTGGCGGCGATAACGCGCCCTTAACTATCAAGATTAACGCGCACAATCTATTTGAATTTTCCATATACAGAAAAGCAACACATTCAGACATAACAATCCTTAAATTATTAAGTACAAACATTGTGTTTTCATTCATGTGTCTCGGTATTCGGCGAGACAGCCAGCGCTACCTAGCGCTGGTTGACCCAAACCCTATTGAACTACGCGATGTAAGAGAGGTGAGGATCCGAGCTTGAATTCTTTTTTCGTATTTCAACAAAAGCAACAAGTTACTAAAGCTTACCCATTAGGGAAAACAGTTGGCACCTAGTACCAAATGAATCCTGTTACCACAAAGCACATAAACTAATAGCCTACAAATCCTAATTACATAGAGCTTTAACTATTCCCCTAACACAGACAGATTTTAGCAAAGGGATATCAACCATTAAACAATTACCACATGTAAATCATTATAATCCGAACATGATTGACACTTTAGTTAAACAAACAGACTATAGGTTAGCTATAAAAACAATATATCCCATTGACAATCAAACAAAAGACACAAATTACATATCTATAGCATATTTTGACAAAATATCTGAAAAAGTTGCACATCTTCTAGAAAAAAAACAATTATAAAATAGCCTTTAAAACCAACACCAACACTTTTTCATGTTTATTTAATGCTAAAGACAAAACACAACCAAATTGATCTTTTTGTAGTTCGATATATATTGGGCAAACACTTCGAAATTTTGACATAAGATATAAAGAACAAGTCCGCTGTTACAAAAATAAACATCCTAAAAAAATCTAATTATGCCAAACACCTTTTAGAACAAAATCACACAATCACTCCTCAAAATAATATTAAATTCCTATATTTTTGAAATAACAAACGCAAATTAGACATTTTAGAATCCTTCTGAGATATCCAAACACAAACTCAGGGGACCTTTAATGAATGAACAAATTGAGCTCAGTAATTATCCAGTACTGGCAGTGTTAGATATTTAATTCTGATTATTTTTATCTTTTTATTTAGTTACCTACTTTTTGTATTTACCTTATCGACGTGTTTGTTTATATTTCTAATACATATTTCTAATGACAGCTTAGCAGTCGAAACAATATTCTCAGGTTATAATTTAATAAAATCGTGAAACCTTTTATTAATCCTTATTTCATTATAACTGTTTTCTTTTACTGTATTTTCAGTCTTAAATGACTTCAAACGAAAACTAAATACTTCTGTAACACTAACTATAAACCACAATATTTTGCAACTTAATTCTGCGTGAATTCATAAATTTCGGTAAGTAAAATTCTAACCCTAGAATTCTACAAAATCTCGTTCGACAAATTATTTCAGAGTAACTTGAGGGGATTCTAATTCTTGTCATTATTATTTTCTTACGGTGGGAACAATTTAAAATGCACCTATCAGGAATAAAATGTTATTATTCTCCAATTGAAGAAGTGAGAAATCGACCCATGCTTTTAAAAGGTATTGAAGCACGTGAAAACTTGCCAAAAGTAATAAATTTGCTTTTTCATGCGGGTTTGAATATCATAAAATGCTCGATTTTCTTATCGTAATGTTTTTATAAACAAAGCTTAATGGTTTTTCTAACTTAAACAAAAAGATTCTAAACGAACAAGAGAATATTTGAGTTGTCCCAGACTCATAAATTAGCATGAATAGCTTTTTTACGTGCTTTTAAACTAAAAATAAGCTATAAATATCTGTATTACTTGACAATACTTTCATGAATTTTCGTCTACAAACTGATTCTTAATCGTAAGGAATGATATAAATGCTAGACCAATTCAAGCTGTTTACATCTTCGAAAATCTTATTGGGGTACAACAGTCACTTAATACATGATGGGAAAATATTCTAGCGTGGACGAAATACTAGAGAAATACGAGAAGCTAAGTTTCTTAAGATATGTATTCACATCAATGCCCTTTAAAAAAAACGTGATTCCCCGGGATAGCCTTGCTGGGAACATCCGCGTAGATCTTGTCCATAAAATGCAAGAAATCAATGTTGTTCAACGCTATAACATTTTTTAATTATTTTCGAAAATATTTTTTAATTTTATTTTTTAAATCAATTGCTTTATCTCCTTTCAGTCATCCACACAAACAATACTTCTTTATAGTAAGTTAATTTTAAGTGTTTTATGGGATAATAAGTTTTAAAGTGGTTTTTAATTAAAAAATAGTCATTTTTTTCAGAAAAAAAAGAATAAACCCTCACAAATAAGCAACACTAGAAAATATGCCCTCAACTTATTATATCCGAATATATCTACAGATTTATATCCGAAATGAGGAGAATTCCAAAAGTTCTCAAATAGCCTCAAAATGCTAAAAATGCTTGTACGTTTCCAGAAACTGTTTTATAATTTATTATTTGCAGATTCCGCCTGTTAGTGCCTGAGTAATGCCTTAAAAAGTAATATAAATAGTAGAGTAGAAATAAAAAACTAAAAATATTAAATTCATTATATTAGAAACTAAGAAAATACTGCTCAAACTGTACAAACATTTGTCAGCATGTGTACAAATAAGATAAAAGAAATTTAGAATTTACAAAAACTATTTAAGTTGTGGTACCCAACTTCATGATCGATACTTCAACTGTTTAAGTTAAAAATTGTTTATTTGTTAACTTGCGTTGTTTCTTAAAAAACAAAGCCTTGTCATCGGGGCAATCAAACCCGTGATCTTTGGTATGTAGAAAGGAACGGTGCCAAAATCGTATGGGGCCCTTTCAGAGGACGCCATCAAACTATCAGTCTCTCCTTCCCTACCATTAACCCTCCCTTCCGCGGGAGTAATAAGAATTGGATCTAGAGCTACCTAGACGTTGAAGACTTTTCTAAAATTCCAAATTCTTTATAGAATGATGCAGGTTTTCCCGTAGTAATTCTGCAAAATTTGAAAATAACAATTTTGACAACTTTTTTAATTAATCACTTTAAATTCAAGTCAGCTACATCGAATAAAAATTAAGTCCCACTTGCTGCTTTTATCAACAGGTGCGGACATAGGGCGGTCCGTCAAAATTAACAAAAATCTAAACAACTCGCGTGCATATTTTGAATAAGTCGCGTATCATTTAATCGATCGATCGCGATGGTAATGCGAGAACCTAACTGAGGTATCCTAACAATCATTGTGGGGGCGCAATCTGGAGATCGTGCACCACTAAGAAAAATAGGAAATGGTTAGGGCCGCCCTTGCTCAGGAACACCTGACAGATGCGAGTAACATCTGTACAGGTCACTGTACATTTTACCTGAGTGTGCGGTTTAAAATACTTAGATTCGATGACAAAAAATAATTATTTACATATACAAAGTGGTCAAAATAGATTCGCAAATTTTAATCACCATGTATTCAATTTTTCGTCATATAATCGAATATTATCACGTACAACAAAACTGTTGAAACGCGAGCAAAACGGCATACAGGAAAAGTTAAGATAAGGACGTGTTAGTCGTCTTGCTCGATCTTCAACTATTTCAACCAATGAATTAGTCAAAATTAAGAATAAAATGCCTTTTCAAATATCACTGGCGCCCAGGCCGTTCACGATAACCCTTAAATATGATAAGTCGGTGAAGTTAGCACTTTGAGGAGAATACATAAATTTGATATCTCACAAGATTTTGAGAAACTCTGTGTATATTGCTACCAATTTTAAATTATGCAAATTTTAGACATTCACATAACCCTCTACTATCAAAATTTTAAAAATACAACGCCCTATTCACCTTAAAAACAATTTTTTTTCATATCTTGATAAGCAACAATTTGTGTTGCCGGGTTTTTAAATACTCACAAACATTTACACAGTACGTGTGAGTATTGGGTCCATATGAAGTGGTCCAAAAAACATTTAAAAGGTTGCTTAGCTATTTTTAAAATGTACCATATTTTGTATACATGGTTCTCTATATTATGACAATGCAGAAATAACTTTATTTATTTTTTAAATAATTTCTGCAGCCATGGCAGCCATTTTTGTTTCACTCGTATAGGCGGTTTTTGCAATTTCGGAGGTTTACATAAACTCAATTATCTCAGATTCTATTTATCCCAGGATATTCAAACAAAAACCAATCTTTTTAGCAAGGAAGATGCTAAGATTTTAGTCCAGTACATTTTGACCTAGAATTAAACGTAAGGTAGAAATTTAATCTCGTACTAGGAGATTAAAAAGTATTAAAAGTCAGTTTTAAAAAAATATTTTTTCCAAAAAGGCAAAAAGTTAAGCTGCCTGCAATTTTTTTGTTTTTAAGGTCTTTATAAAAAGTAAACATTGGCCAAGTTTCAGACTTGAGACGTAAACCCTTCTTCTTGTAAAATTGCATGTATTTGCCAATTTTTATGTTTTTTTCACATATTCGAAGTCCATTATCTCCAATGGGTATGTAAAATTCAGAAATTGTTCTTAATTCAAGTCTTATGTGAGTGGAGTTGGCTGTAAAAATGTGAATAATAAATGGAACAACAACATTATTTTACACTTTATATCAGTAAAAGAAATTACATTTATTGGTTTCAAATCATATAATTTCTAAAAGATGTAGCCTTTCTAGAAGTATTGTTCGGATTTAATTACCAGAATCATCATTGATGGTTGTTGAGCAGCTGCGAAATTTCATCTCACATTTTTTGTGTATTGTTCTAGTTGCGACCTCTGGCTGTACAGTCAACTCTACTGGCATAGACTTCCTTAATATGCTGTGCATAGGCACCCAAGCTTCATTTCTTGAGCTCAGCTTGAAAGAAGTTCTAGGTCCAGAAAGTTAATAAAAAAAGGATTTTAAAGAAGTCGACACTCATATATTTGTACAAGTAATAATGTCTTCGTTTTGCAATCACTGAAACGCAGCTCTTGATGTTAAGACTTTTAATATTTCTCTGACTTGGAGGTTTTGAAACAACTAACTTCGTTTTCAGAAATAGGTACTATACGGTGGAATTATCGCGTACCAGTGGCGTGCGGTGAGAATTTAGGCTAGGGAAGCAACCACGATTTTAATTTTAATATACTTTAGTACAGGCGCGGATTCCCGGGGGGGTGGGGGGAAATCCCCCCAAATTTAGAAATAAGTATACATAGAATAGAAACAAATAATGTTTGTTTAATTATTATTTATTAAAACAATTATTTTTACAAAAATTTCCCCCTCAAGATAATTATCTATATCCGCCCCTGCTAGGTACAATAAAAAACAGTGTTATAATTATTAAGCTTAAAAGTTTTTCAAAGAAGAACTTTTACACTTTATAAATTATTCTTTATTTTAAGAAACTACTACTATGTATTTATCATGCAACTCGATTTTCCGGTCTTTTTAGCAAAATATCGGTGCAGGTTTTAAGCTTTGTTGTTAAATTTGAAAGTTCTGGTTTTGATCTGCCTTGCTCAGTAATTTGTAATTTCTCTCCAAAACTGTATGGAGAAAATTCTTTATTAATAATTTACAAACTGAACAAAAAATAGTCCCGATTCGGATGTATCGGAAGTACTCGAATCTTCCACCGAAGCAGCTGAATTTGCAGTCATAACGATAATGCAATTTTAAATTTGCATACAGAACAAACTAAATAGAATTATTTGTCTTTAAAAAAATTCCAACTTATATAAATTGAAATAATAAAATGTGACAAAATACAGTCTCATTCGCAGAGTTACATTATTGAAGTAACATTAAATTTAACAAACACTAAATCGAACAAATAACCAAATTATAATAAATAAACATTTGGGCAAGAAGCACACTAAAAATAACGACCAAACAATGTTAACCGCAGCGTCTGTATGACCACGCCCGCTTATCAAGGCCAGGAGAAGGGCAGTTATAAGCAACGAAATCAGTGCTTATATGCAGCGTATGTAACACATTTGAATCAGTATTTCCTTTCCGTGCAAGTTTAATGAGCCTAATTTAAAATAGTACTCTAAATAATTATACTTTTTGCTGTACGGATTTGATATTGATCTTTAATTTAAATAAACGATAACCATAATTTTATAAAAATATTTTTGTTAGCATTGTTTTTTATTTTTAATAAATTCTCAAGGGAAGCATTGCTTCCATTGCTTCCATGGACCGCACGCCACTGTCGCGTGCCTTCACCACACAAACAGCTTCGACCATGCACAGTTGGTAAAGTACTGACAACACCATTATGATCTTACCATGTTAATATCACGAGCACTTTTCGGGATTACTAAGCACTAAGCTTTTTCGTAAAGTGCTCGAAATACTAAGCACTATGCAACGATTTTAAAACGTGCTTATAAGCACTGGTACTTTAGAGCACAAAAGTGCTTCGAGCACTTAGATGACCACTAAGCAAGGTGCTTTGAGACAGCTTTGCCTATGTGGATAAATCGGTACTGCATGCTGTGCAAAAAAGTTTCACGCTTCATTTTAATATAAGTATGTAAAGCTATTCGAAACGATTTAATAACATATGTTATTGGTGTACTCTATAAAGGATATTCGCAGAAGATTTATGAACAGGATGCAAATTAATATATATGACCTACCATTAAGTGTAGTCGGGTGTAAATGGTAATGGATACATTCAAATTAATACATCTAAGTTAAGTATATTAAAATTCCATGATAATGAGCTTGTAAATACACAATTTAATATTTATGTATTCATCTTAACCTTCTATTTCATTTCTTATTGAACACCAATAGAAATTATTGATGTATGAATTATTGCATGTACTGTGAAATTAGTTATGTATGCGTTTAATTTCATTTAATACTCCAATATAAACAAAGTTACTGCTTGCACATTTCACTATAACCCATTGCTGTATACTCCATTACAAAAAGTCTAACATTGACTGTTGCTATCTACTTGTAAAGCATTCAAACCCCTTAAACTACACTTTCTTTCCTTTTGCTAGGAGCGTAAGTTCCAATAAAAACCTATTTTATTAGATTTACCAGATTTTTTTCTAAACCCCTTTAGTTTTCAAGCACTGAAACAGACTTTTTCTAAACCCTTATAACACTCAATACTAAAACATTTTAAATATTTTTATTTGTATGCTAATCTTCTCAGCAAATCTTAGTCTATACTGACAAATTTATACGTTTAAACTCCTTACACTATTTACCAATTTATATAAATTACATTCTTAAATAATTGAACGCTATCTAAAGCGGAAACGTATTGACTTCAATATCGTTAGTGCTTTATTTCTAGCTTCGACTAGGTTTCAATTTTGAAAGGAAATGAATTGGTTGGCTTATTGAAACGCTCTCTAATAAGGAGGAAAATCGTAATGCCTTTTCGGTTTACCTCCGCTGCGCGTCAATTCTTGAATACAAACACTAATGTTTGAATATGACGTGATAAATTTGTCTTATTCCATTTTTGGTTATATTCTACCGTCTTACCAACGCGAATCTATTATTTTCAGACTTCATTGTATTACTTTTACATACATAAACTAAGTCACACAAAGGGTAATCTGGATGATATATCAAATATTTAACGCCAAAGTGAAGGTGAGTTTAAAGGAAGCCGAGAAGCTTAAAGCGAATTAATAAACCACCGTGAATGATGATAACTAAGATAAGTTTGATGAGAGTGTATTTTCACATATGGTTATATTGTTATGCATGTTTATTCCCAGAAAAACATTTTTAATGAAGTTACTAGAATGTTGTAATCAATACATTACTCTGTAGCAGAATTTTGTTTTTAAGTATTTATATCATCGAACAGAAAGCTTATACAGATATATCATTACGTGCTATACATAAATATTCTAGGCCTAAATCTAAACGATACGATTGGGAGTTCAACATGTAATGATTTCTTACTTCTTCTCTTGCAAGTTGTGCTCTTTTGCAGAACATTGACATTTCCCTTCTACTTGTGCTGTGCGTATTTAGTGTTACAAATACACAGGGTACCTGCAGGTTAAGGTGGACTCCGAACCACCCCAAGTACATAGTACTTGGATTTTTTTAATTTCCTGGGCAAAGTATACCACGATGGTTTGCCATTGCCTTCCAAGGGAGAAACGATTTTTAAAAATCCGGTGATATATCGGCCGGGGTTCGAACCAGGGTTCCTTGGACGTTAGCCTCGCACGAAAATAATCGAGCCACAAATTGCTCTCTACAATCCACAATCGATTTCTTACTAACTTAATTAAAAACCAATAGAATGAATCTATTTGCTGAGACACTAAGATAGAATAAACATCAGACCTTAATATTGTTTCAGTTTATTCTTGATTAAAGTCCACCAGAAGACCTCATGGAGCTCTTGTACAGGCAGAAATAATCTATTACTTGAATTATCACTTCCTATTTAAATACTTGACATTTAATATTAAAGAAATTCATGACTTACAAATTACTATGCTAAAATATTTTACATAATAATTAATAAACAAGAGTACCTATGTACCAAAAAGGAAAGTGTTTGAGGTACAGCCTGTTTCTCACAAACCTGTTAAAGGACGTTGCGAAAACTGCTTTAAACTACTAGAAATAGAAGCATTTTTAAAAACAGCACACTTCACTATCCTATAATATTCGTAATTTTAGTAACTGAATAAATAATTGATTTGAATAATATATAGCAATTTGTTCCATCTAGAATGCGTGTATGAGAAGTTCCATTAAATTCACTAATTCAAATTCGGGACACTGCTCCCATGTGGTAGGTATGTCGTAAGATCCTCTTAATGTACGGAGAAATTATGCTCCCTCAATTTTGCATCTTGTGCTCGACGACCCTGGTAAATAATAATCAGTCTGTAGTGAAGATTATTATCAATCTGGAGCTTCCCTGGGCAGCAACCTAGGACCCAAACTATATATTGTATATACCTCAGACTTGCCAACTTCGCCGATTCATCAAGACCTAGCAGTAGCATACCAACTACTTCAAGAGTACCTACTTAAATTAATTACAGATCTGGCTTAATACATGGCGCGTCAAAATAAATAGCTCTAAATCCGTCCATGCATCCTTACAAATACCACAAGCCAATACAGCCAAATATCTTGGTCTGCACTTAGATAGAAAGTTGACATGGAAAGAATTCGATTTGAAATTTCGTAACATGCCGTGGCTTCTCGGAAGAAATTCACAGCTATCTATAGAGATTAAGATTATCTTGTATAAAATATCGTCAAACCAGTGTGGACTTACGAGGTTCAATTATGGGGAATGGTCTATAACTCAAGTATCAATATGCTAAAGCGATTGTAATCAATAGTGCTTGTTGGTACGTGCCGAACAATGTTATTATCAGTGACCTCGGAATAGACTCCATTTGCGAACCAATACATACTGTAATCATATTAGATTATTTGGATAGTCAAATCAATGATTTAATAGTCAAAATGAGAAACTAACTAACTTGAAAGATAGCTTAATCCATTTAATATAAATATGAGAAGTATACACAAACAATTTTCAATAAATTTACTATCATAAATAAATAAGTTCAGTTTAATCATTAACGTGAAGACTATACATTCTTATGCATTTTGAAGAAAACAGGGTGATCTCACAGGTGACTATTCCTGAAAAAAATTGTAAAAACATTGTAAATAAATTAGTTATTTTAAAGAATATTTTATCCTTGAAAGTTAAAACACGACCAATCTTAACAAGCGACAACCTAAGTCTTAATTGTTTAAACTACATTAATCAGTATAATGAGACAGTTTGTCACGGTTTCATAATTGCAAGACTGGGTGTTGATAAGGACAAGAAAGATAGAAAAAAGTAAATGCTTTCCAAGAATAAAGTTGCCAAGGAGGATAATAAATATAAATGGGGTAGAAAAATTTGAAATTGGTAAAAGCAAAGAATCTAACAATTTTTTTAAAGAGTTTATGAGGAGTTAAAAGTATATAAATGTGTATGAAATAACTTTGTATAAAAGACAAGACAGATGTTGGAGACATGTAAATGGTTGCTATATGCAATAATGTTTAATAGTGATTTAATACACTTAATACAACAGGCTGTAAGGTTGGTGATTGAAAAAGTACATAAAAGTGGATGGAAACTCTCTAGTAACAAACTGACCTGAGATTTTTCAAGATTTTACGCAACAAGACATTTTTTATTATACACAACCAACACAAGACAAAAATGAATAATAAAACTTTTTAGGATATGTGAATAATCCGCATGAAAACCACGTGGTAATCAACAAAACGCAGCTCTCTCTGTTAGTTGTTCAATGGTTCTTTATCACAAGTGTGTAAAAATGGCTGCCCCCATGAATTCCTTTCGAATTTGCATGCGCAAACGTTCATACTCATTCTATATTAGGTTAGGTTAGAGGAGACTCCCAAGCGGAGGTGGACCCCGATGGATGAGCACGTAAATAGCTTCAGCACCCGCCTATAGAGCTAGGAGAGTGTGCATACCAATCCGCACTCCTAACAGTAAGTGACGGGCTAATTAAGAGTAGCTTAGTTCCTCGCTCAAAAGAACGCCATGCAAGATGCAAGGCCATTAGGCTAACTGGAGGTACGTCACGGAAATTTTGCAATACGGAGAAATGCTTATTTGCGTTATATTGCGCATATCTATTGTTAAATTATTTTGTCGCTATCTGCCGATAAAGAATAGAAGGATGTCACTTTTAAATTGCTAATTTTGTAGAAAGGCGCCTTTTGATCGAATCGGTGTCATTCGTCAAATTTGGTAACCCTCGTCAATCTTGTACCAATATCATCCCTATCTATTAAAGCATTAAACTAGCATAAGTACTTGTACTATAAGTACATCTATATACTTAGAACACGTATCAAAATTATGATTTTCTATACAGAGTGATTCCTAATTAGTAAATCAAATAGAAATAGTAGATTCCTCATGCAAATAGAAAACCAAAAAGCTTAACTTACCTCTATACCAAGTTGTATCCCTGAGGATTTACAGCTCGTCAAAGTCTGCGATAAAATTTAGAAAAAATATTTCGGAAGGTGTATGACTTACAAGTTCCAATTTCGTGCAAAATTCAGGAACATATTGACCCATAATTGATATGAACCTATTTCCTATAAATATAGGTAAGCTAGACACTTTTTTGTCTTCTTTTCGCATGAGGAATCTATCATTATCGTTTGATTTACTAATTATGAATCACCCTGTATTTATTAATCATAACGAATTTAAGAATTTAGTGGTAAAGGAACCATAATATTGCGACCTTATAATGGTTTACCCGGTATCTTAGTTATTTTAAAATGGTTGGTATTATCATCATTCCTCAGCTGGTACTATCTCGATATATGTATGTGTAAATGTAGTCCGATAAACATTTTGCTAGTTAGATAGTCACGAACTGGTTGAGAACAAGTTGTTTTAGTTACTAAATAAAATGTAACTACATTGCTGCGTCAAACACTTGTAGTAAAACTGAAATTTATAGACTTAGTGATACGAGTAGATTTCTAAAAAAGGTAATTCATTGTTTACTTATTTTTAGCATTCAATACTAATTTATGGTCTTTAAAATTTTAGGAAAAAAATGAACGTTTCCATAAAATCGGCGGAATGCCCTGTGTGCTTCCAGATTTTTTCTTCACTAATCTACCAATGTAGTGTGGGTCATTCTTTCTGCAGTAAATGTACCGAACGTCTTGCAAGATGTGCTCTCTGCCAAGCACCAATGAGCCGTCGAAGAAATTTCGCTCTAGAAGGCGCACTCGCAAAGTTTAAAACTGCGTGTGCCAAAATGTGTCCGTTTCAACCTGAGTGTAACTTTGACACCAGTATCATTAGCACAAATGAGTTGTTGGCCCATTTGGACAGCAATTATAACGAGCATATTATGGTATGCAATAGAGAATTCTGTGTTAAAATAAGAAATATAAATTTAAATACTGCTGTGCAATATTCATATAAGGTGATTAAATCTAATACAAATATTTTCAAATTTTGCCTTAAAATAAAAAAAAACTGAGAAGTCAATGTATCTTGCTGTCTAAATGGTTAATTTTACAGATAGTTTTTCATATCAGTTTGCAGTAGACCAAAACAAGAAACCATTATGTGGTAATGGTTTCCAGCATTACCGATATTAAAAACGCCTTTAAATCGAAGAGCTCTTATGTTGAGAATCCAAAGCAGTTCTTTATGTCAGGAAACTGCTTCAAACTATGGATGTCTAATTTTTAAATTGTTACCATAATTTTTATCTACTTGATGTTTTATTTGTATTTTAACTAATAAAGTGTATTTTAATAAATTAACAATCAATAAAGTCTGAGCATGAGAATTAAATGAGCCTATATTTAAAAATTTCATCATATACAGGGTGTCCATTTAGCGCATAATTATTTGATATCTTCTAAACTACTAATGGTCGTGAAAAGCTTTTAATACAAAAGTTTCTTAGTAATTAAAGATGCGTTGTTTAAAAATATTTACAACTATACAGTGTGTTTCAGAGACACGGGACAAATAAAGATACAGTCTTTTAAACGGGACACCCTGTATATTCTAGTTGGAATTAATTCTCCTATTAGTAGTTTATTCAACACAAAGGTTTCTTTTTAATCAGCTGCGATAATGCCAATTTATTATTTCTTTACTTAAATGTTTGAGTTTTGTAAGGTGGCAACAAAGTTTATTCATTTATTTGAATTTTAAAAATATTTTTTGCAGACAGTAAGTAGTACCGGGATTCTACAAACACAACGCCGATATTTGCTTATGTACAGTATGCTCAAATTCTAATTTCAAATATTGATAACATTAAATAGAATTACTTAAATGAAACACTCTGATGGCTGGTTTCACAAAGCTTGATTAAACTCTGATTAACTTAATTGTGATTAAATTTGAAATCTAGAAATAAGGATAAAATTCAAGGTGTGTTAAATCTCAGCCAATGAAATTTCTGAATTTTGAATATAATGACAATTAAGTTAATGAGAACTTAGTCAAGCTTTGTGAAACGGCCATGAATGTTTTAGCGAAAATAAATACTTCCACTAGAACATTATCCAATTCTAAGATGTTTCCTTCATCTGCCGCGACGTTGCCAAATTATGAATTTTCTTCTTAAAATTTATTATTTTTGCAAGAATTGCGACAATTTGTTAGTACATCACAATTAATTGCAATCTGCAATCTTTCACAACTCTCGAGAACTACTGCGATATCTTGTATTTCATAGTACTTCATGGTAGTATAAAATTCTGAATTTATTCCTAATCCTAATTTTAATTAAAAAGATTCTTACAATATGTTTCAGGAGGAAGTGACGAAAACCCTTAGGTCATGTGAATATACACTCGGAAATTCCAACTAAAAAGATACCCTCAAAAAATATGCTTCGAAAGACTAAAAGAAAGATTTGACTGCACAGATAGTGTTGAATATGAAAGGACCAGGAAAGGAATTGCCAGGAAAATAAACAGAAACCTAGTTATGAAATATCATCAGTAACATAGTAGGTATAATTCCTTATTATTTAGTTGGGTCTTATTGAGCGGTAGTTAAGGAAGATATGTGGTTTCAGTTAGATGGTGCTACTACACATTTCTATAGAGACATGGGGCCGTTTTGATCAAGTTTTGAGACATATTAAATAGCCGAGGAAGTCCAATTAACGGGTCTGTTAGATCTCCCCATTTGACCAGTATGAACTTCTTTTAAGGGTTACGTAAAATTTCTAGTATGCCGCTCAGCGGCTATGAGCAGCGTGTAGTAGCCTGCTCCGCCAGAGTTTTTTGAATGATTACATCAGGTCAACATTAGTTTCTAAAGACCTATCTTTATAAAAGTGAAAGGTGTTGTCATCGTACAACTGAAGCTACACCTAAAAGAAAATCATTGCAATAAAGTTATCACAGGGGGGTTCGAAATGTAATTGATAAAGTTGTATTCAAAGGTGTGTTAAAAGACAATGATTAAGAAAACATCTTACATAGTTAAAAGGTTATATTTATAAAAGGGAACAAGTATCATTTATAAAAGCTCAAGTGTGTAAACAGAAGAAAGTGATTTACAAATATAAATTGTTAAGTTGCTGTTGGCTAATTCATCCTAGAATCTATAAAAAATTATCATTAAAAAATTATCCTTTCATTATATTTAGTAAAAGTTTTACCTGCTCATATAATACAGAGGGTTAACCTCAGTCAAGGTTGACATATCTTATAAATTTCTCAAAACAAAATTCCCATCGTGTCAAACTGTTAGTTAATACAATAAGCATATCAGGATATCCAATTCTCAAACGCGCACATGAAGAAAAATCTCCAGCAGAAAACCCCGCTTTGAAATTTTTCAAATCAATAATAACAATCAAACAACTGAGCATAGCGTTAACATTTATGTAAATTTGATGCACAACGTGTAAGGTAATTTAAGCCTACATCATTACAATACATTCATCAGTGTGAGATATCGCGACAGGATTAGTGCACACCCAAATATACTTGCTGAATTTCTGTTTGACTAAGACGACAATCTACGACGCGACCGTCGCGACCGACGGTTCAAACGATTTAAACTTTATTACTTACCTGACTTGTATTGTTAAAGTGACGTTTTGTATATTTTAGGTAAAGGTTTTAAAACTGGTAAAACCGAAACATTATTTTAACAAATAGGTATGATGGCAAAAACATAAATTATTCAATTGCAAAATTTGTTAAAAAAATTACAAACTTTTTTCTTATATACATATATATGACTTCAGATAAATCATGAATTCAGCAATGAAACTGCTCCATGTGCTGGTAGTGGTGGTGCTAAGAGAGTATTGATGCTCCACTGGAATTATACTAGTTGATATCTCGACATACTGCTTCTTAAATAGGTATCCTGTAGTAGGCTTTCTTGAGATCCAATTTTGATCTGTGGATAAACATAGTACCCAGCTAGCTTGTAGTTAAAGTTGTGTGTGAAGCGCGATTCATTGTTGGTCGAGACAGCGACAGCGTTAAGTTGATCGTAGTCCTTATAAACTCGTAAGGATTCGTCATGTTCTCGTAAAGGACTCGTTTGGGCGCTCCCCGAGAACCCAATGTGATGCATAATGGTGAAGGGGGTGTGTTTTGTTGACGTGGATGATGGTTGAAGTGGGGGAGGGGGTGTGTTTTGTTGAGGTGCAATGAAGGTGTATATGGCTGCTTGTGTAGGACGATTTGTGTTAACATATTCTGTTGTAGACGAAATTGCTGTGTTTTGAGGTGCGTATGAGTTTCTCCTCGTTGTGGGGGAATGAATGGTATGAAATGATGGCTCTGATTCAGACCAAGGCTGGAGAACCGGGCTAAATGAAGAAGAGATGAAGGATGAACAAAGAAGTATATTTGAATGATTGTTTTGTGGAACTACTGTTGCTGCTGAGCAATGGGTGTTGAACGAAGTGTGGAGAGCTTGTGTAGAGTTATTTAATGAATGAGATGTAGTTGGATGATGACTGGACAAATTAGCTGGACCTGAGTCCGAGAACTTGTAAAGTTGGTGGTTGTATTTGAGGTTAAAATTTTGTTGTTTGAAAGCGGTTTTGGCGTAGGTAGTAGATACGGTCTTGCAAGTTTTTTGAAAAGCAGCATGGTCGAATGCACTTTCGGGACCGGTTGCTAAACTGCCGATCATAGAAGCAAACGTCAGCCCCCTATGTTTGTGGTCTTTCAAATGCGTGTGAACGAATAGGTGACATGAGGCGTTTAAGATTAGCGACAGTTAAATTGAAGTTTTTGTATTTGATAATGACGTTTGTAAATTGATTGAATTATTATACAATTTTGGTTTTTGTAAATTGCAAGTAGATCATCTATGCGTTCACATAATCCTCCAGTAACTGTAATTCGATTAAAAGTTTCGAAAAAACTAACTCTTTTATAAAGATTTCTGATAACTGTAGGTGAGCGCATTGTGTCAAGATTGTTTGATACAGCTCAAAAGCAGATTGGTTTAGGTTTGAATTGTACAGTAAAACGTCTATTAAGAGGCTTCATCATCTCAAAATGAAAACCTTCAATACGGAAAATGCATTTTCAGCAGGCGGATGCATTATTATAGATGTGCATTTGAGATACTAACAAATTGAGTTTCTGATTCTGTGTGACTATGTCGTTGAACTGAAAATAACGTTCTACTAAGCTAAAATATAATTCTACGTCTGTATTGAAAGTTTAAAAGTTGACTGTTGGAATATTAGACATGTTAATGACAGGTTCTACTTGTCTTGTTACTGACCTCGAGCGACTACTACGTAAGCTCATTATATGGAAAGGAAGGAAATCAAGTGTTACTTAGCTTATTTATCAATATCTTGTAACGGTAATTGGGTTCGAGCAGGATCTAAGCGAGTTCAAACATGGCGACGTATTTTGAATGGTATGCTTTTATGAGTGAATTTCTTGAATGATTGTTGCGTGTTCAATTGAAGTCGGGGTCACCACATGTAATATCTTCTGTGTTTTGGTTGGAGTAAAAGACGGTTTGTAGTTAATAAGCTTTATTCTTGTACTTTTAATGGCGAGAGAATGAATGCTTTGACTTTAGTTTATGAATATTTTTCTTGACTCTTGTTTATATTTCATTGCCTTGGACACTATAAATCATCCAAGGCACCGGTGATCATCACAGTACTTTGAATCCGTTAAAAACAACTGATAACAAACTAGAAATATAAAGTTGCCCATACACGTAAAATGTCTTTAAAGTAAGAAAATGCTCAGTTAGACGAAAATTTTAAAAAGAATCTAAGAAATGCTATTGAAGTAAGTGAAATAAAATTCTACTTAAAGTTGATTGGTTAAATGAAAAATAAAATCCGGAAAAGGAAAACCTTGCATACCAGATAAAATTGAGTATTTAGAAAGACATACAAAGAAAAATAATATAATTATATTCGGTTTGAAACTACAATTACCAAACTTTTCGATTGAGAATATTTGGAATAAATTATACAGCCCGCTTCATAGAACGCTTAATATTGAACCACTTCCCAACGTGATCATTCTGGAAAAGATGATACATAAGGAGTGAAACCATTTCATATAGACTACAAGAGTGCAGAAAATATTTTGGAATCAAAAAACTAGCTGAAAATAATATAAGTAGTGCAAACAGCAAGTAGTGAACCTTCAACATATACAATTTCGAAACAATCAAATAACTCAAAGTTTATCAAAATCTATTTAAAATAATTAATAATTAAAATAATTATTATTGACTATTATTCAATATTCAATAATTATTATTGACAGTGGGGGAGCTCAAAAAACATATTAGCTTGGAGCCTCAAAAATGGTAAATCCGCCCCTGAATATACTAATCAATTTCAAAAAACAGAATTAAATTATCCTCAACATGAGTACGATACCAAGAGGAAAATAGTATACTCAAGTTTACCCTTAAAAACAATAGGTCAAGGCTGTTATTAACCAGGATTGTACTATATTTTACCAAGTAATGTTAAAACTTCATAAAATTGTATAAGAAGCAAAATTGGTGTGAAATACTGGATCTTAGCTACTACTCGAAGTATTTTAAATGAGATCTTAATTATTTAAGATAACCTTTATTTATATCCAGTTTTGTTCTTGATAATACTTATTTCATTTTATTAATTACGAATTTACCTGAATGTGATTATCTTGATTAGATTTGCGAGTACTTCCCAATGTATGAAAAATACCCCAAATCTAACTGCACTTAAAAATTGTATTCTGGCATGTTATTCACATACAAATAGCCACAAAATTTACTAAATTTCTATAGATTAAGTGTAAATTGAATAAAAAACGTCTTAAAAATTCTTTCTGATGTAATACTTTTCCATGTACTGTTTCTAAGGCGGTGATAAAATATAATATGAATAACTGTACTACAATGAGGGCGAAGCTAACTTTAATACTACTATACATTGTTCACCCACTAGAAATAGTTAAGCCACTCCCTACAAAATTGGGCTATATTTGAATTGAATTTTTCTACTGGTCGTATTTCTAAAACCCTTATCACAAGCAAGCACATACTTGACTGTTTCGAGAGCTCCGGGTGATGCGTAGGTATGAAAGAGGTTTCCTAATTAAATTATCTAATAATTACTATTTTATAGCTTTGTCATCAATTGTTCCTGATTATAACAACAGATTAAAATAATTACAATAATCATTTATTAAAATAAAAATATTATCATTTATTTACAACAAAAAATACACTAAAATGAGATTTCCCTTGGTGGTAACGGTTGTTTAGAGGTGGTTTGGCTTTGCTGTTATTTTACGATCATTAGTGTGAGGGCAGTTTTTCGTCTGAATTGCAGTCGGATGAATTAGTATTCTGCCCTGCTAAGCGAAAAAGTCCTATCTGCAAAACATCAACTCAGAAATATACCATATCTTTTCTTAGCTCACATTAACATTCTATATATTTAGTACATTTCTATATTGCAGTTTTGCAGATAGGACTTTTTCGCTTAGCAGGGCAGTATTATATATATACAGAGTGTCCCACAATGCTGTTTACACGCAATATCTCCCTTATTTGAAAAGATAAAGAAATCAACCAAAAACTATTGTGAATGACTCAGAATGGACCTTCAGAAAACATCCTTAAACGCTGTTTGCATAGCAACGTTTAATAAATCATACCAACTTGATTAATTTTTCAAATTGCATCCTCTGTTTTTTTCACAGAAATGTATTCTTAAATGTATGCCTTACTTAATTATCTAATGTGCATTTAGGGGTTGGAAAAAATATTTTTTATAAATTAAATTTATCTTAAACTTAAAGCAAATGCTCAAAATGCCCTCCTGTGGACTCTACACGGGCTTTAAAGTGCCTCAGTACTTCCCTTGTAGACACGACTCTAATCATATTTTTTGAATAAATAATTTAGTTAGTGAATATGAAGTGTACAATTTATAAAAAATATTTTTTTAACCCCTCAATGCACATTAGATAATTAAGTAAGGCATACTACCGTATGCAGAATGAAGTGAAGAATACATTTGCGTGAAAAAAAACAGAGGGTGCAATTTGACAAATTAATCAAGTTGGCATGATCTCTTAAACGTTGCTATGCAACCAGCGTTTAAGGATATTTTCTGAAGGTCCATTTTGAGTCATTCACAAAAGTTTTTGGTTGATTACTTTATCTTTTCAAATAAGGGACATATTGCGTGTAAACAGCATTGTGGGACATCCTGTATTATAATTTTTAATGTGACAATTAGTATATTCTTTAGGATAATTTTTTGTTGGTATAACTAATAGCTTATAAAACTATACGTACACATTTTATGATTATTGCAAATGAATATGATTTAACAAAAAATTGACAGTTTATGCTTATAAACCAAAGTGTTTGCATTAGCAGGAATGCATCTTAAGTTTGTTAATAAGTATGCGAAAACAAGTCAACTGGAGGCAATAGGCTGCAAAATTTTATACAATTAATGCTACCTTATTTGACCTAATATTGTGTTTTTCCAAGAGAGTATTTTCAAGTTTTCAGGGTTACTAATCCGGTGGCTAATTAATTCTTTTATAACTAAATGTTCTGATAATTAGTTTATTTTATAATTTCTTAATCAATTTTTACTTTTTATAACAGATTAAAATAATTGTTATAACCATTTATTAAAAGAATATTGTTAGCATTTATTAAAAAAAATTGTAATGAGTGGCTTAACTATTTCTGTTGGGTGAACATTGAACAACGTATAATAAATAATATACTAATATTCTTTTGTTGGGAATTCATAAGAACTTTAATATATTAATATAAAAAACACACTTTGGCATGCTTTTCTGAATGTGAAGTATTTATCGTGTTATTGGCAAACACCAAAATTATTAATGTACATAAAACACTAAAAATATTACTTAAAGCAATAAAACTACTTATACGTAGTAAACTATAAAGGATAAACGCTGATGAACTAATATAGAAAGGGTCATAGTTTTCAAAAGAAGTATCATATATGGAACTGTGTATTTCATTTCCTCTTTTATAATGCTTCTGCCTGCTTACTGCTGAATATTTGAAAGGTATTTATGTGCTGTAAACACATATTAAATATTTTATATTCTCTGTAAGGATTTTCAATTTAAATGACGCATGTCATATTGACAACGTCATTTTTAAACAGAATATATTACTGTCAAAAATGAATTATATGTTTGGTATTTTTCAACGTTCATCTCTTTTAATATCTGCGATGAAGTTAAGAATAAAATGAACGCTTTAAAATTATTTCATTTGAAATGTGCTATCGATCGAGTTTTTTTTGTTATGGGTCCAGTTCAATGCACAGTCCTTATAATGAAAAATCACTCCCAATTCTTACTAATCCATTATAATCGATGCCGAGCGTTTAAATTTAATAAAATGAAAATGAGATTTGTTTTGCCGTGCAAAATAAATTTCTACTTAGCCTAAATGAGTTTTCGATATTTTTAAATTTTGTTTTCCCTTGCATGCTTGCCCTCATTTAAGCTGTCAGACCTTCTACTTGAGAGGGATGCTCGGTTTTTGCATTTTTACAGTTCAGCAGCTTTTAAACGAATTTGTATTACGGTTCTTTAAGGAAAGCTTATTAAAGGGTTAAACTTTTAAATAAAATACTTTTATGGAAATGTGAAACTTTCACTCATTTACTTTTATGAGGCATACGTAAAAGCAAATACAGAACTAAGATTAAGGCTTGATTACCATAAAATAACCGTCACCAGCTATTTCAAAACTAATTTTCAAGCCTGTAAGTTTTTTAAAAGCAAAATCGTTTTCGCATAATTACGTGAATGCCAAAGAAAAGCGTCCAGCAAGCGAGAATGGAAGTTTCTTTTATATTAATCGCTATGTTTTAACAAAGTAAAAGTTGGCTGTATTCAAAGAAAAAAGTTTATTCGGCTATGGATGTGCTTCCGGAAAATGTTAACGCCCTAATTTTTCCTTAGGGATTATAGAATGACATGTAATATATTTTCGTTATCTTTTCGAAATGGTCCGCCTCAAAAAATACTTTAAATAAAGTGACGCTTACTTAGTTGAAGGTGGCAATTTTTTATTGTCACAACACGTAAAATAGTCTCTGAATTTTGTATGATTTATATTTTTGTACTTAGTGTAGAAACTACCAAATTTAGCGTTTATAAACATTTACACAATAGAAAAAAAATAAATCTTCAATAATGTTAGAAGCTTATATACCGCAATGTTGAAAACTTTTGTGAAATAGAATATTTAGCAAAGTGGATGTTGCAATATCATCAGGTGAAGTAACTTAGAGTAAACATATTTCGGTTTCTACATACAGTGCTATTTATTTACTATGCAATATATTGCCATGACCTGAATGACATCAAATACAAATTTAATAATGTTCAATAACAAATAAAGAACATTTAAAGGCTACAATAGTTTTCGAAAGCATAGGGATAACAAAATTATGCTTATATAAAGTATTCATGCAATAAAAAGAACTATAGACATGCTAGAATACAAGTTTTATTTAAAGGGTTACATGCCAGATTACAGATAGAATTAACAATTTAAAACAGGATTATAAGAGTACGATTGTTCATGCATACATAACCTTACTTTTAATAAAAATGAATAAGTTTAAAAGGGAATATGAGTCAATTATGTAGTTATATAATAAAACATGCTTTAGGTAACACAGGTTACAAGTTTAGGATAGCATTTCAACTTTTTTGAATGTTCTATCTTCATTTTATATTTGAGCATTGTCGTTAGGTAACGTAGATGAGATTTCTCCATTTCCCAGGAAGCTAAGGCAATTTCTGGTAGATGTTTTACTGAAAATAGTTTAACCAAGTCATTATCTTGAAGTCTTCTATGCCACAATTAATTTACCTATCTCCATATCTGCTTATAGTCATGTTTTATGTAAGAAGAAATCGATGGAATCGTTAGTTCATGATTTTTGAAATTATTGATATTTATATGATGTTTTTCACCATTGTTTGGATTCAGCCACCGGAAGTACTGTATCCTAGACGAAGATTGCTGCAGTTTTGATCAATTTATGTTTTCATTAATCCTAGACTAGCATTAGCATCGTGTGGTCATAAACGTAATGATCAGATTTATAAGTTGAGTTTTTCTTTAGTATTTAGTTGTTATCATGGTAAACTTCATATGAATAAGTTACCTTGAGTAGTAATGTAACTATTCTATTAATGTAAGCTACATTAATTAACTATTCCGTTAATTAATGTAGCTGAAGAGTGTACATTTTAGATGTAATTAAGTTTTAATTGATTTTGTGACTTGTGCACGTTTTTGTTAATTTTCTTTGTAAATATTGATTTTGGACCATAAGTGTGTCTGACGTTGTTTATTCGTATTTTTACCAGTTATCTTTTCATCGAATTAGAATTAAAATTATCGTTAACTATAATCATATGTTTATTTTGGTGACGTCATAAAAAATGCGGTTCACAAATTTACCTGTTTTCAATTGTTTTGTCCAAACATATAAAAGGGACTGCGAAAAGAAACAGTTTCAGTCGATCAAAGTTAAATGTTGAATTGACGTCGGCTCCGGATTAAAAATCTGAAAAATAAGTTAAGTTATGGTACCCATATGTTTTTTTGTCAACAATCAAACATCAAAAATATTCATGGAAGATACGTACCTTCATGTTTTATGGAACAAAGTAGAATAAACTTCACTTTTAATTAGAATCACATGGATTGTGATATGAATTCTTTTATTCATACTGTGTCACATTTGTCAGTTTTACGTCAAACTTTTTAGTCCAGAACATGCGATTTTACGGTCTAGTATGCTTGTAAAAAATTTTACAGGACTTGTGACTGTAAAAAATTTTACCGGACGCAAATACAATCAATCAAGTGGACAATGTTTTAGTACGTAATCAGTTACCATGGAAACTCGTTCTTCATAGATGTCCATATTTTGCATTCGGAAATTTATTTTATATAATTTTTTTTAAATTAAACCAATATTCCAATAATTGCAGTATGAGATAAAACGCATTACGTCATACGTCCTGGAAATGGTCTTACAGTCTCGTTTCGATGTTCCGGACTCGGCTCCTTCGTCGCCTTGTCCGTAACATCTTACTCGACTGTAAAATTCCATTTCCAGGACATAACGTAAATTACTATTATTTAAATTATAGAAGAGATATTTTTCTTCTGACATCAATTTTTAGTTCGATCTTCTCTTATGGACGTAACAGCTGAGTGAAAATTTGTGGTAATGCGTTGTTACCGATAGTGTATATATAACCGGAATTTTTAAGCCAGCATTGCGACATATATAGGATTATTAAAACACGGGGGATCCCAATTCCCCCGTAAGTACTACTCACCTTTACATAAAGAGCAAGCTACTAAATTGAAATTGTCTTTTATTTCAGTACAAGGGAGTAATTATTTGTTTCCCCAGATTTATAAAAGAGTATTAAATTATTGTAAATTTTGAGGTTACTTTGACAGATGTTAAATTACGTATATAAGTGTGAAAGCTTATATATTTAATTATATACCGTTTTTCACGTTATGTATCAGACAAACCGAATACAAACAGATTCTTTGTTTTGAAGAATTTGTAATAACTAATTCAATAAGATATACATAGGTAATCCAAATTTTTACAGTAACAAAAATCTTATATAATTAAGTTTTTTATTAAAATATACCAGGATTTCCAAAGTGTGGATTACGATCCATTAGTGGGTCGCAGACCAATGTTTGGCGAGTTATATCAAAATTCTGAAAATATTTTAAATGAAAATAAAATAAAACCGTCTGACGACACTTATACGTGGTTTAACGTTTTACACTAGGTTCTAACAGTTTCAAGTGTCAGGTTTGATTTTATCCATATTTCCAAAACATTTTATAAAATTATGAAGCTTACCAAAAATGATACGGATGGTAGTAGGAACTAATATGATTTAACAAAAAAAAATCCGATCAGTATCGTAGTTTCCCGGAAATCGGAACCCAAGTTATGCAGCTTGCTCCCCAGGCTCCCAGCCCCGTACAATGCTGGAAATTAAGGATTTGCCTTCATACTCGCCCTTTGCTGGGGTAGATTTCTTACGACAAGATTATAGACATAAGCAAACATTTCGAGATTTCAAGAAAATAACTTCTTACGGCTTTCGGATGCTTGGGAATGGCTTTTGTAATTATTAACAGCATGGAAACAGAAACCTACTTCTTATTATGATTTGCAAACAACTCTTCGACTGTGTCCAAATCCGAATCCGAAACCTCATACAAATACTGTGTCCTTTTCGTCCCCCCTGCTTCGCTATTCTCTTTGCCTAATACCTTCTCTAACCCTACCCAACATTGCTGAATCTCATCATCACCTTTTTCCTCAAATCTGTATAGATATACTGCGCTTCCTCCTGGTGTTAATAGTTTCACTTCTACCTCTTCTAACTCCTCGTCAAAATTTAAAACTCTCACTAGGTACCACTTGGTATCGTACATAACAGCAATAAATGCGCCAGCCTCATATCTGTCAACTTTATCTTCAAATTTGACTACGTCATCTTCAAGTTTCCTTACGACACGTAAAACATTACCTCCTGAATGAACAGATGTTCGGCTAAGTTTCGCAATCACAATCATCCACGGCTTCTACCTTGTGAGAACTTCTTATGCCTTTTGCCGTAATAGCGTTTTCCAACCTCTCTTCAAGGTTAAAGTTCACTGAAGTTTCTTCTATGCCTGTCTTTGAAACCCATATTACTTGAATATCAGATTTTCTAGCAGATAAAAATTCGAAAAGCTGCCTTGGCTCTAAGATGAAGTCTCCGTCGACCAGTCACAAACTTTCCAACCTAGCAGCCACCTTAAGACGCGCTCTAATACCATCTACAGCGCACTTTCCATGTAAAGTCGCGAAAAAATGCAATGTTGCCTTCAGCCCAAAGTCCTTTTCGTGCATAATTAAATTCAAGAACTCTTACAACTTTTAAATTGACCTGCGCAGCCAAGAACTTTTATTCATTATTTTAAAAAATTTAAAAAGGATAATTGTTATAATATTGAAAATTACAACTAAAGTGACATTTTAATTAAAAATTACAAAATGCAAAAAATACTTCAATACGTTTTTGCGAGATAGTGAATGAAACAATAACTGTTTTATTTAGCCTTCCCCTTCAATTTAAGTTTGGTTGCGCTACTAGGAAAAAGGTTTGATTTTGTTTTACACTTTTATTTTACACTCACAGAGGTTAACCTATATTTCCAAAATGTGTTGGCATCAACAAGCGTCTCAACTAGTTGAGCTACTTAGGGGAAACTAGCGTAGGAAGCTGACTTGTCACAAGTGGCAAGAAGTGAGGAGAATTTATTATTTTTCGCTTGTTATCAGACTAACTAATATGCTACGTAAGTGTGTTGGTTTCTGATCTATATGTTAGTCGGTTCTTTAGAATTAGCTACGGGACCATATTCACAGTTAACATGTAGTGAACAGGCACACGTTTTTCGCATTTCTATATTTGCTCTTTACTTGAGTTAATTGCAGCATGAACAAATGTCTGGTAATCAACTCAGAGGAGTAAATATGTAGGCACGAACGGGAAGTGAATGCAAAGAAAGTTTAACGCTGTCGGAAGGAATAGTTCCAGTCAACGTCAGAACATATCAGCAAATAATCAACATCGAGTAACTTATTCAATATTCTTTGCTTAACATAATCCGTTTCGGCTGATGAATCACCTGGATTTTTCTTTTACATGGTGATTAAGTTCCCGGGGAGTTAAATGCATAAAATTGAATTGATACTGTGATCTGAGAGGCGAGGAAAGATTTTTGGCCTTCTAAAATGTTGAAATGCTGGATAGCTCAAGAGTAGTTAGGCTAGGACAGTTCTGGGACAAAATCCCATGTTATTTTAAAGGGGCCTCAAAGTTAGCGAAAATACCACAAATACAAGATGGCGGTGGCTCGCGACAGCGTACCGTGTCTGCATATATCATCGTTAACTTCAAATACCTTTTAAAAATACATGGGATTTTGCTATGTATATTTACTAATTAACAACAAGTTAAGAAAAAATCCACATACACGTGTCAACTTTAAATTACGGTCGACAGACAAGTTTTGTACATTTCAGATGAATGAACGCTTTTAAAAGTAAAATAACACTTTTTATTAAATTTTTTTAAAAATGTTTTCTTCCAGGCTGAAATATAAATCCAAACATACAAGTTTTATCAACTAATAATTTCTTTTCCTTCTTTAGATGTAATGTACTAATTAAATCAACCCTCCTTTGTTAAGAGCATTGATTTTCTAGGGGACCAATAGGTAATTAAGATATATGTATAAAAGGGAGTCTGTATGTATGTAATATATAAACAGTTGTATCGTTTTTAAAAGCATATTCCAGAAAATAATTATCATTTCTAACAGCGCGGGGACGAGAGGTATATATATATATATATATATATATATATATATATATATATATATATATATATATATATATATATATATATATATATATATATATATATATATATATATATATATATATATATATATATATATATATATATATTGATAAAGGGTACCTTGTCACCTCCAAAGTAGATACCCAGCGTACGTTGTCACCTCATATATAACGTTGTGACCTCCGATTTCGGAGGTGACAACGTTTTGCCTTTTTTTCGACTGTATAAGCATATAGATGGTGTTAGAAGCCTAAATTCAAATTTTTGTCTGGAGGTGATAACGTCATACTTATACTCACAAATTTAATTTTTAGTTCAGCTGTAGATCGCTGGCGTTGCCGTCGCTCTTAGTTGTATAATTGCCAATACGATGTCACCTCCGCCTGTATATGTAGTTTTCTGTATCACGTACGGTACGTTGCAGGCTCCACAGTTTGGCAACGTCGTGTACAAGACCTTCACCATTCAGGTATATAGAATTCCATCGAAACTCATACATCTGGCGTGGTTTTGACCATTTCACACTACCTAAATTTACACATACTTTTTTGGGAATAGTAGCTGCATTTAAAGTACTATTTTTAAACTACTCAGAAAATTTAAGGGATCGCTTGAATTGTACGTCATTTTCAAATAATTTCTATTTCATTTAAAAAGTTTTGAGTTGAAAACGACTTTGTTAGAAATATGAAGAGATTAAATAGGAAATACTTTTTAGCCGCAATTATGTATAAATAAAGAGTTAATTTTTTTACAAAATGATCATTTCGGATTTATTGGATTATTATTATTTGATTATTTTCGGAATTGCCCTATAGCATATGAAATATTCATTCTCGCACCTACAAAGAAAGAGTTAACTTTAAAATTTCTTACAGTACAACAATTAATAAATTTTGAAAGAAAAATAATTTCATAAACAGAATAATGTAACATTTGGTATGTAGTGTACAAATTTCACCAAATCCGGTTAATGAAGTTTTAATTGACATTCTATCTATGTTTACATTTTTATTTATTTATTTCATCAAATATATGCGAATCTCCCTTTATATACATAAAATTAATCCTAAAATAAGCTATAGATATAGATTAGTTACCAAAACTAATAACTAAATGCATTTTTATAATAATTATCAACGGATAAAGTTGAAATAATCAATTCCACAAACATAATGTAAATGTTGTAAAAATAATTTAAAAGAATAAAAAGGTTGAATTCATAATAGGGTAATTGCAATTTGCACAAAATCATTAACGTTTGTAGACAATTTTAGTTCTATACCTTCTAAAAGATTTTGATACAAATTCTCACTTAATTTATTACACTGAGTTCTTAAATCTTGAAAAGTTAGGTAGTCGTTATAATCTTGTGAGTTTTATATTTAATATGCGCAATCTTTTTGTTTTTTACCAAAGAAATAAATTCACTATTGAACCAAACCGGATAGTTTTATTTTCTATATGTTATTTTTGGAGCAAAAATTTCTAAGAGTTTATATAAAATAGAATAATATTCATTAACAAAAGCATTAATGTTATCAGAAGAATTTGATACAGATTGCCAGTCTACATTTGCAATGCAAGAGTTAATTGCTACATAATTAGCACGTTTAAACATGTATTTGGTTACTTCGTTCACTGTAGTACAAATATTTTCAGGATTATGGTAACAGATATCATACGAGCTATGATGGCAAGTATTGTTAGAGGATCAGATGCTACTTGAATAGCGACATTATTAACGTTAGCAAAAACTAAGTCTAAGTAAGTTTTCCGCACATTTGGAATACTGTTGCACTGAGATAGATTTAAAAAATTGAAACTATTGGCTAGCACTAATGTCCCTAGAGAAGCATTGTCACTGATAATCAGTCCCATTTCGTCCAAATCCTATTTGTCCAAGGGTAAATTGTAATCGCCGCAAATAATTACTTCATCATGACTTATTTAGATAATCGCACAAGTCTTCAACAGATCTTCATACTTCGAAACTGCACTATTTGGAAGAATATAGCAACAACCAATAAGCAATCTGATAAGTTATAAGCAATATGCTACATCTGATGAAGGAAAGAATAAATCCGAAATACTCATTCTGTAAAAAAATTAACTGTTTATATTTTTACATAATTACGACTAAAACATATTTTTTTTATTTTGCGTCTGTAATATAGTATATTAAAGAACGAGTTTCATAAGGCAAGATTTATTTACGAGTCCAAATTTAGAAAACGAGCCGCTTGCGACGAGTTTTCTAAATGACGAGTGCAATAATGACTTATGAAACGAGATTTTATGCTATTTTTTCTATTTTGTGTCTTTTATTGCCTTTTTAAATAAAAAAATCGCAATTTCAAAATGTATGGATTTTTGTGGTAGTTGAAAATACTGATGTGACATTTGAAAATTCATGGACTGAAACAGAAAATTGAGTGAAGTTTTTGTCAATTTTCTGTTTTTTTCAATTATTTTTTTCAACGCTACCAACTTTGAAAAGGTTGAATTATTAAAGCACTCAAATGAGATATTAACGCTCTGTTTTGGGTGCTTTATTATAGACGCAAATAGAAAAACGACATTTTCTCGGCATTGATCCAAGTCTAGGCCAATTTTCAGATATCGAATCTTGGTTCTCTAACTCAAGTTTAATATGAATGACGTTTATTTATCAGTCCTCGGTTCTGTCATTGGGTACGCCCATTACACTGCCGGAAAACAGCGCTGCAGCAGCTTTAACAGTCTTAGATTTAAAAACCACCATTTAAAATTTTTGTTTTTTATTATATCTCTTATCTACCGTCAAAATTGATGTTCTGGGATTTTGATTATTGGCTTTCAGTAAATCAGTCGTCTAGTGTTACTTGTCAGCGTTTTAAGCATTTTATATGTATAAAACGATGATTTACTTCAAACGATGTTATTGCTTGAGTAGCTTTTTAAATCTAAGATGGATGTGGAAGCTGCTGCAGCGCTGTATTTCCAGTGGTGTGTTAGACGCACCGATTTTCACCCACGTTTCAAGTTGTTTAATTGTCGCTCAAGGGTTAACCAACAAGCTGGTACTAATTCTCGATTCACTAAACGTTGTAAAAGTCAGAGCCAATGTTCATAAACCGAATCTAGGTTCCTTACGACTTGTCCAAGCTCCAGTCAATTTCCAGGTGTCGACTCGAGGCAGTTACCCATAGAATATACTGGAGTCAAGCATCAGATACTATTTATGCTAATTTATACACGCTAGTCTTAGCCAATCTCTACATATCAAGCCCCGGTTACTTATCACCCAAAACCTTAGACAACTTTCAATCTTAGGTTCTCTAAGATAATTCCAGTATGAGTAATCTTTAAATTCCAAATCATGGTTTCTTACCCTGTATCCAAGGTTGGGTCAATTTTCATATATTCTGCTAAATTCTTGCCTGTATTATATCAGCTAGCGAAATGTAAAATAAAAAGTTCCTAGTCGGCCCACTAGATGCATCAAACGAATATATGTACTATACGGTCTGTACACTCAAAAAAGATAATTGGTTCAACTGAAAAAAGTTGTTAAGTAACAAATTGGGAAATTTAGTAAGTATAAACATGATCCCAGTTAAACCGCTCGCTTACTGTTAGAACAACGGTAGGAAATTTGTTGCAGTACAAAATAAGAACAACCAAATTATTTAGTTAATCTAAACGTCCAATAGGTTCCTTAATCGGCGAAGACTAGTAAAACTAAACTATGGATTTGTTTAGCTAAAAAGTTTACCCACATTTTTCGTTGACCAACCAAATTATTCTATTTAATTTGAACAATATTTTGTAAGGTAATAATTATGATTGTATATGAACGTAAATTTTGATTAATAACTCATACATTTGTTTGAAATAACCTATTCTTTCCTCTGGGCTACCTACAAAAGAAGTACAATTTAACTATCTTTATGTTTAGATTATTGTGTTACAAGTCAGTCTCGGTGGATTAGTGGTTTGCATGTTTGCTTCATAATCCAAGGGTCGCAGGTTCGATCCCCGGCCGAGCTGGTAATTTTTCATAGCGGAGGAAAATTAAAAACATGCCTTCTTCTCGGATAGGAAGTAAAACTGTAGGTCCCATGTCAATGCGATGTTTGACACTTTAAAAATCCCTACTGGGGGTGGAATTTCCCCAGATTCGGCTAAATTCTAGTAGGGTCGGCCAAATGATCATAGCAATCGGTGCCATGAGGTACGAATGATGCTCCGCCATCCTGATTCGTCGCTCAAAAATAAATAAATAAAAATATTGTGTTACAACACAAACATAGATTGATGAACCTGTTCAACGTTGCCACTTAAACAACCTTTATTTTGTTACTTAACCAACTGAATGCGGCTAAGTCAACTGAAAAGATGGATAAGCGCAAATTCATAAGCTAGTTTTAGTTGATTTTACCGATCGTTTTATTTGAGTGTACGTACAGTTGAGGAGTTAATAAATAGGTTACATTTTTATAAATCTAGGCACTGATGTTTTTAATTTTAGTAAATGTAATTTATTATAAAAATGTATTAGTGCTTGCTAAGCGAAACAGTAATGGTTGACTTCTTTGCTTGTTTGAACTAGCATTCATTAGAAGTAAAGGGTTGTGTACTAGTTGTTCTGTTTCTCAATTACCAGCCTTGGTACTGCATTAACATTCAAGTTTGGTCCAATATTTACCTTAGTTTTATTGCGGTATTGGTGTCATTTATTGGCCAAAACATTGCTAAACGCATTGGTGTTAACTAATAATAACAAATATTGGTTAACACTGATCCTTCCATGACTGAAACCAAGCTTGATATCATCCATACTTTAACCTAGAAATGGGCCGTTTTCGGATTTTAAGGTTGTGCCAAGGTTGATAAACATTGTCTGAAGCAGAAGCTAATGGTGGTATTTTGTTCCTATATGGAAAGCTGCGAATGCTAACATAATTGATCGTCAAATAAACTACAACTTCTAATTCTGATAACACAATATACTTACTATATTTGCTTTACACTATGTTATCAAAGAAAAGACGACATTATGTGAAACCTGACTTTAATGTGGACTTACTAAAGTACACGTTCCGTAAAACGTACATGTTTTATCGTTAATAAGCGCTTAATTTAAAAAATTAACTTAAAACGGAAATTTACAAGAAGTACATGTATAACAGTATAACGTACGTATTCTATAATTCGTTAGATCAAATAATAAGAGGTGTAAAATTTTTAAAAATGTCGATTAATTTGTTGTTTCGATTTGTTTTAATGTTAATAAAGTTGATAACTCTCTTTGTTAATTAAATCACAGGAAATCCAATGGTCCAACATGATAAGTGTGTGATTTTGGAAACATCAAACATTTGTAGTAAAAAATACATTATTTAATTTGTTTATATTATACTCTCCTCGAGTTTAGTAAAAATTAAAAGAGTGTCTGACTATATTTCAATCGAAATGGAATCTAGATAAAAGCATATTCAAATTAAACAGTGATTCTCGAGATTACAAGAAACACTACATATTTGAAGAATAATTAAGAGATGATACAAGTACAGTTTATTGTAACTGCATAATCAAAACAAAATGTGATATACTGGGCATCATCCCGGTTGAAAATTATTTTTAATTCACCGCGCTTCTGCTTACAGGAATTGATAATTAGTTTTCTTCAACAATATTGTATTAACAGTTTTTAATAGGTTCTTGGTTTTGTTATAATTTCAATTCATTATAGAAATAAATTTCTTTCTAAATATAGCAGATCTAAGTATTTCTAATCAGACTATTAAAGTTTTCATTTAAATAATACAACTTTATGAAGTAAACGAGAAATCAATGATTATAATTAGAGAAGCCTTATTAAACTAGTCAGTGCTACTCAGAAAGACGCTTTAATAATATTGAAACGGCTTTTAAATAAGTCTTTAATAATAATTCATAAGAAATACAAAAACGCCAATTTCCTATAACTCAAAAAATAAAAAATAAGTAAATCGAGAATACTCGCTTGTTTTCTTTTGTTATCTGGCCACTAAAATGCCCTCGGCGAGCAATTTAAACCACCCGATTTCAACATCTGGAGACCCACAAGAGAACCTTTTTATGAAATGTGCATCTATGGAATGTGGTGTCAACGCTCTGTATATATAACTGCACATAACGGTGGTATCTTCTGACCTCCGAGCACTTGGCAGCGCTGCTGGAGGTAACAGCGAACTATAAGTATCTTCTTATATATAAATTTTGGAGGTCGGTTCGTATCTTCTGTATACTCTATATATGACAAAATAAAACAAGGGAAATAATTTCCCCTTTCTTGAGATTCCGATTCTAGAGGTTCCCCTCATCACAAATATAACAAATTTTTAGCAATATATCCACGGGAATACCCGGAAGTCAGGCCGTCTCCTCTGTATGACGGAGGTGACAGCTTAACAGGCATCAATATATATATATATATATATATATATATATATATATATATATATATATATATATTTGTTTAACCGCTTATACATACCCGTTTCGCTATATTCTACCGACTTGTCGGACCATTTTCGACGCTCTCAGACCCGGGCTTGGGTCTGGCAACGTTCCCTTATGTTTTCGAGGTCTACATGATAAACTTTATCTAAAACTGCAATAAAAAAATATACAATTTGGGTTTGGAAAAGTATGGTCTGTAAAAAGTTTTATACAATCGTAGTTCATCACAATGAACTATAGGGGGCGTCGCGCCTTTCTCAAGTGTATATCGTATATTTTTATACAAGACGCTATTAAACCCGCTATGTTCTACAGACTTCCTAAGCCCTGGATCTGGCAACATTGCCATGACGCATATGTTAAGCTTTGTTTTATAAACGTTTGGTTATAATAGCTCGCATTTAATATTTCATGGAGAAAAGTGACGTAAGAATTACATCAGCTCGTATGCAAGTTCTTTTCACATTTATAAATAATTCTCTGGCTTTGAAAGATTGAAGGTTTTAATATTTAGTAATAATAATAATATACTTTATTTATAGCATATAACTAGATAAATTTCATACAATACATTATAATTTCTTAAATATTAATGTAATTTATTACATATTTTTTACACTGTTTCTTAAATAATGTTAAAGATGTACTGTTTTTTACATTAGCGAAGATTCTACGAATAGTAATTCATTTAAAATGTGCTCTGGATATATTCTGTTTTTTATTTTAAATATTATTATCATCGTATTACAAAATATATTTTGCTACTTAACAAAGATGTAATTTGCAACATTCTTCTTATGCTAGTATACCTACTACATTTTAATATTATTCTTAACGCACAATTTTGTTTTTTTTTAAGATTGTTAATTTCAGTATTATTTAGGAGGTAAAGTATACTAGCACAATAATTAAAATGGGGAAGTATTATTGTTTTATATAGTAATAATTTAGACCACTTGCTAAGATTTTGGCTTATTCTACCCATGAAATTTACTTTTTTTGCAACTTTACTCATAACATAGTTTGAATGACTAGAAAATTTTAAGTGACAATCTATTATTACGCCTAAGTAGTTCCACTCATAAACTTGTTCTATTTTTTGACTATTAATTTGTATTCCCACATGACTAGATGTATCAATTTCGTTAAACTTATTTTTTATTATCATGAATTTTGTTTTAGTTACATTTGAAGAAAGACTATTTTTACCTAACCAGTTATATACATTTACTAATTCATCATTGATGCAGGGGCGACTCCTGGCCATTTTCTCTGGGTAGGCAGAATTAGAAATGCACAATTAATGATATAATCATCAAAATTACAATTCGCAAAAAATTAAATACCACTATGGTGTTAAAAACTACTAACAGCAAAATAAAAACAGTATTTTCCAAAAAATAATTATGTATTATATACATCAAGAAATAAAAAAATGTTAAAAAAACGAAAGGCGTAGTACCAATAACCAAAATAAACAATACATCTCATAACAAATAAATCAAAAACGAGCTGCAACGCCAGAACCAATTTAAAAGCATGAGCACGAGAAAATAAATTTTAATACTTTTTTGCTAAAAGGAAGGAAACTGTGTGTGTCATAGATCTTTTTCTACATTTTGATGATCTATCTGAATATGAAATAAAAAAATTTAAATTTCAAAAACCCACTCGGACGGATTAACGGACACAGATGGGACTTATGGATTTCAGTAACGAACTTTTAAATAAGTATGTTAAAAATTAATCTGTATTTTTAATGGAGCGCCCCAGTAGACATAATAACGGCGACAGTACATACAACAACTTCAATAATAAAATTATTTATAGGCCAGTAAAATGATGTAGACCCGATATTGACCGTTGGTGGAAATAAATGTTGTAAAGCGGGAGATCGTTTCTATCGCTTCGTTTGACGTCAAATATAAGTATCCTAGGTTTGCACGGTCCCTCGACTCGAACTTACCTGAGGGTATCAAAAAAACTACGAAATCTTCGGCCCTTTTTTAGTTTTTCGCTTATAACTCCAAAGCGGTGCTTTCCAACGAAAACTTCACTATTACAAGAATTAAAGAGCATTAAATTCTGCGTCGGATAAGTATGCAACACTTAAAATTCGGTTCAGTGGTATGGTCGAAATCGACGGTCGAGAAACGACAATTTTACAAATTTTCGATTTTTCGTCAGACCGGACGCCCAGAGGCTTTCTGTATAAAAAAACCCGTTGAATTCATTCATCCCCCATCATAGCAATTGGGATCAATCCATATGAAGTAGTGCAGTACTGGTCGCTCGATCATTTCGAAAAAAGATTTTTTTGTGTGTTATCACCCCCTAAGAACATCAAAACCACTGTCATTTTATTTTTATTCCATTTGATTGAAATATAGCAGCCATATTTGTTTCGTGGTGGACGACGTTGCTTGCAGTTTTTGATGTAAACGTAAATCTTGATATCTCAAGAACGGTTGATCTTAGAGACCTGCGGTAAAAATGATTTTATTGCTCACATGTCGGACTACATTTTTTAATCTAAACATAATATTGATATGACGTATCATAACGAGAACTTTAAAGCCCATAAATACCAAAATAGTAAAATTTCAGATTTAAAATATTATATACCTTTAACCGTGTACGTTTAAATAGAAAATCCGCCCTAAGACTTCATTTTTATCTGGATATATGAAATAAGCCCACATAAAAGCGAAAATCTTTGTAAAAACTTTAATCTTCGGAATTAAATCACACCCATAAGTAAGCGTCCTACAAAAATTATGTTTAGATTTAGAAAAAATGTAGTCCGACATGTGAGCAATACAATCATTCTTACCGCAGGTCTCTAGGATCAACCGTTCTTGAGATATCAAGATTACGTTTACATCAAAAAACTGCAAGAAACGTCGTTCATCACGAAACAAATATGACTGCCATATTTCAATCAAATGGAATAAAAATAAAATGACAGTGGTTTTGATCTACCAATACTTAGGGGTGATAACACACAAAAAATTATCTTTTTCGGAATGATCGAGTGACCAGTACTGCACTACTTCATATGGATTGATCCTAATTGCTATGATGGGGGATGACAAAAAAATGGCCATTAATTTAATCCGGCAACCTCTATAATATCCAAGCTTAGATATTTCTCGACTTATATTAATAATCAGAATCAGTCCAATGGGTTTTTTTATACGGAAAGCCTCTGGGCGTCCGGTTTAACGAAAAAATCAGAAATTTGTAAAATTGTCGTTTCTCGATTGTCGATTTCCACCATACCACTGGACCGAATTTAAAGTGTTGGATACTCATCCGACGCAGAATTTAATGCTCTTTAATTCTTGTAATAGTGAAATTGTCGATGGAAGTTATACGCTTTGGAGTTATACGCGAAAAACTAAAAACGGTCCGAAGATTTCGTGGTTCTTTTGATGCCCTCAGGTAAGCTCGAGTCGAAGCACCGTGCAAACCTAGGATACTTATATTTGACGTCAAACGAAGCGATAGAAACGATCTCCCGCTTTCCAACATTTGTTTCCACTAACGGTTTCTATTTTACTGGCCTATTAATTATTTAATAGTTTTTAATAACACATGAATTTTAAAGATTATGAAAAATTTCTAACTAAATGTAAGTAATTCTTATTTTATTAGAAATTATTTAACAAAAGAAACTAATAAAGATATTTGAATAAACGTTGTGTTGAATATTGACTTACGAGTATATTTCTTTTAATTATCGTTATTATATAGCATTAGATGTATTCTTTTTTAAAGAATATACATAATTAGGTCGCATTTTCTTTGTTTTATTAACTGTAAACTACCAATATTTTCTATCATAAAGAAAATGAATCTAATGTTTTTCTCAACACAATAAAACTGTAACAAACGAATTATAACCAGATACTTTGAATGATTCTAAAATATTTTTATTCCAAGTAATACATAGTTTATAGTAATTATGTTATAAGAATATAAGACTATAAAAGCGTAAATTTGTGAATAAACAACATCAGTGAATAATCCCAGCCCAGGCTAGCCGGGTCTAGCCCGGGAGAAACCGTTCACTAACATCGCTGAACTCGTGACTACCACAGGCGCTTTCAGCGTCTCAAACTCGGCTAGCCTGACCTGCGTCAGTGATACGTACGGTCACTTGCATCTATCTCGAGCAAAATCGGCGGAATGTTTAATAAAGTCGGCTGAGTATAAAAAAAATAAATAAATAAAATAAAGACAATAACATTTCTATTTTGGTTTACTATTAAAAAAATTTACAAAGTTTTTTGAAGAAATTTGAAACTATTTTTGATTTACTTGCACTCAATTTTCCCAGGGTAGGCACTGCCTAACCTGCCTACCTGGACGAGCCGCCACTGCATTGATGATATTTATTACTTTTTCAACATCATCTCCTATAAAATATATTAAAGGTCGTTTGCAAATAATTGAATGTTACATTTTTTAATTACATTAACAATATCATTTATGTATAGTACAAATAAATCAGGGCCTAATACAGTTCCTTGTGGAACGCCAAAGGTAGGTAGCTGAAGATGTACTATTAAATATCTAGTTTTTTGAAATCTGTTTTTGAGATATTCACTAAACCATTTTATAACTATTGGGCCGAACCCATATCTTTTTAATTTCAATAATAGTAGATCTCTATTAATAGTCTCAAAAGCACGTCTAAAGTCTAGAAAAACTACACCTATCACATTCTTCTTGTAAATAGCATTTTTCCATTTCAAAAGAACTGATTGTATTGCACTTTCACATGAATTATTTTTCCGAACCCCTGATTGAAAAGGTGTTAACAGTTTGTTCACTTCAATGTAGTCACGAAACCGGATATTTACGACGGTCTCTAATAATTTTTCATAAGTTGGCACCCTGTTGATCGGTCTGTATTCTTCACATTTGTTAGTGTTGGTTATTTTCTCAATGGGGATAATATGGGATGTCTTCAAGGTTTCTGGGAAGGATCCACTTTCTAGACTCATTTGAATTAGATGCAAAAATCTCTGTCCTATTACATTGAAAGCTAATTTAAGAATCTTTACTGTAATACCATCGACACTACTATTCTTATTAGGTAAATTGTTTATAATTTTTTTAACTCCAAAAACTCTTTTGGTAAAAATTTTTCGAACTTGCATTGATGTAAATTAATGTGGCATAAATCAGTTTCAATTTGGGTTAAATTTGTTAATGTAATAATTTGTTGTATGCTGTTAATAAAGTAAATATTGAATTTTTCTGCAATTTGTTTTCATTTGCATGAAGTTTTCCACATTTCTGTTGAGTTGTTTTTCATATCATCTATTTTTCTTGATAATAATTTCTCTTGTGGTTCCTGATCAAACTAAAAATTCCATTTCTTTGTTGTCTATACCTATTTATATCACTTTCTTCTTGTGTAAAGATTGCTCTTTTATATAATCTGTCCCTTTCTTCAATTTCCAAGGCTATTTTTGGGATCCACCAACGCTTACAACTCCATTTACATTTAATGGTTTTTTTAACAGTTGGAGCATGCCTGTTTAGTGTGTCCATTATGGTTTTAACTAATGTTTCTGCTAGTTGATTGGTGTTTGTACAGTCCGGATTCCATGGTTGATCCATTAGATCTAATTGAAATTGCATTTCATTGAAGTTGCTCATGTCTCTGTGTTGTATTGTATATTCTTCATATTTTTCTTTCACTTTTGCATTTACAGTTATTATTGAGTGATACTACAAAGTATCCAAGGCAACGGTGATCATCACATTTATTGCTCCATTGTTTTTTAGAATCTTTCCAGCAGAAAAAGTCTCCATCAGTTTGCTTGAGAACAGGATTGGAAAGAACTAGTAAATGTACGCATAAGATGCAGTTGTGATTGTAAAGCAACTTGATAGATACGTAAAAATCGGCGTTTTTTTCTTTGGCTGGTTTTACAATTGATTAAAGTTAGTACAGGGCTCTTAATGTTAATGTTCGTTACAATGATAAGAACTTAACCTATAGAAATGACCTAATACCTAATTAACAGCCTTGGTAGTGTAATGTCTGGCGTGCCGGACTTTCACCCAAGCGGCCCGGGATCGACTCCCGGCGCTGGCAGATCTGGTTAAGGTTTTCTGCAGTTTTCCTTAGCTGTAACACAAATGTGGGATTTGCGCTGTTCCATCTATAAGTCGGTTGCAGCAGCACATTGGGCCTACATAATAATAATAATCGCCCCCTCCCTCCCGCACAAGCTTATAGCTTCTGGGGCCTTGGTTTAGGTTATGGGTTGTAGTAATTATTATTATTATATTATTATAATAAGAATAACGTAAGAATCGAATGAGATAATTGAAAACGGTTAAAATTAAGACAGCAGATTCTAAATTTTAGGGCTCGTTGCAAAATGTAAATAACTAAAAACTACAAAACCTAACCTAAGAGGAACGTATGAGGATTCTGTTGGACTTGTAGGTTGTTGGTTGGATAATAATCGTATATGCAACATAAAAGGAAAATAGTAAATGTATGTACACAAATATGTCTAACAGGTAACAAAAAGTAATTGCGAACGTTCTATACATAAACGGCACAAAAAAAGATAAGAAGGATTTGTAATGGGCTGCATCCGAGTTTATCTGCTATGTATTCCCTGTGTTCCCGATCACACGAAGTAACGAATTTTTGGTACGACCGTTTATTGAAGTTCACAACAACTGATTTATAATTATACGTTTTGCGACGCACTGCTGTGTGCGTTTCTTGTAGGGTTCTGAAACTTTTTCTGGAATAAATAGGTTTAGCTCAGGTTTAAATCGACAATCTATGCCAACGAAATGGAATAATTCTTGTTGCATTCTAAGGATTGGAAAGTTATGAATAGCTTCTACTTTTGAAATTTGCGACGTAACTCCATCACCGTTCACTGTGTGGTCGAGACAAGTTAGTTCTTTGGCTTGAAAGATTGTTTTTTTTAATTTGATAGTAAACCGTAATGATATAGGCGTAGAAATACTTTCTTTAAATGCTGTAGATAGTCTGCTTTGATGGCAGAAAAATTTAAAACAGAAAAAAACTTTATACAACCGTGACTTCAGATAGATTATGACTTCAGCGATGGAACTGCTAGTAGTAGTGGTAGTAACCTAGTAACTAGGTAGTGGTGGTGCTGAGAGAGTATTGATTCTCTACTGAAATTATGCTAATTGACTTCTCGACATCTGCTTCATAAATAGGATCCTGGTATCTTGAATGGTATGCTTGCAAGAGTAAGTTTCTTGACAGATTGTTGCTTGTTCAATTAAAGTCGGCGGTCACCACATGTAATATCTTCTGTGTTTGTTTGTTTGAAAGACTGTTTGTGGTTAATGAATGCTTTATTCTTTTACTGTTAAGATGAGAGAATGAATGCTTGAACTATTTGGTTTCTGAATTATTTTCTGTTTGTTGAATTGTTTATATTCGTTGCATTGGATACTACACGCACACATACATATCACTGGATCACAGTACTCACTCATACATATCGTCGACGTTAATACATACTAGCGGAACTATTTTCTAGCAATTTTCCAGGAGCGCGGTTTAAATGCTTATAAAAACTTTGTTACAGATGGCATGATGAATTCCTTGAAATCGCAACTAGCAACATTGCTAGTTACAACATTTCAAAGAATTATGTTCATATGCATTAACGGCGACGATATGTACTATATACCACCAATAAATAACAACGTCGTAGACCATTCAGGGTAAAAATCGTGAGGTGTTCTTTATCAAAAATTAAAATGGGCGAACTAAGTTGAGCATCATTTGTGACTTTTTTGCTAAAACGCTGAAGGAAAACTTTCTCGTCTGTAATTTGTAAGATTACTTAATGAAACTTTTAATGGAAACAAGGCACTCAAAAGGTTCGGAGGGGCAGTGTATGTTGCAACCCCCAATTGAATTTCATGAACATTGGTATGGGGTAGATGCAGTAGCAGCACTTCACTATAGCAACAAGAAACGGCCACCTCATAGAACAAAAGATAAACGGAATAAATTCTGTGGGAGGTTCTTTAACAAAAATGAAACTGGGTGGACTAATATGATTTGCGCCTGGTATATTTAAAACAAGTGCAATATAACGAAATTGAGCAAGGTTTGAAAAAACTTCTTCTTTTCTTCGTTACCTTTCGACGTTTCTGTTAAAGGCACTTAACCACCATATAGTGTATACTGTTTTGTACCTTCAAATTCATTAAACAGAAAGTAGGATCGAACATTCGATAATTTTCTTGTAACTGTACAAACGCACAGTAAAAATAGAAACTGCTATTTTTTTAATCTAGGTTAAACTAATCAAATATAGTGTATTTTGGTCAGCTAAACTTGAAAATGACTTTATGCTTGATTTGTTCATGTTTACGAGTAGATAATATCCTGAACCTTGTAAAATATCAATATTAAACCACGCCCCCAGATGGATTTTATCGTTTTATTTTCAAAAACTGTTAGGTTTATGAACTGGTTTGGATGGAAGATTCGTATCCTCTGAATAGGTGGTAGTACATATAAAATGCAACAAAAAAGCTGAAAATCATTAGTGTCTATCTTTCATAATAACCGAAGAAATAATGGTTTTTGAAAAGCTGGATGTGCCTATCTGATACATTAACGCAGCTGCTGCTAGGTGATGTCGCAGTTTGTTTTGACTATAATTTCCAGCAGTTCCCAAAAGTTGACATTTTTAGCAAATTTTTGTCGATTTGCGTAAAAACAAAAAGAGTTTTTTGTTCCTATTGATGAATACTATCACACATGCAATTTATACGAAAGTTGAGTAAAACACCCTGTATGTAGCCCAACAATTTCTACCAATACATTTGACGGAGCAGCTTTAGAAGATAACTTATTGCGATCTTGTATTCGTCATCAAGTACTTAGCTAAGAACAAAAATGTTGAGTTCGCAGTGCAACCTTAGCATCACTTCTGCAAAATTCATGAAGCGATGTTGTTGTTATTGTTGGTTGTAGTATTATGATAATTTTGCAGTAAAAAGAATATCTTTAGGAGAATACCCTGTACTGGACAATTATTTTATAGAAACCCAAACGTATAGGGCATTTCACCTTGTTTTGAAATCTTTCTTACTTCGTTTGTACGTCATACTGCATGACGTTTTACCTTTATTTTCTTTCTGCATTTTATAGGGCATTATTTGATTTGTCACTATTCGACTTGGGTCAAGTATACCTGTTTTGTGAAGAATTAAATTTTGCATTCAATGGTGCATTCATTAAACATATCACTAGCACAGAATTCCGTATCTAGCGGTAGCGGGTACGCTACAGCTGCCACAAGCACAAAATAACACTAATGTATGTTCTAATAACAACTGTCCTTGAACACAAAATTTTATCCAAATTGCATTTTTGACTTTTTTATTTTGAAGGTCTATAGCTTTATAACATTTTATTTTTGAACATGGATATGTTGTGCTTAATGGCCTATTTTGATCAAAGGCATTGACCCTCAGGAATTGACATCATCTGCACGAGATATCCTACATGTAAAATGGGTGAAGTCCCATTTAATGTTAAATATCTAGCTACATTTTAAAGCAGGCGTGGAATTAAGTCGTGAACTTAGAATTCCAAAACAAAAACCACTCAAGAAAAAAAAGAATATCAATATAAAGAACGAAGTAAGAGAGATCCAAAAACCCTGAAGTACCCTGTACGTTTTAGGTTCAGTAAAAAGATTGATTAGTACAGTGTATACCCCTAAAATGTATCTTGCCAATACGAGAAGTACCATATGACTAGCCCCAATAATAATGATAATATCGCCTCGTAGATTTTGCTGGAGATGCTGAGATAGAAAAAGACTGAACCAGGATCGCGTTCGATGCTCAACAAGATTTCCATAGCTATTTCATTATGAACATCAAATCACACAAAGTTATGCTCGAAGCTTCTCGTATAATATGTACCGATACAAATTATTTGTCTGTGTGACATATAATCGTTTTTCGATTACACAGAAACAAGACAACATGCACAAAGTTTTCTTAGCTTTTTGGTATGAAAGTTAAATAAAATCCTATTTTACCTAACTGGCTCCATTTTGATAAACCTAATAGTTTCTGAAAAAACAGTAAAAATCATCTGGGGACATGGCTTACCCTCATCAGCTTCTCTGGTTCACCACTTTTGAGTAGTAACTTTTAAGGGGTTATTTAACATATCACAAAGAAGGCCTATCAAAAATCTAAGGATCTACCTCAATTCCCCTCTATTTTTACTAATTTGACTGAACTGTTACCGTGGCATTAAAATATACATATCTTAGAAACTGTTCATTTCTGCTAAAAACATAACAGTAAAATGTTCAGGAGGTCAAAAGATTTGGTTATAACATTTATTTTTTCAAAACACATATACATGACGTGTCTTCGAAACTTTTAATTGTATTCTTGTAAACAAAAATAATCATGTTAAAATAAATGATTTAAAAACAAATTATTAAAAAACAATTATTTGCATAAACCTTATGTATTTTAGAACAAAAGAGGCTCAATGCTATTTTCTCACGTTAATAATTTTCAGAATTACATCGTTTTACGGAAAACGTTAATTTTTCTGCGTTTAAGGTTATTTATGGAATTTACGAACAAATCATCAAAAATAAAGATCACTTATGTGCTTAGCATCCCGAAATCATTACGTCAATCGTAATCTTATCTCTGATACATTCGGCAACGTTGCTGGGTTCGGTAGGGTAGGTAGGCTTGCTTAAAATTATACAAATGGGTCTGTAAACACTGTAATATGTATCGGGTTCAAGAACGACTGTCAAATATCACCAATATTTTTTTTCATATATTTTTACCCCTCGAGGATCTTAAATATTGCTTATCAGAAATAGATCAATATTATGTAAAATATACACATTTTAAAAATAAAAAAATGTGGTCTACTAACGACCCTATCATATAGCGGGTCCGACAACGTCGATTAAACCAATATATATATATATATATATATATATATATATATATATATATATATATATATATATATATATATATTAACAGCGGTCACCCATGTTTTAATCATTATTAAAACAGCTCTTGTTAGTGGAGTGTAGCCATTATTATACTGTGAAAGCGTTTATTATTGCTTATTAATAATTGTGTGGTGAAAGTGCTTAAAACAATTGTTTCTAAATTATCATTAAATTGAATTTGCTTAAGTGTATTATTTATAACAGTGAGAAATAAGTGCTCCATCTAGGTGAGTTACTATTTTTATTTATTTAAAACTCTAAGTGTTATGCAATAAAACGTAGTAATCAAATTTAAAAGAAGGGTACATTATGTTTTGCTTCTAAAAATACGTTATTTAAACAATCTGGAACTTTTGACGTATATGATATAACTACAGTGTTACCGTATAAAATTCTTCAACTCTTAAAGTATTAATTACTTATCATATCCTATCTACGTAATAATTTAAAAAATAATTATTTGATATAAGAAATTTTAACACTAATTATCCATTGAGTTTTTATTATTATTAATATTTAATAACTCTATTAACCAAACGACCAGTGCTTTTATTACTTTTCTCAAAATCTTTTTCCTAAAATTTTTTCTAATTTTCTTTGCTTTTTGCATTTTAACAACTTTAAATTACAACTAGCATAGCATTTTAATATATGAACTAAACTGATTTATGAATCATATTATTTAAATTCCGCTTCAAGACACCTAGTAACTAGGTAATTTTTTCCGCTTTTAGCTGTTTTCTCAGCGGTACGTGTAAACGAAATATAGAACGAAGTTCTAACTCTAGATTTCAGTTTCAGTGCAGCAACTGAACGCGTAACACTTACCTCTCTTCGCATCCGTACTTAAACGTCTACAAGAAAAAAAGATGTCATTCGCAATTCAGCTTCTTGATAACCTAAGGGATCTTGCATACAACCCGCAGCTACAAGGTAATGCTCGAGCCATCTCGAGTGCTTTAAAGCACTGTAGCACTGCAGTATGGAGAATCAATAGGGCACTGAAAAAAGAAACATCCATAGGGGTGAAGAACCATCTATCAACCTGCCTGGCCCAAGCGAGATCATACAGGGAGATTATTAAAGCCTTAAAAACTATAGGTGGAAGCAATAGTCAGCGAGAAGAGACAGCTCGCGATCGCGTGAAGTGGGCTGATATGAAATCAGCTTTTAAGTCACGTATCAGAACTGCTGTAATCACCAACATCAAGCATATTGATCCGAAGGCATTCATGGAAGACTGTTCAGTTATTTTTCGGAGACGTGTTCTGAATTCGTTGAAGAAAGATGCGGCGTTAAAAGTAAACGCAATTTTAACTGGATTATTCGAGATCAAGAAGAGAGATGAGATCATAGAGGAAATAAAGTACTTGAATACAAGAAATGCAGCCATTTATCAGGATAGTGATATATCCCAGTGGTTCGTAGACAATATTCAAAACTCTATCCTGAAAGATCTCGAGGAATTTCAAGTAAGTTTAAAAAATCTCATAAGTTAGAAATAAACTAATGCACGCATATTTCTTTATCTAGCAAAAGCAGAGCGGATGGAGCCTCAAATCAATTATCAACCTCCAAGTAAACATCAACAAGTTTACCCAGCAACTAGGCTCATCATACATCGAGCTGCCTGAGCAAATAAAAAAGAAGAAAGCTTGCATCAATGTACAGAATAATGATGAAGCCTGCTTCGCATGGGCCGTGACATCAGCATTATATCCATCAGCTCAAGAACTAAATTCTAGCAGGGTTAGCAGTTACCCACACTTCTCTACAGTACTGAGTCTTAAAGACATTACAATGCCGATGACGATTAGACAAATACCCAGATTCGAATGCCAAAATAACATTTCCGTTAATGTATACATCCTGGAGAAGCAGAAGGGTAAGAAAAAGTTCAGCGTGCACCCCACGTATTTAACAAAAGATAAACAGGACAAACATATCAACCTTTTGCTTCTCCAAGATGAATATTTTGATGATGATGATGATGAAGATGTTGTGACTGATATTCCAAAACCGCGCTATCACTATGTTTATATCAAAAATCTAAGCCGGCTGCTATCATCACAGCTTAGCAGACATGACGGCCGAAAATATGTATGTGATAGATGTCTCCACTACTTCCGTTCACAAAAAAAATTACAACTTCATACTGAAGACTGTGTTAAAATGAATGATTGTCGAGTAAGGCTACCAACAGCTGAGCAGGCAAAAGTACTATTTAAAAATCATAAGCATAAAGAATCAACGCCATTCATCATATATGCCGATTTAGAGTGTCTGCTGATACCGACTAGTGAAAACGACAAGGTACAAGACCATATCCCCTATAGTATAGCATACTACGTTAAATGCTCCTATGATGATACCTTGTCCTTTTACCGGGCTTATCGTGGCGAGGACTGCCAAGGATGGTTTGCTCGAGAGATGAAGCAGTTTGCTGAGAACGTTGAGACGGTGTTTCTTTGCCCTCTACCTATGAACACCCTATCGCCTGAGCAAGACGCTGAATTCCGTACTGCTACACATTGTCACATATGTCTGGAGCCATTTTCTGTAGATAACAACAAAGTGAGGGATCATTGTCACCTTACCGGTAAGTATCGAGCTCCTACCCATACAAAATGTAACATCAACTACAAGGACAGCCATACCATACCCGTAGTTTTCCATAACTTAAGCGGGTATGACAGTCATTTCATTATTAAGAACCTAGCTTCAGACTTTGACGGACGAGTAGATCTCCTACCAATCAATAAAGAGCGCTATATATCTTTTACTAAGAATGTAGAGCACAACTTAGTAAAATTCAGATTTATAGACTCTTTTAGATTTTTGGCTAGCGGTCTAGAAACTTTGGCATCCTATTTAGATGTATACCCAAATTTAAAATCACAATTCCTAGACTTAGACGAATCAAAATTCAAAATTCTGACTAAGAAGGGGGTCTTCCCTTATGATTACATTAATGACTGGACGAAACTTGATGAGACACAATTACCAGACAAATCCAAATTCTACAATAGTTTAACAGATACAGCTATAACGGATGAATGCTATACACATGCCGAGAATGTATGGTACTCTTTCGGTTGTCAAAATTTAGGCAAGTACAGTGATTTATACCTGAAAACAGATGTATTGCTTCTAGCCGATGTGTTTGAGCAGTTTCGGTCAAGCAGTTTGAAAACGTACGGCTTAGACCCGGCGCATTACTATACTCTACCCGGATACACCTGGGATTGTATGCTTAAGTCAACCAAAATTAATCTCGAACTACTTACGGATATCGATAAAGTTTTATTTATCAAGCGCGGTATTCGCGGGGGTCTATGCCAATGCTCAAAACGGTATGCTGAAGCCAACAACAAATTTCTACCTAATTATAATCCTCAAAAACCAACAACATTTTTAATTTATGATGATATTAATAATCAATACTGTTGGGCGATGTCTCAGTACCTACCATATGGAGGATTTGAATGGGTAGAAGGTGATGATGATTTAGACAACTTTTATTTCAATGTACCGGCAGACAATCCTGAAGGATACATTCTCGAGGTTGATCTAGAACACCCTCAAGCCATTCACGACGCCCATGCAGATCTTCCATTTTGTCCTGAACATCGCACGCCGCCAAATTCAAAAGAGACAAAATAATGGCAACGCTTACTGATAAGAAGCAATACATCATACATTACCGGAATTTACAGCAATGTTTTGAAAATGGGTTGAAGTTAATCAAAATTCACCGCGTTTTGAAATTTAAGCAGAACAACTGGCTAAAGTCATATATCGACTTAAACACTGAACTTCGTAAGCAGGCTAAAAACGAGTTCGAGAAAAACCTGTTTAAACTTATGAATAACGCGGTTTTCGGCAAGACGATGGAAGACATTAGAAAACACTCGATAGTCAAATTAGTAAACAAATGGGAAGGACGTTACGGTGCTGAAGCGCTCATCTCAAAGCCAAATTTTAAATCCAGCACAATTTTTACTGGAGATCTAGTGGCTATCGAGTTAAACAAAACGGAAGTTTACTTCAACAAACCCATATATGTAGGCATGTGTATATTGGATATATCAAAATTAAAACTGTATGACTTCCATTACTCATACATGAGAAGGCGTTACGGCGACAAGGCGCGAATTTGCTATAGCGACACAGATTCTTTAGTATATGTCGTCGAAACGTCTAATCTGTATGAGGACATTAGACGTGACGCTCATGAACATTTCGACACCAGTGACTACCCCGAGAATAATACATATGACATCCCGAGCGTTAATAAAAAAGTATTGGGTATGATGAAGGACGAGAACGCCGGTAAGGTGATGACGCATTTTGTCGGCCTTCGATCAAAAATGTACTCGACGAAGGTTTTTAGAGATGAAGATGAGGAGATGTTAGATCTACAGAAAATGGAGCGGGCAGGCAAAAGTGATACGGAGATTCGACAGGCTCTTGAAATCCGAAGAACTGTTAAGAAGGCGAAGGGTGTCAAGAAACATATAGTTAAAAATCATATCACTTTCGATGACTATGTTAACTGTTTAAACGAAGGCAAGGAAACATCTGTGCAACAAAAACTATTCAGATCCGATAAACATCGAGTTTCAACCATCTCTCAAACTAAAATCGCGCTCAGCCCTCACGACGATAAGCGCTATATTATCCCCGGCACGCATGACACTCTACCGTGGGGACACTATCGCATACCTGCTTAACATAACTGTATAGAGTTAATATATAAGTTAAAGATAAGTTTTTTATTCTTCCGGCAACAAATAATGTAAATGCTAGTGTTATCATATTTTTCTTTAATAAGTCATCCTCATAAGTCTTACCTTGTTAGTTATTGTACATATCTACATAGTTTTATAGTTTTGTATATTTCTTTTCTTTTATAAGTCATCGTTGTAAGTCAATACTTAGCTGTATATAGTAAATGCGTGTACTATATTTGTATATATTCTTTAAATCTTTTTATAAGAACTTTTTTAACATAGATGTTTCAATGAATTTTTATGTATAACAAACAAATTTTTATATATTTTTTTCACGACTTTTATGTGAAATCTTGATATAAAAATATGATTGTATATATATTTGTATATATTTTTCTCGCATGTTTTATGTGAAAATAAAATTCGATAAAATGATTTTGTTGTTTTTTCATTTATAAACTATTATACTATGATTATATGAAATAAATTAAAGCTAAATAAAACCATGTATATCACTTGATGTTGTTTCATTTAAGGGTGTATGAATTAAACTATAAACGTTTATATAGGAAATCATTTCCACTCTGTCGCTCTGAAGTAAGAATCAATACATAGATATACTACTTTCTCATTAAACGTATAATCAATACATGTCCCTATTAAGCAATAATACTTATTACAATACAATTCAATTGACTATTCACCGCATAATTTGAACAACGTATAACCTACGGTGTGTGGAATTATATACAATGAGGTTATATACAAACTCGACGACGACTATTGTGATGGTCGAGCCCTATAAGCAGGAACTTAGACAATCGTTTACGCAAGAACGACGAGATATATTCTAAATGTACAAAGTGCAGCAATCAGGTTAGTAGATAAATTAGGGTGAGTAGTAAATAGTTTCCCTCTTCATATAATTTTATTAATGTACTAAAGAGGACCCTCCTACCAACCGAAAATCAATAAATGTATGCGTGCATTGCAAATTCACCCTTTGTCAACGTATAAAACGAATCGTGTTATAACGTAACAAGTTTATGATGTGTGATGAAAAGCAAGGTTATACGTTTTCACACACCCTAGGTTATACGTTGTTCAAATTATGGGGGTGTTTAAGTCGATATATGACTTTAGCCAGTTGTTCTGCTTAAATTTCAAAACGCGGTGAATTTTGATTAACTTCAACCCATTTTCCAAACATTGCTGTAAATTCCGGTAATGTATGATGTATTGCTTCTTATCAGTAAGCGTTGCCATTAATTTTGTCTCTTTTGAATTTGGCGGCGTGCGATGTTCAGGACAAAATGGAAGATCTGCATGGGCGTCGTGAATGGCTTGAGGGTGTTCTAGATCAACCTCGAGAATGTATCCTTCAGGATTGTCTGCCGGTACATTGAAATAAAAGTTGTCTAAATCATCATCACCTTCTACCCATTCAAATCCTCCATATGGTAGGTACTGAGACATCGCCCAACCGTATTGATTATTAATATCATCATAAATTAAAAATGTTGTTGGTTTTTGAGGATTATAATTAGGTAGAAATTTGTTGTTGGCTTCAGCATACCGTTTTGAGCATTGGCATAGACCCCCGCGAATACCGCGCTTGATAAATAAAACTTTATCGATATCCGTAAGTAGTTCGAGATTAATTTTGGTTGACTTAAGCATACAATCCCAGGTGTATCCGGGTAGAGTATAGTAATGCGCCGGGTCTAAGCCGTACGTTTTCAAACTGCTTGACCGAAACTGCTCAAACACATCGGCTAGAAGCAATACATCTGTTTTCAGGTATAAATCACTGTACTTGCCTAAATTTTGACAACCGAAAGAGTACCATACATTCTCGGCATGTGTATAGCATTCATCCGTTATAGCTGTATCTGTTAAACTATTGTAGAATTTGGATTTGTCTGGTAATTGTGTCTCATCAAGTTTCGTCCAGTCATTAATGTAATCATAAGGGAAGACCCCCTTCTTAGTCAGAATTTTGAATTTTGATTCGTCTAAGTCTAGGAATTGTGATTTTAAATTTGGGTATACATCTAAATAGGATGCCAAAGTTTCTAGACCGCTAGCCAAAAATCTAAAAGAGTCTATAAATCTGAATTTTACTAAGTTGTGCTCTACATTCTTAGTAAAAGATATATAGCGCTCTTTATTGATTGGTAGGAGATCTACTCGTCCGTCAAAGTCTGAAGCTAGGTTCTTAATAATGAAATGACTGTCATACCCGCTTAAGTTATGGAAAACTACGGGTATGGTATGGCTGTCCTTGTAGTTGATGTTACATTTTGTATGGGTAGGAGCTCGATACTTACCGGTAAGGTGACAATGATCCCTCACTTTGTTGTTATCTACAGAAAATGGCTCCAGACATATGTGACAATGTGTAGCAGTACGGAATTCAGCGTCTTGCTCAGGCGATAGGGTGTTCATAGGTAGAGGGCAAAGAAACACCGTCTCAACGTTCTCAGCAAACTGCTTCATCTCTCGAGCAAACCATCCTTGGCAGTCCTCGCCACGATAAGCCCGGTAAAAGGACAAGGTATCATCATAGGAGCATTTAACGTAGTATGCTATACTATAGGGGATATGGTCTTGTACCTTGTCGTTTTCACTAGTCGGTATCAGCAGACACTCTAAATCGGCATATATGATGAATGGCGTTGATTCTTTATGCTTATGATTTTTAAATAGTACTTTTGCCTGCTCAGCTGTTGGTAGCCTTACTCGACAATCATTCATTTTAACACAGTCTTCAGTATGAAGTTGTAATTTTTTTTGTGAACGGAAGTAGTGGAGACATCTATCACATACATATTTTCGGCCGTCATGTCTGCTAAGCTGTGATGATAGCAGCCGGCTTAGATTTTTGATATAAACATAGTGATAGCGCGGTTTTGGAATATCAGTCACAACATCTTCATCATCATCATCATCAAAATATTCATCTTGGAGAAGCAAAAGGTTGATATGTTTGTCCTGTTTATCTTTTGTTAAATACGTGGGGTGCACGCTGAACTTTTTCTTACCCTTCTGCTTCTCCAGGATGTATACATTAACGGAAATGTTATTTTGGCATTCGAATCTGGGTATTTGTCTAATCGTCATCGGCATTGTAATGTCTTTAAGACTCAGTACTGTAGAGAAGTGTGGGTAACTGCTAACCCTGCTAGAATTTAGTTCTTGAGCTGATGGATATAATGCTGATGTCACGGCCCATGCGAAGCAGGCTTCATCATTATTCTGTACATTGATGCAAGCTTTCTTCTTTTTTATTTGCTCAGGCAGCTCGATGTATGATGAGCCTAGTTGCTGGGTAAACTTGTTGATGTTTACTTGGAGGTTGATAATTGATTTGAGGCTCCATCCGCTCTGCTTTTGCTAGATAAAGAAATATGCGTGCATTAGTTTATTTCTAACTTATGAGATTTTTTAAACTTACTTGAAATTCCTCGAGATCTTTCAGGATAGAGTTTTGAATATTGTCTACGAACCACTGGGATATATCACTATCCTGATAAATGGCTGCATTTCTTGTATTCAAGTACTTTATTTCCTCTATGATCTCATCTCTCTTCTTGATCTCGAATAATCCAGTTAAAATTGCGTTTACTTTTAACGCCGCATCTTTCTTCAACGAATTCAGAACACGTCTCCGAAAAATAACTGAACAGTCTTCCATGAATGCCTTCGGATCAATATGCTTGATGTTGGTGATTACAGCAGTTCTGATACGTGACTTAAAAGCTGATTTCATATCAGCCCACTTCACGCGATCGCGAGCTGTCTCTTCTCGCTGACTATTGCTTCCACCTATAGTTTTTAAGGCTTTAATAATCTCCCTGTATGATCTCGCTTGGGCCAGGCAGGTTGATAGATGGTTCTTCACCCCTATGGATGTTTCTTTTTTCAGTGCCCTATTGATTCTCCATACTGCAGTGCTACAGTGCTTTAAAGCACTCGAGATGGCTCGAGCATTACCTTGTAGCTGCGGGTTGTATGCAAGATCCCTTAGGTTATCAAGAAGCTGAATTGCGAATGACATCTTTTTTTCTTGTAGACGTTTAAGTACGGATGCGAAGAGAGGTAAGTGTTACGCGTTCAGTTGCTGCACTGAAACTGAAATCTAGAGTTAGAACTTCGTTCTATATTTCGTTTACACGTACCGCTGAGAAAACAGCTAAAAGCGGAAAAAATTACCTAGTTACTAGGTGTCTTGAAGCGGAATTTAAATAATATGATTCATAAATCAGTTTAGTTCATATATTAAAATGCTATGCTAGTTGTAATTTAAAGTTGTTAAAATGCAAAAAGCAAAGAAAATTAGAAAAAATTTTAGGAAAAAGATTTTGAGAAAAGTAATAAAAGCACTGGTCGTTTGGTTAATAGAGTTATTAAATATTAATAATAATAAAAACTCAATGGATAATTAGTGTTAAAATTTCTTATATCAAATAATTATTTTTTAAATTATTACGTAGATAGGATATGATAAGTAATTAATACTTTAAGAGTTGAAGAATTTTATACGGTAACACTGTAGTTATATCATATACGTCAAAAGTTCCAGATTGTTTAAATAACGTATTTTTAGAAGCAAAACATAATGTACCCTTCTTTTAAATTTGATTACTACGTTTTATTGCATAACACTTAGAGTTTTAAATAAATAAAAATAGTAACTCACCTAGATGGAGCACTTATTTCTCACTGTTATAAATAATACACTTAAGCAAATTCAATTTAATGATAATTTAGAAACAATTGTTTTAAGCACTTTCACCACACAATTATTAATAAGCAATAATAAACGCTTTCACAGTATAATAATGGCTACACTCCACTAACAAGAGCTGTTTTAATAATGATTAAAACATGGGTGACCGCTGTTAAATATATATATATATATATATATATATATATATATATATATATATATATATATATATATATATATATATACCTCTCGTCCCCGCGCTGTTAGAAATGATAATTATTTTCTGGAATATGCTTTTAAAAACGATACAACTGTTTATATATTACATACATACAGACTCCCTTTTATACATATATCTTAATTACCTATTGGTCCCCTAGAAAATCAATGCTCTTAACAAAGGAGGGTTGATTTAATTAGTACATTACATCTAAAGAAGGAAAAGAAATTATTAGTTGATAAAACTTGTATGTTTGGATTTATATTTCAGCCTGGAAGAAAACATTTTTAAAAAAATTTAATAAAAAGTGTTATTTTACTTTTAAAAGCGTTCATTCATCTGAAATGTACAAAACTTGTCTGTCGACCGTAATTTAAAGTTGACACGTGTATGTGGATTTTTTCTTAACTTGTTGTTAATTAGTAAATATACATAGCAAAATCCCATGTATTTTTAAAAGGTATTTGAAGTTAACGATGATATATGCAGACACGGTACGCTGTCGCGAGCCACCGCCATCTTGTATTTGTGGTATTTTCGCTAACTTTGAGGCCCCTTTAAAATAACATGGGATTTTGTCCCAGAACTGTCCTAGCCTAACTACTCTCAAGACAATTCTTAAAACTAGGAGGCACTTGTAAAAGTGTATTTTCTATGAAGGTTTTAGAATTGTATGTATAAGATTATACTTATGTGTTGTAATTGAGTGTGTTCATGTATGTGATTTTCCCATAACCAGACTGACTGACTGACTGAAGAACCAATAAAAATCCAAAATAGTTAGAAAAACTGAAAACTATACTGTCCTCGAAAGTCCTGGTACTTTTGCACTGCTCTGAACGCATTCCATAGGGTCGTACTTTCCAATGGCTTCGTCTTTTCAACGACCTTGAGGAAAATGTGATGTTACTGTTATATTTATTATTATATAAAAAATAGTGGTTACTAGATTATTAAATTGGTCATTCGGAATTAGGCATGAAAAAAATTGCTGCGAGGTGGATTTCGAAGTTGTTGAATGTTGATCAGAAACCAGCGCGAGTATGAATATCAAAAGTCCTTTCTGTCGTTTTGAAGAGGATGGTGATTTCTTTTTGGGCCAGATTATTACGATAGATGAAATGTGGATACACAACTACGATCCTGAAAGGAAACAACAGTCAATGGAGTGGAAACATTCTGGCACTCACTGTCCGAAAAAAATCCGAATGCAAAAATCAGCAGGAAAAAGGAACAAATTTTTATCTAACAAGAGGCTATTCAAGCTGTAGGGAACTGGATTGCACACCAAAGTTCATAATTTTTTTAAATGGTTTACTGGCATTGCAGGATCACTTCAGAAAGTGTATTAACTTGAAACGGGTCTATGTTGAATAAATAAAGTTTCATTGTTCTGCTTGTTTTCTTTCTATTGTAGGCCGAGGATTTATCAATATGTCCTGGTAAATAAATTCTTATATTGGTACTTGTCTATAAAAAATGTATGCTTTAGTTAGATGAAATTTCAAAATTAATACTTGGATAGATGCAAGTTAACTTTACTTTTCTAGGTATTGGATTATTGAATTCTGGAATTTTATTAAGGTACGAAGGGAGAGATATAATATTAGCTTATTGGTTTCAGTTTCAGTTCAAGTTTCAGATATTTGACATTAATCGGTCCAACTATAACCATTTGTAGAACTATAACTACTATAGAAAGTCTACATATTGTTGTCTACGTGTGTTGTAGATAATGTTTTAAACATTAAAAACCGCTGTGACTGCTTGAATACGGTTGGACTCGAGTTTTAAAATGTTACATCAATCTAATTCAATGACGCAAACACTTCAAAGGTTTCAAAGGTTACCTTTCCAAAGACTACAACTTCATTTAATCAAATACATCAAAGAAGAATCTTTTACTTTTAAAACCGCAATTGATCAACGATCAAATCTTAATTAGCCAAATTTATTTATTTTTCTCTTTTTTAATTTTTTGGTGATTATTAATTTCTCATCAAGGTATTTTATCTTCCATTATATTTTTATCAAAAGGATTTGCTTTAATAAAAACAAGCATTTTCTGATTTTCCTTCCTTGTGCTACATTTATATTATCAGAATCCTTCGAAACTTTATACAGCTATTTCAACCTGCGTATCCACTCAAGTTCCCCCTTTTTATGATGACAACATATGGAAATCCGAATAATGTATACTCCTCTTTCATCTCGAGCTCACTGATATAGAGAAATACTGTCTTTTATACAAGCAAACAACGCTCGCGTTTTTCTGGAACGTGTAATAAATCACATGACTTTAGGTTCATGAAAATTAATTGCAAATCCTGCCAGCAACTAGTAGTACTTTGAAGATTTAATACTTGAATTCTAATCTAGAGAATGTAGGCGTATTTCCACTTGTGTTAGGAAAAGGATAGTATGAAGAGGTTTTCCAAACAATTATCCTCTTTGATATCGAATATAGAGCTTAACTTCATTATCGGGGTATTATATTCTCTTTGGTTACTGTATTACGTCTGAATAGATACAGATTGAAATTACACTTAAAAATCAGTTTACATACATTGTAGGGCATAAAACTGCTCTGAAGATCTTTTAGTGATTTTCGACGGATTGAACTTTACGATGAAAAAGTAAAAGTTTTAATAAAATCATCCGAAGGCTATTGCAGTTGTCTATGTGTTTTAAAAGAGAAAGTTTTATTCGTTCTTATACACGTAACATCAAAAAGAAATTCTAGGCAAGACGTGCCAAAAATCGAATATCATGCAACAAAAGACTACTAAAAAGTATATGAATCCGATCTTTTAAGCTGGAAAGTAAACGCATTAGAGGGTCATGGCTTTAGTCCGGTTTCCATTTCGTTACAATGTACCCGATATCAATCGTGTGCATTTGTCATTCTGCTCATGTCGCTTAAGGACAACTTCCGTTTTTGATTTGACTTATAGAAACGTCATACACAGATATGGATACGTTTATTAAAATATTGATAACCCTTGATAGTTTTTTTATTTATCGAAGAAGAAAAGTTTTGTAATATATTTTTTTATTTAAGAATATAAAATGAAAATGAAAAATTTTCCTTGACTAGGAGAGGCCGCATCTTGTAAAATAAACATTTTAAGCTATAAATTCAGCAAGTGCGTAGATTGATGTTTCTGGAGTGTTCGAAAGTAATCATAAGTTGGAAACTTTGTAGGATCAAAATGTAAGTATCAATACGGCAATAAGTTTATTTTCTAAACATACTTCTCTGCAAACTGTGCTTAACATTGCTGAGTTATCACTACTCAGTACGAGATACTGATCATACAAGGCGTTACCATAAAACAACTCCATAAACGTACAACAGTAATTCTAAGAGTAATCATCAGATTTTGTTAATTTTGTTAACACCCAAATCGGTTGAAGGTGATGCCACCCAAAAAAGCTTCTTTAGCTATGTGTGTATTAAGAACGCAAAGTGATTGCCGATTGAGAAAGAAAGTTGTCTGATTGAAAATCTCTCAGGAGCAAGAATTACACTTCCTGCTAAAAAACTCACAAGATTTGTTCTACAATCGACTTTATATTATAATTAAAACAACAATATTAACAGTATAATTTTTACGCAAACAGTAACATACCGAGTTGAAAAATGCTTCATTATTGCCAGGAGATGAGCGAGGCGCAAGCATCGAGTTCATCACACTATTTTATTCACAATAATTTAATTTTAAACAACAATGAGCATATACGTAAATCATTTAGTTGTAATTCCGGTAAAACAGTAAGGCAGTAAACAAGTTTCCGAACCATTACGAAGTCAGAAATTAAACAAAAGATCTAACTGAAATAAACGATTTACTGTTAAAATTAGTAACAAACCATGGCATATAAGAGCAAATTTTAAGTTGGAAACATGCACTTTCATCTGATTCTACACATCAACCTCAAAAGCAAAACAATGGAGTAGGCAATACTTTTTATAATTTTACAAAAGTAATGTATCTATGTGATTGTTTCATTTTTATATACAATTATTTTCTCAATAATGCCAAACACTTGAAGAGCATCGGTTCATTTTCGAATTAATGGAAAATTTGGTTTGTAAATCGTTCCTAAGTGGTTGACCTAAGAAGACGAGAAAACACTGCACCCATTTACGTCTGGAAAATGAATGTATAAATAAGTTATTTATTACATAACACTTGCACTAAAATAAATGAATAAATTGAATGAGTCCCTAATCACAATAATAATGATTTAAAATGTGGGGTAAAAATTAAAAATACTTACATTAATTAAATTTTCATTCACCTACGTTACATCCGTAGTCTGCAAGTATCACTTCATGAACTTACTAAACGAAATATGTTCCATTTCCACTAAGCATAGCGCTTATTGCAGTTTGTTTATGTCTGAAGTCTGATCTGAGAGGGAATAAATGCAATTGGTCAATCCCACATTAAAAATAACCTTGACAAGTTTCGCTTAAATTGTTTTACAGTTTCCAATTTTATTTGTATTTTTTCTGCATATACAATTTAAAAAGCTTCACAATACTGTGCATGATTACAGTTAAACAACTTGTATTAAAAGATACAACAAGATTGTGGAAAAACGCAGCACAATATTGTGAACTATTAGTTCCTTCAGTTACTTCAATTTGCTTTGCACAATTTGTTAAAGTAAATCTCAGAACGTCTTCAAACAATCTTATTAAGTAAGAATACGCAACGCTTTAAAATAATTGAACCCAATTTGATAATAAAGATTATATTCCGACTCAATTTACCTTTGGACAAAAATCTAATAACCCGAGCAAGAAACGTTCTATGTCTCCGTCGGGTATAAAAATATCGAATAAATAATAGAGGCAGGTCTTGCTTATTTATCATTGACTAAGAATGGTCTAATGACTTTTACAATAAACTCTGAAATCATTTATTTTCTCTTTGAACCCATATGCTAAGGGGTAGTTTTAATCTCAACCGAGAGAACAGATTTAACATAAAGCGACAAATTCTGCTAATTATTCAGAGCAAAATCTAATAAATTCACCCTTTTATTTTATTTTATGGAAAAAATTGAGAAACGTGACTTGGCCTTCTTCGTTTAAGGTAACAACAACCACAACACAAAAATACAAGTAAATCTCAACGGGACCAGAAGCTTATGGATTTGGTTGCCCAATGGATTTATAATAAACAATGGAGAGCATTATAGGTAAACCAACGATGTTTTTATTTAAAGTTTTGACAACAAATGATACACATCAGCTGAATTCCAAAATAAATTTTAGGTAGTTCGAGTTAAATCAAATTTTCTATTTTGTTGTGTGTTTACGAATATGTAATTTTATTACTGATGCTTCACTACACGGGTCTTATAAAAAAATTAAAAAGTTAATTATGAAATGTACAAAATTTAATAATATTTTTGAAAATTGTAGATTATGTGAACGTTAATATCAACGATAATTGCTTTTGTTCCAACAGTTATTAAGTGCAGTTCATAGTATCTTAATGGTTTCAATGCATTGAAATTCAATTATTTATTCTTTAGTAGAAACTAATTAAAACTGTTCTATTACAACGAACCAACACTGCTCACAAATCTTTTGTTATAAATGTCTACTGTGTTTATATCTTAGTAATGTCGACAAGGACTAAACTATTGATAAAGTGTTAATAATAGTAATAATTTGTAATATTTCTTTGTCTTACCTTGATTATTTTACGAGGTTTAAGAATCGATCGACATCAACTCTTTCCAAATTCGTCGTCGTTAAAGCATACTGGCGTATCTATTTTTTAGCAACTTTACAAGAGCACGGTTTAAATGCTTATAAAAACTTTATTACAGATGACATGAGGAATTCTCTAAAATGCTGTAACTAACAACATTGCTAGTTATAACATTTTAAAGAATTAGATTCATATCATCTGTAATAAAGTTTTTATAAGCATTTATACTGTAAAGTTGCTAAAAAAAAGATAAGCCATTATGCATTAACCGCGGCGAATTGTGAGCGGATATGAAACTAATATCATTTTAATTACGATCACGTGCATACAATTCAATGGCGCCATTATATTTTTTTGTATTTAATTTATAATTCTTTTTAATTCTACAAATCAGTAAGTTTTTTAATTAATAGTCACCGACAATCAGAAGGTAATTTGATTAAAAGCAATAGGGTGTTTGTTTCTTTTAAACATAAGCCGTTTCGAGCGATTACACGTCATGTAAAATTACAGTTATGTAGTATTACAGTTCTTTTAATTATTTTGTACTATAGTACCTTAAAGATCTCTTTCGAATAGCACCACCATCAAGCCGATCCACTTGTTGTCAAATCAGCAATTTGTTTTTATTTTCTTGACTACTTACTTTAACTCCACTACGTTTTTTATTTAAATCTTTTTTATACTGAGATGATATAGAATAATCAGGTTGAAAATTTACTTAACGAATTGCTATTTCAGAATATTTTAGATGCCACGATTAGGCTCCGGAAATACAAATATAAAAATATCATGCATTAAATAGAAAAACAGACATGCTAGGATATTAATTTTATTCAATCGATAGGATACATGCGAGGTTACATGAAAATTTATAGTATACAGAGATACAGGAGTATGTTAGGTATCGATGGCCCTTAACCTCACTTTTTATGAGAAGGGGTTGAATTTATAAAAAGGATATAAAGTATTTAGGTTGTTTTATAGTAATACATGTTTTTGCAACCCAGGTCACATGTTAGGATGGTTTTTCTATTTTTTTCGAAGGTTTTATCTTCTTGTTAGATTTGAGGATTACGAGTTTTCGACGTAGAACAGATTTTTCTTTCTACCAGAAAACTAAGTCAGTTTCGAATACATATTTCACTGGAAATAGTTATATTAGATCAGTAATTTGATATTTATAATGTTACAATTTGCTTACGGAGTCTTGTATTTAGAAGATTTGAGTTCATAAGAATGAAGGTATCAGCTTTGTAGATATCCATTAATTTTTCAAATGTTGGTTTTATTTTGATGATTTGCGTTATTGTTTGGATGCAGGCATTTATATGGTTTGTTATTCATTTATATTATATTCAGTCGATAAAGCGTATTGGAAGAATCCACGCTCGGCTCATACTCAAAAATCCTAAAATAAAGTTAAGTTATGATTAACCACGTGTTTTCAATGTAAACAAACGTCATAATAATACGGAATTGGATTGTTACCTGTTATGAAAAACGAAGAATATTTGTTTTTATTTTAATAATCACTGGCAAGTGCGATCGATTTATTTTAATAAATCAAAGAAGATAATTTTATCAATTTCCATTTCTACCTTTACAATTTGCATTGATTTGGTTTTCAACATTACTAGATCACAGCTGATTTGGAATAACGATGTTTAGATTATCGACTGAGTACAAAGATTATTTCAAGGATAAATAATCAACAGATTTGATTTGTTAACCATATACAAGGTGGATCAAAATAAAGGATTTGTTTTACATTAGGAACAATAAATGATAAAGACAATCAGAAAATAAATTTAAATTTATTTTTAATTTGAGAGGTTCTTTGAGAACAATGTTTGTAACACTTTTATAATTTTCAATTTGTGTAATGAGTTGTAGCTTTTTCATTTTTTTGCTGATCTACCTTTACATTTGGTTGCTATGGTATCTTCACCTGGTTAGTTACCAATGATATTGTTTTTTTTAAAACAAACAAAAGAAAAAATCTGAAATTTTCTCAAATGACGCTTTCCTTTATATCCCCTTTATATTTTCCTTTATATGTCTATTTAAAGGAAATATAATTAAAAAGAAATCCCAAACACTGTTTGTTTGTTTGTTTTTGGGCGAGGAATCAGGATGGCGGAGCATCCTTCGTACCTCATGGCACCGATTTCTATGATCATTTGGCCGACCCTACTAGAATTTAGCCGAATCTGGGGGAATTCCACCCCCAGTAGGAATCTTTATCGTGCCAAATATCGCATTGACACGGGACCTATAGTTTTACTTCCTATCCGAAAAGAAGGCATGTTTTAATTTTTTCTCCGCTATGAAAAATTACCAGCTCGGCCGGGGATCACTAATCCACCGAGACTGGTCCCAAACACTGTTAAGGTATGAATAAATTCATAGACTTGGTTTCCTTTCAATTAAGAGAAATATTAATTTTTAGTATAAGCGACATAAGATCGCCGGAGTGTTTTTGACACATAGAAGTGCCGGTCAAAAATAAACAAAAACCCTTTTTTTAGAAAAGGTATGTTTTTCGTTTTTTAAAGGTATTTTCGTTGATCTGATTACATCATTATTTTAGGGTTTTATCGGATCATCATAAGAAAAGAAAAGTTAACGTTTATCCTTTTTTTGGGCCTACCGCCTACAGTGACCATCATTTCAAAGATTGGATAGTAAGAATTGAAAGGTCCCTGCGTCTGTGTTGTATTTACGTCTGTCTCTTTCTAATCATCAACGTAAGAAGCGAGTCTTCGTATACACCAGATTAAGATTTTCCCTTCTAACATTCGTGGATAACGGTTTGTTTCACAAAACAAAACAAAACAAAATAAACCTAGTAGACGGCTGTCAAGCCATTCCAAAAATAAATAAAAATTTCAAAAACCTGAGATATTTCATATTAGAAATAACAAAACTAAAATATATTTATCTTTCCCTATTTCAAAGAAACCAAATTGTATATACATTTGTCCAGCTCTTGTAAGCTTTGAGGTTCATGAACTTGAAGGTATAATTTTCTATTTTTGTTAACCATATATAGCATATTGGTAATTCAAAATAAATAATTTTACAATCATGATTGAAATTGTCTGTCTTGTCTATTTATTTTATGGAGTATATCTAGCTTGTCTTGAGCCCACGACCCAAAAACTCACTGACGAAAAGCTGCCGTCTGCAGTTGGCATATCTTTGCTTATAGAGGTAAGTCTCTCTCAGCATGGTATGTTATAGAGTTTAACATTTTCATTTTGTTTGACATTCTTATGTTTGTCTTAGTTTATTCAAATGGAGACCAGTTACAACCCACATGTCAGGTTGGTAACTAATACACAACACATTTGAGCAAGCGCAAGGGAGATTTTCCTTTTTTTTCTTTTCCATTTAAACAATTGTTTTTATTTTCTCTTGTATAAATATTCTTATCTACTTTTAATAAAATGAAAAGCTGTGTTTGATCTATATATGTGTTTATTTGTGTTGATGTTTAACTATGCAAGCATACATTTGTTTTCTTCACATACAGGGCTTAAGTTTGCTGGTTGTCCAGTTGCAGAATTCCAAGTGCATTTGTAGTAAGTTCTTTTCTTTCAGGTCCAAGAAACAATAAGATTTTTATAATTTGTTTATCTCATGCTCAATCAACATATTCCTGAGTTAGCCGATGGGGAGAAAGAAAAACTATTGGGTTGTTATATTTCATTTTCAAAGTTTTTGATTTTTTACGGAAATATCCCCTCATAGTATTGGTGCCCAAAACGTGGGCTTTCTTAATTATGATTTTATTTTCGAAATATAATATCTCAAAACATATGAATCAAATGTAACTTGCAAACATACATACAAGAATATGATGTTGCACAAAGAGCGAAGTGCAAAATACCGAATACCAACATTTTGAACTCAAAATCATTATTTCAAAACTAGGAATATGTCTTCAACTAGGTATAATGTCTATATAGTACAAAAGTAACAGCTCTTGAAACGAGCACCGCTCTAGAACAAAGACATCCATTACATAGTGTTGATTTATTCTGTCCACTAACACACAACGGCATGCTAGAGGGCGGCAAGCCTAGAATAAACGACATGCTAGGGGGGGGGGGCAAGCCTAGAAATAAACTGCATATTATACAAAATTTTCAATAAAATTCAAATTGTTGAACTTCCAGGGGCGGGGGCAAGTGCAAGGGCTTGCGCCCTCTTCCGAGCGCCTACTATAACACATTCTGACAGTCGTTGAAGTTGATACTGATTAGAAGGTTGAAAGAATCAATCGACGAAGTGAGCAGCTGAACCGTTTTAAAGTTAAGAAAGCTTGGGTTGCGTTAGGATAGGTTAAGAATAATGTTATATGTTAAATAAGATCGTTCTGTTGTTTTTATACTTAAATTATATTTATTGTCTTTTTTGCTGGAATGTAATTTTCCATCATCTAGTTAAGTATATGTATTAAGTATAAAGTTTGTATCTGATTGTTGGAATGTTAATTAAGTTCGCCTATTTGACCTACGTAGTTTTGTTTAAAAATGAAAACGATTTTCGTTTAGCTCAAAAAAACAGTATTTCCAATAATAATATTTGATACCAATAATAAGCTTTTTCTTAAAGAATCTTCTGGACTGTCTGCACTGTGCAAACAGTGGTTCAAACACATTAACATAAATTAACGCAATTTATTAACAGTAACACACGTTAACAGCATCTTAACATAAATTAACTAAACCGTGTATTGTCTGCACTGTGCACAAAGACGTTTGGTTACAACTTAATGTGACGTTCTGTTTAAATAATACTAAAGATGCTGTTTTAATTGTCTGTTATCAAGAGAAAATATTACACTAACACTAATTACAAACAACTATAAACTATTAACAAGCTTAGACTAATTTAATTACACAAATATTTATTTCAAACAAGATTTATATTACACTGACATTTATACTATACTACCCACGATGCCCTGTTTTGCTGGTTGGCTAATCCCCTCCTTTTGCTCGGTGGCGATTTATATATCCCATATAAGCTTGCTGGAACGCGCTAGATTAGTCTGGTGTATTGTGCTTCGTTTAGCTGTCGATGCTTCATACATTCGTATAGGGGTATTTCCCGTTCATTACAATAAAATATTAAGTAAATAAACAGCCAACAAACGACGTTGGGTTACTCTCATATCTATATAAATCATAGCTGTACATTATTAATATAAACCTGAAATTGAGAATACTCACGTAAAATTGCATACGATTAATTTTTTGTTTGTGTAAGGTTATTAAATTGAATTAATAATTGCAGAGATTCCGTTAATAGCCATTATTAAAATTTAAGGCTCCTCTTTAATTTTAAACAGCTTTAAGCCACTTTTAGATGATTTATGTGGTATAATTCCCTTCAAAATTATCTTCACAAAGCTCCATAATAACATAGGCTGGTGGTTTGGAAATTACGAATTTCTCATAATTCATTAACATCATTTCAAATCATGTTCCGGTAGATTATAAATAACTCTAGGAAAATGATATTACTTTTATCAAAAGCCAAACCCTCTCTAACACCAAAAAGCTAAGAGTTAGATTTAACTTAATAACGAGACTATCAACCCACATAGTTTGACAATCGAGAGATTCCAAGGGACCCAAATACCTAACTAGAACAAGCAATATTATTCCCTATTAGGCACAATATCTACCAGTAAATCTTGTTCAGGTTATAGATCCGCTATTGTTTGGTGTAAATGCTCGCGGCGATGTCTCTAGTTTTGATATAAACGGATGTCCTTCTAGACGATTCTGTCGCCCAATATATTTACATATCAGAACGATAGGGATCTGACCGGATGGGATGTGTTGCCTTCCACATCCTGTTTGCTTTACACCAGTGGCGTACACAATAATTTTGTGTTTCATAGTCAAATATTTCATTTGTTATGAGTGTTATTAATATTAGTTTCATAATTAAAATAGGAACGTGGCAACGCATTGCATTTAATTTTTTATAATTTGATAGCTTCTGAAACAAAAATAAATAAAAACAACTTGTTTTTCACCGATAAGGGTCTAGAAATAAATTACCCACATCAAACTAAAAAGGTACAGTTTCTAGAACAATTTTGTAAATACTTGGCTGGAACTAAAAGAAAAAAGCAACAAAACAAAATTGACATAAGTAGGCTTAGTGGGAGAGCACAATTTATAGAGATGTACCTACTAACAGAAAATGGCCAGAAAAGCCGCAGTCAAACTAATTTATAGGCTTGTAAATTTCAAGTCGTATCGGAAAACCGGAACTATTTGTCTTGTGGAAAGTTTCTTTTTTATATAACTGAAAGGGAAAGGTTATATTTTGCAAATATTTTTCACTTTTAATGCTAATTTCTCTGTTTTGATCCTCATAAATTATTTCAAGAATAGATTATTGAGAAAACAATAAAGAATAACTTTAAACGACGTAAATTTGTATATAAAGCCTTAGACTTTTAAACTGCATAAAATTGTAAATTTATGAGGATGATTCTTGAAGCTTTTTTAGAGAGTAGAACGAATTTAATAAAACAACGTATTGTAAATATAAAGCATGTTTCAGGGTCGAAGGATTCAGTCAGCAGCATTTAAGTGAATGGAATTAATTTTTAATAATTTAAAATTGTAATAATTTTTCATTAACTGATTTCTAAAATTAAACAGCATTTCGGATTATATTAAAAACTGTGTTTCGGTTTATTTCAATATAGACTTGATTTGTTGAAATAGTCTGCGGTTATTTTAAAAATTGCAGTTGTCTACAAAGGATAGTCAAGCATGCGCTAAGGAGATTTCTTTAATTACATACTTTAAGTACCTATTATTAACAATTCAACGAAATATTACTTATTTATTGAAAATGTTAAAGTTAATTCTGTATTTAATAGGGAAAGTCATGGTAGATTGACATACTGGGTTCGATTCCCGTCAGGGATGATACAATCGAATTTTTAAAAATATTTAAGGCTTCTAGGTACACTCAACCTGTGAAAATGGAAGCCTGGTAAGTTTTTCGGGGTAATAAAAGGAGGTGGATGCGTAAAGCTAGCCCTTTACCACTCTTGGATTAACAATTAAACGAAAAAGAATAATGCAAAGACTAATTTAAAAACGCTGATTTTATCTATACTAGAGAAACCTCGTCAATACATGACGGTCAAAAGGCTAATTTATTGCAGGGTTTCCTTAACAACGTTCGTTCTGTGATTATAATTCTTCGGGTTTCCAAGAAAGATGATTTAATAGTAACATTTATTAAATAAACGCAATCGAACAAAAGCAGTTGCAAATACTAAGCTTACCATTCTCAGACGAACTTTTGAACGCGTTATTTAATAAACACCCCCTTACTCCTCCGCCATCAATCACGACTTATCCCATCATCCTCGTTTAGTTACCTCCTTCTTACTGCTTCTTCCGCCTTGCCCCACCTCTATAACAGCATCCACCCTAACATAAAATTTACACTAGAAACAGAACAAAACAGGGCTATAAACTTTCTAGACTTAAATATCAAGATTAACGCAGACAATCTATTTGAATTTTCCATATACAGAAAACCAACACAAACAGACATAACAATACCAAATGAATCTTGTCACCATAATACACATAAAATAGCAGCCTACAGATCATTAGTACACAGAGCTTTAACTATTCCACTAACAAAATCAGATTTTAGCAAAGAGATATCAACCATTAAACAACTAGCACATGCAAATCATTACAATCCGAAATTGATTGACACTTTAATTAAACAAAAAGATTATAGGTTAGCTATCAAAAGAATATATCCCATTGACAATCAAACAGAAGACACAAATTACATATCTATACCATATTTTGGCAAAATATCAGAAAAAATTGCACATATACTAAGAAAAACCAATAATTATAAAATAACATTTAAAACCAACACTAACACTTTTTCATTTTTATTTAATGCTAAGACTTACTCTATTTTTTACCTATTTTTCCTGTTTTTTAATTAATTACGGTTGAAATCATTTTTTTTGTTTCATAATTAGATCATGCACTTAGGTCTACTTCAGTTTTTTTTATTTCTTTTTAACACTATTGAGGTTAAGTGGCAGAGCAGAGCCTGCTTCAAACAGGCTCTGAACTTCGCCTCATTGTTATTTTACTTAAGAATATAAATGCTTAGTTTTGTTTTTTTTTGGAGTATAAATAAAGGCATTTATTAAAAACAGAACACATGATATCATGAAATCGGGCATTTACCGTTTAAATTGTTCTTTTTGTAGTTCGGTATATATTGGGCAAACACTTCGAAATTTTAACATAAGATATAAAGAACACGTACGTCATTACATAAATAAACATCCTGAAAAATCTAATTACGCCGAACACCTTTTAGAACAAAATCACACAATGACTCTTCAAAATAATATTAAATTATTACATTTTTGTAATAACAAACGCAAATTAGACATTTTAGAAGCTTTTGAGATATACAAACACAAACTCAGGGTACCTTTAATGAATGAACAACTTGAGCTCAGTAATTCTCCGTTACTGGAAGTATTAGATGTTTAATTATGATTTTTATTATTAATTTTTATTATTATTATTATTATTTTATCTAGTTACCTATTTTGTATCTACCTTGTTTGTTTATAATTATATTACCTTTGATAATGACAGCATACCTGTCGAAACAATATTGTCAGGTTGTATTTTAATAAAACTGTGAAACTTTTACTAATCTTTATTTATTTCATGATTATGAAGTTCCACAAAGTAAGGCTGGAAACAATAAATAAAAGCTACATGTTAGGTCACAGATAGATTTATCAATTTTTAAAACGGAAATTATAGAAGGGTAAATTTCAGGCAGACGTAACCTCAATTTTTATATAAAAAGTCTGAATTTATAAAAAGGATATAAATCATTTAGATTGTTTTCATAGTAATACATGTTTTATGCAACCCAAGTCACATGTTTGGATGGTTTTTCCATTTGTCACAGTCACAAGACTTTGTTCATTCAAATATTTTTTCATTACTGCAGTAAAACTTTGGTAACACTTTACATGATAACCAATATCACTATCAATACAAGTAGGTAAAACTACGTCACTGTATTTTAAATTATTGTTTTTACGGATGTGTAATATTGTCTTACACGTATTTAATTTTTTTTTCACTTAAAAGTAAAATTGTATCAGTTTTTTTTTACAAATTGCACATATCATTTTTGATAAATCTAGCAATTTAGTTAGACATAAAAACAATCGAATGGTTATAGCATAAAAGTCTAAAGTATATATAACCTCTCGAACCGCAAAATCAACCCACAAATAAATACATTCTACTGCACTTCAAAAGTATTCGTACACCACTACTGAGATAATCAATTAATTAGTAATAAAGAAAAGAATTGTTTGTAAAAAACAAGTATAAAATATATACTCCAAAAGCAAAATCAATGCACAAATAAATACACTCTACTGCACTCTAAAAGTATTCGTAAACGACTTCTAAGATTTTGAATCGTTTAAAACACCCTAAACGAAAAAAAAACAATGAAGAACTATGTCTAAGGTACAGAGGAATATGCAACCATGACCATTTATGAATTGTACTCCCTAAAATATAAGCATACTTTTTCGTTCTGGCAGACAGTTAGTGATGGAATTTTGTTCTGGCTTCTTATATTACCTATCCTACATATATTTTATTTATTCTGTCAAAACTTCAAGACTTAAAATAACAAAAATGGCACATTTTTTTTAATTTAACAATAACTACAATAAATGTTTTATTAAATTTTATATATCTAGCCCGTTTTACTCTCCATATACGTTCTTTCTCTAACACGCAGGCCGCTATATAACTGTCTCGCTCGCACTCACATGGGAACGTTTTTCGTTCTGGCAGACAGTTGGTGATGGAATTTATATCACCTATTCTACATATATTTTAATTATTCTCTCCAAATCTCTAGACTGTTGACAATAAAACAAAACAAATAACAAAAATGAAACTTTTTTAAATACACATTTACAGCGTTCTGACAACATTTAGGAGGGGAGGAAATGTTCTGGTAATAATTTATATAAATAAAGTACACTATCGAAAGTAACCTCCTGAAATTTCATGACTGTTACTTTAAATAAATTGAATCTTATTTTTCACCCTCTTAGTAATGTTGTGGTGGTATAACCCGGCCGCAGGGGCTGCCAGAATCGACTTTTAGTGTTCAGCAGGTATATAAGATTTAGTACCTAAATTTTCACGACTGTTGAAATGACAACTGGAAATACGTTGCTGGCTCTCCGTCTATATAGAATTGTCTATATTTCCCAGTTCAATGTTTAATAAATACTTGCTCTTTTTAATAAAAATACGTTCATGTGCATCAAGTTCTCTGGCTGTATGAACACGTTTAAGTAATTTCAATTTATCGATTTTAACCGCGTGCGCTGTGTCATGTATATGTTTAGCGACACTTGATTTTTCTATGCGATTGTATTTAAAATCCGTTATATGTTCTTTGAATCTATTCAAGATTGATCCTTTTGTCTTTCCAACGTATCGCTTATTACTATCATTGCATTTAGTTTGGTATATTCCCGATTTCTATTTTTTGTCAGTTTTATCTTTTGGATTGCCGAACAAGTGTTTTAAAGAATTATTCGATGTATAAGATATTCTCATGACCTCATTTTCAAATACACTTTACAAACCTTTGGTGGTTGGGTGAAAAGGTAGTTTAATAAACTTGTTTGGCTCATTTTCTATTGTTAATGATGTAATCGGGTTTCGAATGCTACGATTGTATTTGATTTTGTAAGAATTTGTCGATGTTTTTAGAAGAGCAACCATTGTATAAGGCTAATTTTTCTATAAAACTTAATTCCTTGTTAAACCGATTTTTGATTAGTGGGAATTTCACTAATCTGGTTGCCGGCCATTTTATGCTGCTCACAATGATTTTATTTTATTTCCGCTATAATGTACCTGTTAGTACTGGTTTATTTTCTATAAACATAGATTTCTAGTTCATTGTTATTGTTTCTAAACATTGTTACCGAAATACGTATTGGCAATTAGTCAAATACAATGTGTGGTTAGGAGACACCGTTAAATATAGTGTAGATATATAGATAGTGTAGCTAGAAACAAGAATTTGGAACCAACAAAAATTCTTAAACGGTTTGGGTCAAGTTTAGAAACATGTGTTAGCAATAAAATTTGTCAAGCTTTCCCTTTTCTTTCCTTTATGTTTAAAATATATATTTCTATTTTTTGATGCATGCTTATGATTGGCCTTTTAAAATTCACCCACAGAAGAGAGGGTTATTATAACAATTTATAGAATTTAGACGGTTTTATGTAGAGAAAACGGTAACATCGTTACCGAATGCGTATACTAACTACGTAAAATTCCGGATGCATAAACTAATTCCAATTTTCTATGTAAATGTAGATATCACTTGTGCACCTCATTTCAAAACTGCTGAACTTTGCCATTTCTTATTTGTATAAACGTTTCAACTTGAATAATCGCAGAAACTTTTGTTTTAATACCGTACTTGCATGAAATTACGATGAGTGACATTTCTTGCAAGTTTCACTTTTCGAAGAATAAATATTCTAAATAAATAAAACACTACATAAAATGTACTCACATTTTACTGTAATTTTTCTACGCGATTCCGCCAACGTGTACCTTTTTAGAAAGGTAAGTAATTTCCTTAGAATATAAAACTGTAGGAAGGAGCACAACTACCCGGCGCAATGAACTTTAAAAACGACGGATATGATGTCACACTGGCCGCCATTAGACACCGCCTAAATCTGCTTTTCTCTTAAACTCCGACAAATACGAAGAAGGGAATTACATTTCATAAGTGAGTATTCGTTTGTTTAAAATATTAAATATAAAATTTATATTCTAAGATTAATTTCAAAATACTATGTTTTAAAGTTGAGGTTATGTAGTTTATGTACGCATTTCGAGACAGTGAGAACCGCTAATGGAAATATCTCATTACAAAACCAGAAACATGTACTCCGCCATATTAAGACCCCATCCCGGTCGTATGTGGTGATGATTATGCTCCTTTCTACAGTTTTATATTGAAAGGTAATTTCTCATCTTTACATGTAGGACTATGAGTGAACGTTTACTCAATTAATATTCACTTTTCTCGTGTATGTGAATATTAGTTACACTTGATTTAAAATTGAATATTGGTTATTCTAAAATACATTTAAACTAATCACCTTTAATTATTTTTTGGTCTATGTGGAGTATCTACATTGAAACGATAGACAACGCCAGTTTTCAAATTAAACATTTTTGTTATTGAGCTGCTTATGAAATCACATACCTGTCAACGCAGATATGATATAATTATGTACCTACGCATTGTTCAAATAATAAGTATAAAGTAAGCAAGATAAAAAGTATTATTTTAAGAGTCCACAATTTTTTTTTATAATTAAAAACTGTCTCTGCTCTTTATTACACCACAAGAAAAATTGTCTTAATACCGTCACTAGTGTATCTTGCTTGGGTATTATTCCACTGCTGTAAAATCTGAACCGTATAATATAGTTTGAATATAGTACTACAGAGGGTGATAATAATGTCGAATGTTCTTATGAATTTATGGTAGTTTACCGTAGGTATACATAGAAAGTAAATTTCCATTTTCCTTGCAAATTTGATTTTACATTCTTGTTCAAGCAAGCCATTCTAAGTCTAACAACCACGAATACCAAGATGCTGTGCGTACGAACCTTACTTTATACTTGCACTTGGATCTATTGTAAATAATCACCAAAAGTTTTCTTGCAACATTTAAAAATTGGCATGTGCATACATTTAAAAATAAATAGAAAAACCCAGGGCGATATTTTTGGAAAAAGACTTTGTTAAGTTATAATTGGCCAATAAAATAAATAACTTGACTAACCATTTAATATGTCACCCCAGGTATCACATCAATAAAGCTTCCCGTTACAAATTATGCAATTCTGTTTTAGCATTTCCATCAAACACAAGCGTAAACGTAACAAGCCTGTTTTAATCTGAAATATTAGCAACTACCTATTGTCCACAAAATGTTTACTATGACAGATTGCCCAACATCATGACAGGGAGATCCATAGACATTATTCAAAGAAATTTATGGATTATGTTTAAATTAAGATACAGTAAAAAAAAGAATCAGTAATTATTGCAGTTAGCTTTTAAGGCTGTTAAGATAATTAGATAAATATTATTTACAATAATATTGAACAAAACTGGATGTCCAGCATTTATACAGGATGTATTATAGTTCCCGCACCAGACTTGACCAATGCATTTCAAATGGCATTTGGACCAAAAAATCTTAATAAAGTATTTTGATTACAAAAAGTCAAAATTCTTAGTAATGTTGTCAGGCGTTTTTAGAAAAGTACATATAAAATTATAAACGCATTTATGGTGATATCATTAATAACTGTAAGTGCCAGCTTTGGAATTGGAGAGCCAGATAAAATAATTTGTTTCTGCTGCATAATACTAAGAATACAGACTTAAACTTGAAATAAATTCAAGGTCTACTAACGAAACAACTTTAAAAGAGATCTGGTTTATAAGAGAATAGCAATTTATGTAATTTTTAAAAAGAATATTTGATTTCCTAATAGAGTAAGTTAATTAGATTAAAGGGAATTTTATTAGTGTGGGCGGCTTTGAATTTAATTTCAAAAACGAAAACGATTCGGCTTGATATGGAAAGCACTTTTCGAATTCTAATATCCGTGAAGCCATGCGGGGATCCCCCGGACGAATGACGCTTTGATTTGACAACATTAATTAAATATTTTAGTAATGAGAACTCCAGATTTAATGTCATGTGTCTAATGATTTCATCATTTAGAATGACTTGACCTCAAATAGTATTCTAAAATGATCATTTTGCAGGTTGCGTAATCAGCAACGTAAACATAGGAAAACATAAAACATCTTGTGTTTAAGGCATAAAAAATCCTACTGTGTGTGCTAAAAACATGATACCATGGTTTATTTACATTTTTATTTTCGAAAACTACGTTTCTGTGGAAAAATGTTATAGGGATTATTTATTTGTCTTATCTATGTCTAACTACTTGTCTCGTTTTATATGCTTCTTATGAGGTACCCTGTATAAATAACAATAATTTCGAAATGCTTTAGTTTATAATAACGAGCCCTTATAATTACATCAGTCGTAAAATTCATGTAAAACTCATAAAGTTTTTCTAAATAATTGTTATTTATAGAATGGCACAGCATGTTTTTGTAAATAATACTATCAAAATAATTTTGAAAAATCAATAACCGGTTATTAATACGTCCTCAAGCGGTAACTTGACATTTCATAAAAATAAGTGTGCCCTCCGGGAAGCATATCTTAAAAAAAGTAAATAAGTCATGGTAAAAAAAACTACCAGGTTTTTATGAAGAATGTTTTGAAAAACTACAGAAATTCGCGTTGCAGAATGTCATTGGAGAAACACTTCTGTATTATCATCTGAATATATTTCTAGAGAACTTGCGATGCGATGTAAGTAGACATATGTAGACATAGAATCTTGGAAAAATGTACCAGAAAAGTAATGATCAACAAGAGAAAAGTTCACATTAAAATTCTTTCTGGGCATGAGAAAACTGCAAGCTTGTTTGAAAATTGTTTCAACTATTATTTAATTTATCTCAGTCTAAGTCTCGCCGATAGGGGAATATAATTATCAATGGTTTGTTCAGAGTTAGAACAAGGAAATATTTGGACACAACTCTTAGTAGTACAAATACACAACATTTTATAAACAACACATACAACAGTTTATTTAAATGCAGTCGATGGCATAGACAGAATAAAAGCCTTATTTCTCAATCAACTAGATTATATAAACAAATAACAAATATTTCAAAAGCTTTTTGGCGATTATTACAAAAATAAAACCATTGTTTAGTAATAATAACTCTGAACAACAAATTTGAGGTCACTAAAATTTTTTGAAAATAAATATAGTGTACGTTATGTACCTACTATAATATGAAGCACTTAAATATGGAATTAGATTTTGTCTAGAACCCTTGATTAAAAGAAATTATGATGATGAAGAGCATTTTAATCGAATTTTATACAAAACAAATTAACAATATTTACAAAAACTTACAGAAATTTGATTTTATTTTTTCTTTTATTTATTAGAGTTTCTGGAGGTCTCCATAATCAATGTCCAACAATTGTCAACAATATAGTCTGCTAGCATAGATGTAGATTTCAATAGTTCAAAATTCAATTCTTCAATAATTTATATTTTTGCTAACGACAAATTTGGAGTAAAGGTACATAAAAGACTTTGCTTCAGGTGCTATCGATTATAGATGTTTGCAACCACTTCACCATATTTTTCTCTATCCTGGGCTATATTGAATAATTCTTGAACTCTCAGACCTGCCCGGAATTTTTATAGAGTAACCCTCTCCCCCAACAATAAATAATTTTAAAAATAAACAGTGGTTTAAAATATACACAAGTATCAGAAATGAAATATTTCAAAAAACGGAGGGTGTTACAACGAAACTAATTGCACTTCTGATGATATCATTCAAAAATACAATATGCAGCCACTTTCAAAAATAAGTTTTCACTGTTGTACAGTGTAATTAGTAGCAACATTATTTTCTCACTTAGGAGTATTACAAAGATTAACCTAGATTGTTTAAATGTTGCAAATTATTTTCATACTTCAAACAATATTATACTTAAAATTCACCTTGCAATTACACACATTAACCTTGAATATTATGACATTAAGTTAATTCCCTTTCTTATAAACTTTAATTCAGTAATTGCTGCAAACTAATTAGATTTTTTCCAAAATAGAAAATTAACCAACTCAACAACTGTAGCTTGCGTATTTATTTTACAGTAAATAATAATAATAATAGCATCAATAATTACTCAAAACAAATTCAGTATTAAAATAACTAAATTCAAAACATTCGTTAATCACCAAAACGTATTACACTACGTCTAAATCGTTACATTTAACGATGAAACAATAAAAAAAAAAACAAATTTTTTCCAATCCACAAAATGAAGGCACGCGACAGTATTCCTTTAACCAAACAACTAGTCGTGAAAAAATGCAGGCGAAGATCAACGAGATTGAAGTGCTGTTTAAAATGAGTTTGAAAGAATTTGGCACCATTACATATTATGTGCTTGTTTACTTACCAAGAATCAATATCGGTAAAATCTTTCTTATATGACAATGCAAGGCATGGTACCATTTAGAAGTTTTTTTGCATAGAAGCGGTATTATTAACTAATGGTGTCAGCTTTATTTTAGCCTACTTTACTGTTTTAGTTCAATTTTTTTTCTTCTTTCTACTTTTTGACATTACAAAGTAATACCATGAATTCAATTATTGACCATCGAAAAAATTGTTCTGGGCTGCTTCTGACAATTCTTGCATCTGACTTCTGCAAATTAAGAAAATTGATTTGTACTGTTGTCCTTAACATTTTAATGTCGTTCTAATCAAGTAAAGTATAACAATTCAAGTAGAACAATTTATTAATGTATATGCTTACTCAAACTCCGATTTCGGTATCTAAGAAGCAATGTGGACCCATCAAATTACCCACAACGCGATGTGGGTATTTCTATTCGGTCGTTGTCCGAAACGAAATACCCACAACGCGTTGTGGTTAAACGCAATTGCTCAATAACCGACTTAGAGTCTTACTTCGCTCTTTATGTAAAGTTTTATTACCCACAATGCGTTGTGGACAAATGCTTTTGACCAAAACGCATTGTGGGTATTTTGTATTTGCTCAAAGACCGAAAAGAAAGATTCTTATCTTTTTAAGGAAAAGTTGTATTTTCAATTAAAAATAACTGTTTGTGCTCTACCAAAAACACGTAACAATACTATTAGTATGGAATTTACATATCTTTATTGACCTGACCTATTTATTGATACAAGTGGTGTTAGTGTGGCATTTCGAATTACATTTTAGGTTGATTTTAAAACAGTTGCATGATTTGCGTTTACAGCTTTTCTCGCAACCACACTTTAAGAACAAATATCTTGATCCAGAAACCATCATTTATTCTTTTCTTCCATTCCGTTCGCAACATTTCGGCCTTTGAGCAAATACAAAATACCCACAACGCGTTTTGTTTAAAAGCGTTTGTCCACAACACATTGTGGACGCATTTCGTTTCGGACAATGATCAAATAGAAATACCCACGTCGCGTTGTGGGTATTTTGATAGGTCCACATTGTTGTGTGTAATAAATTCGGAGTTTGAGTATAACATAATAAATAATAAAAAAAAAACATAATGTACATAAGTTAGACTATAGTGTAATGACCATTTATAGGAGTCTTGGTACACTATCTTAGAAGGTATATCCTTGTAGTATCTGCTAGAGTAATAAAAGACGTGTATATTCTATGAATTATTTATTTATCACCGTTGTTGATTCTGGTTGTTATGGCAATACCCCCTTGTTACTACTGCATGAATAGAAGATCATTACAGTACTTCCGAATTGACATGTCTCAAGTAAATTTTTCTGATAGGTTTAAATATTTATCTAAAGTCAGTTTCCGTCAGAATGTGCCAATTGTTGTGAAAATAGAAACTGATTTGCTATCAACTCGTAGAAATATTTTTTGTCTTCCTTCTATATCGTCAGTAAAATTTTTCAGATCTATCTTTCTATACACTCTTCTGGTTTTCAAAGACTTCTGCGATAATCTAGAAATCTATCTAAATTCTGTTTGGCAGTAACAAAAAGAAACTACTATGGCAATGTCTAAGTTATGCCATAATTTTCTAATTTTGCATCAAACCACAAATGTTAGAGAATTATTTGATACCGCGATTTCTAAATAGGATATAAAGAACCTCTTCTAAACTATGTAATTAATTGGATGGTTAAATCCAACTCATAAAAGGTTATTAAGATGTAGCAAGATTTCGATTACTAGTCTTTTTATTGTCGGAAAACCGAACTTTTCTTTCTCACATTGATAAAAATGTTCGGTTTTACTACTAACAATACTTAAGGACGTAGCAAATGTCTTGGAAATAATTTCTAAAGCAGTATATACTTAATGCCTTGAATGTATCGTAAAAACATTTTATGGAAGTTATCCTGACTGTCCTATAAAGTAAGATCGCTTCTTATAAAGAGGTGCAGTCTAAAAGAGAGAGAACACCAAAGATTTAGAATTTCTTACGATAGGAAAACGGATAAAGTTTTAAAGAATTTATGCACTTCTGAAGTAAGCAAAAAAAGTAAGGAAATCGAACGTCTATTGTGAAGTTCCCTTGTGCCCCATTAACATTATGTATTCCCGTTCTTCGATCACGGATACACGTCGAGCATTTGGAACATGCGAATTTTACACCGCCAATCGAGTAACCCAACCGGAAGGTATGTGCTTGGGAAACCCCCTGACGCCGTATATCTGAATGTTGTCAGTCGTGATGCAGTTAAATGTCATGTTTTTATGAAGAGCCATCTGTTTTGATTAAAATTTGATGGACGGCTAATATGTCACTTTCCTTTTCGGCAGAGCAAAAAGGCGGATAATGATAAGCACTGCATTGCAGATTTGCAGACTGTAGAGGTGTGATTAATATTTGATTATTTAAATATCCCAAAAAACTTTTTTAGGATAATTTCTAGAAGGAACATATAGAAATGCCAAAATATCTATTAAAGTCTAATAATTATGAATGTATTTTTAAAATTTATCAATATTGGATGTGGAGAAAATTTCATGAAAAGTGTACACTTTTGCCGTTGTACTGAAATATCTCTAAATAAAAGTTTCTGATCGTGGTACCTACTTAATACGATCAGCTTTTGTATTTAAGCGTTTTCTGAAAGGGAGTAAAAGGATTTCACTTTAAGGTGAATGGAATCACTTCGTACGCAATCTTATGCTTCTAATATAACGCGGCTTCCTCTTGCTTTAAACTTTCTCAAGTTTTTGAATGGCACCAATATCCCTTCTATTATATGGAACTAAAACCGTCTCTTTCTAGTAGTAACCGTTAAGCATCTGAAAGCAGATGAAGTATGAAAGAATATTGTGCAGTCCAACTTGAACTGAAAGATAAAAGCTTTTACGTTGCATTGTATTGCAGTGCATATTATGGTTATGGGCATGCAAGAAGAAAACCTATTTAGGAGATAACGGCTCATGCTGCATTTAAATTATTACATACTACAGAACGAAATTGTCTCTTTTTGTGAAACGTAATTAACATAGATTTTTCAAACGTAACAGAATAATAGCTTTTAAGTGTGTAATGTACAACGTGCAGTGTAGCGTAATGGACAAAATAATTATGCTAAACTAAATCTTCACGATAAACTCATGATTTTACAATCCTCTATGACTAGTAGAAAGGATAAAAATAGAATTAAATCACATTCAGAATATATTAAGAAAATAGAAAAAAATCAGCAAAAGGTTTTGGTTTCTTTGCAATAACAGTTAATTATTCAGGTGGACGAGCTCGTAAAATAAGGCTCACGGAGAATACAAACACCTCAAGTATAGACTGTACGCAAACGTTTTGCAATAACAAAAAAGATACCTACAACTTGTTAGAGAATTAAATAAATCTTCTATGTAATGTTAAAACATGCTAGAAAAATTTTTCAAACCTATTTTTTACAATTGATAATTTTTTGTTGAGTAAATATATCAACCATGCGTTGTTACTGATGTAATTTGATTCATGTTTAACTTTACTCATTTATGGAATTGTTATTTACAGTCAATAAGATGAACTTCTCTTATGAAGGGTGTTCAGCTTATTAAATCTTTATTCCGAGAATATTAAGCTTTCTCAAGGCCTTGACGCATCTTCTACAAGCGAAGCTAGAATCTTAGAACTCATTCTACTTGAGAAAATAAAAATGAGCAAATTCTTTTCTTATTGATATATTTTAATAAGCTAGGAGCAGCCTTGTTAACATTAAAGATCCGTTTGGTTCAAAAGTTTATTAGAACAACTTTTATCAAGGATAGCTCACGGTTTTTAAATAAGAAATGAAACAGGGGTTCGACAAAATACAACAATTAAGATCATTGCCCACAATAGGGTCCTTAACCGGGAAATTGATAAACAACTATTAACCGCAGTTAATTATGTAAGCGGGTGGCTAACTTGTGTGCGGTAGTAGTTCGCAGGACATGCCTTTTCCAATAGGCGACAAGAGTCGTCTTGATCCAACACCAACAATACCAACAACGTTAAGTTATCGAAGAACTAATCCTGTATGAATACATAAATAATAGCCACAACTGGAATACAAAATGATTTATCACAGAAAAAGCTAGATAACCTCAGTAGACAAGGTCTTTAGTATACTATCACAGCGCAATTTCAAAAATTGAAGACAACGTAACACCTCTACTATTTTACAATAATAATTATTTGCTAACTTAACTAAGTAATTATATCCCAATTTGTGTCTCAGTCAATATAATTATTGAAATCATTAAATCATTACATCAATTAAATCATTAAATTACAGAAATAGTACGAGCACAAGTAGTTAGTAATTACTTAAAAAAGGCAGTAACTTGGTTATCAAAAGTAAATCAATCAGTAAAAGTAAATTGAATATAATGGATAATGCTAACGCTGCTAGTGGTTAAAAAAGATTAGCCTACCACAGATGTCTCAATAGATTATCAAATTGTTCAATACTCTATACAAAGTAAATGTGTTTACTCGCATGGTATTTCTAACATAGTATAATTAAAATGTGTAATTTAATAAATGAAAGTGTTACAACGCAATGGCACAGTATATATAACAATCAGTAGGTTCACTTGCATGCGGCACCATTCATTTTATTAATCACCCTTCGAATATCACGCCCATAAACGAAGTAGTGGACCGACGTTTATCGGTCGGCATCGCCTACGAATAATAATAAAACGCCGGTAAATAAAACACAGAGCCGCATTCAGTAAAATCTCTTGTTATATAATAGTATAGTAAAATATGAAGTAGAATTGTGTGTAGTGAACCATTTGATTGAAGTTGTTTTACTTATAGAATCTAATAAATAAAACAATAATCAATTTAGATATTTAAAACATTTATTAAACTAAGTTAGAAGAGTTGTTTCTTGTTATATCGTTAATTACCAACTAAAGTTACATTACCCTTCAAGCCATTAACCATATTCTTGCGCTGCAATAGCCATTTCATTTTATTTAGAAATATTTACGAACAAATGCTGTATACAATTTGAATACCTGTTCAACAAACAAATGGAGAATCTAGGTCACCGAAATCACATACGTACAAACTAGGGGAGATGAAATCAATTTACACTATAATAATAATAATTAATAATAAAAAAATTTATTTTCATTCATATTAAATTAAAGACACAATGACAAACGTACTGCTAAAAAGTACAATTTTAACGCACGCTTTGATTTTTTTAACAGTTGAGAGTAACAAAAGACGCTGTAGTTCACACCTGTTGATAAGGCGTTGACCTAGATTCTTTATTGTTGAACTCTTTTAATAAATCAGCATAAACAATTTTATTATGTAGGATTTCGTAATCGCTTATTTGTTCTATTACGTGTTAGTAATTCAATTTTAAGCAATTGGTAAATATATACAAAAGTGGATTCTTAAATACGGCATTGTTTTTACGAGCGTATTTATTAAAAAATAATGGTATGTAGGAAAAAATAACCTGAAATCGAAAACCTGAAAAAACTAATTGTAGTTCTTTCCGGCGTGTTTTTACAGCCTTTGGCGGCACAACGACTAAGACTATGCATTGTTTACTGGCACTAGTACTGTACGATTGCGGGTTTATCCGGCTCTGGTAATTTCGATACGTTCTGTTGCGCGTTTGAAACAGAACTGCAGTCTGCATACTGCCGACACGCGCCAGCATGTAGTGTGGTGGATGGAAATTATTTGCGACAGTCACATTACTGTATGTTATATATACTGTGGCAATGGGGAAAATCCATTTAAGAATTAAAGGTCAGCTAAAAAATAAATCACTTATTTAATATGGTATATTAATGACTGCCTAATAATATTATTAAATACTCTACTTATTATAAATTGAACTCTAAACAAGGCAACACACAGGAGTGTTATGATGAGTTTGATTTTCTACATGTGCTTACAGCTGGTTACTTCACCTATGGGTTCTTCAAACGTCGGGAAACACTAATCGAACGGGATACTCATGTAAGTATAAGCAAACCTTCCAAAAACAGAAAAAAAGCCTAGTTAAAATTTGGCCTTGCGGAAATTGTTACGTAGTTTGTAAGGTCTGTTGGGAAAATATTAAATAAATCCCTGCGATGGTGTCATCAAAATAACCAGAGAAATTTAAAATAAAATAGAACAATACATTACAAAATTATGAAATATCCGCTAGAAGCGTTTCCTAGTGTGAGGTCGTGGATCTCACAAGTGGTCTTCTGTAATGGGCGCCAAGAATCGTCTAAAATAACTCCAGTATTTGCCTACAAAATCTGAAAAGAACAACACATTTGCTTTTCCCAATATTGATACCTCGATGACTGCAAATATATACCACAAATACTACACACATAAATAATAAGTCTTCGAGTAAGAGATACAATGCTTTATTATCAATTAAATAAATTATCAGGTAAATCAATCAGATGGGATATTAACAATCAAGGTGAAATAAACTTGGCAAAAATTAAATGTAGGTTATCGATTTCTATATACATTTTAACGGGGTGGGAATTCATGCGAGCGGATTACTTACTGTACATCTGACTTCTTCAACTTCAAGTCTCAAAAATGTAACTGGCACGGTAAATGAATGCGAATACCTCTGTGATGTAGATTGTGCAATCATTACCCTCAGTTTTTAATTATTTAATCATTCCGGAGTAAAGTCATACGTATTGACTCTCAAATATTCCTAATAATGTAAACTGACCAAATAATATATATATGAAATAGCTACATAGATATAAGTGCTACACGCACACTGGGGAAAAATCATTTAACACATACAATTGTAATATACAAATATACAGTAATATTTTATATTTACAATAAAGGATTGTCAAACGTTAATGTGTTATATAAAGTTGCTACAATGTATGTAAGTGACTCACGATTCAGGTGTATGTTCTTCAGATCTGGATAGGAACGTCACCAACCAGGTCGAACGTAGCGTGATCCAATGAGATAACCAAGTAACGGTACATGAGCAAGTAGCTAAACGTAATGGTGTTTTAATAACCCAAATATACAACATAGTGTATGAAGTTAAATAATACGTAAAACGTAAAATAATCAGGAAAATGTAAAATAAACAAGAAGGTCTGTAACAAACAAAATAAAATTACCAGAATGCACCTAGCAAACATTTAACAAATAGGTGAAATGCGGCCTAGTGAACTAGTTATATCGCCTCCAAATGCGGCTACCGTCGATTAAATATCGAATATTGTCAAGAAATTTACAGCATAAAAGACTAAATGTAAAGAAAAGCTAAAATCTACGAACCTCGAACGTGCTTCTAACCTCCAAAAGAAGCTAGCGGCAAAATCCCTTACGGTTACCAATAAAATTAGAAATCATAACCAAAAATTAATTATAGATCTGCACAAATGCAATTCCAATTTTACAACTTAAAGTAAAATTCAATTTAACGGCGATGCCACTAAAATATTGTTTTAAAGACTTTGCTTCACACGAACGAACAAAACGAAGTGAAGTCTTTTATCAACAGGAAGTTAGTTGCGAACAAAATGGCAACTAAACTTGAGATTATGCAGTTAACATGTTTGGATATAAATTGATTAATAATTTAATAAACGATGCAAAGTTTCTTGAATCTATAAATTTTAAGATTTCACCTAGATTTTTACAACCAGGGTCGTTGTTTTACCGCCGTACAAGACAATAAACCGTATCTCACCCTTAACAAATTTTATGAATTTGGCCAATGAAGCAGTATTATTAGGTGATCTTAATAATACTGCTAAAAATTTATCAAACTGTTAAGGAACTATTTACACCTAAGATTTGCTTAATAGTATTATAGAATCTGGACTGCTGCCTGTTTAACTGTCTGCTATGATTTTGAAATCCGTCTTCTCTTGTTGTACATATGTACATACATGTATACACGTTTTGTTTTGGCGATAATTTCTATAAATTTTTTGTAATAATCATGATGGTTATGAAATAACTGTAATAATTAATTATGTGGTAATTTATAGTATATTCTATTGTAATTATTTGTTGTGCATGCATATTTCTAATCTCACAAAAAGAAAATTAATTACTGTATGTCTCAATGTAATTAGGCGAAAGCCTGTTTTGAGGCAAATAAATAAATAAACGGAGAGAGAATACGAAAATCCCTAAAGCTATACAATATAACACACAAGCACAGCAATACAGGGTGCTACGAAATTAGCACGTAACACAGGATGTTACGAAATCTGTACTAAATAGGGTGCTAAGAAATCAGTACATACCAACATTTTAAATATTAAAGATTGTGACAAAGGCTGATGCATAATCTACACAAAAGGAGATTGTCTACTATCAAACTTACTACACAACTTACTACATAAGGTGCTATCAAAGCAAATAAACAATTTAATTAAAGGCTGTAAAACAGGCTTTCTAAAAATAGATTAGTTCAAATCAATGAAATTAATTAAACGAGTAAATACTCAACGAAAAGCCAGACATCAATAAATCCAAATTCAATGGTTCAGTTTAAATAATAAGATAAATTCCTTGAACTTGAATGATTGTTAATGGTACTTATTACAAAGGGTTATTACCTTACTGGTATTTTACCCGATAAAATTAATTTTCCAAACAAATGTCATTTTAATAGAAACGGCATTGAATGATGAATTATAAAATTGATCACTTTATAACTTTATAATATATTGTAATGTCGTGTAGAAAAAGTATGCTAATGTACTACTGATTACTCTACAAGATTCTAATGATATCAAAAAAAGAAAATTATATTCATTTTTCAAATAATCGAAAGTAATGTTCATTGCTTAATACCCTTTTTTGCTTAATGAGTACAAAAACGAACAGTCATAATTATTTTAATGTACAAGTTGGTGCCCTTACTAGTTTCTGGTATAGTTTTGTTCTATAAAATTTAGTAAAGAATTTGAAAACCTAGAGAAACTTCTTTGAGGACCTTTCCCTTGTAAAACCTTTAATGCTTTTATAAATTTAGAAGCAACATATACGAAAATCTGTTCCAATCGCTCAATTCAGAAATCGAGTCATTACCGGAATTCAGGTAAGTGATATTTTGATTGCAAGTTAATCAAGCGAAATCTCGAAGATTTGAACGTTTTGCTTTTATATTTTCTTCAAAATCAAAATTGACCTGTTTTCCTTCTAACAAAAATATAAAATTAGATGATGGTAAGACTTCCTTATAAGGTGAGTCGTTCTTGTTTACCGATAAATCTTACAACATAAAAGCAGAGGATTGAATGAGAAAGGTAATAACAGTGTCCAGTAATGTGATGATACTAGTCTGTAAAACTCATCGTGCATTTTTTAAACGTAAAAATTTCCCAACAGTACTATTCGATGACAAAAAATTGTTAGCTTGGCTAAAATGAATCCCTGTGGTTTCGCTTTTTGTGCTCTTTCAGAATATTTAATAACATGCCTTTAAGCAGTTTCAGTCTGTTTTTTCCTACCTAGATACTGAATTTACCATACATTTTAAATTAAATTGTGTAAAGCTAAATAAATAAGAGGAATATATTGCGTTATTTCAGTGTGTATATTACGCGTTTAAAAGTAAGCTCAAAGCTCTATTATACTACCACTGTATTATTAGTCTCAGAGCTCCAATAAATGCCCTTAAAATAATATTCATTTTTTCTTTTAATCGTATTCATCTATTCATCTAAATTATTCATTTTTGCGTTTGGTTAAACATACCTATCAGTATACTATCAGCTATACGTAAATGATAATTTCCATAATCCAGATATTTTTATAGAAATTTCCAAGTTTGTAGAACTAATGATAATATAACTGACATCTAAAACTTTAGCACTAAAACTCTAAAACCAAAATAGAATTTGCGTATTCTATAACTAACTAATTCTATCAAAACTACCAACTTCTGAGAAAGTAGAGCTAATTTATGCCATTATTGCAACATTATCTTTACTAATTCCAGCAAAGTCGAATTCTTTAAAATAAACCTTAAAATGGTAGTTCTTAGTAGTAAAATGACTGAGGTGCAACTTGCAACAGCCAATCACATGTAATTATACTGGAAATCAAACTAGTGCTTGATTTCCGCTAAATCGTTCAGTGAATTGTAAAGTCTAGTTCTTCTGTAAACTCCTCGTGCAATTTCTATACATACATAGTTACATAATCTTTAACTTTTTATACCTTTCGGTGTCGAAGTGCCGGACACACCGAGCCGCATAGGGGATATGTGTATGTGAAACGAGGCAGCGGAGCCATAATGAAACCAAATTATATAAAAAAAGGCATTTTTGGCAACTTATCGTTATGAGACCTTCAAAATACGGTGTTATTTGACTCACCTTCCTATTTAAAGAAAACGTTCAAGATGGCGCCCAGTCGCCGTTTTAAAAAAGTTAAGTTGGTATTTATTCTTACATCGTATCTTATACGGCTCCGATATAATTTCGATGCAATATCTTAAATGATTCAGAAATTAGCAGGGGATGGGAAGACTTTTTATCTTTCAAAATTTTTTTTTCAAAAATCTTGCATATTCAAACCCAAACGCTATTTTCAAATATTTTTAAAATAATTGGATAAATTTCCTATAATCGAATAAATTTCGGATAAGCGAAGACTCTTTGGGTATTTGAATTGGTATATCCGATCGGACCTGTATCCAACCCAATAATGCAAATTTTTTCATAGATATCTTTTGGAAATCGGTACGTTGCTAATAGCGTTACCTTATATATGAATATTTCCCTCAGAAAAGCCCATCCAATTACAACACTAGAATTTTCGAATTTTGACAAATGAGTTGCGAATTACAATTTTTTCCCATCACTATCATTGTTAAACGGATTAGACCATTTAGCGATAATTTTTGATAATATCCCTGCATGGCCCAATAGACCTATAATTTAACTTGCTATTCCAGTATTCAGTGGAACAGCACAAGCCTAACAGTGAAGAAATGGTTAACTGCAAATTTGGTAAACCAAGATAAAGTTCAGTGAGCTGTTAATCAATAATTTTTCATTTCTCTAGATGTTTATTGACACCTAGTAGTTTTAGATTATACCGTAGCATAATCGAAAAATGCAGTAAGCATATTACTGTAAAAAGATTTATTTTTATGTAACCTTGAAATCTGACTGAAAAAAAATTAATGTAACTAGATTCTCACAAACTGCTCTATGAGCAATTTTTTTCAATTAGACCGATTTTTCTTAGTTATTTATATTTCTACTTGCGGATCAAGTATTGCGAGTATAAGTGTTGTTACGACGTTGTTTTCATTTTTCTTAGTCTTTCTTTTACGGATAGGTTTTCTTTTTTTTTTCTGGGTTCTGTAACAAGGTTACAGTTTGTGCTACGGGGTCGATTTGTATAAAATCTATATATGCTAAAGGGAAAACGTATTTCTCCATCAAGCTATTTAATATTAAATTCCATTTGAAAAATTATGCCCCAAACTGATTTTGCAGATATAATTTAGAAGAGCGAAAGAATGATTTTCTTAAAAATCAGTATGTTGCCTATAGTACCTGTAATGTCAAAATTTTCTACTAGCTAGCTCCAAGTAACTAGCTCCAGTATCAATCATTAGCCTACAAATGGGGTTGTTTAGCATAATATAGGGTAAATTATTTTGTTTTTCGAAATTATTCCTTTCAAAGGTTTGTTTGTTGGCTTGTCTATACAGGAGATTAACATAAAATTTTGGTTCATTGTTTGGGTCAAACTTATATTGCTCATCCATTAGGTCGTTTTCCAGATAATATTCACCAAAAATAAATAATTTTTAAGAAACAAAATTTAGTTATCTAGTTTGATAAAAGATATTATTTCCTGAATTTATTTTCCGTTTCGTGAAAATGGTTCGGATTACATTTTCGTGATTTGATTGCAGAGACTTGGTAAGCCTTTCGGAAATGCTTTTTTGAATTTTTAAAAAGATTGTTTAAAAATTATATTTTAGACGCATGATTATTTTGCTTAACAGTGGTGGCTAAACGTTGCGCAAAATTCGTTAACAACAGTGATTGTCGTTGATTATTATAAAACAAGCGTAACAAACCCGCCCAATCGGTCTCCATGGATCAGTGTGTAGAAATCACCTGTAAAGACCGAAGTGAGTGTGGTTGACCCAACCGAAAAAAGGTGGAACGACCGAAGCTAGAGATGGTGGCGCTTTCTTATGTTGTAACTCTCCGTCTTATTTTCCTGCGTCGTCTGATGATGATGCTGTCCAAATAATGACTAACTCGCGGCACCAAACTGTCCCTGAAAGAGCGAAACCTTTAATGTACTTTTCCGCCTCCTTCCCTTCCCTTTTCCCCCTTCCCACTCATGAATTAAAAAAAGGGACCGGTAGCTTAGTATTCATGAATTAGTATATAAGATAATGGTTTAATGAATAATTATTAAATGATTTGGTAGGGCACTGATTAAATAATTATTAAACCTATTAGAACTTGAGAAATTATTATTGAAGAATAGTTATTAGTTATAGAAGAAGTTATTAGAATTTATCATAAATTTAATGGAATCGATTCCTTCTGGGTGCTCAAAAATGGCAGGGCTAATAATCTGGCTGGCCACAGCGTCTACTCTTGCTTTTGTCTCTTCTACGAACGTTCAACTCTTTCTTTCGAATAGAAATTATAGAAGTGTGTTCCTCTTTAAAATCTTGCAATGTAGATGTTTTTCAACTGTTCTGATTTTTATTTCGCCGTATTAAGATGACCTTTAACATTAAAAATCACCTTGGTTTAAAGTTCTTCTATCAAATGTTTCCAGAAACTTAACTTACAGCAATCCCACAGTTACTTTGTCACCAGTTATATATGTCGCGCTCTAACAACGAAAACGCTCAGTAATCGAAAGAAAACAGTCGCCACGCGTTGTGGCCGGTGATAAACGACTAAACACCGAAATCTGATAATTTTTCGATTTGTGATTGTTTTAGCCGCGTTCGTTTTTTCAGATCCATTTAGTCAAAAAGCTTGGTTTCCATAGTATCCATTATTGTAAATAATTGTAGTGATAGCAATAAAGCTTTCAAAGCAACGACGCGCTTTGGACATTATAGAACGCCACCAAACGGTAAAAAAAGTAGAACAGAAATTATTTGTTCTTGCAGGCACTCTCATGTCAATCTTGCTAATTTTCAAACGTAGATTTGGTTTGTGCGCATTCTACAACGTCCAAAACACGTAGTGGAGGTCACTCCAGTTAACCCGTCACGTCGTGGTTAATAAAAACGACCACAAGCCGAAAACTTATTTAATTTAGGTGTTTGGTCGTTTAATATTGCCCACGATGCATTGTGACTGTTTTTTCGCTCACTGGGCGTTTGCGATGTTTGAGCGTAACATATACGAGGCGTGACCGTTTAATATTCTTGGAATGGAATATAGGTCGTTGTATACACTTCGACTATGCAGCTAGCGCGAAAATGGCGGAACATGTTGATTAACAGGAAGCAGGAATAATCGACAACTTGACTTATTAATTCAACGTTTTAGAACGTCACGCGCCTCATATGATACGCTTCGATAGCAGATGCATAACAACTGTTATCTAGCGCGAAAGTGGCGCCATTGCCACGACCTAATCTTAAAGCTTGTTTATACATTTACGAACCTTGGATTTGGTTAAAATGACAAGAGCAGATATGTTTGGACATGTTTTAACAAGTGGGTGCATAAATCACAAGCCGATAGAAAATAAATAAATTTTGTCGTTACACCCAACATTTGTCTCTCCATAGCCCTCTAACTTATACGTAAGTTTTTTATAATTTCTATGTCCAGGTTTCTATTCCGAATTTGAGCACGGGAAGTACCTTATACACTGGTCAAACGTTCAAAATTTATATACGAGTTAGTTTTTCTTTTCTATGAAATCACTGTCAATTTCTAGGGTATCGTTATTATTGTTTATATTTTTATTGTTCATATATTCTTTTTGGAAATGTACATTCTCAATCCAATCTCTTCCGGTTTGCTTTGTAATTCTGATGAGAATTCAGCATAATGATAAAGCAGATGTTTGATTGTTACTATGTATCGGCACATATTTCAGCAGTCATTATGCTTAAATTTTATTATGGTTTGATTTGAATGTTCAGCATTCGATGCCTCATCCATGCAAAAGAAATGACTACTATTGCTTTAAAGTGTTGTTAATCGTGGATATATGTAACTTATTTTAAAGTGATTTTCTTTCAAAAATAAACACGTTTCTCAATTATTTGCACTCGTATTTATAATTTTATACGTTTATGACTTATATGTAATCTTTTAAAGTGTAAGATATATATCTCTCAGTATTAGTTCTTATACTTTCAAATACCACAGCTTAATAAAGCTTTATTCAGTTTTCTGAATGTGATTTTCAACTCCAATAAATTCTCAAAAACTAAGCGTTTTACAAAACATATCATTCTTCCAAACAACGAAAACACTTGTACTTCTATAAACGATAATATTTTGACATATTCCTAACTAAGTATAATACTTAAACTTATAACACTAATTTCAGAAAGTCTTGCTCACGGGCCAAACCGTTTTTGTGGTTACACGTCGTTTCAACTGCTTCCTAAACAATTTGATAAGCAACTGACCAAAAGGGAGAATTCCAAGGAAGCACTAACGTGTAGGAAATGAGCTAAAGCCGTGTTTAAATCGAGACAGGAACTGAACAAGGCGAAAACTAGTGAAGCGTGAAATAGGACTAAGTAGAAATAATACCAACATTACAAGGCACCATAAAGTACGAGTAGTAAAGGCTCCCTGTTACTGCTCTTTTACAGCACTCCCGGCGACCAGCGAGTTGAAAATTTATTGGCCTTTCTACCGCCTCCCTTTGCTCCATACTATTTTATCCGACACTCGATTGCAGTCCAGCAATTCATTCAATCAGATCATTCGCCTCAGTTTCAAGTTCAATTTGAATTTAATTACTCGTATCTTTGACATTCCTGATGTTTATTTACACAACACGCAAACGCGAATGCTTTAAAAATTCACATAAATATGTCTCTATCGTGACAGTTTACTGTTTCTAATCCACAAAATAGCAAACACAAATCTTTAAAAGTGAAAACTGAATACGAAAAACTAGGTTAGTGTTAGAGATTTATAGGTAGTATGTGTTTGAGCGTTGCTGTAACGGAAGCAATTTTGTGAACAACAGTTGCTGTTGTAGGTAATACACGCTGCCGAGACCTAAGTTTCAGTATGAATCCCCGCAAAACTCATATGTGCCAATATTGCAGCCTACTCCCTAAATCTCTGGAATACCAGGAGATCTGATGAAAAGCCTTTCAAGCCTTACATTCCTGAAATATAAACTACCCAATTTGTGATCGAGTATGGAGTATTGTTTTCAACTGAAAATGTATTTATTTGTGTTTGGATACCCAGAGATCGTTGGAGAAGGTGTATAGGTATTCTATAAAAATTGTTCATATAGGTAAATATGAAAATATAAAAAGCACTCAACTCCAACACAAGGATATATGAAATGATTACATAACCTTCAGCACAACAAATGAATCTGATGGTTTTCAGCGTAACTTTAGAATTTTATATCTTAATTTTTAACTGTTAAAAAATAATAATATGCCAATTAACAATGTCTTTTAATTGAAAAACATACCGCTTTTGATTATTTAAACGGTTGAAAGAGGAATGTATGAGATTTCAACATACTTTAAAATATTCTCTTTTTAAAAGCTATATTATGTTATGGAAGGTGTACCTATAAACAATAAATCGATATGATAAGATTACGCCGCGAGGTTAACTTAATCTGCAGATAATGGACGGACAGTCTACATTCTTAGGTTTTCAAGGTTTTGTTTTATTTACTGACTTGCAGTAAAGTGATGACTTTAAATGCATTTCTCTCAAGATTCTAGATCTATTGTAGATAGCTTTTCATTGAATTGTTGATCGGCTAAGAGAACCTTCTGTGTAAATAAATCGGGCGATGCAGATAAAAATTAATTATAAATTATACCTACCTAATATTTCGTAATTATAAGATCAAAGAGTAATTTGCTCTGTATAACGTATAACAGTAACTGAAAACTTCAGAAAAGGAAGTAACTGTGCCCAAAACGCCGACCTAACTGACCAATGTTGCTTTGAAGCGCTGAACAGCAAGACAATTGCTTTTATAGATGTTTACTCCACCTTTTTCCTAAAACGTGGTAAACATCAAGCACTTTAGCAGAAAAATAAATTCTAATTATTATAAGTAATTCCGTTTGAATATAGAAAGGGCTGATCTTCGCAACGTAGTTATAGCATAAAAAGCATAAGATAATAATGTAATTAGAGAACGATGTTTTTGTGTGTATGACGTATTAGCCGGTACATACATAGTAGTCCTCTTTCACAGGCCATGAAGGCCCATCGGGGTATAGCAGAGTAGGCTGCTATTGCTCGAGCCGTTCGGTACACTAGGTTGGTAAAGTGGCTAGCTTTACGCACCGACCGCCTATTATTACCCCAGGAAATGATTTCCCAGGTACTTATTTTCACAGGCTGAGTCGACCTGGAAGCCTTAAAAGTATTTAAAAATTTCAATGTATCCCCTGGGATTCGAACCCAGGACCTCTAGATTGGTAGTCAAGCGCCATACCCACTGAACTACCATGACTTCAAGCGGTACATACATTGTGAATATAAATAATTCATTTAATTAAAAAGGCTTTATAATATTCTTGCATTTTTCTTCTATGCAGTGCAACATCACCACAAGTTGTAATTTACTAACATATATATCTATTATGCAATATTAGATAAAAAATTGCGTATATTGATGCAATACAACCATAACAGTAATTTGTGGCAGTATGTTGTTAAATGAAAAGCAAATCCGTCTAGAAAAATTTGATATTGTAGTATAGATTGGAGATCGAACACAGGTCTTCGATTTTTCTGGTCAGCACTTTAAGTAAGTGAGGTACCAGGACAACCTACAGCTGAGTGATATTTTCCTATACGAAGTGGATAATTGCAAACATACAAAGTGTACTAGGTATAAATGGTTGATCAAGTTCAATAGACTGGTAATTCGACAGCAACACATTAACAATTAAAGCTAATCTAGCCTTTTGATGATCCTAAAGCGTACTAGGGGTTAGTTTACTATTAGCTACACTATTTTAAAAGATTTAAAAGGATTTATGGAATCTTTATTTATTTACTGTAGTTATTATTGTTGCTATGGCAATTCCTATGATTCAATGCCTTCTTGATGAAAGTTATGTATGTAATGATCATTTATGTTGCAAGATCATTCATAACACTCCTAATAAAAAAGGCTGAACATACGGAAAAAAGAATAATAACTTAGAAGGGCATTCAATGCATTACCCAAGAAAAAATAGCATGTATTACTGTCCTTGCATACGGATATAGAATACATGCTAGCTACACAAACTGGAGGAAGGGTTGCATCTTTTCAATGGTTTTCTGTACATGCCAAGACAATAAAAACTTATGCTAGTAATTAAGCTAATCAAGAAACTGAAAGGCTTTAGCTGCTGATATCAAGGAATGGAGACATCAACTGCTGATGGCAGGAACATGTGTTGCTGATGGCAAGTACATGTGTTGGTGATGGCAAAGTAATGTTGCAAAATTTAATCTAATTAAAATATACTTGGTGGTGCAGGAATCATTTGGGAGAAGTTCTGTAATTCTTACTAGAACGAAAGGAATCAAAAATTAGGATTATGAACAAAACCAAGGAATAACAATCATTTCTTCGTGAACAAGTAATGCTTGCGTTACGAGCTGTACTTATTGTAACTTTCAGAATTAAAAATAACTATGCTAAATGTATTCATGTAGTCCGTAGGAATGAAAGAAGTTAGGGTGTATCTCGTAAACTGAGGCAGCATTCATAGCATTTTCCTAAGGTTGTAGGAGGAAGTACTAGATGAATTTGTCCGTTGGAGAATGTATGCTTGAATGTTCTTGAATCCTACGATTATTGAGGAGAATGAATGTTTGAAGCTTCATCCGTGGTAGCACATTAATTTGAGAGTTTCAAATGCCATTCAGCATTGATCAGCTGAATTTTATTTTAATTTTATTTTAAGTTTGTAGCGAAATGAAGCCGTTAAAGTTCGCTTGAAAAGAACATTTCAGTTTGGTCAATAGCACTTGCAAGGTTGTAAGTTTTTCGGTTAGCAAGTAATGGAACATTCGCATTGTTTAATTTTTGAGCGGTGTGGTCGTTTAATTCCGTGACCTTTTACATAGTTGCATAAAAATCCGCGTTCTAACGCACCAAAATCATGTTGTTTGAGGTTGATGAAAAGTTCATTGGTGCTTATTCGAGAAAATACACTAAACATTAAGATTAGATAGAAAAATAAAATTTTAAATCCTGACAATTCCCCCAATTCCCCAAAAACGTCGGCCTTGGGAATTTCAGGAGCGCAGGTTGTGGCTGTCGGCAGACAGAAGAACCAAGTAGTATGAATTGCAGAAAACATGTCAGCGATTATCTCTGTTGTGCTCTATTTGTTTTCGTCGTTTGTTTCGTCACCGTTATAGCGTGCTAGGTGTTAATTTACCATTATCTACACTATTTTACAAGAGTATCCTTGTAATAATAGCTAGAGTAATAAAAAACGTGTGGATTCATGAAATCTTTATTTATTTATTGTAGTTATTGTTGTTGCTATAGCAATCCCTATGATTCAATGCCTTCCTGATGGAAGTTATGTTTGTAATGGTCATTTATGTAGCAAGTTCATAACAATAAGGAAATAATTTTTAAATTTAAGGTATATATTAATCATTAATTAATGTTTTGTTTTTCTTCTCTCCAGAGTTTTGTTAAATTGCAGGTTATATTTCAAGCCCTTTCTTAATAAACCTGTTTGGGGTTGCTAAGTTGCTAAAGGACTCAGAAAATCCATTCCTTTCTAAGTTAGGGATGCTTATTTGAACAATCTTTTTGGGCTTAGTTAGAAATTAATTTTCAAAACTTTTCCCATGAACAACATTCTTAGCTGAAACTTTCTTTAAAAATAACTTCTTCAGCTCTGTTCAGATAGTAGGCATATAAGATTAGATTTTTTAGATGTTAGTTTAGTTTTACAGTGACTGCTGACGATAATCATGAAGAAGATAACAGTCTAACTGTTGAAACACGTATCTAGAGTAAGTAAAAAATATGTGTGGCGAGGGTGAAGTACAGTTACAATTAAGCCCACTTAAATAATTACTTATAATTTGCATTTAAGAAATGTTAAGCTTTGCAAATATTTTCCTTTTGGGCCGATATGCACATATGTCAGTGTGATAACTATTTATGTACTGTGAGTGTAAAGTGGCATATTGTCGATCAAGTAGAAAAAGTAGACGCGCAACGCAAAGTCAGACATTACAATAGGTCTCTTAAACTTAAAGATTTAAATTTATTAGCACAGAAGACCTCAACGCTGTAAAACTAGTAAATCACAATAAAGCATAACGGATCTTCATTAATCGTACACCACCATAATATAAAATACTCTAACAGGACAAATTGATTGCCTAGATTGTTTAAATTCTTTCATCTAAGGTTACCCAAGCAGACTAGCTGTGACCAATATTCTCAGTTATTCTCCTGAAGTTGCTTCATTCCAGTCCTTCCAATTCATTCAGAGATGACTATTGCCAATATAGCAGTTCCATGAAGTGTTCTGATTTACCTTAACCGAGAATAAGCAGAAATAAGCATGAATCTTGTATTGGTCACTCGCTGTATTAAGAAGCCTGGGAACGCTAGACTGCCAAACATCGGATTTGTATGGTATGGTTTTAATCAACGTAATTATTTTGATTTATTATAAACATTCGTTTAGAATAATATTGTCACAGACGAAATCATTTCAAACTAAATTATTCATTATTTTTCAAGTTACATTTTCAACTAACGTAAAATGTTCTCCAAGATTGTTGCTCATATCATATCTCGCAAAAGCGTAACTATAAATATCTTCGCAACATCTGCATTTAAACACCTGCATCCGCTGTTAAATAGAAACCTATTCTAAACTTCGAGACACGCGCTTGTAATTACCTTACTTCGCCAGCGCCCTCTCGTCAGAATTGCTTACCTTGCATTTACAAAAGAGTATATAAAAGCAGAGGTATTTTGGCTTAAGAACCCAGTTCCCTCCGGAAACCATCGGTAAACCTCGAGTAAGTAACTTTAATATTAATTTAGCTGTACGGAACCTAGAAACTGATGTAGTTTAGCCATTATTTACCTGGTTTCCCTACTGCTTATGTAGGAGACCTAGAAGCTGGCATCCAGAGGTTCTGCTTACTTAAGCTTAATACTAGTATGTAAATATTAGGGAGGTCTCCATTACCCTAAGGATTAGTGTTAGTACGTAAGTTTTTTATGAGGTCCGAACCTTTCTCATGCTTTGTGTAGTTTGCAGTTCGTTTTGCTATTAATTATATTGTTAAATTGTACTGTGTTTAATTCTAACCTTAACTACGTCCCTAGTCACGACAACTCCTATGGGACAATCTCTACGCATATAGTCAATTTCAAACTTTAATTATATGGATCTTATAAGCTAGATATAGAGTTTTATAGAGTTAATTTTCAACACTATTTTTTTCTTTGTGCAAGACACTTGTACGTATAAAAAAAGCGATAATATAAAACTTAAAATAATAACAAAGATAATTGCATAAACTTTATTTATAAACATCTTTCCGCGAAAATCCATGTTTTAAAACGGTTTAGGTTTAAATTCAAAGACAGTTATTGTCATTTTCTTGCCATGTCTATATTTTCTAAAAAGTTTTGTAACGTGTTCAAACCTCAAGATACAATTTCATATAGTTAAATGCGAATTTATAGAAATAATCATAGTACGGCCCTGTATATTAGGAAAATATTTCGTTGCGTCTAAATATTAAATGTTTTCTCTTTGGATTTTTAAATAAGCAAATGAAATTCCCACGGTTAGAAATCATTTTCAGCGCAAGTGTTAGTGAAAAGAAGCAGTCTCAGTTTGGTATCTTTGAAATAAAAAAATAGAAAATATTTAGTTTATTAAGTTCCTTTAGTTAGAATCACGTACTAAATGGATAGAAGTTAAATTATGGACAGGCTGCAGTTTAATATCGTTATTTCCCTTTGTGTTTTAAAGTTAGAAATGATATTTGGATCTTGCTGGGCATTTTATTCTCAGAATTTTGTATTTTTGCAACTAAATAAAGTAATTAATATGTCTAGGCTTCAAGAATTATTGCGTGCCATCTCCGGTAACCTTTGATAAAGCAGGTTTTAAATTTAGAAAGAAGATTTAAAATTCAGTATTTTTCTTATTGGTTTAAATTATCGTCAGCTTTTATAATAGTGGTTGTTTTAAAATACCCCTCTATGAATTTTACTAAACGTTGGAATAGTTTTCGAATTCTCAGTCAGTCGGACAGCGCATCTTGTATTGTGTCATTTTGTGTTCGGTGTTATCGTTGTGAGTAAGTGATTTTACGGTCACACATCTACAGTACAGTTAGAATGTAATAAGTTTTAGTGTTATATCGTACCGAATTTGTTGTTAGGGAATTAATCTCCAATAATGAGGATCATGCTGAAATTTTAGTTTGGTGAATTTTCATTCATGTAATAATAGTATAGATGCCAAATAGTTGCTACTAGAGTTCAATGTTATATCCCGCGTATCTGAACGTTGTATTGACTTAATAGAATTTGTTTAATGCTAATCAACAGTGAATTTTTATAATAACACACTAATGGAAAGTTAACAATAGGACTATGCTATACAAAAATTAAAACGAGCATCTCAAGCAACATTCATGTAATCTAAATACCGTTCCAATATCGTTCGACGAATTTCGTTAAGACGAAATAGTTCAGAATTTAGAAATAAAAGGTGTTCCCGCAACGTTCCTGCTTCAGTTTGCAGTTTACGTGAAAGTTTTTGTGTTATGGTCAATAATGTGTTGCAGTGTAATGGTATCAGCCTTCTGTTTGTGCCAAAAATTTAGGAAAATAAAGAAATATTATGGAGAACTGTATTAGAATTATGTCCCTGTTTAAGTATGTTTAGGTATGTCTAAAGTAATAGTTGGTTTGGGATCCCGAATTTTTATAATATGATGGATTACTATTGTATTTATAAAAGAGAAAGTTTATCTAACATGTTTCTCTTATGTACTGTCTTTCCAATTTTTCTACTTTATTCAATATACAGATTTTAAATTTAATTATCGTTTGATATAGTTAGGCTCAACGAACGCTGATGTTTTGTCAATTAAGGTTTTTTTATTAATGACTAATGTGTTTGATTAATTTAACGTCAATTTTAAATGGCAGGTTATTTCCAAACTGATGACTTCTCGCCCTCTAAGATAAAAAAAATAAAAGCAAATAAACGAACATCATTCAGTTTGGTGGCGCCCACTATATTTTTTATTTGTTTCTGACTCTATTACTTCAGAAGCTTTTGGAGTTCACACCCACACCTGTACTTGAGTCTGCAGAATAAGAGATCTTTAACCGGTGCAATATAGTACAGTAAGTATAGTCTTTATTGTAAAATAAGCGATTACAGTAAGTATTCAGTATTTTGAATGTTTTAGTGTGTTACAGTTGATGTCCATCGCGCGGCGTATGTTTTGTTTTTAGTTCAGCTAGAGTAAGAAACGCGTATGTTACAGTTTTACATACATATTTTCCTGTGATGCTGTATAAAAACCTTTTACAATAAATTAGTATTGAAATTGAATTCAGCAAATCACATTGTTTTGCCCGTTAATTTAATTGCTTCCCATTAAAAAAGTTTATATGCAAAGATTTAAAACACCTTTGAATATATTCCTCAAAGAATTTACTACAAAATTTAAATTTACAAAACGAACTAAGTTTTACTTCTTGCTCTTAAAAGGTACGTATATATAGAAATATGAAATTAAAATCAAGCCAGCGAGCGTTCAGAAATATTCTTTTTATATAAAATTCCAAGAAAACGCATTTCTTTATGTTAAAAAATCTACGTTTTAAATCAATGTTCCGACAACTTCGTTAACCAGTATACATAATAAAAATTCTTCCAGTTTAACTGAAATAAAAGTTTAACGATGATTTGGAAGATGAAATAAGAATTTAGCAGTTTCTCTGTTAAAAAATTTATATCTTGAATTATCGTCCTGCTTTATCTAATTTACTAAGAGTTTCCTACCTAATAAAATTACAAGGCCTTCATTTCTCCCAAGTTTATTTCTGTTCAATTTATGTCGCTTTTAAATGACTTCGGAACTTTCGAATTAATAGTAGAGGTTATAAGGGGCAATTATTTTCCCAAGGCATTCATTAACCTTTTTAGTTGAAAAACACGAAGAAAATATGATCCTAATATTATGTTAGGACGGAAATTCACATAATCAATTTAGGTTGCAATGGAAACGTAAATAGTGCTGAATAATTTTTTGTAAATGTGTGAATAATCAAATAATAGGGAACTAAACACAATTACATTAGCTGGTTTTTATTTCTAGTTTCAATACAATTTAATTAGCTACAACGGCTTTGGTATCAAACAGTATGCATTCAAACTGCTGAAAAATACGGTGTTTGTTTTTCATTATAATCCTATTGTTCCTATCGAATAATAGAAAGATTGTGTTTCAATTGCTTCAAAAGGATACTGCAGTAGGGAAACCATATATGTAATAATAATAATTAGTTCATTGTGATGCGAAGCTTTTGTTGAACTATTGAATTTCAAAGAAAATCATGTTTTTCTTTTATTTGAAATTGAATTTGTCACGTTCAGTCACGGATGCTTTTTTAGCTTCCTTTGCTTTAAGTTTTGAAGTTTTAAACAGAAAGGATTACTTCCACTTTATACACCTAATTTGTTGTTTACGTCGGAATAGAATGTTTAAATTTAAAAGATATCCAAACTTAGAACACATTTAAACAACCACAACTGTAATACAAAATCTCATCACTGGGCATTAGTGGGAGCAAGCTGTCGCATTTTTCAGACTGTCAATCGAAAGAGAGAAGAGCATGACTTCCCATAATGTCAAACCAAGAAAAAAAGTATTATTTTTCATTTTCACGATTAAAATCATGATGACATGATTGACCAATAATAAATAGGCGAGTATTCCCCCTTTTATTTAATATTGTTATATGCCTCTGCAATGTATTCTCGGTATAAAATGTTTTTCTGGGGCTATAAATTTTATTACAAGGTTAAACTGAGATGAAATACATTCTTTATTTTTCAAACGCGGTCATAAATAAACCAAAAATTAGTTTAATTTTAAGTTTTTGTACCAATCAACAAATAAATTCGAAATATTATAATTTATTTAATAAGTTCAAAATAATTTACGTTTGCCAACCAAACAATGCGCCGTTTCAATAGGTAATCGTTACCATCTTATGGTAATCGAATTACTTTACGTTAACCGAATTATTGTCTGGTAATAAAATTACTTTCCATTATATAGCAGTAAGTTTTCGACGAACGAATAAATACTCTAAAGCAGATAGTACTTACTTTACTGCTGCTTAATCGTGCATCGGCTTAGTTTGAACAGTATTAGCAATGTTTCGATATGTATTTATTTACATTTGGATGTAGGTAAACTGAGCATCGGTAAATGGTAAATTGTTGAAAGAACTATGGCGAAGGGTGCCAGCGCAATTGGTTTAAATAAATGAATAATATACGGATATCCTCCTCGAGAACGGAGTTCTATTACAGCAATATGATCTAACTTCAATTGCGCAAAAACCGGATATGCTTAGTTCTTATAGCCATAAGCATACAACACAGAAAATAGAAAATAATTACACCAGTTATATTATTATTTATTCATTTATTAACACAAATAAAATAATATAATATATTAGCATCTAACTTAATGTCAAACAAAATAATAAAGATTACTTCAGAATACAGACATTAATAAGCAATTAATGATTCTACGAAATACCTTTGGTTAATGTAAAAAACTATTTTTATTAAACATTGTAGGATCGTACCTTGATCTTTGTTAAATTTAACTTTACGTTGATAAATTTTGATTTCAAAACTATTTACTAAATGGATTTTCCCAATATTGTGAGAATTATTTGAACAGCTACAGCGTTATAATGACAATTGTAACGTGTTAAAATTATAGATTCAATTTACCATCACCGGTTAATAACGATAAAAATAAACCAGGTGAACAAAATTATGCAACAACACAACATGAACAACTATTGTATAATGAATTGAAAAAAGCTGAGATTGAAAAAACCCAGATGATGGCTAAAATAAATTATCTGCAAGCTCAACTAGAAATGATTCAAGAAAATTATGCAAAATTAGAACAAAGTTTAAATCAAACGCAAAAAAATGAGAAAACAATAGAATTCCATATACCGATGAGGAAGAATTAGCAAAAGAGACAGAGTGGATTAGGGTCCAGAAAAATCATAAAAAGAGACGAATGGATACGTCATTAACACCCCCACAAAAAGAAACATCTAATAAAGAAGAGAAAACAAAAGATAACAAAAAAAGTACCACCTGTAATAGTGGACGATATCAAAAATTTTAGTGAATTACATAAAAAAATAAATGAAATTGTTACGGAATTTCAAGTTAAAATTATAAATAATGAAAACATTAAAATTAATGTGCAAGATGGCGAGTCTTACAGATTATTAACCAAGATGCTCTCAGAACATAATTATTCGTGGCATTCTTATGAAAATAAACAAGACAGGCCAATAAAAGTAATCGTTAAAAACTTACACCATTCTTTCAACGCAGATGAAATAGTTCAAGAACTTCGTAAAAGAAGATACAAAGCACTTGATGCTATAAATAAACTTAAGTGGAAAGTTTATGCTAGTTTTCAGACAAGATGAAGATGTTAATAAAATTTTTAGCATTACAGATATAATGGGTATTAGAGTTGAAATACAACCAATTAAAAAATCTAAGCTGGTACCTCAATGTAAAAGATGTCAGGCTTATGGACATACGCAAAAATATTGTGCCAAGGAACCACGTTGTGTCAAATGCACTGGTAAGCATCTTACTATAGAGTGTACAAAACCAAACAGTGCAGTACCGAAATGCGTCCATTGTGGCGAAAATAATCCTGTAAGTTATCGAGGATGTATAGTCGCTAAAGAAATGCAGAAACTGAAAACTAGGTCCATGAAAAAACCTAATTTACCCAAACAACCACTAAGAGATAAACAACAGGTAAATGCGGGAACAAATATCCAAACAAAAAAACATATGTCAGATAAAAGAGTAAGTATGCCATATAGTCAAGTTGTAGCAGGTACAGCTAATATTAATAAAAATTCTCAAAACACAAAACAAACTACGTCCATGGATCAGACTTTGCAAATGATCCTAGATAAATTAAATAACCAAGAAAAACTGTTCACAAAATTTGATGAGCGTTTAACCAAACTAGAATATAGCGCCAAAGGAGCTATCCTAAAAATAAAATGGCTAATGATCTAAGAATCAAGGCATGGAATGCCAATGAATTGCTGCAACACCAGCAAGAATTGCAAGCAGTCCTTGACATAGAGAAAATTGATGTGTGCCTCATATCTGAGACTCATTTCACGAAAGAGTCATACATCAAATTTAAAGGATTCAAACCCTATCATACAATCCACCCGGATAATGCAGCAAAAGGAGGAAGTGCAATTATTATAAAGGAATCCATTTTACACCACCAAGAAATGGGTTATCAAACAGCGAAAATACAGGCCACATCTGTAAGTATTAAAACTAAATTATATGAAATAATGATCACGGCAATATATTGCCCACCGAGACATACTATAAAGAAAGAACAATATGTAGACTTCCTCAGTAGCCAAGAAAATAGATTCATCGTTGGTGGTGACTTTAATGCAAAGCACACACACTGGGGATCTAGACTAACTACAACTAAAGGTAAGGAACTTTTAGCAGCAGCAACAGAGCTTAAATGCGAAGTATTATCATCCGGTAATCCAACGTACTGGGCTACTGACCTGCATACAATTCCTGATCTCATAGACTTCTTTGTAATCAGGAACATCTCAACCAATTATATCCATGTTGAAGAAGCATGGGATATGAACTCAGATCACTCTCCGATACTATTAACACTAAGCGACAGTGTAATCCAAAAAGAAAATCCACCGAGCTTAACTAATAAGATGACAGATTGGCAAAGCTTCAAAATCCAACTTGAGGAACTTATTGAGCTTTCTGGTCCATTAAGAACAGACGAGCAACTAGATGACGAAGTTGATCTGTTTGTCAAAAACATTCAACAAGCAGCATGAGATAATACACCTCAGCTTACCCGTAGAACAAAAGGAAATAACTATCCTAAAGAGATGAGGAACCTTATTTCAGAAAAGAGAAAGCTCAGACGGAAATGGCAACAGACTAGAGCACCAAGAGACAAAACAACTTTGAACAACGCAACTCAACAATTAAAGCGCGAAATTCAGCGTATCAAAAACTAGTCGATTGGAGACTACCTGAGGGAATTAACTAATGACAACAAAACATATTACTTACTCTGGAAGGCTACCAAACGACTAAAAAGACCTGTTCTACATAAACCTCCAATTCGAAATACAGATGGAAGTTGGGCACGAAATAATGCCCAAAAAGCATATAGGTTTGCAGAACATCTAGAGAGTATTTTCCAATCAAACGATGGAGAAGAACTTCAAGACTGGAATCAACCGGAGCAAGAAGATGTTATCATCAGACCTACCTCGCCAAAGGAAGTCTCAGATGAAATTAAAACAAATATCAACCCAAAAAAAGATCCTGGCTTTGACCTGATCACTGGCGAAGTATGGAAGCAACTTCCAAGAAAAGCTATAGTAAAACTTACCAATCTTATTAACGCATCCTTCAGACTGAAGCATCTCCGTAAGATGTGGAAAGTTGCAGAAGTTATAATGATTCCTAAACCAGGTAAACCTCCTCAGGACGTAGCATCATATAGACCTATATCGTTGTTACCAGTCATTTCGAATATATGAAAAAATACTCCTTAAGAGACTAAAACCTATAGTAGAAGAAAATAATCTGATTCCCTGCCACCAGTTTGGATTCAGAAAAAACCACTCGACCATCGACCAAGTCCACAGGATCATAAACGTCATTGAAAAATCACTAGAAGAAAGAAAAGTCTGTTCCACCGTCTTCCCCGACGTCGCTCAGGCTTTCGACAAAGTGTGGCATGAAGGCTTCTTTCACAAACTAAACCGTTGTCTGCCACAACAACTTTCACAACTTTTACAATCTTACCTATCCGAAAGATATTTTAGAATTAAACAGGAAGATTCTTACTCTGAATTAAAGGAAATTAGAGCAGGGGTACCACAAGGTAGTGTGCTAGGTCCGGTACTTTACCTACTATATACTAGTGATATCCCAAGCCTTGAACATGAAACAATAGCAACATTTCCTGACGACACCGATGTCGGAAAAGATCATGAAGGGGCCGCAGAGAAGCTTCAAACCTCCATTAATAAAATTAACACCTGGACTAAAACTTGGCGCATCAAGTTAAACGAAAATAAATCTGTTCATGTAGACTTTACTAATAAACAGAAGCAACATCTACCTATTAGAATCAACGATACCCAGATCCCTTATGCTGACTCGGCTAAATATCTGGGAATGACTTTAGATGCTAGATTCCGCTGGAGAGTCCATGTTAAAAAGAAACGCTAAGAGTTAGGCATAAAACTGAAAAAAATGTATTGGCTACTTGGAAGAAACTCCAAGCTGTCTACATATAACAAACTGCTTCTGTATAAGCAAGTACTAAAACCAGTTTGGACCTATGGCATTCAACTCTGGGGTTGTGCCAGCAAAAGCAACATTCAAGTGATCCAGCGCTTCCAGAACAAAGCACTAAGGAACATCGTTGATGCACCCTGGTACTGCCGAAACAGAGACATTCATCAGGACCTTCAAATGGATACTGTTGACCAAACCATAGCCAAATTTGCCAGTAGCCACGAACAAAGGCTACTCAACCACGTGAACGTCGAGGCCATCCAGCTCCTGGACAACACAAATATATTAAGAAGACTCAAGAGAACGAAGCCTTTTGAGTTAGTGAAAGAGTGATAGGCAAAGCAGAGCATTGTGCGGGTTGTGCTGCATGTTAAGTTTAGTGTAGTTAAGTTACTAGAACACAAGGCAAACTAGTGAGTAAAGACCTTAGTTTAAGAATTTTCAAACGTCATAATCTAAGTTAGAAAAAAATTGCTCATTGATCTACACAAAAAGATTAGATTGTAATAACATTAAAGGACCTATAATGGTTAACTTTAAATAAATAAAAGAAAAAAAATTGTAATGCAACTTTAAATACATTGATTGTAAATAATATTAGCACGGCCCGTATATTTCAATACATTTTCGTTGGTTTAAAATTACAGATTTTATTTTAAATCAAATGGTGTTTTCGTTAATGTGAAAAGTCATCCCAAAGCGTTCTCACACAGATGAAATTTGTTTTTGTAAGGAAAATAAGAGATAAAATAATTTTTCGATGAAATATGTCTAGAAGTGCATTTAATTAAAATCTATGTCTCCTTGTGCGTGCTTATTTTAGTTTTTGATGAATAGATTCTTCGAAAATATACATATAAAAAAACAGTCTGGAATATTCGGTAAATATCTGATTTCATGCTACGAAGCAAGACTGTTGACCCTGTAAATAAACGTGGAAGGTTCTAGAATAAATTTTCTATTGGCGTAATGTGTATCAGTCTAGTTTTTGATAGGGTGGTTATGTCCTCTCTCTTAAAATTATTCGCCTAACGATATTTTTGCAACCCCAAGTCAAGTTAGTCTAATACAGTCTACAGAAGAGCCAGTAAGATTTTACTAAACGGAACGCACGTGAGTGTTATTGGCTAACAGGGCACCTACAAAAGGTTTTGGAGAATTTGTCCGGTAGACGCGAGCATTTGTTATGGACCGTCAAAATGAAGTAAATTTGACATTCTCCCGTTCAGTTTACCGACCAGAAAGTTAGAAGCTTTAGATTAAAGCTTAGTATTTTGATTTAGTAAAGTTAATAACTAATCTAGTGTGCCGTTAGTTTACGATTTATGAAGTGTATTCAATAGTTAATTCTATTTTAAAGATAAAGAAACTACATTTTTGTTCCGAGTGCTAGTATTGGGAAACTGCATAAATTTTTTGTTGGATTAAAAAATAATATTGTATTGGGGATAATGCAACCTTTTAGCAATAAGATCGTGTTAACGTGATAACTTTTTCAAATGATAAAAGTTTATTTTGGAATTATATAGTATACTTCTTTATTAATCAAAGTATATTGTAAACCTAAGTACATATAATTACCATAAACTTTAGTTAATCAACAATTGTTATAACTTCAGCATCGACAACAATATAGCAATACAGCCTTGATAGTGTAATGTTTAGCATGCTGGACTTTCACCCAAGCGGTCCGATAGCGACTCCCGGTGCCGGCAGATCTGGTTAAGGTTTTCTGCAGTTTTCCTTAGCTGTGAAACAAATGTGGCATTTGCGCTGTTTCATCTGTAAGTCGGCTGCAGCCGCACGTAGGGCCTACGTAATAATAATAATCGCCCCCTCCCTCCCGCACAAGCTTATAGCTTCTGGGGCCTGGTTTCCAGTTTATGGGTTGTAGCAATTATTATTATTATAATTCAAAGTTCTACATCTATAATATGTGAGGTACTTTGTACCTAATGTTAAGTGAATTTAAGTGCATTATTGCGAAAGTGATATCGGTGAAATTTAAAGGATTGTAAAACTCTACCAATTTATCAAGGATTAACGGATAAACTGTATAATAGAAGTAAGTTCGATGTTTAACTTTATTTGTACCATTTCTAAAATGGCGCCCATATTCTTATTAGTTCTATAAACCTTGTTTGTAGAACTAACTGTCTTTACAATCTATAAGCTATAGAGACCAGTACCTACGCCTATGAGATAATTTGTTATTAGAGATCTTGAGTCGGCGCAATAAAGTACAGTAAGTATCGTTCTTAGTGTGAAGTATGCAATTTGAGTATTCTGTATTTTCAGTATTTGAATTTTATTGATGTTACAGTGACGTCCATCGTGCGACGTTAGTTTAAGTTAGGGCTATAAATTTCTATCGTTACAATTGACGCCTATGCGGGTGGCTTTTTTGAGTTAAGTTATTTTTGTGTGTTATACAAGGACTATAAAAATATAATAATCTGCTTTTCGTTGAATTTCCAGTATAAATATGAATGATTAAACACTTTCAAATTATAAATTGAATTTGTATTAATAACCCACTTTGCAATGATTCATAAAAAATAAACATGACTTTGTAAACGTCATTGAAATGAATACCTCGATGAAGGTGGCCCAAATCCACTAGGAACTGCTTCGGGGATGACGTACAATTATCACGAACATCCACTCTAAATGCTTCGGCTTGATTAATTAATGTTATTGTCTCGTACTCAGATCCAAAATTCAAGAGAAATCGATTGAACATCATTTCACAACAGCGAAACTGACAGAAAACATGGAGGAACGTTGCAAAGGCTGTACTAGAAAAAAACGATCCCAGAGAGAAAAGAAGAAGAACCCCAAACAGAACAACCATGTTTTACTAAGAAAACTACTATATAATTTGATGATCCGGTCATTAGTGAAAGGGAATTATGTTAATAAACGAACGTACCTATCAGATTACAAGGGTACCAAGATGGCAATCCATGGATCTACAATGGATCTTCACAAATCAGGGAATGTTGAAATTTCGGTAATTTTGATCTCCGAATCTACAAACACTAGTTCCAAATTAGGGATTACACCTTATACAACTAGTACCACTAATTTTCCACATTGAAATGGGGGTTACACCAGAAAAGCACAATTAAGGGCACAGCGCACAACACAAATGTTGCTCCAACAACGATCTTGGCAGAGTGGAAATCATCTGATCATCAAAGATTGTTTCTAATAGGCTACTTGCAAGTATGTCTTCCGCTCAATTTAACTCCAAAGAACTTATCACCAGAATCATCAAAAAGATACCAAAAAGGACAATTCAAAAATACGTGTCTGTTACAATTAATCATAAAAAATATTATTGTACGGTGATTGAATAACTTTAAGACCAGGGTCCTTTCTAATAATTATTATATTACTGTTTGATACTAGAATTGTCCCATATTAGTTCAATTCGTGAATGTACTCCGCGAATAAACTACCTACTTGTTTCTGATACAAGAAACTATTACAGTAATTTTATAATGAGCTTTTGCAATCCTTGACTAGACAGTGTATTTGGCTGTATCCGACTTATACCAAACAAAACAAAAATGCATGTGAAACAATGCAAATGAAATAGTCCAAAAAAGTGCTACTTTACGGACTCAAATGAGTATGTAAAGTGTTTATAACTTTGAAGTGTTTATTCATCGGTGGCGATCTGGCCCGATTCATCCTTACTTCACTTCTTTTACCCTTACTCAAAACCCCTTATCTTTACCCAAAATATTGATTTTCGCCTATAAATTACAATATTTGGGTCAGCCATTTTAATCTTATTTATTTTAAACTAAAATGTACACCTTTGGTGCTAAACGTAATTTTAATATGTCTCATCAGAGTTAACATTGAAAATTCTACATATAAATAATGAATTTTAAATTCAAAATAACCCAAATGGAAAGAAAATTTTCAAGTCCCGTTATTTGGCAAAATCTAAGAGTTGCCATAAATATTTTTGCTAGTATAAGGATGGGAATTCCTGACGTAGTTATATTAGGGTTCCTACGTGGAAAAAATAATTTTTAAATTTTTTTAAATGGTCTCTATTAGCGAATAGATAACAAAAACAAAATAACTGTATAAAATGAACCTTTGGAAAACCTTTCCAACGAGTAGTCAAAAACCGCCAAAGGAAGGCAGAAGTTATAACGATTATGTTTTACTTTTACCAAAATAGAGTGGATATCTTGCAAAAAGACAACTTTGACAACAAAAGACGCAACTTTGGTTAAGAACAGGCAAAATCGAAGACCTTAATAATCACAACTACACAACACCAACAATCGCAAAACGAATCTTAACGCAATTACACATTTATTTTGACATCTAGTATTACGTTCTGAGGCAGACTATAAATAAGCGTGAGTAATCATGAAGATTTATTCAAAATGCTTTGTTAATGTTTCTTTTTTCTATATTGTTATGTCTAAAATTTGGGTGGGGATAGTAAAATTGCTCTGCCTACTAAATTGTTGATGACACTTGTCATCACTCTGGACACGTGTTTCAACAGCTAGGCTGTCATCTTCAGCAGACACTAAAAACCTAAACTAAAATCTAACCTTATATGCCTCTAAAACTTCACGGTTTGCCGGTATAATAATTGTCTATTTATTTTCTTCTAGTTATTTAAGTTATAGTTTTAGTTAAATACACAAATGTAACATGTACGTATTTGTATTTGTTTCTGAATTTGTAATTTTTTTTTGTTCTATAAATGGGTGTTCCTGTTGGGCAATAAAGCATTATTATTATTATTATTATCAAGTGTGACTGACCGGTCAAGCTTGACTGATTACTGCAGCAATTCTAAAAAACTGGATTTAATAGAGTCTAAATCATAGTTTATTAGCATTTTTTTATTCTTGATAATTTCTAAGCTTTCAAAACAGTTCTGTTGAGTTATTTACATTTCCAATTAATTCTACACCTTTGGCCTTATGATTTTATGAAAGCAGATGTAGGGCGACGCCAGATTTGTCATGTTTTTTATATTTTAATTGGGCTAAATGTTCTTTGAACCGAACCTCTCAGTTTGCCCTATATACAGTTGATTACAGTTATTACATGATATTTTATATATTCCCGATTTATCCATGTAAATCAATCTACTTGATCCTTTAGATTTCCTAAATCATTCTTAAGGCTGTTATTGGAAATCTTAACTGTTTTTAAATCAAGTTTTGAAAAGATAGTCTAAAGACCTTTCGTAAGACATGGATAAAGCAGCAATTTTACAATATTTCTAATCCTATTTTTAGTGTTATTACTTATTACCTAGTGTAGAAATTTGCTTAACTCTTAACATCTCTCTATTTTCAAATAGTATTATAGACAATGCCCTTGGAGTAAGCGTTAGAAACAGCAATGTCAATAACTTGCTTGAGTTCTATTTTATACCGGGATTTTGAAAGGGGAAGATTTAATAACCGGTGAACTGAACTTTTCTTTTTCTTTTGTGTCCAAATAAATAGAAAAATGAATACAGGCAAAACTGAATTAAGTGTCCTGTTTTTATTTCTTGAAACGTATATATTTATGTTGCAATGTTTAATTCCTACTGGTAAATGAGTTAATTTCTGTAAACAGCTTAAGGGAGTTTAATTGGTCTATACATTAGAAGACGGCTAATAATTTATTCTTAGCTTGTAACTTTTGTAATCTTATTATCCGTACCGGAAATTACCCTGTCGATGTCTAGAACTCTAAATTCATTTACAATATTATCTCTCTGCTTTTAAAAGTTCCTAAGGTTTTGGTTTTTATTCTTTCGTCTTCCGTCCTTATATTTAAAATTTATGAATTTAACCCAGCAAAAGACGGACAATCCCTTTGCATAAATATATTTGAAGGGTCAGTAGAAACACCAATATTATTCAAGAAATGTAAATCTTGGGATACTCATAACTCTTGAACTCGTAAACAATTCTACCTGAATTTCTAAAGTAAATGTGTTTAGAATTTCATTTTATTGCAAAAGGATGTTTCGAATCCGCAGTTTATGTGAAAACCTAAACCCTCTTGACTTTTATAAGATTTCACGTGACGTGGGAAAAGTAAATGTAGGAGGTTTACAGAGATACATAAAACTGGTATTAGCTTGACACAGAAAAATTCTACAAGTCTGGTTCTTTTGATATTTTATTTAAAGCGCAACTCTATTAAATAAACTAGAGTATTTGAACGGATTGAACTGACAAATTCATTGAAAGGTACGAACTAAGTCAATATTGATGCAAATATTGGATGTTATTTTTTTTAAGTCGAGGACTGTTATAGTATATGAGGGTGGATTGGATTTTTGAAGCGTTTTCGTAGAGAGTATGCCTTTGGCAATATCGGTTTAATGTTTTATTGTTTTCTGACGTTTTCAATTTATAAATAAAAAATGGAAATACATAAACTAAGTATTTTTATATGTATACCATGAATCTCGGAAGTATTGAGCCATTTATATATTTAGGGATACAAAATAACAGAACATTATTTAGTTTGATGTATAGATAGCGATTACATAAACATACAAATAATACGTTGAAAAACTACTACTATTTATAATAATCGATGCAACGGGTAATGTATGTATAAATTTCATCAAATTTAAACAAACATTTTTCGAGTTTGTGTATTGAAGAAAATGTGATATTTCTGTAAAGGTAAGTTAGGTCAATGATAATGATAATAATTACACAGCCCAATACACATTTTGGTGCCAGGGTTTTTGTAACTGTTTCTATGTAAGTTTTGGGTGCAGAATCCAAAACTGTCCTCAAATTTGGTCTATCAGATCTAGCTTTTGAGATACTGTATATTGGCCATTTTTTTAGAAAGAAATAGTCTAATTTTGCTTTCCTTGAATCATAACATTTCTTAAAGGCCAATTTCTGTTAACCCAGTGCTGATCCTTAGCTCTACTGTCCCAAAGACATAAAAAACAAGGATATTTTGTAATATCCACTTTGCTGTCCAAGCAGGAAATTAACAATTTTTAGGTCAACACAAATCACCCACTGATGTTCTTCATACATAATTTTTTCAGGACTAGTGATATTGCCTCATATTCCTCCTTCATGCTGGTAGAATGACCAATGGGTATTGAGCCATATTTATTACCATTGTGTAAAAGCACACATTTCAAACTACGTCTTTAACTGTCTATAAAATGGCGCCATTCGTCTGGTGTGTATTCCGACAAACCCATTTTTTGTAAGAGTCCTCTTATATCGTTACAGAATACCAGGTTATTTTCCTCAGAGTAAAAGGGCAGCAGATCCTTATCTCTTTTACGATAAAATGGAATATTGGTACCTGCCTGAAGTAGTTTTTCTCATTTAATCTGGAGTAATTCAGAGGATTCAGGTCTCTAGCGAGATCGTTCAGTTCTTGTTGATTGAAACGTTGGGAACTTGCTAAATCTGCTTCAAAATCACTGTCGTTTTCTGATTCCATACATTGAATTTCATCAAACGTGGGTAGTTCTGCATCATCTTCTGGGAGCGTAGGAAGCCTGCTGAATGATGGAATGGGTATTTCTTCACTATGCAGTACAGGCCTCTTTTCTGATTCTAGATCAGGATATGTCCATTTCTGTCGATTGTTCCGATTGATTCCTTTGATATTTACGAGACAAAAATAGCAGTCATCGTGATGGTTTCTTGGTTCTCTCCAAACCATTGGTACTCTAAACTTTAGGCATTTTCTCTTTCCAATTGTCCACTGACGCGAATGTTCAACACATGTTTTACATACGAAATGTGGAGCCCAAGATTTATCCTGGTCTCTCAAATAAACACCAAAATAGGCCAGATAACTTCTTTTCACAAAGCCAGAAATAGGTTTTCTACTTTCTTTAAAAGTGTACTCGCCACATACATAGCAAAAAACGTCTGGATGGTTCACACAACTACGTTTGCTTCTGAATGCCATGGTTTTAATTAAATGTTTTATCACTGAACAATACAAAATGATACCACAACTTCACCTACGTAAACTAAATAGGTAAATGTATTTCGTAAAGCAGAGATACGAGTTAATATAGCTGCGTGTTAATTAGGTTTTGATGGGGGTAACTATAAGAATGTTGGGTTTTACACTAATGAATAATACTAAGTAACGCAAACTGGCTGATTAGATTCTAGTTTCGTTATATAAACTGTACCTCGTAAAGCAGAGATATATATACGAGATAATACGACGTATTAATTAGTTTTTATTGGTGTATAGGAATGTCGGGTTTTACAGTAATGAATAATACCAAGTAACTCAAACTAGCTCATTAAATTTTAATTATTTAGTTATGAAATTTTACTTTTGGCCTCTAAAGATATCACTATTTCAATATTTTTGCGTTTTATCAGAACTCATATCAATTAGCCCGTATCTCAAAAACTGGAGCTGTTACGAAAAAAAGCCAGGTATTTTTGGAATCAGCACATCAAAAATATTCAAAATCAGTTCTTACTTTTCCGGCACCAAGACAAAAATTTTATTTTGTTGGGCTGTGTTATTAGTACTTCTATTCAAACAATTTGTAAATGTAGTCATGTAGTCCACTAGATTAGTTATCGAATTTAATGCATTGATATCCTTTTCATATTTCTTAACAGAATTTGTTTAAAACTGTTTTATATGACAACAAACTAATATTGTCTACAAATGTTTGAGTTTCGTCAACCGGTTCTAATGACTAATAAATGATTTTTAAAAGATAATGTGACCTTTATAAAACAGCAAATTATTTGTCGGGCATAGTTAAAAAGCTTTATAATATTTTCTTTGCATTTAATTTAAACAATCAAGCGATTTAACTTTTTCCAAATTGGGAGTAGATATGAATATAACATCCTTTAAGGAAGTTGTGGTGGGATAGTCTGAGCCAAAAGTTATGGATCTGCGCTATTTTGACAAATAGAAATAATTACATATATAGTCGGAGAGCTAGCGAATACGACCATCTCACAGCTCCGTAATGGATAAAATCCCTTTTTTATCTGTATTCATAGTATATGAGTAGGAAAACCCTTGTCTGACAGGGCATCCCCTCTGATTTATGGACGAAGAGATCAAAAATGTGGTAAAGAAATGCCACATTTGAACTACATGTAATGGTTTTTAAAATTTTTATATGAATCAAAATAATGAAAAAAAACGATAGCTAACTTGCCAAACAAATATTCCTCTGATTAATTAATGCCAGACCAACACTAAGTAATTGATTATTAAAAGACTTTAAGTATTTATAACAGTAGGTATAAGTGTAATGTCTATCTATTTACTAAGTCTAGTTTGATCCTTGTATAAGATCATTCCAAAATGACAAATCCAGTTTCCACTGATTTAACTCCTAACACATTACTAAACTGACCTATTTTATGTGTAACTGGTTGTATACAGTGCGATTCTAAAGTATGGAATAAATTTGATAAAAGGGAAAGTCTTAATTTTTGGAAAATTTTTAAAAACACGTCAATTTTGTTTTTAAAGTCGGCATTTTTTGACATAATATTCAAATATGGTGATGCGTTTAAGTGTGGTGACGTCATCGGCATTTTTTAAATAGCAACTTTTATTTTCTATTCCATATTCTGACACTTCATCCAATTACCAACATGGTAATGTAATAAGTTTGTTACCTTACATAAAAGAAATTTGAAAAAAAATTCGTGAAGACGGGGAAAGTGCTATAGTCAACACACTTAAACGCAGCACCCTGTATATCCGATATGCCAAAAAGTGCGGAATTTAAAAACAAAATTGACGTGTTTTTGGAATTTTTCCAAAAATCAATACTTTCCTTTTTATCGAATTTATTCCATACTTTAGAATCGCACTGTATGTGTGCACAATGCTCTTATACTTGAAATCTTCTAATAATAATTGATTAATTAGTGTTGATCTGGCACTAATTAATCAGATAAATATTTGTCTGGAAAATTTGCTAGCGTTTTTTTTCAGTATTTTGATTCATATAAAAATTAAAAAAACCATTACTGTATTCCAAATGTGACATTTTTTACCACATTGTTTGATCACTTCGTCCATAAATCAGAGATGATGCCCTGCCAGACAAGGGTTTTTCTACTCATATACTATGAATACGGATAAAAGAGATTTTATCCATTACGGAGCTGTAAAACTGTCGTGTTAGCTAGCTCTTAGACTAATAGTTTTGCTTTAAATAATGGCTCTAGCTATACATTTTGATCAGAATGCACTTGAAAACAATTTAGTTTTAATACAATTTTTCTAGAGGTTTTTAAGATGCAGACCATGAATCTGCTATTGTATTTTTCGGGTTAGGTCAAATTTCAGTTATAATTCGAATTTTGTTTCAAAGAAAACGGGTTTAAATGCACGATAAGAGTAGGCAAGTTTTTACGTTTACCAGGTAACAAGATTTATTACCTGGTAGTGATTATACATGTTTTGGTGCAATTTTTGTTGTTCGGTAACAAGAAATGACATTGCCGCAGTTTATTACCTGGTTACATAACTCGTTACCAAGTTATTAAGAATAAGCTAGTTTTTAGCGTTTACCAGGTAACAAAATTTATTATCTGGTAATGATTAAATACGTTTTTGCACAATTTTTGTTCTTCGGTAACAAGAACTGGCGGTACCGCAGCTGATTACCTGGTTACAGTTAACTCGTTATCCAGCTGTTAAGAATAGGCGAGACTTAGCGATTACCAGTTAACAAGATTTATTACCTGGTAGTGATAAAATACATTTTGGTGCAATTTCTGTTCTCCAATTACGAAAACCGGAAACGCCACAGCTTATTACCTGGTTACAGAAATCGTTACCCAGTTGTTAAGAATAGGCGGGTTTTAGCGTTGCCAGGTTTCTTCCCTTATGGTTCCGTCTGCCAGTTGGTACCGGTGGTACTGCAGCCGAAAAGGCTTATTGTACTCGTCCGATGCCTATAACAAGTTAATCATAACCAGTCTGTAATGGTAATACCCTGTATCAACAGTTCCAAGGAGGGTTGTCCGAAAATGAGCTTCTTCCACTCAGCGCATAGCAGTTGCACAAAACATGCATAGCTGCTCCTGGTTCCTTGTTGCAGAGTCTGCCAGTGAAGTGTCAATTCAATTTCCTGATCTTACAGAGTTGTTCCTTAACGGTTGTTTGCCATGTTAGGAAATCCGTAATGATCTTTAGTTGCAACCTACTTAAGATAAGAAGTTCTGTTGCTCTTTTCTGGCAAGGTCTGTAAATGAACGCCTTGCTATGGTTGTATCCTGGTCAGTTTGTGCAGTAGATGCTGTGCTGACTAGTCGTTGAGATAGCCTAGGGCTTTACTTCTTGGTACTCCCAAAGCAGGTTCTGGGCCAAGAAAAACCTCAGAGGAGCCCTGCCTGGCTAGTTCATCGACATTTTCATTGCCTACAATTCCGCAGTGACATGGCGCCAAAAGCCGTGCAGTGGTTTGATCTGCCAGTTGATTGAGTTCCGTAAAGCATTACCATATCAGTCTAGAGTAAATCCTAGAACTACCCCAACCGTCATTTTTATCTATCGTTAGGTCGAGTCGTGGCACACTATTTATTATACAATAACCACTAGTAGTCAAACACTATACACATAATAGCCAAATATACACGCTAAGCGCCAAAACAGAAAACTGTAGAAACAGGATGCATCAAAAATCGCCAAAACTATCAATCCTGGTTATGTATTATATGCATGCTATTCTTCTGTTGGTGTTGCATTCGTGAGGTAGAAATCACTTCCCGAAAAAACTGGTTTGAGTTGACTCATGCGCGAATCAATTGCACCGAAAGAACAGTATTTGACCTGACCCGAATAAATCAATAGCAGATTCGTGATCTCCATACCAAAAAGCTCTAGAAAAACTATATGAAAACCTGTATTTTTTTGTGATGTACCGTGATATTTATTCATTGGATCTTTTGGATAATACTATAAGGTAAAAATATAAAATGTTATGAAACTGAATTTTATTGAGTTCAGTTTGTCGTAAGCATATTGCACTTATACACAACACACTGTATCCCATGATGACAGTATCAGAATTTACAATTTTGTTAATAATAAAGTAAAAACTGTTACGCTGGTAACGGGGCTACGGCAGACGTCGCGCGGCGCCTTCGAATGCTAACTAAAATGCTACTGTTTCCAGTATTCTAATAAATTTCTTTAGGACACGAAAAATGCGTGTCCCAATGGCTTCATTAGGACATGCAAATATAAAAAATTATTTGTTACATCAACAGTTCAACGCTATCTCTTGCTAGCTGCACATCGCCAATATCGGTTTAACAATCCACATTCGTAGACTTGCAAACCTTTAGCAATTATCTCACCTACTCACCTTAAAATTTAAAGTTAGCAGGTGAAATAAGTTATAGTTCAAACAAATGCTGATGAATGAATTACCTTCTCATTGGTAAACTTGCAAAAATTTTATAGTGGTACTTCTAAAATAGTTACTAATCAATTTACTCTCATGTATCTTAGGAGTGTTTATTTATAACTACAGAAATTAATTCCATCTATAAACTGCACTACCCTCCAAAATATGACAGAAATTATTAATAAGAATTCCTAAAATGCATATCCAGATAAATTTTAGCATAAATTTAAAGCAAAAAAGTGATTACTGTTGCCATTAATATTACCCCCACGATAAACACAGAGATGTCGATTTATTCATGATTTACTGCAATGAACCAGCACACTCGGCATTTACTGTTCTATCATCATAAATCACTGTAAATACTTGATTTTCTATTTATTATAAGCTTGTTGAACTCCAGCTTTTTCAAATGGCGTTCAGATGAATTTTACTCACGTAGAAATGCGGAATTTTTCGTTTTGATGTTTCCTTAATAAAAATTCAACGCTTTTCGTCGAAAATTTAATTTTCCTTTTTTACTTTTCTTTTCAAAAAGTAACTGCATTAACTTTTAGTACGTTTGAATTAAAATAGTTTGTGTTGCTAATAACTTTTGCGACAAAGTAGAAAAAGAAAATTACGAAAATTTTCATGACTTACCAGAACCTTCACAGATTAATTACTATACAATTTTACAAATTATGTCATGCAGACTAAAATATTTGTTCGTTCAATTCGTTTTCTCTAATATAACTTGGAATTATACACTATTAATTCTGGCATTGGTAGATGGAAAGAATGTAAGTGATTAATTATTATATGATGGTGGAAACTTATAGCATTTGGATGTGATTTATCTCCCGATGCGCAGCGGAGTGAGACGATTTGTGGTTTCAGCAACATCTAAAACTATAAAAAGGTATAATTATTACATATAGTAATAACTTTGTACAAATTAATTACACTTTTTCAGTGCGAGATATAAAGACAGACTGTCCGCTCACCCCAACGATATCGTGCATCATCTCATGGACGATAATGATAAACCCAAAAGACTTAAAAGATATAAGCCATATGATTTACCTACACGCTTCTAACAGTAAATTTTCTTGACAAGTAGCATATCGTTTCATAAATTACACAGTACATATTAAGATATTGTAAGGAGAGATTTTGCTGGAATTCTACCCCACATGTCAAATTGTAATCAGCAGTATTTACACTTAATCCTATAAAATACTTATAGCCTAATTCTTTAAGGCAGATTGTATAATTCAATGGAGATAATAAAAAAAACGCATTCAAGGAAGGCCGTGTTCAAATTCGTAATAAAATTCTACATTGGATTCATATCACTTGTTCTTTAATGTCAACCGGCAGTGGCTGAAGACAGATAAGCATTAACACACAAATCGATTTTGCAAATGAACCCTTTTAAAGTTGTTGAAAAATCAGCTCTAAACGATGTAGCTAAATCCACTAATTACACCGTAAGAACGGAGTATTTCCACCACTATACAATGTGTTTAGTAATTTCATACCGGGTGTTGCCTGGGAAGACGCACTTACAAAATATAATTGTAATTTGTAAGTATTGAAATATTACCCTCTGAGACAATTCTACAGCTGAACTGCTTTTAAATTTTTGTAAAATAAAAAAAATAAAAAGCATTTATTGACAAGTATTTATTTTCCTTAATATTTGTTATTTTAAGGTAAGATTCGTTTTTTAATGCATTAGGTTAAAATCAAAATTTTAGTTCTGGATTGCTTTCAAAATTTAATGAACAATTAAAGAAAATTACCTTATACTCTAAAAAACATGAAATAAATTTATATTTTGTAGAATTGAGTGGGAAGATAGTAGTCCAGCATTATTCCCTATGGTGCGTTTCTCAAGCAACAACCGGTATATGTTCTCATAAAGCAACATTGCTCGAATGAAGCAGTTGCAGGTTTGTTGTATTGCAGCCTTTAAGGTGTTTATTTATCCGTGATTGAGGATTTCACGTTCTCTAAAATTATAATTTCTTAATCGTATTTCATATATTCAATCGATTAAATAGATATCCTGACTAGTAGAGATTGAATTTTAAATTTTGCTTAGCTTCTAAAATTAATTTTTTTTAACTTGCCGAATCTGGTCATTCTGTGTCGTTCTTCTTCTCAACAGTTCTAATTAATTTTAATAGAAACACTGAATCAAATAAAGTAAGCATAGGAATACCATTCATAGTTTGCTACCAATTGATTGAAGCTTTTATTAACCTCTTATACCATCAAACTTTACTTTGTTGTATTTTTCTCGGTTAAAACATTCAGGTTTCTTGTATTTTAGTATTTAAGGCGGTTTTCGTTCAAATATCGTGGGTTAAAAAATTCCTACCTTAAGATTCAACTCGAGGCTTGTACATTATAATGTAGAAGTGATTTGTGATTTTTGCACTAATAATTTCGCACCATCTGAGGCGAATATATTCTTTTAACTTTCCAACTAACCTTCTACATAATTGTGCCTTTTACAATTTATATTGCGTATTTTAAATAATCTTGGTGAAATTTTACTACTTTTGATTTAATAGTTCATTTGCTTTGAGTGACGATCCTTCGAAAATTCGATTATTCTGTGAGCGCTTTTTCTTGGCAACCGAGATTTTGACCTCACGCCAAAATATTCAGTTAGTTTATGAGAGGGCTGAACAATATTCATGTCTCAAACGTATAAAACTAAATTCTTTTTCAGGAGAATCGCCGTGCACTTAGAAACACTTATTGTTCATCAATGTTCTGACAATAAATAGCTTTTTAAACAAAACTCTGAGTTACTGAGAGATCTCTGAACTCCTGCCATAACAGCATTGTCACTTTCAATTTTTTCTCGGATACTTTTTTTTTTAATTTTCAAATAAATGGTAATCACTAGGAGCTGGTTGAGTGAACACGGTGAGTGTTTCATCAATTTGAAAATAGTATCATGAACTGCGTTCAAGGAAATCAGGCTGTTATAAACTGGACCGTTGTCTTTTTTGTGCATGAAAGTTGCATTGCAAATATACTCGTATAATAATGATATTTCAAATATATTATAATTATTCTGTATTAATTAATATTTATGTGAAGTACATCTGATCGAAAAATTTAATATTGTTGTTTTAAATTCTACACACTATACGGACTGCAATCCTGCCAATATTGTATGTAACATTAGCGAACAGTACTATTTTGTTTATTATTGTTTTAATTTTTGGACGAACACTCCAGGTGACAGTACAGTCCTTGTTCATCATTGCACCGATTGTTATGACCCTACTAGACTATAGCCCAATCTGGGGCAATTCAACACACCACCCATACCCACCACTACGGATTTCTATCACCAAACAATCCATTGACACGGGTTTTACTTAATTACTTTTCACTTTACTTTACTTCCTTATCCGAGAAGAAGACATGTTTTTAATTTTTCTCCCATATAAAAAATTATCAGTTCGGGCGGGGATCGAACTTGCGACTTTTGGTTTATGAAGTGAATATGGAACCTACTAATCCATTCGTTTGTTTACCATTACTTGTGTTTCTCGTTATAGCCTACAAATGAGTATTTTATCCTTTTCCTTTGGTGATCTTTCCTAGACACCAGACAGGTTTCCAGTGCCTCTCCTATGTTTGTGTGTGGTAGGGTTGCCACATATCACACTCAAGAAATTCATAGCAACAAAATTCAACAAATTCATAAATAATTCGAAGTGAACTCAGTGATTTAATAAATTTCTATAAACCAATCAAAGCTTAACAGACTATATAAGGTACTTTCACAATTTCAGAAAAAATACTTTTTTATCACTCATGTGACAATAGTATACACATTCGTAATAAAAAGTTGAATTTTAGTGGCTTGGTACATATATTTGCTAGCAAGTGGTATACAGAGAAAACAGTTTTTATTATCATGCATTACCCTTACCTTTGATATAAAACGTTTTTTTTTAAATTTTGAATTGTGGTAGTATAAAAAAATTGTATGCATGCACATATAGGATGGTCCAACAAAAAAGCTAAGTCGGAAATCCTATGCTCTAACCCCCTAGGATTATTTTATATCGAAAATGAAAGTACCCCTATTTTTTTATTTTGAAATCGGACGATGTTTAGGGGTGCCTCAAAGCCCTTAAAGTTTCCCATGTATTCTATATGGGAAAAACACGTTTTTGTAGATTTGCTATAGAAGCCTAGAAAATTAATATTTTTCAATATTATGACTATAAAAACAAGAAGAATTCTCCTAGGCCTGCTAGAATTACTAAAATCACTACAGTCAGCTTTTTATATTTTATGAGCGTCATATGATTTTTTTACAAATATATGGTGTAACTAATATAACTAGAAACCTTGGAATGGGGAGGGGGATAGCTGTAATGATTTAAAACATATTTTCCTGATCAACATGTGGTCGCATCCTGCTAGTTTTCGAGAAAATCGCATTTTAAATTTTCAGGGATTATTCCTAGTTTACCATTTTCTTAAATTAAATATTAACAATTATACCTCAAATAGCATTTATTGTATAAAAATTTAAGTAATTTCCTTAGCCGTTTTCTTCCTCCACATTCCTCTTATTTTCATTCGATTCTGATGGTTCTGAACGTTCCATTGAGTTGTAGAGTTTTTCGGTTAGCTTGAAAAACTCGACAGTCGATTTAAGTTAGGTTAGGTTTGTTTAGGTTAGGTTAAACTACCTCAATTATTTTGTGTTTCCGATCACTTGAAATGACTTCCGAGTGAAGGTCAACACATACTGAACAATAACATACAATAAATTAGGTCATATAATAGGTACCTGTATACTAGGAATAGTTCATTTTAAGTAGGCTCCTTGTACTAACATTACATTAAAAATACTAAACAAGCAAAAACATTTTTTTTATATGTTAAATATGGTCTAACTCATTACAACTACTCCCCATTACGAGATTTTGAGTGTTATTATTGCATAAAGTGTTGTTGCAGGTATTGCATAACTACATATTGTTGAGATGCGTTGTTAACTGATGTGACTGGTTAATTTTAAGCAAGTGCAATAGTGTGATTGGTTTTTTTAAACCCGTTGGTAACTTTAATCCAGTCAAGTTGAATAACTGAGTAATCAATTTGACAGCGTGGCTAACTATATTTTATACAACTGGTCCAAAGTGACGCATAAAAGTTGTGGGAACGATAGCGTAGCATTTCTCATTTATATCCATGGAAAGCTAGATGTTTTCTAATTATCCTTGAATTCGTAGTTTTACCATTAGCGTATGTAACTTACGTATATACTACGTAACATACCCTAGGTATCCTGACGTATATACCCATAATGATATACCTGACGTATATACTCCAATAAGGAGGTAGTAAGGTAGAAATGTGATTTTTAAGGAGTAGTAGTTCTGCAGCATTTAAGAAAACCGGTCTACCGCGTATTTATACCACGTTTTGCTCAGGCTGACAAAACTTTTTGTTGTTTGAGCAGCTTAACCTTCAATTTAAAAAACAAAGCAAGTGGATATTCCATCACGGACGTGAGATGCTGCAAACCACCTCTTCGGTGTGATCAACTGGGCACTTCTGCCAGGATGGGGTAAGGCTGAGAAAGATATTCTTGAAGTACATGTGTTTCTCTACAAATCCTGTAAGTTTCATCTGGATGTTATGTAACGGACGCGAAATACTGATGAGTTAAGCTTAAATAGGCCATTAACTTCAGTCGTGCCAGGATTGCTGTCGTGTCTATTTCCACATTTTCCATAAATTATCCGTATGTTCGATGACAGTCAAATTCTTACGGTCGCCGCTTGGATTATTAATCACGTTTCGAAATCTAGTAGACTTATAGTACTAAATCTCAGACTTGTAGCATCAATAATATTCTACTAGATAATTACCAAAAAAGAAATCATACATACATATTAGTTCATTGCTTATATGTATCTAGTGACCCAGAATTTCTTTTACGTATGAAAGTTGTTTTGAGATTTTCTTAACTTTAGATACTTTAGGCTGGAAACCAAGATTTTAAACACATGTTAGTAGAGTACTACAAAACAGGCGAAGAAACAACTGACTGCACACAAGTATCGAACGATATTTTTTATATTTGCAAAATTATAAAAAGCATTAATTTAATAATAAATTGTAATTTTTTCATTTTGAAAAGTAAATATTACTAGAAAATAATGCTTTATTAACGTTTATAGTCTGATTACGGTTAACTGGACATGTTATTGGTGCCTTAAATACAACTACTGTTTTATGTGTTTCACTGCCAGTACTTATTGATTTTTGGTTGATTTTATAACCTATTTAAATGGTATACTTTGTGACTAAGAGCTTGTAACTGCTTTATTATTTTGCGCGTGTATTAATCTCCACGGTGGTATAAAACTCCATTTGATAGGCCGTGTAAGAGAACCCTCAAACCATTATTTTGTGTACCCTTGTTTGTTTATGTTATTTTATATGTATTATGTAATTTTGATGTGCCTATTGATCTTGCTTCTTATCTAGGTAATTGTCCCTGTTGTTGATAGGAAACCAATGTCTTGCAAAAGACGTTTTCTGATATTTCTTACTATATAACTGTATGGCCACAACGTATCTGTTGCTATGTCAAATATGATATAACTTTTGTTCGGTGGCTCTTGTGTATTCATTTTAAACTGCCACGTTTACCTTTTCTAGTAATATCCGTAACTCCATGTTATTGACTCAATTCCATTTACTTTTGATGTTTTATGTCCATGAGAGATTTACGTTTTAACTATTTATAAATACCTTGTATAAACACACAACTGTATCAGCTTGATAAATTGATTTATGGATCTGTATTATTTATTGTAATCGAACTAATTTATAATTTGATCACCTATTGAACTTGAAGCGTTGATGTATCTAAGCTGGACTAGCTTATTTTCAGGGTTTCTTTTTACAGAACTAGCCTTTTTATTTAGTATCGGTTTAAATCCATCCCTCCTCGCTCAAGATTACAAGAATAAATTAATAAAATACTACAATCGTACTTAACTGTTCTTTTATTTGTGTTTATCTCTCTTTCTCCGTTCTTATGAAGTTATCAACTATGGTCACTTGCTACAAAAGGCAATCACAACGTAGGATGCAGTTTATTCTTTTGTTATATTTACCATCAAATCTGTCATTTGTAAGTTAGATAGTGCTGTGCCAACTTGCGTTTTGTTAAATTTTTGAAATTTATGCGGGCAGAGTAACTTGTGCCGTGATCGTCTAGTGGGTGGAACCTAGCGTGCAGTGCACTTAACGAATTCTTTCAAACTTTATGTACTGTACTGAATTAACATTAGCAGACCCCTGTACTGTAGTCAACCCAATGCGTCTAACTGACACATGTACTGTATTTAATTGCCTTGTGCAGACTTTAATTAACTTTCAAGACGCATCAAGTTTAGCGACTTGGCTTTAAAACTGTAATAACGAGAATACAATTAACCCCAAAGTAACTAGAGAGCAACCGCCCATGACGGCTAGAAGCCGCTCAGCCCGAGGCCGCTTGTTTGACTTCTTCTTACTTACTGACTGACTGTAGGGTGCGAAAAATATTATTCTAGCTATGATCTTTTTTTAAAAAGGGAAATTTAAACCAGCCTATCCAAATGAGGCTAAACACTTCTTAGACCAATAAGGAACAAACACATAAAATCCTTCTAAAACATTCTATTTAATTTCGCGGGACTTTACCGCCTCAAAATCTGTTTGCAAGATGAAACTTGATATTTAAAAATGTGGTTTCCGACCGTTTTTTATTTGTCTGGGTTCAGAAAAAGCTATTCATACAAATTGCAGATAAGCATGTACAAGATAAGCACTATAAATTTAAGCTAAATGTCTTTTTTGACATTATATTTCTTTGTTAAAAAGACAATATTATTTCTGGATATTTTATAAACTCAATTTTATCTGTATTTTTTCTATGAAAAAACAATTCGTAACCGTGAGAACACTTTGAAACTGAACTTTGGTATTAAAGAACACCCCATTTGCTTTAATGTGAAGTCTGCACTTTTAACCAACGAAAATGTATTGGAATATACAGGGCCGTACTAAGGTTTTTTACCATTAATGCATTTAAAATTGCATTTCTATTAAGTCGAGGATTTAAACACGTTACACGGACACGCTCATTTTGAAATATAGGCGTTTGCATATCAAGTGGGCATGGCTTAAATTTGAATGGTAGAGGTTGCAGCGTCCGAAAGGGAAAGTATGAGTATCTAATTTTCCCGCTAAAGGAACCTAACCTAACCTAACCTACGCTATTCTAACCTAAGCTGACCCAACCCAACTCCACCCAAAACAACTTAATCTAAACTAAATTATTAATTATTTTTCAAGTTACATTTCAACAGAAATGTTCTCTAAGGTTGCTGCTAATATCATATCTCTCAAAAGCTTGGCGCTATAAATAGCTCAGCAACATTTACATTTAAACACCTGCATCCGCTGTTAAAGAGAGACATACGAGCACACGTGTAACCTTCGAGACACGCGTTTGCATTCCTCTACTTTGCCAGCGCCCACATTGTAATTTCTCTATCGTCAGAATTGCTTACCTTGTATTTACAAAAGGGTATAAAACCAGAGGTCTCTTGGTTTAAGAACTTGGTTTCGGAGAGCTCACCAACACCATCAGTCATATCTCGGATAAGTAACTTAACATTATTTTAACTAGGAGCCCTAGAAACTGATGTCGTTTAGGCATTTCTTACCGGTTTCCCTAATGCTTATTTAGGAGACTTAGACTGAAACCCTTGGGTATTGTTTACCTGGTCATCCTAAACTTAGTGTTAGTGTGTAGTAATCTTGTTACCCATTGTACTGTTAAGATGAACTATGCGTTTCATTCTAGCTCTACCCTTAACTACGTTCTTAGTCAAGATAACCCCCACGTGACAATTCACAATTTTTAACTTCTTTAATATGTAATATCTAACTCAAAAACGTTCATTTCCGAAGATCGAAACTACTCCCAATCGATTTTTCATCAAAAAATCTATTGGGATCTATCTATAGGGATATACATTCAAAGCACATTTTTATTGAGCCAAGGATGCACAGTAACCGACCTCATTGGAATAGTGCAACTTTCAGATGAATAACTATTTAGTTAAGAGTTAATCCAAAGTTGTTATGTTCAATTGCTTTGTGAAGATTCGTTTTTGTTAAATGTTACAACCTATGTAAAATTTTGTTTTGAAGTGCCTGTCTTCTCGGCGAGTCCCCAGAAAAGTTCCTCTTTAGAAGTGGGTTTCATATTAAATTTTCTAACTGTCCGCATAATATGTAGGTACGTATAATGTTACAGTGAAATTGAATAACAATTATTATGTACCACTGCATTATAAAGTACTGTTTATGACAAAATAGACTGAAAATAAAATAATATTTAAACATTCTACGTGAAAACCTACAAATGTACTAATTTCTGGGTAACAGAGTTTCAAGTCACTTGGTTTCAGAATTTTTTAATTTTACTGAACATTGAATAATATGCAATCTATAATTATTTTAAAGGTAGAGTAGCTTTATGTTGATAAAATGCCGTTGACTAACTACAATGTGAAGATAAAAAACCATATGAGGTAACTACTGTAGTTGTAGATAGTATGTAGAATCGTAAATTATGAATTCTATAGGCCGGCCATGTTGAAGCGGAACTGGAGACCGCTTTTCTCCTTATATATATGCCATCTTTTCGTGTTCGTAGTGTGTCGTATTTCCAGTATTTTTCTAGTGGAGCAAAAGGCCGATTTTCTAGATCTACCTGCCTAAAGAAAAATAGAACTAAATGCATTTAGTTTCGTTAACCTAAAAATCTGTCAAGTTTGAAGCGTGACACATGTAAAATCTTGTTTTTGTCGGCATTGTCATTGAAGTTTTTGTGTTGTTTTGTGGTTATTTGTAATCGAAATTATAAATTAAAGATGTACAAACGATGGCTAAACCCATTTATGTTCTTTCAAGAAATACTCAGACCAAACAGATATTTCCAAAGAATTGTGGGACGCAAATACACAGGATTGATTATTGATAGTAACTACTATGTAAATACATTTATAGATTGTCTAGCTATGACAAATTATATTTGTTTAATTGTAATATTGAGATTAGCAGCTTATTTACTCATCAGTTACGATATTGCAACACCATTTTTAAGCAACCTGCAAATTATGGAACCTGAATTTTGGGAATATGCATGGGTTTCAATGGTAGTCACATTCCAGTTTATTGGATCGCTCGGATTGCTATTTTATAACACGGCATTAATGAAGCTATACTGTTTCGGGATATACGTTAGTATAAGTCCATTAATATGGCCCTTTTTTAAATACTACGATCAAGTGAAACTGCTGTTCACAAATATTACACCGCCGGAATCGAGTGGTCTTCAGGATATGTTTTGGCAGACAACAAAGTTCATTCCATTTATAAGCACGCCGAGTACGCTGCAAGTTCACCTATGGCAAGGCTTCCCCGTGGGAATATTAGTTTATGAATTCCTCATAACGACGATCGCAATTCATTTGAGCTCTGGATACTACGGCCTCAAGCTATCAGAGCTATTTGCGGAATATAATTATTTAACTGAATAAAAAATCATACATTAGACATCTGTACTTAACAAATTAATAAAATTATATTTTAATTAGAAAATGTCGTTTCCGATTTGTTCGATTGATTAACGTAAAATTCAAATTAAAGTAACTAGGTTTCTAAGTTTTATAACTGTTCTTCAAATCAATTTAGATCATATTTTCATTAATAGGGGAAAGTGAAGGTAGGTTCTTGGATGTTTGCATAAGCGTTCTTTATTGTTTGTTAAATAAACCCCTAAAAGCCACAACCCGTAGGTGGTAAGCCGAAGGAGTTATATAAAGTTTATTTGATTTCCTACAAAAAAGCTAAGAATATTTTCTCCCTGTCTTGTTTTTGTGTAATCGAAGAAAATGATGTCATACATAGACCAATAATTTGTATAGGCACATTTGCTTAATAAACTTTCGGGCGTAACTTTTTGCAAATTCATATTGGTCATGTAGTGATTAACAAAAAATTGTTGACAACCATGATTTATTCATCTTTTACCTGAGCATCTCTTCAGCAAAATGCAGTAGGTGCTATCGTTATTATTGGTGATAGTCTAATATGGTAATTTCCTATTGGCCAGATTATCTTTAAGAAAATGCCCTGCACTAGGCAATCAAAACGTACACAGTGTTTCAACCTTTTTTGGAATTTTTTTACTTCGTTTGTTTATTAAGTATTGGTTTCTCCTATATTACGTGCAGGGTATCATCCGAAAAGATGGTGTCAACAATGGGGGAGTAGATAAGTTGGATCTAAATTGGTCGGTATGTTAAACACAATATGCCTAAGTTCAAAAGTGAACCGTTTCGGAGTTATAGATCTTCAAAGTTGAAAATTATAATTGTATTTTCCGCTGGAACTTAAAACCGAATGAATAAATTTAGGTGACAGTTGGTATGGTTAACTTGAAAGTTTGGCTACTTACATTTATTTTAAGAATAATTTTTTCATAATTTTCATTATGTTAGAAGCGGATTTATCATTTCTATACCTGCAAGGAAAATTAAAATAATTGGTATTATTTCCCCTTTCAGTTATTAACCTTCGTTGTAGGTGACGACTAAAAGTACAGAACTAATGTTTGCTTAGAATTAACATAAGCTGTTACCAACTTTGTCATATTAACTTGAAATAACTTTAGATTTGGTGAAATAATAATAGCATCGAATAGATGCTATCAAAGCATGACCATTATTTACTTTGATTCTCTAACTATTATTAATTTACCGTGTACCCTTTAGTTGTTTAAGGTTATAACATTATAAGGTTATAATAATTAAGAATTATTTGCGAATCAAAGACTTCGTTCGTACGCGATGTATTTGAGGTTAACTTTAAGAGGGAAAGCTTTTTTCTTAAAAGGCTTTTCCCCACTGTGTTATTATAACACATTAAAAGCATTCCCAAATAACTAGACATTATTATTGGCTATCCCATATTTATAATGCTTGGATGTTTTTTTTTTGAAAACTTTGTAAAAGATAATTCTTTCTTTTATCACTTTGGTAGTGAATTCTTTTGGAACATGTAGTAGTGTGCCAGTATCCACTGCCAGTCGATTTATAATAATGATAAAATAAATGTGCAAAACTACATTTCGAAGTAATGTCGTGGAAATCGAACTGCCAGTCGATTTATAATAATTATAAGAATAAACGTGCAAAACTACATTTCGAAGTAATAACGATGAAAAAAGTCATAGCACATTCCTTGGGTCGAATTTGACTTGTCCGTAGGCGTCTAGTATCAGCTCAGCAGTTTTTAATCAAGAAAAGTATTTTTCTGTCGCGGAAATCTAATTGCCAGCCGATTTATAATAATTATAAGAATAAATATGCAAAATTACATTTCGAAGTAATAACTGTGAATAAAGTTATACCACATTCCTTGGGCTGAAATTGACTTGTCAGTAGGCGTCATCTAACTGCCAGTCGATTTATAATAATTATAAGAATAAATGTGCAAAACTACATTTCCAAGTAATAACGGTGAAAAAAGTTATACCACTTGAGTAGTATCCACTTGTGAAGTTTTAAATATAATTTCCCTCTTTGAGGTTTTTAACTATAGATAGTGTATCTTTTAAATGTAGGCACAAAACTTTGCAACCCACCATTTCAGATTAGTCCCGTTAGGTTAGACGTCGAACTAATATTGTATTGCCAAATCATTATAAAGTTCTCTTATATCTTCTGATTATGGAAAACTCTGCATTTTCCAAGAACGAAAAATTGTAATTTTGGATACTTTTACTTATAGTAACAGTCTTATATTAAAACGTAATGAGGAAGTACTCTTGTTTTTTTGGAGGTACTTGATATAAAAACTGCATTCTTCTTTTATACTAGTTATATAACATTTGTTTATGATGTTACTTGACGAGGATGTTAAGTTTCTGAAGGCACAGCTATTTGTAAGCGATAAGAAAATTGGAAACGATGGAACAAAAATTTAGTGTTGAAACACGAAATGTGGCTAAAAGAGGGGCACACAGTAACAAAATTTTGCAAAATTAAAATGAATGTAGATGGGAAGTATGTGGAAAAGGAAGAAAAGAAGTGCGGTATCGGGGTGACTTTATTGAGACTATAGCAGTAGAACCCCTGGTCAGCAATTTAGAAGAACTGGCGAGGAAAGCGATAGCAGCAATTTAGTTTTTTAGCTCATTCTCAATACTAGTTTCAAAGATGTGTCATTAATTTTAACATCTATTTGGAAATTTACTTTATGTTTTATAATAATTCTGTTAAGGTGCAACAATCTTTCCGTTTATTTCTGTAAATATTCTTAGGTTGAAACAATAGATAAATTCATTATTCCTAACATGCAATAAATTATAAGATGATATTAAACATTTGTTTTGATAGTGAGTCAAATCATTATCATTTCCAAAATAATATTTATGGTTCTGTAGTTTATCAATAGGCTGATCCGTGGCTCAGATCGACGATATCACTCCTATGTCAAACACGTTGTCAGAAGGGTTGGACGTTGGAAGGTTCTTTACAAAAGTATCGACAGACATTACCTGAAAACAACCGTCTTTGTTACGTAATTCAGTAGATTGTGTAGAAAATATCAACTTACACATGATATATATATATATATATATATATATATATATATATATATATATATATATATATATATATATATATATATATATTTATTCAATATACAAACTTTGTTATTGTATTTCGGGATCATTGAACGTTACACGATTGCAAAATTTAATTTAAAGCTACTGTTTCTGCAGAAATGGTACGCTGTAAGTACTGCGTTTTAAATAACTTTTTATTTAGCTCTAAAATAAGTCCGATTAATTGATTTTAGTATTTAATGGATGTTTAACTATTGTTATAAAACACTTATTTGTTTTCAGTTTAATCGATTGAATGGTTTAAAGGATTGATTTTAGAAATTTAAGAATTGAATAATTATTGTTTATATTGATTTATTATTAAGGGAGATATATGTGAATATTTGCATTCTGATTTTGTATAAACTGAACTGTCTTTGTAACTGGATTGTTGGGTATACTATTTATTAAATTAATTTAATTTTGATTGCCTGATTGTAACTATTGTTTATTTTTTTCATGGTTTATTAGTTTGTTACTGAATAAATCTATTTCATTTCTTTGGTAACTGTGCCTTTTATTTTTATTTTTGCTTAAGGTGAGTTCAAACGACTGTTGTTGTTTTGAAGCAGACGTTTGCCGAACCTAAAAATTAGTAATAATTAAGGTTTAATGTTTTGTTTTATAAATTTAAATATAGCTGGACACCTTATTAACACCGCGAGCTAGCAGGTCAGGAAGTTTCCGTTATATATCTTATTTCAATTTCATTATTACAACACAAATATATCAAAAAATAAATCTCTTCTAGTATATTAACGATTATTATTATTATTTTTGCCTATTCTAAACTATTACTTATGTTTCCTTAATATTCTAATATTCCTATCTTCTATTACTATTATGGTTAAATTCATATAGTTATATTTTTTCTTAAACTATTTTACTTACTTGTAAACGTATCCACTAAGAGGCACTTTTTACAATTTTGTGTAAATGAATACAAAAGAAGATTGTTCGATACACGTGCCTTGTTTTCAGGCTCTTTTAAGTGTTGCTGTAAATAAATTTATTTTTTACCTGCATGTTATTTATTGGTTATTCCTGCCATGCGAACTATATAAACAAGTCCATAACGACCGCGGGCATTATCATTTATAACACCCGCTCACGTTAGCTATGCAATCGGTGCCAGCGTTGCTTTCAAAATAAATACGAGGGCAAGGTGAAAAGTTCTCGGCCTGACACAGAGATGGTGCTGCAATCGGCAAACAATTATGTTTCCTGCTTGGGTGCATGTGTCATTAGTTCGCATGACTAGTTTCAACTTGTTCGCTCAAGTAGTTTGTTTACACGAATTTTTTCAGTAGACATCTTGCGTGTTTTTTTTGTTAAAATGAATAAACTCGAATATCGTGCGGTTATAAGATTCTTCGTTTTGGATGGATAAACTCCTAAGGAAATTCATCCGAAGTTGACAAAATTTACGGGGACTCTGCTCCTTCCATGTCAACTGTTAAAAAGTGGGCAGCTGGATTTAAACGTGGTCGCACATCCCTCGAAGATGACCCACGTGAAGGACGGCCAAAATCCGCAACCACACCGGAAACCATCGAAAAAGTGCATGATATCGTGTTGGACGATAGGCGAGTGAAGGTGAGTGAGATAGCTGAGGCTGTGGGGATATCGGAAAAAAGGGTGCGAAACATCTTGCACGAAGAATTAGGGATGCAAAAGCTCTGTGTTAGGGAAGCAAAAGATGGGTGCCGCATTTGCTGAATGCCGATCAAAAGCAAATGCGCAAACGATGTTCGCAGCAATCTTTGGACCGATTCAACAGAAATCCGACCGATTTTGTGCGGCAATTTGTTATTATGGAAGAGACATGGGTCCACCACTACACGCCAGAAACGAAACAGCAGTCCAAGCAGTGGGTGGAAGCCTGTGGTTCAGCGCCAAAGAAAGCGAAGTCGATCACATCTGCCGGAAAGGTCATGGCCAGCGTGTTTTGGGATGCAAAAGGGATCTTGTTAATTGATTATCTTTCAAAATGCAGAACAATTACAGGCGAATATTACTCCAACCTTCTTGACCAGCTGGATGCCAAAATTCGCAAGAAGAGGCCTGGCTTGAAGAAAAAAAATCATCTTTCACCAGGACAACGCACCTGCACACGGGCGATGGGGAAACTGCGGGATTTGGGGTATGATTTGCTCGGCCATCCCTCCTATTCTCCTGATTTGCCACCCTCAGACTTCCATCTGTTCCCAAACTTAAAGAAATATGTTTCTGGGAAGCGCTTCGCATCCAATGAAGAAGTTGAGAGGGCCGTAGATGAATATTTTCACAATCTTCCAGACTCTCACTTACGGGAAGGAATACTGATCTTGGACAGTCGCTGGATCAAGTGTGTTGAAGTCAAGGGAGATTATGTAGAAAAATAAAATCATTTTTTAACTGAAAGTCGCAGTCTTTCATTGTCAGGCCGAGAACTTTTAACCTTGCCCTCGTATAAACAACGTCCTTGGCAACGCCAACATTGAAACTAATTTTCTACTCGTACATATTCTTGTAAAAAATAAAATTTTGCATGCATCACGATTGTTACTAGATGATAATGCCCATCGGTACATAAATAACTTACTATTAAAAGCTGGATGCATGATAATTTAATATTGCTATTACAAGAATTGATCAAATTTGTTGTATTGTTGCGCGAATACCACTCTTGGTCCCATTTTTTGTGTAATTTTGACAGACAGTAACATAGTCTTTGTGAAGCTTTTTCCACCTCTAATTGTCTTCAGATAAATTGTTTTTTCATGCACTTCTGAAATTTCCCAAAATTTGGTCAGATCTTGACAGCATGCTACCATGCTGATAAATTCACACGAGGATTCTCCCTTGTCTTTAATTGTTCATGAGAGGACCCAACCTAACTGGGTATTTTGACCAAACAGTCCATTTTCATTTCTTTGTAATCCTTCTTATAATATATGGCCGTACTATTCTGTGCCGATAATATTCTCCACTGGTCCAGGTTTGTAGTACGTTGGATCGGCATGTAGGCAGGTAAACCTTGACTAACCAACTTAAATAAAGAGGTTTGATCTCATTTAGTTGATTGTTGAACATTATCTCCTCCCAGACCATTAGCTGATGCTGCTACCTTCCGTCTTGGTAGACTCAGTAGAACTGCGCTGCTTCTTCGGTAACGAAAGAAGATTGAGACTCTTGGTGTACATGTGTTAGTGCTAATAACATATCATTTGCTTCTCTGTCGGTGTGCCTTCTAGTTTCGAATGTTTTGTATGTTGATTTTTGTTAATTCGTATGACGGGAAGTGTGGCGGGGATACTCACATGTGTTGCGTTAGGCTTCTTTAGGTTGAGAAGTTGTTAACTAAGCAGTTGTGGCAATGTTTCTTTTCTCCCTTGCTTGAAGTCCATTCGCTGCCTAATTGAAACGGATGGAAGCAGAGTTTGGTTTTCAGTAGTGGTGGTGATTGCTTGCAATTCAATTTAGGATTGAAATCTTGTTGTTAGGAAGGCCATGGGATCTTTAAGTGATTGGATGGCGCTTGGTGATTTGATAGATTGTTTGTACAAGTGGTTGGTCCGCGCTTTCTATTTCTTAGATATGAAATGTCAATTCCTATATTTTGTATTTCTTTTAGACCTTTATGGTATCGCGGAGGAACTGTTAGCAGTTGGACGGCAAATGATAGGAAAATCTAGTGTCTTGTTAAGCAGTTTGGCCAGTAGCAATCTTCAGTTTTGATAGAGTTTATTTAAAAGCTGCCATGCTGCTTGATAGTTGACCTCAGGTATGTGTAGGTGATGAACTATTCCGCTTAGTTCACCTTTGAGATTTCCTTTTAAGTACTGCATCTTCTAGAACTTTGAGAATGCAATGTTATCATGGTTTACCCTGAAAAATATTTCCCCATTCGCCCTACGTCTTTTTCGAACGTAGGATATTGTTATGAAAGGGAAAATGTGTATTTTTTTAGTTTAGGTTCTGTGAATTTCTTCCAAAATTAGGTTAGTCTGCTGCTCTATTTTTTTATGTGTTCTCGTCAAACTCCATTTTAAGAGGGTGGTCTTGTTCTTACTTGCCAGCAGTGACCATATATCATAATGAACTCTCATGTTGACGATGGAGCTTGTATTATTATCATTATTATTGTGTATTCTCTACACGCGGTTTCTTGTGCAGTGTTCTTGTATCTCGAAGGACCATGAAAAGACACTGGTTTGTCTTTTAATTGTTGTTGCATTTGCTCACGTGGAGTTTTAATTAGCTGGAGCTTTAACCCTCAAATTGAAATGTCCTACAGGTCTAATAACGAGTAGAATTTGAACACTACCTTTTAAGGTAATTTAACAATAAAATAATAACCGTGAACTAAAATGGAATTAATTAACCTGGTAATTTTCTAACCTACCTTAAAGTGTTCTAATGCTTAAAAGCCTTGCTGTGTTAAGTTATGAAAATAATTTTGTTTTTCGTAATATATGTGCACCAATTCATCTAATTACTTTGTAATAATATTGTTTTAAAGTAATTTAATTTTATAAACTTCAAAAAAGAGAAAAAGAGGCTAAGGATTTAATCAATAACTTTTCCTACTCCTAAGTCTGTTCAAACCGATAGCATTTATACTTCTGCCTTAAGAAGATGGATCTTTATTTACAAAAAAAGAGTCGCTTGAGTTAACTCGATTCGTAAGGGGAAGATATTGGGCTATCGGTTTCCGGGCAAATTGAGTGCACCAAGTTAATGTTGTGTATAATACAATAAAGCGAATAAGTTTAACGTGTATCTTTAACTAAATTTCTAACTTAGTTGTGGCACTTAACAGCTTTACCTGTACATCAGCCCCTGTCGCCATTAAATCAATTTTGGAGGGCGTCATTAAATCAGAAGATTGTATAGTAATATCATATAGGGTTAATTATAAAAGTGGTATTGCTGCAGAAAGCGAAAGGCAACTAATCATCTTACGCATTAGCATTCTGAAGAACAATAAACCCTAGACCTTCATTATCTAGCATACTTTATTCATTGTTTCGATTTCGGCCCTTCCTTTCCCCATTCAGACTAAGCATCCTCTTTTATAATCTGCTTTTCTAACTCAATAACTGTGTTGCTCTAAAGAGTTTAATAAAACAAATTTCGTTTCCTTAATTAAGTACTTTTATTTAGGTACATAAAATGCAAATGTACAATTGTAAATTAACATTTAACACGGTTTTAATGTACAACTGAATTATTCAAGTGCTCCGTGTAATAACGAATCTCATTTTATTCGATGTGTTAACATTAGAAACAACAGTGTTTAAGGGTATCACAATGACTTTTTTACCATTTATAAACTGTTTTAAACTAAAGGGAGAGGTATGAAGAATTGCTCTCAAGAGAATACAATTTCTCGCGGGACGTTAAAAAGGAGTATCTCATTTATTTTGCAATTTCTGATAAAACGGGTTATCCCTTCAGTTAAAAACACAACTTTTATATATACCATCTTTTAATAATTTATATTTAACAAAATTTTATATTTGCTGTGCTTGGGGCAAAAACATCTATTTATTTGAATTATTCAAGTATCACTACTATTTACATTGTTATATACAGAATTGCACAAATTGCTAATAACGACTTGGTCACAAACAGTTTTATACTTTTTCTTTTTTTATTAATTAAAATAAAAGTTCACTGTCTAATTATAACATTTTTGAATCTTATGAATCGCTCGTAAATGTCATTAATAATGTAATATCACTTTTTAACCGCACTATGCAGATTAGATTTTTGATAAATGTTTAATTTATTTAATACCCTGCCACCCGCGAATGAGTCATAGTCACAGTAATCGATAATCACTTCATTAAGTGACGGCAAATTTCAAAGCGACAACTATACACATCGTATAAGAAAACGTAGCAGTCTCACTAATTGATGCAGCAGATTTTGTACGAGCGCCGTCATCTGCCATGACGCTACTGGCTATGACAACCGGGGCCCCGGCAGCGGAAACACTGGACACTTCCGGTACAATACACGCTGTGTAGTTGTCTATGCCTTGACAACGTTGTGCATGCTCACCTAAACATGCACTGTACGCTATAGCGTGAGGTATGTAACTCTGATCGAAGGTTCCGGTGAACAGCGTCGTTGCTAATGGACCTAGAGCGTATACTGGCACGTCTTCACCCCCGTGCGTTGCCCATTGCCGAGGGACAGCTGAACCGTGTACTTGATTGCGATCTTCGTTCTGGGTGGTTGTGTTTATTGGAATTGTACGTGGAGTACTGTAACCGGGCCCGTTTCCGTAAAGGAGAGTGCTGTAGGGTTGACCATCGATATCTGATACTTTACTGTCGGGACCTGAAACAATATTTCATATAAGAGGTAATAATCCTTTTTAGAAAAGGTTTTTCTGTTCTCATGTGATATCATTTTCATTGATAATAAATTGTTTAGTATTAAATGAAAACAGAATAATCCTTTCAATTTTTGCTAATAATATAAATAATTGATTTTTATAGAGATCTTGCCTATAATTTTAAGGAAATAAAAGTAATTTTCAATTGCTATTTTTATAATAATGAGCTTCCGAAGAACAGGAGATTTATTTATCTTAAATATCTCTTATTTAACTTGCTTAGAAAATGACTTTGATTATAACAAATTTCAGATTCTTCCGTAAAACTAATATATTTTTATTAAAAAAGCACGAGTAGCAAAAAACAACCTTAAAAAACACGACATTCTTTGTGTAAGCTCATTTCTGTCCCATAACTATCCCCACCTATTCTTAAAAAAGTCTGAAAATATGTGCAATCTTTGTCTTGCAAATGTGCTAAAGAACTTGGATGGTCCCTTTATAGTTTTGTCTATTTCTTCTGTATATAAAAAATCTCGATCATTTCGGGTACCTTCTGGCGCTTTCAAAAAAGCCCTCTAACCGACGTACGCTTGAGTGCTCTTTCACTCTGCTCACATCACTTCTTTCACTTGGTCTTTATTTTCAATAATTTAGTGATTTAATGGTACTAATTCAACACAAAACTAGCAATAAACCTTGCTTACGTGAAGAAATTAAAAAAAACTTTTCTTTCTCATCTTTTAACATTTGAAAGTAAGCGTCTTTAGCCGTCATTAGAGAATTGGAAGTCATTAAAGAATTTGGTATTTTCTGACGAACGTGCAGAATTGCCTGTCACTTTTTCGTTTGTCTCAAATGATAACTCGCGGAAAAATCATTTTCGCTTGCTAAAAACAAACAACAATTAATAATTTTTATTGTTTCGCTAAGGCGACGTAAGTAGGTTGAGTTTATTATCAATTGCTTTTAATGTACTACTTCCAGGTAGATACAAAATTGGTACCTATATTTCTTTAATATTGCTCTCGTAAGAAACATTGTGTGTATTTCTAACTGAAAGTGCCATTGCCGCTCTCGAGAGATACTTTCTCTCTTGTTCGGTTTTAATACAGAAATAACTGTTAAACATACAGATCAAAGCAAACTGTTAATAACGTAACAGCGTTAAATATGAACCAACCGAGAACACTCATTAACGTATTTGTGAAAAAAAATAAATTATCCTTAAAGCTGATAATGTTCACAACTATTGACTAACCACCCGATAATGCGTTTTGGCTTTCTATAGAAAGAAAAATACATGTTTAGTAGTTATGGTATTCCAAAGCTTAATCAAAAAATGTTCCTCAAAAGGCCCGGTTAATCCCTTGGTTTTCCCATTTCTTATGCCAAAAAATTAAATAACGATTTTCTTATAGGTAGGTAAAATCAGCCTCTGACTACCACGGATTAATTTGAAGATCACCGATCGACCAAGTTGCTTGTATAAGCAAAGGAACAATCAGGTAAAATTGGAAACATAAGAAGCTAGAACACTTTATTCACTTAGAAGTTTTTATTTTAAACTTTAAATATTACTATGATAATTTAATTCATGTATAAAAAATCCCATAAGCCGCGATACATTTGTCACTTTGACATCGGATAAAGTTAGCCCTAACTTTGCATCTGGATAAAATGTGTTTAAACTTCCATGGCTAACTTTCTCGAACCTGATTATTGTTTTTAATAATTGTCATTTTCAAGTTAATAAATGTGTTCTTGACTTCTTCATAATTACCTAGTTATTCCTTTTTATTATTCATTAAATTATCTCATCGAATTACGCTCGAGGTTTTTTTCTCCGGGATAAAATTGATTTTTTAAACTCTAATTTGGTTTCTTTTTGGTAAACTGACTCTACAAACCACCAGATAAAAAAACTCGTCCTTCGGACTCGTTTTTTTATCGTAGGTGGTTTGTATCGTCAATTTACCAAGCAACCAAATTATCGTTAAAAAAATCAATTTTATCCGGACAAAAAAAGACCTCTCGTGTAATTACAGTCGATAAATTAACTCCTATATAAAATGTGTCATTTAATGATGACAGTTTTGTCATTTTGACAGCGATAAAAAAGGTGCATCCTTTTTTATCACCGATAATTTAATTCATGTATAAAAAATCCCATAAGCCGCGATACATTTGTCACTTTGACATCGGATAAAGTTAGCCCTAACTTTGCATCTGGATAAAATGTGTTTAAACTTCCATGGCTAACTTTCTCGAACCTGATTATTGTTTTTAATAATTGTCATTTTCAAGTTAATAAATGTGTTCTTGACTTCTTCATAATTACTTAGTTATTCCTTTTTATTATTCATTAAATTATCTCATCGAATTACGCTCGAGGTTTTTTTCTCCGGGATAAAATTGATTTTTTAAACTCTAATTTGGTTTCTTTTTGGTAAACTGACTCTACAAACCACCAGATAAAAAAACTCGTCCTTCGGACTCGTTTTTTTATCGTAGGTGGTTTGTATCGTCAATTTACCAAGCAACCAAATTATCGTTAAAAAAATCAATTTTATCCGGACAAAAAAAGACCTCTCGTGTAATTACAGTCGATAAATTAACTCCTATATAAAATGTGTCATTTAATGATGACAGTTTTGTCATTTTGACAGCGATAAAAAAGGTGCATCCTTTTTCATCACCGATAAAAACGCCTGTTCCTCATAACCAGACTACATCTAGTACGCCTACGTCACTTTAATGTCTGCCCTGTCAGTTATAATTATTAAGTATTGTTGATACTTGATAGGTACAGAGAAGAAAATTTTGAAATAAGTACACCAAACCAAACAATTTATAACAATTGTGTATTTAATAACTGTTCATTGAAATAATTTAATTGTATCAATAAAAATAATTATTGTTGTTGTTCATTCATATATTCAGTCGTTAATTTATCTTGCCAAAAAACACTCGAGCTTTTCTTTTAAGGATAAATTTCTTTTTAACTCAAAATTTTTCCATCAGTAATTTTGCTCGAAAAACTGACATTTGGCAAAATCGCTCGACCTTCGGTCTCGCGATTTTGCCATGTCAGTTTTTCTCGTAAAATTACTGATTTGCAAAATTATTTCGTTACAAAAAGAAATTTATCCGATAAAAAAAAAGCTCTTGTGTTTTTACTGTTGATAAAATTATGTTGTCCTTTTATATTGCAGTACTTAGTACACATTATTAACTCCTGTATATTAAAAATAACATTTCCCGACAGCTGGAAGTCGGCTCTGGTAACACCAATAGCAAAATGCGAACAAGCTACAGGGTATAAGGATTACAGGGCAACTAGTATACTACCAACACTCTCCAAGATAATTGAAAAAGTAATTAATTTACAACTTAGGCAATATTTAGAATGCAATCAGTTGTTTCCATCATGCCAATCAGGATTTCGACCAGCTCACAGTTGTAACTGTAATATATCCGCCTTGTTAAAGATAACAGATGATATTTGGAAAGCTTGCGATGAAGGAAAATGTACATTATTGACTCTTTTAGATTTTAGCAAGGCGTTTGACACAGTAAATCATGAGTTATTGCTTTGTATATTACACTTCTCTGGTCTTGGTAGTGATGCAGTTGGTCTGTTCCAGAATTACCTGAATAATAGAGCACAAAGGGTCAGGGCATCTGCTGCTGTCTCAACGCCTGTTGATGTTACCAGAGGGGTTCCGCAGGGATCTATATTAGGACCTCTGCTGTTCACCATGTATACCAGAGGTCTTTGTGATTGTGTAGGGACTTGTAATGTGCATATGTATGCAGATGATACGCAGATCTATTCATTCAATCCTAATGATATTGAAAACGCTACTAATATAATAAACAACGATTTACAAGCTGTATCTGAATTTTCCATAGAACACGCTTTAATTTTAAATCCATCTAAGTCTTGTGCTTTACTTTTAGGTAAATGGATTAGTAATTATCAACTAGCTCCCATTAAAATTGGAGAAATTAATATTCCTATAGTGGAAAGCGCTAAAAATTTAGGACTAATTCTTGATAAAACGTTCAGATTCAAAACACAAATTAACAAATATATACAAAATACTTATTATAATTTAAAACTTATATATCTGCATAAAGATTACTTAAGTAAAGAAGCAAAGATTTTACTATGTGAATCACTTGTTTTATAGCAATTTAATTATTGCGTGCCCGTATACGCTCCTTGTCTTGATTTTGAAACATCACAACGTATACAACGTGTGCAAAATTCTTGTTTACGTTTGATTCATGGTGTTCCTAAATTTGTCCATATATCTTCAAAATTAGTTCCAACTTTATATGAAACAACGGCGTTACACACAAATAACAACGTTCTACCATAATATAATATAATAATGTAATGTAATGTAATGTAATGTAATGTAATGTAATGTAATGTAATGTATGTAATGTAATGTAATGTAATGTAATGTAATGTAATGTAATGTAATGTAATGTAATGTAATGTAATGTAATGTAATGTAATGTAATGTAATGTAATATAATATAATAATTAACCGGCAGCCGCCCTATCTATGCAATAAAATAAGGTATAGAACAGATGTACACAATATAAACGTGCGACATAGGGGCCTCTTGAGTATACCCAAGCATAATAGCGCACTTTTTAAACGATCATTTACTTATAGTGTCGCGAAAGTTTACAATGGTATACTGCCATCATTAAAAACGTTACCAGTTAAGCAATTTAAAAAAGCTTTGGTTAAGCAATTGACGTCAGATTGACATTGATACACTAGATCGTAAACAGTCTGTATTGAATATATGTTTAGTTTTTTATGATAGTTATGTTATTTATAGTTGTTTATATTATGTTTTTTTTTGTAATAGGTCCGACTAATATATTGTTTTGTGCAAAGTATGCAAGAGGGGAATGGAAGAACAACCTTGGTGAATTCCCTCCTTGAGGTTCTATACTATGTAAACATATTATAGAATAAATATTATTATTACTATTATTATTAAATAGTAGTGTCTAAATGACTATCTTATGTTAGTTTCTTCTGCAATGTGCAGTGCCCAACAATAAACATTTGCACATTAACGATTTTATTACAGTTTAAAGTTAGTACCGGTAGATTTACTTTTCGTTAGACTAAGTTGTTTAGAGTTATATTTTAAAAACATTTTACTCTGAAAATTAATACTAAAAATATTTCAACACTGATCTACTCTAAATAAGGGCTACCAGTTGTATTCAGTGCAAGAGAGCTTAATAGATTTAAAAACAATTAAGTCTACGCACTTGTGGTCGCGTCAGTTACTTAATGTGTAATTTACATAGTGCAAAAGCAGAATAGTGAGAGACAATAGGCTGCCCTACGTTGTTAATCATTATCGTTGTTGTTTTCTTATAGTGATCACAGGGACATTGGAAGAATAACTTTTACAATTATTATGCGAGGATATAGACCGCGTGTGCCTGAATTCTCTTGCCAAATAGAAAACTCTTTTTAAACAGTGATTTTTTTAAAATCAATAATAAATAACAAATTCACGCACACTCGCCCAAGCAACATTTCAGTCATCGCTATGTACCAGTTTTTGCCACTAGTCAGAAGTACGTAATTGTTACGGTCTTATTAGGCGCCTGGAACCAAAATGGGGAACAATTTTTCTGTAGCAGTTTGTAGGAGTTAGGAACCTAGCTACGGTTAGGGTACGTAGAAGGATCGTGGCGGCGTATAGTAATTGCTACTTTTGTGGAACTTCTTTTGTCTTTGATACATGGTGTCGCGTGGTCGTTCTCTGTTTCTGTTGCAATTAAAAAATTTCTACTATCATTTTCTATACTAATGCTGCGATCGTGTCACAAAATGGATTATTATTTTATTTGTAATACGTGCTTAATAATAAAAAAGAGATGAAATAGTATATTCAGTATACCAAAATTATAAACCATCGTAACTTGTCTGTTAAATGTGATAATAATAGAACGAAAAATACAACGCGGTCCTTTAAATATATTTTTTTAAATAAGAAATAATATAATCCATTTTTATATTATTCTGAGGTACAATTTGGCTTCAATTTCGTATTTTTATTGAAGGTTATAATAAAAGATCTATTATTAATTGCAACAAATTGCAATTTCATTAATTAATTAATTAATATTAATAAATTAATAATAACATTTTACAAGTAAATATGGAGTAGTTTAAAAAAAATCACCTTAAAGTAGTGTTCACTGCAAAATGCGTGTCTACAGTTTGTGTCATCAGTAACGATAATTAAACAAATTCTACTTCAAGGTTGTTGTTACTACGAAGTACAAAATAAGTTAAAAATTCAGAAATTTTTAAGTGACTTCTACGATAAAACGACGTTAACGTTTTCGTAACCACTTTCAGTTCCTAATGTCACTGCAAAGTTCCCATTGGAACTTTAAAAACGTTTAAGTTTAATCCCACATTTAACCATGAACATGAACATTATATTTTTTATACTGCTACATAATAATTAGATACGGCATATTTCAAGGTTGTGGCAATCAAAGAAAACAGTAAACCCAGTAAACACCAAAAACTTTAAAGTAGCTTCGGGTAAGTTACTGTTACGATCATAATACCACTTTGAAGTTACAACAACCTTAAAGTATTTATACGAAGTGGCAATATCGTTCCACATACTTTAAAAACTACTTAGAAGTAATGGAACTACACAGTTCCAATAAATAGTAGAAACAACTACATAATTACTAAAATATTCCAAACTGAAGTAATTAAATCTATAAAATCATAAATTTTGTTGTAGTTACGTAACAACTACTCAATCAAAGTTCGGATTTCAGTTATTACTAATCGGATGCTGCTTGGGGCTGTATATATACGTAAATAGCAATGTGCATAATGATTTCAAATATTTTTATAGTTTAAAATTTATCAAATCGAGAAAAACATGTACATTTAAATTGGGGGGCTGGTAGAATATTTAGCTATTACCGATTCACAAGCCTAAATCATTTACATCAACATTATACCATTTTAAGTTAATATAATTGTTTTAAACGGAAAAGAGTGTGTATGTTACATTAAGTTTATGTGAAGTTTTAAATTATTTTAATTTCTAAGTTTTTTCTATGTACAATTACACCTTAAAAACATTTATTTTTGTAAACTGATGTATTATTTTAATTCCCCTTCTTACCTAGAAGAGTAACAAGAGCTCTGACATAGACTAATTAAACCATTTTGATAAAAATAGAATCTCCAGTTTAGAGTAATTAAGCTGCATCTTCAGCTTGTAAACTATTAGAAATATACTATTACAGTTTATTTACTGTTAGCTTTTGTGTTACGTTTATTAAATTTACTCTCTGAGATCATTATTTGAAGGGTTTATTCACTCTTAAGTGCAGGATTTACTCTAAAATTTAAACTAACTAAAGAATGCATTTAGAGTTGATTTTAAACTATAATTATATAGATTTGTATAAGCTAGAAATAAGGAGTTCATTTTCAACAGAAAATTTTCGTCCGTTTTCCAAGATTATTAAAAATTGCTGGATATTTCGATTGAGAAATTTAATTTTAATACTATTAATGTATGGAGATTGATTATAACGCAACGGCTTAAACCAACCTCCTCAACCGTTCGTGTTTGAACTTATAAATCGTACCGTCTACATACCAAATATGTGAAAAAGTTTTAAGTAAATCGTCCTTTAAGTTGGAGATACCCTTTTGCTAAAGTAACTCAAAAGCATACTCGATATTCATTACTGCAATCCAAATAATTATTACTATATTCTCCTTTTATACTTTGGAACTATTAGATTAATTAATAAACACTATTGTATTTATTTTTGTCAGTTCTGAAATACAAAAACAAACTTCTTTAAAACAAAACAAAAATACACATCACTTTGGATGTATTCGGAGACAGTAATCATGTGTTTCCACGCTTTCAGCATCTGATATTCAAAATCTGTTAGGTACATATCATTAATTAAAATAGAAAATGACTGAAAGCATAATACCTATATATTCCATAGATCTAACAATAATTAAAAAATCTTATATGTCATGCAAAAGATAAATATATTATTCGCATAAGTTGCGTGACAAATTATTGAGAAAAATGAAAAATTGCAAAACTTTTTCAAATGTAAAAGAAAAGGAACGATAAAACATCAAGTTTAATCTTTTCATGTTTAAATTTGTTTTAGACTTACTTCGAAAAGAAACAAAAAATTATAAGAAAATGAGCGACCGCCGAAGTGGAAACGGAGTAAGACACTGACAACAGTATATAGCACAACGCTAGTGTTATTTTTGTATTCATTCATATTATTTTATTACTGTACTGTATTTTGTGTTTTTGTCTTTTATTTTTGCTTTCTATAAGTTCAACGAAAGTACTGAGAGATGTCACCACACAATTCACCCTGACCTTTTTTAAATTGAATTGCTGCCAGATTCTGATACTTGTCTAAAAGAATTTCCAGACTTCCCGAACTACATGCTATTAATCTAAAAAAAAGATTTAAAAAGAAATTTACCTTAATTTCTTGAGAAATTGTAATTTTTAGCATAAAGGGTTATATCTTAAAATACACTTCAATTTAGTATAATCTAGTGTTAACTACACTTAATGGTATATTGCTTTATTAGGTATAAAAGCATCACTTTGTTTTAACGTCAAAAAGTTACTTTCTTTCCGAATAAAACATGCTATTTTTTCTTCAAACGTCGAAAATAGATAACATAAAATTTAGATGAACTTTTTTAAGAATAGTCCAGTGGGCAGAGATTTAAAAAGAGAATCTGATCGGAGAAAGTAGGCAGTTATACGAGTTTGAAAGTTTGTAAATTTCGATCATCTGAATGTAGGAACTACAAAGAAATGCAAAATTCGATAGCGTAAAACTTGAAAAAAATGGCGTCAAAAATCATCATTTTCGAAATACTTTTTATATTAATATTTATATACATTAATATTTTAATTTTTACAGCCGACAGTCAATCAGCAGCATCAAAAATACTTCTATTGCCGCTGACGATCGGCGGCAAAAATGTAAATCTTTAATGTCTATTGAGTCACGAAATGTATATTACTTTGACATTTGAAAAAAGTAGTTATTTACGTTACTAGTCCGGAAAGTGTTATTTTACTGGACGAATAGAAAACTTTCAAGACATACTTACAATATTTTTTAGCGGCCAAATTTAATGACCAAATAAGTAGAAATTTATAAGTAACGATTAAATAGTTATTTTTGTTACAAGTGTGCTATCACATCAATTTTTGACACTGGAGGCCGAAATTTAAAGCACGATGCAATAGCGGAGTGGATTCAAAGAGGCAAGAGCCTGAGAATTGACAGCGCACGCCTATCGAACAATACTTCTTATATCCGTTTACACAATATTGTAAAAAGCATTAATGTAGCGATAATTACCTACAACTGATCTACGTCCATGGTCAATAATTTTATTGATCTACGCCTATGAAAAAAAGAAGAGAATGACGGTGGCAGTAGACGTAAAAGACGTGAAGACGATACAATTAATTTATTGCATTTTTTTTATGTTGTTGCTTAAACTATTGTGAATTGTATTAAGTAATAATTAACATAAAAGTGTTCTGGCTGAAGAAAGGTTATTCAGTGTCCACGAAAGATAACCCATCAGGCAATCACAGTTTTTATTAAACATTTGTACCAGAAACCTACATTAATGTATTGTAAAATTTGAAATTTACTTTGACAGTTGTTAAATTAGCTACATAAACGAAAAAGTTTGTATATTTTGTTATATAATTATATATTACAGTAGGTACCACTTTTTCGCTTGTGTTTTTGAGAAACGAACGAACACAAGAAACTATAATTTATTGTATGTTCATGTTTTGTTGCAATCAAGGCCGTATTCAAGGGAGGGTTAGGGGGTCTGACCCCCCCCAGAAACTAAACTTAATACTAATAAATAACAACAAAATAAAATTATTAACATTCTTTAAAACAACAAAAGCAAAGCAATAAGATGGACTTGAATGCATGGTCTCCTCGATTTCAGAGGCAAATATTTCTTACAACGCCAGTCACGTCGTATAAATTTTTGTTTTGACAGCTTTCGTCACGGCCTACTAGATTCATATAAGCTTCGCTTATATATGGCCGTCTCATTTCCAGTTTTGTCATTGTTGCAATTAGAATCCAAAAATTACAGATCGGTGCGTTAAGTGGCGCCCAGTGCCGATAATTTTGCAACGAAGTTGCTTTATATTCAGACTGCAGTCGTTAATTTTAAGGTTATAGTTCATACCAATAATTGTCATTTGCTATTGTGCAATATTAATTTATTGACATTTGTACATACTATTTAAATATAATGTACATAAATAAGACAAAAATATGTTGCAGTAGGAATTTGGAAAGCAAAATATCCTACATATAAGAAAATTTTACTTTTTTTAGTAAGTTTTACTAGATTTTATATAACATTACTAATTGACTGATTTTTTTAGACTAGAAACACCTTAATAACTACATAATAGCCATAATATAAGTACAGTGTAATATTTCACAAATTACGAATACTCTTTTGGGATTTGTAGCACTTGAATTACCACAGCAGATGATGTAGACACCTAATGTTAATGCACGACCTATGAACTGAAGCTACTACTAGAAGTATAACCATGGAATAAAGAAATCTCACGGTGAAAGACATTACTGAAAATAAATATTTTTAGACATAAGAGCTGATGAAATCTACTTGAATCTAAGGCCACTCGTTTCAGTTAAAAGAGACTGACAAGATTTGTCTCCTAAGACATTAGCTTTATATAGAATTTTTGATATCGCATATCATAAACCAAAAGCGATGACAGAGAAAGAATTTTAAAATTTCCAGAAAGTGTTCCAGAAAGAAGATGGAGTCGGGAACTTTTCTGAACTAACTACCTATTGATAATAATAACATGACAATCGTTGTAAAATCAAGTCAATAGTATAAAAAATACGTGTACCTGTGAAGTGGTTGTTGAAGTACCTATGTTTTTTAGTTTTAATGTAGCCATAAGTGTTGTTCTTAATGCATAATTTAACAACATCTGATCGTTGTTAAGAGATTTTTTTGTTATTACCTACTGTTAATGTCTGAGTAAATACATGTATTCTGAAAGTGAAGTACTTCCTTTAAGTGTGATCTCTTCAATCGGAGGCAGTTTGACACAATTGACATAAAGTATAACCTAAAAATTAACGACTGAGCTCTGACTTTAAATATCTTTGTTGTAAAATTACCACCAGTGGGCGCCATTTAACGTACGAATCTGTAATAATTTTCAACAATGAAAAACTATAAATGAGACGGCCGTATATAAGCGAAGCTTATATAAATCTAGTAGGCCGTGCTTTCGTATTGTGGTGGCACCAACTGTCAATCCCTGTAGTAATTGTTTCAAGAAATTAATAATAAGTCGTAAAAATTTAAAAATTTTAATTGGCCCTGTTTAATTTCATTTATATAATTTTTAATTAATGTTACAAATACATTCCAGCTCTATTGTCCGAACTTCATCCAGTTCAACAAGAAAAAGGCTTTTTCAGGACGACAGTTTCTTATATAAAGAAGAATTCCTTTGACCGATGGACTGGCGATTGTTTGATGTATTTTATTTGATAGCTTTTCCTTCGTGTAGCATTAGACTTAATTACTGATTTTGTTACATTTTATTTGTCAGAAATCTTTAAGCAAATATTTTGGATGCTTTAATTTAACTAGATAAACTAGTTGCTTTACTACTTACTTACGTTATTTATAAATACCGAAATATTAACTTACAATATAAAAACACTTCCGGTATGGAGGTATGTTTGAGTAATTATTTCGAGAATTTGCAACTGGGTAGTAAGGTAATGTTTTCAAAGAGAGTTTGATAATACGCTGAATGTTTTGAAATGCACGTTTGTCTCGCAAATCAAGCAGGCCATGCTTGAATACAACCTTGTACAATATTGTCGCATCGCTTTGATCATTTTATTGCTTAATGTCCAATAACATGCAGGCATTCAGCCAATCATGAATAATCGCGTCTGGCTTGACTTTGTTTATGGGCTTGCACATGATATGACAAATCTTTTCTTTGGTCGTTAGGTGTCTGTAGTGCGGTTGCGTATCCGTTTGCGTTGCTTGGTTCGCAATACTTTGACTAAGTAATTGATGTCAAGTACCTAATTGATTGTATTTTTTCACATTTTTATTATATGATCGGTTCACAGCAATGGCTAAAAGACAGGCAGTAATCATAAATTATTTTAAACCAGAACTGTTAAATAAGAAATTAAAAATTGGTGTTACTGAGACTACTGAAAGTCAAGGTAAGTGTCACTAGGATCATTATTTTAGCTGACAGAGAATTGTACTGTACAACAATTTTCTACGAATTATAATCAATATTTCACTTATATTTGAGTTAATTAGATTAGATAAGAATAAATCTAATAAATAAAAATCAATTATATTTAAAAAATTTAAGTTGTAGACGTTTCAAAATCTTTTAATTTAAATTACTTTTTTATTTCTAATCCACAGAAAATACAAAGTAAAAAAATACTTTTTTTTAGAAAACGTTTCCCATCAGCCACAATTGCATGATCTCCTAAGCGCAGCCGCAATTCCAAATACAAGTTCAGAGATTGATAATAAATCAACAAAACTAACAGCCAATGAAACTGCTAATATATTGGATATTGGCCAATTTATAAATAAGCCTGTTATTGACGAAAACCTAAAACACAAGCTTTTAACACAGTCGTGGATACCGGATGAAAATTTTAATTTTCCCGTTAGTGAAATAAGAAATTTAAAATTTCAAAGAAGTTGGTTTAAAAAGTTTTCCTGGCTAACTTATACACAGTTTAATGGTGGAGGAGCATTATGCAAAGTCTGTGTAGTATTTCAAGGCGAATTTGGAGGAAAAGGTCAAAATCAAAAACTTATGTCTTTTGTTACTATTCCGTTTAAAAGTTGGAAAATGGCTATAGAAAAATTTACAGAACATTCGCAAAATAAATACCATTTAGAGAATATTGTGAAAGCAGATAACATTTTAGAAATACATTCTAAAGAATTGCCCGATATCAGAAATACTTTGGATGCGTCTAGGCAAAATGTAATTGAGGATAACAGAAAAAGACTATTAGCAATTATAGATGTTCTAAAATGATGTGGTCGTCCAGAGCTAGCACTTCGGGGAACAAATGATTATGGGCCTCTAGAATTTAATACACCAGAACCCATTGTAAATGACGGCAATTTGCGTGCGATTTTAAGGATGCGAGTTTCGAATGATAATGGTTTAGTTCAGCTTTTTTAAAGCGCACCAAGAAATGTCTTATACGTGAGTCCTAGGATTCAGAATGAATTAATTAGTATTTTTGGGGAGATAATACAACAAAACCTGTGCCAAAAAATAAATAATACAAAATGTTTTTCCATTATGGTAGACGAAACTACTGACATATCAGGTGTAGAACAGATGTCCCTATGTATTCGTTATATTGACATGGTGTCTACTGGGTATATAATTCAGGAAGACTTTCTTGGGTATGTACCATTAGCAAAGACAACTGGGGAAGCCATAACAAATAAGATTTTAGAAACCCTCAACCTACTGAACCTGGATACTTCATACCTTTTTGGGCAAGGATATGATGGCGCTGCAGCAATGAGCGGTCGTTGCAGTGGAGTTCAAAAACGAATTCAAGATAAGTATCCAGCCGCTTTTTATATCCACTGTAGTGCTCATTCATTAAACCTAGCCATTTGTAATGCCAGTCAAGTTCAGCACATAAGAAACACTTTTGGAACTATTAAATCTTTAAACACGTTTATAAAATTTTCAGCCAAAAGACAACTTGTACTGCAACAGAAAATAAAGGCAAACACTCCAGAGATCCGCTGGAAAAAATTAATTTCGATGTGCGACACCCGTTGGGTTGAAAACCATGATGGCCTATTAAGATTTAAAGAAATTATTGTACCTGTCGTACTTGCTTTAGAAGAATTATCAACAGCTGAAGATATGAAGACTTCCTCACAAGCTACTCAGCTTCTAAAATCGATCACTTCTGCCGAATTTGTCATTAGCGTTTGCACAGCTGAAATACTTTTTAGACACACTATAAATCATTGCAAAATTCTTCAAACTGTAGACTGTGACTTAATTGCGGCTATGGATCTTGTTGACAACATCTATATGGTGATTAATGAAATGCGCACAAACATGGACACCAGTTTTTCAAGCATTTTCAATGAGGCTTCATCTATTTACACAATCTATTTACAGGAGCTGAAAATGGTGTCCGTACCCTCAAATGCCATCGATGCCTTGAATGAATGCAATGAAATTTTATATCCTAGTGTATTTGCACTGTTAAAAGTTTTGGTAGTATTGCCGGTTTCAACAGCTACCCCAGAACGGTCATTTTTAACACTACTAAAGTTAAAAACTTATCTTAGAAACTCATCCAGTGAAGATAGAACGACTGGTTTAGCCCTTATGAGTATACATAGGGAAATAAATATTTCCAATGAGAAAGTCGTGAACATATTTTCCTCTAAAGCAAGAAAACTTAATTTTATTTTATAATGTTTGTGTTCCAATAATGTGCTTATGTACCTGATAAATGTAGAGTTATTTTTTATTTTTCATGAGTTTTAGTTTTTCGTGAAAATAAATGTTTATTTAATAATTCTTAACTTCTGTTTTTTATATCAATCAATATCTTAACTTCTAACTATTCAGCAATTCTAATTGCATTGCTTTCTACCTTGCCGCCATCAAAAATACTATATGGGTGTCAAACCTAAACCCTCCCCCCCCCGAAATAAAATCCTGGCTACGGCCCTGGTTGCAATTACACTGTTACTAGTAACGCAATAAATATCTGACTAGGTTTTACAACGAAATGACTTTTTTGTGTAAAAGTCAGCTGGCATATAAAATACGTTGTGATATATCGTGAAATGCCTATTGCATTCTAAGTATCAATTTTAAAATTTAGCAGGAGGGTACTTAAAAGGTTTATAAATAGACGAAAAGATATATATTTTTTAATTTGTGACATGATTTTTACGTGCTAAGTTGTTTAGCAACCAGTTTGTAAAATATTCATAAATCATTTATCATCTCTTGTTGAGATTAATGTGCAATAAGATCTTTTCCATACTAGTTCAATAAACGTTACCTTTCTACACGAAAGTCAGTGTAAAACGTAGTCACCTTTTGTATGATCGTAGATAAACATAAAACCAAGTAAGCAATAGCATTCTCTTGTTGACAATAGATGGCACTCGCACATTTGTCAGTGGAATTATTAGTTATTACGAATTTTTCTGTGATTTCTAATATCCAAATGGGTTATACTAAATTTTATTATCAAATCTAATTATATTTAGAAATCCGAAAAGAGCCAGTGCTTTTTGCACGTTTTTCAAGCACGAATGCGCGTACGCCCTGTTTCCGTCCAACTGTTATGTTCGTAAAACGTGATTTGAAAGCGATGAGTTCAAAAAATGTAATTACAGATTCAGTTGCTTTTAAAAAACCAACAGTTTAATTAATTGTAAATAGAAAGGCGGCTTTCATGTTGAAGCGTTTCTATGGAAATTACATAAATAAAACAATTAAGTGGTAGTGCTGTAAAAAACGTAATAATAGCACTTATTTACTGGCACTATAGTTATTTGTATACCAAGGACGCGAAAACTCTTTTTAACGTACCGAGAGAATAATTAGCGTCGGGGCCGTTTGAGGCTAAGGCAGGACAATCTCGAGGACGTTAAAGAATTTCGCGTATAAGGTATAAACATTTTTTGTGCAACTGCGAAAAGTATGTAATTACATTTTCCATTGCTTTTAAGGGTAACGGCAGCGAAAAACATTTTGCGTATTGCATTGCGTACGCGATGTGTCTACTTTGCATACGGTTGCACAAAAATTAAATTGTGTTAGTGGACAGAATCTGGTAAAATGTCACTTTAGCGGATGCTGATACACTCAGCGATAAAAATGCCGCAGACAGGCTCATTTTCTCCATACTCATTTGCTGAACGTGCCACAAATTATTTAGAATATCCCTTTGTAGCTGTTCTTTTCCAACTTTTTGCAATTTCGTCTACTTTATGCATTTATGAATGCCTTTCGTTTTACAGTTATAGGGTGACTCCGGATCGATAAAAGTATTAAGAATAAATGTTGTTTTGGATTTTTGCCTTGAGAAAGTCAAGCCACATTAGCAAACGTTCCCGTGAGCGGAGATTATGTTCTTGGACATTTCATTCAAGCTTAAACCAGGTTCATTCTGGGAATCATAGCAGCTTGAAAAATGCTTCAACAGTAGATTCTTTGACATCATCTTAAAGAACGCAAATAGATCTTTTTAAAGACCTAGTGATCCATAACGTTATGGGCCACTAAGTATGATTGAAGCCCTAAAGAGTGTTTATGTAGCTGATCTACGAGACCTCTGTTATCTAACTATACCACACATTTTTTTCCTTTAGCGACACCCTTCCTCTAGCTTTTTAAATAATTAAAAGTTTAAATACCCTAAGGCAACTTGAATTTCAACAAATTCCAACTACAGAACGTTCTACCACCGTAACTATATATTCCACACATTTGTTTCATTTTAACTGCAATTAGCAAGGAACCATTCCTCAACTGTGCAAATTATAAAAAGTTTCAACAACTTCATGGGAAGGTAGTCATCGGCCACTACTCCCTAGCTATCCAGCGCATGTTTTATATTTTAATTAAAATTACAAGGAACACTTCTACTAGTTATACAAATCATAAAAAGTGCCAATTCCCTAATTGTAAGAGAAACGGGTCGAGTTTATTAGTACACTAAGCGAATTACACGATATTGCACACACATTTCAACTGGCCGTCACTACTCTGTATTTTTTATTTCACACTTTTAAAATTTTAGTTAGAATTAGCAAAAAATCCTCTCATTAACTTTCTAGTGAATAAAAAGGTTCCGCAAACAAGTAAAGCACGCAATGCCACCTGAAGGGAAATATCCTAGATAATGTTCTAAACATTTGCTACAGCAAAGCTGACTATTTCCCGCCCACATCAAATAAATGAACAAGCTTTACCAATTGCGTATACGTAATTAACAAAGTAGTCCAGGTAAAATTCCATGAAACAATCGCAGTGTGAGAATTAGTGAAATTCCGTACCTATTTCGGCACTATTACTCTAAATTGTTACAGGTTTAGTAACAATTCTCCGTTTGATTATTTTCAAAAATAGATAAAAAGGTTTCTGTGACAACACTGTAAAAGAACACTGTTTGTTAAATATCCAAAGGCTTATTCAAAGGACTTTTAAATTTTCTTTGTGTTTTTATACTGATGAAAAATAAACTAAAAAAAATTTTGCATCACAAAAGAGAATTGGGTGACTTTTATTGCAAAAACTTCACAAATAATTCAAGATTCTGAAATACAAAAGAAGCTTTACTTACAATTAGAATACGTCTCATTCAGAACACAAGATTGACTAATTGTACGTATAAAATTTTAGAGTAGGATTCAAAATCGCTTTTAAAGTGAAAATGCTTCTGGAGGAAGAGTATAAAACTTCTGAATATTTGTCTTAAAGATGAAATTGATATAGTTAATCCTAAGGATTTTATTACTTGTTATATCACAAAGTGCTACATTATTTCCTGAAAGCTTCAAATTATTGGTATTCTAGTGCATTAATTAACTGAGAATCGTAAGAACTAAGTTGACAACGAATTCACAATAAATCACATCAGTTTTACTTTAATTACATTTCAAAATGTTAGGGAATGTAACAAGAATTCGGTTTCAACCAAGATTTTCTTTTCAATTAACTTCCTTTTCGTAATATATCTTAAAACGTTAAAATAATTAAATCAATTCCACCCTCATTTTCAGTTTACAACCGTCGCTTACTAAATGATAATAACAGGCAACTGAAAGAAAAAAAGGTGAAATAAGACTTGAGAAAATCTTCTTTGAATTTTTGATGTGATTGTCATAATTTTTAAAACTTTAGAATTTTGCCCTGTCGTCTTTTATGTATTTAAGGTGTCACGTAACCGATATTTCAGGGGTTTTGTCATAAAAATTCTTCGTTTAAAGCGTCGTAAACTCCGGTCTTAAATTATTTTACAAGATGCGCTCGCGATCTTACAGTTTGAAGTTAAGTCGGGTAGAAATTTAACAAAGTTTATGTGTATTTGGATTATGATAAATATAATTAAAAGAAATCAGGGATGTTCATGAAACCTTCATTTACAGTTTATTAACTAATTAGTCGCAAGTATTCTTCGTTGGTCAAACCTACATTAAGATTGATACTAGAGCTTCTTCTCATTGCAATGAATAGAAAAGGTCAAGTATGTTATATTTGAAACGAATAAATGATTAATAATAAAATGTTTTTAAACTTAATTGCAATTATTTTTCAAAATATAATAACCAATTCCTTAATTGACCTAAAAATAGCTAATTCCATGGGTAAACGTTGAAAATCGCTGAAATTGCTAGAATGTTCTTTTTTTAAATGTGGGCATCCTGGCAGTTTGCCATTTGGAAAAATGAAATTAGAACAGGATATCCATATTCTTCGACTTTAGGTAATTATAAAAAGCCAGTGAACATTTAGAAAATATGATATATTTGAAAATATAGAAATTATTCCTTTTTATAAAATAATCGAGTAGTGCAAAATATATTTAAAGTTAAACTAATAAATATATTTAGGAAAAATAAATTTGTTTCTGCCTATCTCAGTACATTCATTCTATTCAATTTAGAATTTCGGGATCGACTGCGTAATGATTGATAGGCAAAACAATTTACCATACCGGGTGCTGCATTGCCGCGCGCAACATTGTAGAGAGGAGTGCGCATGCCTAATTTCACTATTTAAAAATATTCTTCAAATCCTATTCTTCGATTTTGAGAAATTTCTGCATAAAAATCCAAGCGGTTATCCGCGTAGGGAATACATGTATATGTTATTGTGGTAAACTGGTTAATGTCGTTAATAACCCGCCATTATCGTCATAGCCCATTTAGGTTGGTTAAAGACGTTAAAAGCAGGTCATTGACGTACATATTCAGTGAATGCGGACAATGTAGTTTAATTTTAATACTGAAAATAACATTGACCGTTTATTATCGTCAATAGCCATCTATAAAGTCGGAAATGTTGAAAATAAAGACATAATGTTAAGGTCAATGTCGTTAATAATCACCCAGTCTCATAATGTAAAACTTCTAACTAACAGTAACCTAACCTAACCTAACGTACGGCTTGACCATTAATAATTAATTTATTCAGGGGAAGGTTTTCCTGTAATTAAATATTACAATAATCTTTATTTCATTTAAATGTTACGATATTATAATAATATAATAATGTTATAATATAATATTATTTATACATCTTAACGTTTAAATTAATAATTAAGGCCGCTCAATTAATAATAATTAAACTGCAGATTAGTTGTTAGGTTATGTGTTAGTTGAAGTTTATTGGATATTTGACACATATGTTTCTATGCAATTCTCGAGATTGGCCGATTTACAACACTGACCGTAACCGCAATTATCCGGCGCGGCCAATGTCCTAGTAAATCATATGAGACGATGTCTTTAACCAATCAACTGGGCATTAACGTCATTGGCCGGCCATTGACGTAAACGACCAAAACAGTCGTTTATTAACGTTATATCCCGGCTATTTACGTGATTAACCGTATTTACCTCTTTGACCCTAACACATACAATCCGTAGCATTACTGGAGATTACAACGCATTACTATTATGATTATTAGCATTCCTTAGAATTATTCAGCTTTACTCCTAATTACGCGGCACTACTTTGAATTACTCTGGCTTATTTTGCATTACACCAGATTATTATGCATTTTTGCAGGATTACATTGCATTTGCATGTGTGGTATACTAAAGAATTCTTATTAGTAGTTTGTTGAAAATGAAAATGAAAAGTTTGTTGTCTGTAGCGACTGCAGCATGAATGCTGGCAGTGACTAATGTTAATTAAAAAAACTAATTAACCTTTGTCTTAAATTAAAATATTAATTTCCCTATAGGATTAATCAAACAAATTTAGATTAGCTTTGCTGTTGATTTGTCGTCGACGAATTGTCGATCCATGAACTAAATGAAGCAAAATATATCTAGTACATGTTGTATGTATGGAAAAAATTGACATTCTGCTGGCAATTACCTTAGGTAGCTCAGATGGAAAGTACCAGCCCGGAATGCAGAAGGAATTATGGGTATTTTACTAACTATTGAAGATGAAAAACGTTTTTAATATTTTTATATTTTGATAATTAACACTACAATGAGTAGAAAAAGTAAGGTCCTAAATATTATTTCGTTTCCCTGATATTATATGAATAATATTGAAGTACTTGATAAAATTTAACTGAAATATAAGTAAAGCGCTTATATCGTACACTGACCATGCTACCTCTAGTAAATGCAATTCAACAGTTACAGTAATCATATATAAACAAATACAACGGATGGGCGTCAACACTATCCCACTCCTGGAAAATAGTATAAGACCTCTTTTGGGTCGTGCTGCTATGCACAGTATACTAATAAATACAAGTTGTAAAATAAAATATGTTCTGCATTTTCGTTGTATATCGTATAGATGAACAAAATTTTATTAGAAGCATTTTTTGCTGATTGTACCCAGTGGTACATTTTTACTTGAATTTATATGGCCAACTTAAATTTTCATTACTTTAGTTAAAAAGCTATATACTTTTAAGTATTAAAAACGTGTAAAAAAATGTTTATTTTTTTTGTTTCAAACATCTTTGGGTGGGCGGAGCAGACCACACGGCGCCTACCCATAGAACTGGTCCGACATCACCTATCCCAGGCTTGTCTGGGTAACGGTTATTTAGTACAATAAACTTTTAGGTTCCCCGCCTAGACTTTCCAGGACAAAACGTGTGAGAGAGAAACACATAAGTGTTCTCGACGACTACTCATAAACGTTGCGGAGGAAGCTCTGATAACATGAGAACCGGTGTGGGTGGATTCGATTCTTACCTGAAAGGAAGTCAAGTAAAGTCACCGTAAGGAACCCGCTATTTGGCAGAATTTTAAGGAGGAGAATCGAATTGAAGTTTATCCCGGTTCTGGGGGGTACAAGAGGGCCTGATGCCACCAGGTATGCTTTTAAAGCCTCTACCTTAAAGGGAGCTGAAGCGAAAAAAGGTAACACAGCTTCTCGCTCTCAAGACAACTTCACCTGTAACAAGGTACAAACCGGGGGTCTATAACGTGTAGACCTATAAACGAAGCGCTGTCGAGGGCATACCAGGCCTATAAACTGGTAGACCAAGGTAGTAACCAAAATGGTCGAACAAGGTTCCCCATCTAAAGTGGGGAACAAGTACCCAGGGTGGGCGGAGCAGACCACACGGCGCCTACCCATAGAACTGGTCCGACCTCTCCTATCCCAGGCCTGTCTGGGTAACGGTTATTCAGTACAATAAGCTCTAGGTTCCCCGCCTAAGCTTTTCAGGATCAAAATGTGTGAAAGAGATACACGCAAGTGTTCTCGACGATTACTCACAAAACGTTGCAGAGGAAGCTCTGCTAACATGAGGACCGGTGTGGGTGGATTTGATTCTCGCCTAGGACAAGGTTTCTCAAGGAGCAATGAGTATCCCGCTGTTTGACTGAATCCCAAAGAGGAGAATCGAAGTGAGGTTGATCCCGGCTCAGAGGGGTAAATCTGACCCTTAGGAAACTGCATGCCACCAGGTACTGTGTTCTGAAGGCTTTGGGTTACCCTATGACCTGATACTTGTATTGGGTACTGTAGTCTGAAGCAAGAACCTCTACTCTTAAAGAGAGCAACGCATAATGGGGTATCGTAGGCACTCGCTCTCAAGACAACTTCATCTGTAACAAGGTACACACCGGAGGTCTAAGACGTATAGACCTGTAAACGAAGCTCTGTCGAGGGCCCACCAAGCCTATAATCTGGTAGATCGGGGTGGCAAAACCATTCCAAGTCCAGCCACAATTGAGGTTGGATTCGATCGGGTAGTGGTCTCCAACTTAGAAAGTTAGAGGAAAGTCCGAAGCTGGACAAGGTATCTCCTCGGAGAGATGCCTACGGGTGAGCACGTTTATTGCTCCGGTACTAACCTGGACAGCTAGTAGAGGATGGATAGTAACCTCGCTCCAACCAGTAAGTTACTGGTAGCATTAACTTAGTGAATGCGCGCTAATTGAGCGTATCTCAATTCGGGCCCTAATCGGCACGTAATTCAATTAAGTTGGACAGAAGGTTCAAAATAAGACCGGGTGGTATGATTGATGCGGAGTCCAACATCAATCGAAATTAGAATAATATTACTCAAGAATACAAACACGGCCTATTGTAGACTCCAGATATTAGGCTATAAAGTAAAAATGATATCGAACGTGATATTCGAACATGTTTCAAACATCTATCCTTTTGCAAAGTGGCATTTTTATTATTAATTTTTGCACATATCGCATCTAAATTTTGGCAAAGTCAAAAGTAGTTGCTATTTTTGCAATTTCGGTCAATAAGTGTTTTGAGAAATTGACAATACAATTTTTTACACAAGATGTTACATACTCTTTGCCATATTACAAAGACTATTTCCCTCGAAAAATCTAAGCCAACCAAAAAGCTGTAATGTTTTACGTTAACCTAGCAACGATCAAATTTTAGCGATAATACTGCACTAGTGCAAATTATCGATAATTTGCACTAGATACCGATTCAAGACCAACATGATCGTCACCGACGGTGCAATAATTCAAAGAAAAAACCTTTTTTTAACACAGAAGTAAGTTTCTTTGTACCATTTAAATTTTTCTCGGGAAATAGTCTGCCAAAATGTCCTCTCGTGCATGTCAAATTGTCTCTTAATTTTGTCTATTAAATTAAATTATCGACAATTTGACATGCATTCGGGATATTACTAGTGACTATTTCATTCATAACTTTATGAACCAATAAGAATACGCACTTTTCCTTAGATACCACATATTCCAACGGTTATATTGCGGTAACCATGACGAATCGATTATACGAAGCTTTGTATAATCGGGGATAATATAACTAGTGTTATGATTATCATCGGTGATAGCCCGAGTTAAAACCGACGAAAATTGACCGAGTGCGAAGCACGAGTTCAATTTTCTAAAGGTTTTAACGAGTGGTATCATCGTTGATTAATCATAACACGTGTTATATTTGGTGAGAGAATATAATGAACGTTGAAAGAAAATAAACACTGAAACTTTCTATCACTTTGACAGTAAACAATTTTATTTATTAAAAACAGGTGACAGTCAACATGCGGTGATAGAATTATCATCGATTTGATAGCCTATTCTGCGAGTTTGTTTTTGTACTTTCACCAATGAAATTAATAAAAAATGTACCATGTGACACGTGAATTATATTCTCGCTGTAATACAAACCTTTGCATATTCACCCGCATGAAATTCAATTCTTAAATTTCAAGATATCCATGAAAACTCCATAACAGTCAAATAATTTATTAGTAAACAACGCAATGATCCAGAAACCTCATTCTCTATTCACAATGTCTACAATAATTGTACGTTCAATATAAATAATAAATAAATGTTAAAGTTGTTAGTATATATTTTATTCATGAAATAGTCTACCTGTATACAACTCGACGATCTAAAATACTCGAAACTCGACATATTGCCTAATAAAACACCACTCGACGTTCCGTCTCGTGGTGTTTCAGGCAATATGTCTCGTATAATCGAGTATTTTCGATCGTCTTGTTGTATAATATATGATTATAGCAGATTACTGTGAATACCAAACACATTACACGGCACTACTATGTAATGTATTCTATGACATTAACACAGATTACACAGCATTACTCCAGACTATTCGAATAATGCTAGTTTTGATTATATTCTGTAGCCGAAGCTTTTTTTAAAACTTTATTTATTGAATATAATAAAACACATTATATATTTCGTTTGCAGTCGTAGAATATATTTTATTATTTTTAATCAAGATAAAACTTTATCTCTTTTAACATTTAGAATACAAATGTATTAATATTACTTTGTCAGTAATTTATTTAAGGAGTTTAAGACGAGTTTAAATAATTAGGTTTGAACTAACACACTTAACAGAACAATTTTAGAATTCACATTTAAATGACATTAAGCAAAATAATTAATGAAAAACTCGAATGAGCCTTTATGTTTTTACTAGCAAGACAATTTTAAAATCCACACCTAGTTTTAATACTCACTCTGGATAAACACTTGTTGAAGAGACTTGTGTATTGAATGAATACTTAAAAAAGACTAAAGACTTAAGATTAAAACAGATGTATTTATACCTTATCGGCCTACACAGTTCTCATGGCCATGAAAGAATAAATGCCAAAGAAGTTCTCATAGAGATAACATAGACTTAGCAGAAAAATGTAATTTGATATCGTGTGTTCACATTCCTAAACAATTCTTATGCAACATGATCTTATCTTTAGTGTGATTATACGTACGTTACTTGCTTGAATTACCTAGGATTACACAGATTGCTGAAGTAATGCCTAAGTTTAGGAATACATGTACTATTGGTTTCATAATGATCTATGACAGCAAGGCTAATACGATGCTATATATATATTTAAAACACAAGGCTTATTTTTATTCCAGTTCGTTTGAGAGATCCACCAGGCCGATTTACGCGTTTCTTTTTTTAAATTAAAGCTTTCGCTGTGTAGATTAGTCAACACTACTTAATTTTTATATATTTTTAATGTTTATATTTTTAATTTGAAAAACTCTAAAATGTTTAATTTGAGACAAGCGAATCGGACATTCACTAGGGGCGCTCTCTCACCTTCCACGGTGGTGAGTTTCGTAAGCACTCTTCGCTTATAAATATAAGGGGTGATAAAGCCGTCCACTTCCATCATTAATAAGCGTAGACAAAACCTGCATAGTTGAGAATTATGAACAGACGGATTATACAGATAATAGCTGATGGCAATTGCTTATTCAAGTAGTTTTATATTGTTTGTATAAAAGGCAGGAAATTTACCAACACTGTGTTTATGTCATGTTTCTGAAATATGTACTAATAGACGTTTTCCAGAATGTTTAAACAAGATCGATTTTTGATTTTATTCTTATTTATACATTATTTATGTAGAATAAACCGGCAGCGAGGGGTAAGCCAGAGAGGAATATATGTCGGAAGAGAGGAGTGCTATGCTTAGAATTTTCAACTGGTTATTTTTGGTTGCGTTTATTTAAATAGTCACTCATGAAAATCCAAAGGATTGTAATCATACGTCGAATGTTCTATATAGGGGAATCCTTCAATGTCTTTGACCGTCATGTCTTGACGAGGTTTCACTAGTTTTTTTATTAATTTTGTCCTATGCACGTACACTGAAAAAACCGGAATAAAATAGCATCCTATTAGCCTTGCTGTCCTAGATCATTATGATATCAATAGTACATATTTTTAGTGCGTGGAAGACCCCTCGTAAAAATCACATCACATTTTTAAGAATAGTTTCTAAACGGGCAGTAGAAAGAAGAAAAAATTGAACAAACTCTTCTGTGAATATTCTTCAAAAAACCTTATTAATATTTAGAGAAGTCAATATTTAAATGTGTTGCAACCGGTACACAGATATTGTATGCCTTCTTGAAAACTGAAAGATGTCCAAAACAGACTGTTTGTAGAATTAAACAGTTTTACTGTTACATACATAAAAGATACTTTTCTCTAGTATTTCCTCTTTGGAGTAAATGTTAGTTGCTTAAGTGATTATACTTTGTAACATTTATCTGTTACAGTTGCATGAAGTAACCGGATTTCTCAGAAATGTGAAGGTAACCGTAGAGTGTAAAACAAATTAACTGAAAACGAGTGTTTTACTTAGTGGTTTGGAAGAGTTCCTAATTACTTCGTGCCTGAAACTCTCCGCACATAGTGCAATCTAGTTAGTTCGTTGAACGTAAATTTAAAATATTTATTCGAGATTTTTCCCTTCATTGTTTAATATGAGCTACTCGGTACTCTGTAATTTCTATTATATGAAGCAAGTAAACAGGAACAGGTAAACAAATAATATTTAGAAATGACGGGTAAAATGAATAAATGAATAATATCTGAGTTTCCATCGTATCAAGTGATGTACAGACAATGTTCTCTTTAACATATTTGCTAATTTCGGTAAAAGAGATGGATATCAAGCATGGATAATTTAGAATTCGTAAAACACAGAAGTTACAGAATAACTTATGAGAAATCCAAATAAACTCTCACGCAAATCTATCCAAATGGTTTCTATTCATTATACATTAAAAAGATATTCACAATACGAATTGCGTCTTCTAAAACTCTTTAATAAAAATGAAGGTACTGGATAGCGTCCATATGGTCGAGTTATAAATAACATACTATTTCAATAATATTTTCATATATCCATTTAATAAAAAACCGTTGTTTATTTTGATAACTCTGAAATTATTCGGTTGCCTTCAAAACTAGAATTTAATCTTCGATTTATCACCTTTTCGTTTTTACGGTAAGGTTTGTAAACCAGAGTTTGTATAGAAGTTGATATTTCGAACTCGTTAAAGTCGTCTACTATATGATTAGCGAGTGGGTTTTGTTGTAGGCTGCAACAGAACGTGAGATATTTCGGTTTACATTGGTTATTATTGGAGTAAATGTTCGCTTTAGTTGGGTTGAGAACAGTTTGGTTCTATCGTCATTGCTGTATTATGAAGTAACATTCATTGAAGAGTATTTATATTTTGTGCTGCCGTTTAATGCGCTTGATGGTTTTCGAAGTTCTTGAGCATTTGATTTGAGGCTCCCGATGTATTTCTATTTAGTTATTTCTTACCGATATATACGTTGAGATTCTATAATCGCCAATTTTCCTGAAAGGTAAATCAAAAATTCGATTTAATGAATATTTGTTTATATGGCACTCACGCAGTAATCTACATTTTGTTTGATTGAATCCAGGATGTGCCGATGAGAAATATTAGGATCATCTGGTTCATGATTAGTCATGTAGGGACAATAGGTATTCGGTAGGAACCTTAATTGGTATCTACTGCGTGTTAATTCAACTTATTGCTATTGGGACTACTTGTGCGACATCCCTACCGCGCATGTCTGCTATTTAGATCTACAATGAGCAGAGTAGATAAGTTTGGACTAAGAATGTTGATTATATCTTCTTTGCTGAGTTAGTTTTAGTAGTTTATGGCCAATTAGTATTTCTAATTGCTTCAGAGACTGAAGGCTTGTTGTACGTACATCAAATAGTACATTACATGATAATCGCTTTTTGATAAGAATAGTATGCTTTGGATGGACGGTCCTTTTGGAAAGGAAATTCAAACCACTAGTTTGAAATGTTTCGCCATTTGGCCATGAATGAGACGAAAACAAATCTTTGAGGTTATACCCCCTTGGAATTCCGCATCAGGAGTGTTTTTTGAGAAATCTGTGTGGCGTAGTCGTTTAGAGTACCAGGAAGAATGTGTTGTATTAGAAAGGATGTTGGACGATTTAAAATATGATGTCAACTAAGACGGAAAAATTTTTAAGGAAAAATATTTCGTACTGTCCATGCATTTATGACTGGAAATCTTGTTTGTGGTTGGTTTCCTAAGTGTTTTTTCTTTGTCACGTACATAAGTACTTTCTGTTTTGCTTAATGATATTGCTTTATTAGGTTTGGATTGACAGCCTCATATATAAGTTATACTGTCATCACCAGAGCGCATTCACGCTGGCGTTCCTCAAGGAAGCGCACTAGGTCCTACTCTGTTTAATCTTTATCCATTATATTACAATACCTGAACCCTGTAAATTAGCCCTTTTTATACTATACTATTATATAATACTAATAATACTAATAAAAATAACTTATATAGTATACTATATAATAGAATACTATTATATAAGCGATATGGTGCATATTCTTCAATCCCAGAAAATGTGTTGGTAAAATATTCAGACTACAACGTATTAAGAATCTCCCCAGTGTACAACTCCAGGGAATATGTTTCATGGAATAACCCTGTAGAAGTCATTAATTTAGATGTAGGTATTTAAACTAGGTATTTACCTAGATACTCGCATACCGTGAAATCTTCAACTCAACGATAAATTAAATGCCGCCTACTCTAGACTCATCTCATGCTCATGCTAAATCAAAAAACATCATTATGATAGGAAAAACTTCTCTATAAAATCTTTTTGAGACCAATTGTCCAGTATGGTGTATGACCTCAAAGACCAACATCAATAAAATCCAGACCTTTCAAACAAAGTACTCCGAAACGTAATCAACTATGCTATTGAGAAATCAACACGTTCACTACGAATTAAGAATAATTCAAATGGAAAGGTGTATCTGCAACTCAACTGAAAACTTTCTTTCTAGATTTGGCATCATAAATAATATCATTATCCAACAATTAGGTTGCAAAAATATCAACATCAGACTGAAAAGGTATCCAAATCAAGAGTTGTATTCCGAAGAGGACATTCAATAGTTATCCATTTATATCCATTGTTGTACAATAAACTGAATCAGTAGCGATTTACCATACTTAGAGAAGCCAAATACTCACCACAGACATTCAAAATATCAACACATTAGTTATACTTATATTACCAACTATTCTGCAGGTCTGGCAGAGCAAAATTATAACCCACGACTAGGGCACGGGCACTATAATGAAGATATTTAAAAAGGTTAGCAAGACAACAACACAAGAAACCTCCCATTCACATTGTACGGTTGCGATCGTTTGCCAAGGAACGCTGAAACAATCATAACCGCCAATTTTCCAGTTTTGTGTACAATGTAAAAGTAAGTTTATTAGAACATTTCATTTTTTACATTATAATAGCTCAGTTTATAAATCGAGGTCGAGTTACAGCGTACATTATACAAAAAACTAAAAAAAATCGACTAAACACAAGTATATGGATCATTTCCAAGAAAGAAACAAGCAGTCCAAACGAATCATGTGTAGACCAGACGAAAGCAGTAAAGACTACAATATACTGTAATAAATGCTTAGTGAAAATAGTAATAGAGATCTTAATGTAGTAGAAATGCCAAGAGCAGTTATCTTATTATAAGCAGATAGGACGTTATAGGTACTGGTGTAAAATGCAAATAGCTCAGTTTGTAGTGTTGAGATTCTGGAGAATGCAACTACAGACTAGTCTCCTAACAATATGGTCCCTGGTCAATATGGTCCCAGACTCTTAGTAGACGGCATATTTCTGAGATGTTAACGGTGAGAAAACCGCTCGTGACTTCAGTTGTGGCTTATTATACGAGTAGCTACAGGAGTTGAGATAAGTTATGAAATTGTGAGAAATAGATTTCGGGAAGTGAATTACGACGAAGAAGGCATTAAGAAGAATTTTACGATAACCGAGTATCTCGCTGATTATAGCATCTATAGTAAATACCAATTCCGTTGACAGAAGATTCTTGGAACGAATTTTTGATGTCATGAACGGTTTCCCCAGAATGCTCTAAGCTTTTCAGTGGCGTGCTGTTCTAAACTTCTAGAGAACAGCTAATAAATACGTTGATATTTATAACCGTTCTGTTTTCAAATCTTAGCACGTCACTGCTATACTATGAAAGCGCCAAACAATAGGGTATCTAGTTACTTAGTTGCTAGGGTCTGTAGGTTCCAGGAATTTGAAATCCGTGCAGTCAATATTTAAATCTCTGGTTAAGCATTTGTGAAGTGAACTCGGGCGATCGTTAATAATTCTTAACTCTTAAATTAATGCTTGAACTATTTAAAAATGTTAGGAGGAATGGAACAAACTCTTGTTGAAGATTGGTGTTGTATTCTCCAAGGAAAAATACTAAGTACACCGGGTTGGTGCAATAGCGGTTTTGGTGACAATGAACAAATCTGCCTTTGGTTTCAAGGCAGTTCCAATTTAGTGTTTAGGTTTGGTTTAACTGTTACTGTGATATAAAATTGTTATTAACTTATATTCAACTACAAATTCAGATTCTGCTATAGGTGTCAGCATCTATATTAGATTTAGATTATACGGGTAGTATTTATTTCATGTCTCAAAGTGATAAAGATATGCAGGAAACGTTTCCCAATCTTGAACGATGTGGCAGGTGGGGCTGGGCTTATGATTTTATTATTCTGGATAAATGTAGAAATGAAAGCTCATAACTACAAAGTCATAATTCAATGTAGCTATTTGTAAGTCTAAGTATCAACAACGAAGAAATACGACAAAGTGCAAGAAATCTGTCGGCTTAAGAACGTGCTGAAATGTGAGGGTGGTATGGTGGAGTAGGTACAAACTCGGAGAACAGGTACAAATTAGTAAAAGCAAAATAAAGTCCTCTGAATGTAGCAAAAAGTATAATAGTGGTCCTATTTTAATCGAAACAATAAAATAAGACTTTTAAATAATGACGTAAAACAAAGTTGGTTTCCAGAATTAGAACATGAAAAGTGAATAGAACTACAGAACCTAAAATTGCTTTATAAAAACTAATATTTAAGAGAATTACGTGGGATCGTCTGATAGACATATGGTGATTTGCTTGAGATTTCCCGTCAAAAGAATGGCAATTAAAGTGTCAATAAATCAACGGAAGTAGACATGGATTGGTCACACCCCACACGCAACGGAAACGTAGGAAAGAGATACGTGGGTACTTGACCGACATTTAGTGGAAAATAGCTTTATGAAGCCATTTAAGTACTGGCAAGGAGCAAGAAGAATTCAAGAGCATAAGGAGGCTCCTGTACGGGTTAAAGGAGCTCTATACAAGTGTCTTTATCATAAATAATATTGTATAGCTCTTTAATTTTTGTGTTTTTGTGTCTACAAAAGTCTACAAGACAATAATTGGTTTGCATCACCAAGCTACTCATCATTAGGCCAGTGTATAGACGACCATAGAGTTTGCAAAACACTTTTCACTATTGACATTTAATGCTGAGTTCTCAGGTGATTCAATAAAGCCCAGACGAAAATAGAATTAAAAGTGCCTTACAGAGGATGCACTTATGCACAATACTGGACGTCCACCAAATTAGGTTTTTGTGGAACCTGTGGTACACTTCTTCTTGTGCAGAAAAATAACTTGACTAAAGAAATGTCAAGAAACAGACACATATTTTATAACTTTTAACCTGAATTGTGTCACTTGGCATACACACTGTCGAGATTCAGTGAAAGTAAATAGTGAGTAGTAAGTAGTAGATGATTCTTTTTCACAGAATTGTGATTACAGTAGGCAAGCTTTTTTGGCAAATAAATCATTCAGCTCATATTTTTTAAAGCTATGAGATGTGGGTTATACTAGTAGGTATAAATGATGTATATTATGTAAAGTTATGCGGAGGTTACGCTCTTCTTTTAAGAGGAGTTCCAGAAATTTTACTATGTTACTCCACGACAAAGTAAGTACTGCATCAAAATGCATTTGTTACAGCAGAATTCAAGAATGCGATTCATATATCACCTTCTGTGAGTTCTCTTCCACTTCTCAATCTCCAAGTGATAAAGAGGTGGACGCTACATATTTCAGCTATAATCGCTACGACTACAGCTTTGAATGACTTACTTATTCACGTATGACTAGTGTAGCCTGCAGTGGATTAATGAATGTTGTACTTACTTATAACAGCGAAGTTAAAGAAATAACAAATATAGCAGCAATTAGTGGAAGCAATCATTTTTAGTAAAACCATGGAATGGTAGCAAATTCTGCAATATACAGCGAATAGCTTTTGGTATTTAAATAGATTCTGCAAAATTTCCGAGTCTTTTAAAGTTAAACTACGTCTAGAAATCATTTTAGACCGACCTTCATCTTTAGACTGTAGACTATTTCTAAAATTTTTAGTTTATATCAACGAAATTGAAAAAATTCCACTTTGTCTTACTGATTTTTTCATTCACTTAGACCTACTTTAGCAAATTGATTAGTTCATTTGAACATCAGTACATTTTCAAAATTGCTAAAAGGAGCAGGAAACTTTTCAAGCGCAATAATTGTAATTTTCATATCCTGTGCTTAGTGAAATATTAAAGTAAAGTGTAAGACATTAATAGCTCTACTAATTCCTATTAAATCCATTTGTCTAATTGGTAAAAAGAAAAAGAGGAAAGGTAGTATAGATTCAATCTAAGTTGAAAGGCACGCATTTGAAATTTTAAGTTACTGCTTGTGGTTTGTGTAAAAAAATGTGACAGGGCTACGCTATTAATCAAGATGAACCTACGTTATCCAGGATTTTAGTGGATGAGCAAGATCTATTGGTTGTATTTTATAGTATATAGAACTTAAATGAAAGCTTTAATATTTTTAGTTTTTCTTTTAGCTGTGCAATCTCACCAAGTATAGGATGTCCTCGAGGCGTAGCTTGACCTCCCATTGTAAGAACGTGAGAATGATCAGAGGTCACAACAATTAGAGTTTCTGTGGGGTTCACCATTGATAAAGCTGCTAGTAGAGCTGTCTCCATTGCCAAAGTTTCATCTAAAGCTCTATACGCGTTGTTGTAGTGATGCGCATGGTCTATTCTTCCACCTGAAATAAAAGATTTTAATTAGTTTCGAAATGAAGGATATACGAAATAATATCCTTAATGTTAAAAACATTATTTTTATATCATAAACTGCAATAAACTACCACATAAATTTATACAATAAGTCATCTTCATGTACATGCTGTGAAATATAAGATGTATTCCAAAGATACTTAAAGTCTTTTACGCTGCGTCGTTTGTCATATTTTTATTCTGTTTTCTATACGTGTTCAGGTGCATAAGGTCAGTAATAACCTAAATAAAGACGGAGAGAGAGCTTCGCCGTAGTTCCTTTTACAATGCATGTACTATACCTATGTACTCTTCCCAGGAAAATAGGACGCTTCTATTATTATGAGAGGAATTCAAATACGAGTCCGTGCTAGATTACACTTAAGGTGAGTATTACCTAATAAACGTATAACAATTGATTTATACGATCATAACGCTTTCCTCATAGCCTTCTATTATACTTTAAAATTTCATAAATAACAACAGTCTTCATATTTTGATCTTCGTTACCTCTACTTGATGTACTTATTGTTCACTTACTTAGTGATATAAAAACAAATACTTGATTTTTAGTCGTATTTTATATTTGGGGTCTTGGACGCCTGTGTTCTTTTTCGACTTATTATGCACAACGAAATCTTCAACCAAGATAATCTTGGATAGCTGATTTTTCAAGATACAGCTCTTTCCCTATATTATTTTCATTTCAAATACACTAGTTCTAAGCTCTAAATAAAGTTTTACAATGCTGCTGGATAATCCTCCCATATTTTAAACCAAAAACGGCCAGTTTCCATCAAGCTCATCGTATAATCCTCTAGAAGATGGCTAGAAGGTAGATATAATCGTAAAACAAACGTGTAACGCATATTATAATAATTATAAATATTGTAACTAAGCTAAGTCTATAAGAAAAAAATCACCAGAAAGTAGTGAAAACGCCATTCTAAGAGCTATACAGATCCTGAAACGTTTAATACGCACATACAGCGCGTGAATTATTTAAGTCGCTTCCGGTCGGCTTGGCGTCTCGGCGGAGACGATAATTTCGCTCTTTTCGACCGTATAACGTACGAACTACGGGATTCGGGCAAGGTATAAATTAAACGTCAATTATTGGAGTAGAGATTATGTATATCTTCGAACCTCAGATTTGTGAGGTTAAACCTGTAAGGGATGGGTAGTAAAGTAGCGGAAACAAGGCGAAATGATTTTAGTAGAATTGAATATATGAACTAATTACTAAACGCCTCTTATAATACTCTTCCATAGAAATGCCCAATTTTGTAGGCGTCGTCTAGTAAGGTGATCGTCTCAGCGAAAATAGAAGTAAGTTCCATCTATGTCCGGGAAAAGGTTGGTTTTACTTTAAGTCGTTTGTTAATCTGGGGTCTATTGACTTATTCTTGACTCGACTTTTTGACAAATTACGAGTCCAGTAGCCAAAATCGCAAATAGTTATACGTATATCAAGGCACTAAAGTTGTAGTTTTTTTACCACGAATATGGAGATAATTTTTCGATGCGTTAGCCGAGGAGAAGCCAAGAAATTGGAATGAGTTGACAAAGTCAAAAAAAGGTAGGATGCTATTTTACCGAAAATTTGTAGGTGCTATTCCTGAGATTGCCTGATATGATTCCTTAGAGATTCGATGACTTTTGTCGTTTACAGCTGTAGACCCTAAGAATAACCAATCTTGGCAGTTAACCTTTAGACATATCTAACTTGTGCTGCTGATGAAGACCTTTCATTGGTTTTTCTTTCTAATGTGTTTCTAACTTAGGCATCTGAAGTACTTTTGTTACAAAAATAACAGAAGTGTTCTATATACTTGCCATCTTTCTTCTATTCGATGCGTGGCAACTGTTCGCATTCTTTTTGGAAATGCACGTCATCTGTCAAACAGTATGTATTTTTGATTCCTATAGACCTTTTTAAATATACATATTGTCAAACTTCCTAAAAGATATGATGCGTTGAATAAGGTATGCTAGGTAAATATCAAGCATAAAAACAATATTTATAATTTAGAGAGGATTTATAAACTCAAATTTTAAAATAAGTTCCTAAAGAAGTTCCTTCGTTGAATAATAGAAAATAACTAACTTGCATACAAATACACTTATTTTAAGCAAAGTATACTGTAGTATTCGATTATTCTTTAATAAAGAAGATTTTTAATTTAAATTTGTACATGGGATGATTTGTACCAGTATTTTTAAATTTTAGATGTACGTATTGGCTTATATACCGGGTGTCAACGAGATCACTTTCCGGCTGCCATTTCTGTAGTTTTTAATCAAACAAGATGAAACTTGGCTGGAGTTATAGGCTATTACAAAGACACTTATTGAGGTATCTGTCAAACTTCGACGACTTCCGGTTCCGCCGGAAGTGACCCCAACTTTGGATTTTAAAATGGAACACCCTGTATATTTTTTGATTTTTGGAATCTAGCATTCATTTTACATACAACTGTAGAATTTTGTGCCAATTTAACATTTTTATAGTAAATTTTATTTTTTAATCTAGAGTGCCATGACCTACCTTAAATCGTTCTAATAGACGTTTACATCTGCACAAAAATATTTACATAATTTTATCACGTTTCGTTTGTCTTACCAGAGCGTTCAAAGTTGACTAAATGACTTTTTGACAATAACGTAAAAAAATTAAATACAACTATACCACTTTCATTGTTTAATTAGATGTAGTTTTTTAAGACGAATCCAACGGTGTATCACAACATTAAAGTTCTCCTGGATGTTCTAAAGAAAACTTAATTTTTGAAACATGCAACTGCACGACGATCAAAAAATGTTATATCTAGTTAGCCATGAGAAACAAGTAAATAATAGCTGTCTAAAAAGTAAGGAGATAAAGCCTTAAAGTATCTACCAATTGAGTTTGCCATGGAAAACAGCTGAATTCTAATTCAGGATAAACGATTGAATTTTACGTAAACAATTATTATTCTCTCAGTTTGTGTCAATTATTTTGGTTAATATTAATTTATTACGAGTATGTTTACCAAAAGCGAACAAGTCGATATTCTCATTATTTATGGACAGTGTGAGAAAAACGCGGCCGAAGCTGCGAGAATGTACCAACAAGAGTATCCTCATCGAATTAACCAGCCAAGTAGGCAATACATTATCTATTTAATTAGAAAAATGAGAAACGAGCCCGATGATCTTCAGGAATTTATTATAAGTGAGGATATGGAGATAAATGTTGTGGCTTTTCTAGAACAAAACCCAACTAGTTCTACAAGGGAAGTAGGCCAAGAATTAGATATTAGCCACGAATCCGTTAGGAAAATATTAAAGAAGCATGGTTATCGTTCTTACAAATACCAATTGCATCAGCATTTATACGAAAACAATTTTGATAGAAGAATGGAATACTGCGATTGGTATTTAAATAACAACAATAATAACAACGACTTAGCAAATTCAATAATGCAGTCGGATGAATCCAGGTTTACCAATAATGGTATGTTCAACAGACAAAATACAAGGTACTGGTCGTTGGAAAACCAGCATCGGATGATTCAAGGAAATTTTCAAGAGCAGTTTGGAATCAATGTTTGGGCTGCAATAATTGGCACTAGAATAATAGGACCACTTTTTCTTAAGGTCGTTTAACCGCTGAGAGATATTTGCGATTCTTAGAAAACGAAATTGAAAAGTATTTGGACGATCGGCCCCTGGCGGTAACACAACGAATGTATTTCCAACAGGATGGGGCTCCACCCCATAATGTCTATGTGGTAAGAAATTATTTGGAGGAGAGATTTAGGGATCGGGTTATTGCCACCCATGGACCAATACAGTGGCCACCTCGTTTCCCGGACCTGACCTCACTTGATTTTTTTTATGGGGCCATATTAAGAATCAAGTTTACATTACACCTCCAGCAACGTTGGAAATTTTAAAGAACAGGATACGGGAAGCTTTTGGAAGTATCACCTCGGATATGCTAAGAAATGTAGTAGAAGAAACCGTTCATCGGGTTAGACTGTGTAGAGATGCCCAAGGTGGATATTTTGAAGACCAAATTGGTCATTAAGTTAAGGTAAGTCTTTAGTGTTTATATTTTTGTGATCGGAGAGAAAGGGCTTTCTTTCTATCTTTTTAATTTTAGATTTTATTGTAATTTTTTGTTAGATTTTATTTCATAACTCAAAAGGGCTTTGTTTTGGGAAAATTCTTGTGTTTTGGTAAAGAGTGTATATAGAAGTAGCTACCAGAAGCAATTCAGTAGCTATAATTTATGAAAAGAAAAAGGCGCATTTCTTTGCTGCTCAAGAATTAAAAAAGTATGGTTAAATCTGAATTTAAATGTGAGGTTTGAATCAATTTCGAAGCGAATAGTAAAAGGAGAGATGTTACGATAAACGTCAATTATAAATAATTGTTACAGCATTGGAGAAAATAAACGTTTTTCCCAAAATTAATTAAAATTTTAAACATTTAAAAATCACCGTAAAAATAAAAAGTGAATTTAATTAACGAATCGTTACAATTAATAATTATATGAAAAATTTAATGAAGAATTATGTAGAAGCTTAAATTTACTTATTTATTGTAACGAAGACTTTATTAACAAGTACAAACTGGAAATAATTACATCGAAACAACAAATTAAATTTGAACGATACATTTCCAAGATCTATGAAAGTCAGCTGCCGCAATTTGGACAAAGTCAATTTAAATAGAGATTCGAAATATTTATAAGCTTTATAAGTAGAAATGGGATTTTTAAAGCGTCAATTTAAAAGACGGTGAGTTTTTAATAACAATATTTAAATTTAATTTTTGATACAATTTATTATTAATAATAGTAATTTTGTTTTGTAGTAAAAATAAATTTAAATTTAATATAACAGAACAGAGAAATTGCAAAATCATAAAAAATGAAAAGATTATTAGATTAATTATTATTACGTATACTTAAATGTTGTTGATCTTCATTAATAAGTTCAAAAAATATCTAGTTACTTTGTATGTTTGCGAAAATATCTAATTCATATGGAAACTTTGTGGCTTTGCTGATAGTCGCCTCCCAATAGCTCATATGGTAGAGATACCGCCTAGCTAGCGGAAGGTTCTGGGTTCGATCCCCAGCCAGGGCGATACATTTCTTTCTATATGAATTTGCATTCAAAATATAATTTAATAAATTTTGTTTATTTTTAAATTTATATATAAGTTAATTTTTTTTTTGTGTAAAGATATAATTCTCTGCCTTACCAGGATTATATAATTACCAGAATATAAAGTTAAATACAGCTTCAAAATTTATTTGTAAGCATATAAAACATTATCTCATTTTGTCTCCGCAACATGCGGTAAAATCAAAGTTACATATTATAAAATAATCTTTGCATTAGTCGCCCAACGTGGGGCCAAATTGAATTTATTTAAGCATAACTAATCATAGCAATATATTTTAACATTAGCATTTTCAGACAAAGCTAGAAACATGCTGTACCACGCAAATTTTACACGACGTATTCCATCACAGTACCCAAGCAGCATTTTTAGTCATCGCTACGTACCAGCAACTACCGGTAGAACTATTAAGTTTTAGCCACTAGTCACAGGCACGTAATTGCTACGGTTTTGTTACGTGCCTGGAACCAAAATGCGGAACAATTTTTGGGTAGCAGGTACGTGGCGGCGTAGTAATTGCTACTTTCGTGGAACTTCTTTTCTCTTTGACACATCGTGTAGCGTGGTTGCTCTCTCTTGCTCTTGCAACTTAACAAATATTCTATCATTTTCTATACTATATAATGCTGGATCGTGTCACAAAATGAATTACCAGTTTATTTGTAATACGTACTTAATACAAAGAACTATGAAATGTTTGATTATTTTGTCATTCCAGTACACCAAAATTATAAACCATTGCAACTTTTCTGTTAAATATGATGATGATAGATCGAAAAATAACAACGCGCTTTCTTTAAATATATTTTTTAGTAAAAAAATGTCTTTAATAAAATATGATAAATATACACGAAATACTTATAAGTTGATACACATGATAGAAACCATTTTTATATTATTCCTGTTAATTTCTATTATGTGTTTAAATAAAGATACTCAATTATTGTCATTAATTAACTTTATCCAACACCTTTATATAAATATCATGTTTACTATGGCCATTTTAAATAAGGAAAGTGATTGTTTACTCTTATGTTACATTATTACTTACGTTGCCCCTAGCAACGTGGGTTATTTTGAAAAAAACTCACTCCTTCAAAGATAACCCATCACCGGCTTACGTTACTTAATATTATTAAAATCTAGTCATCGTGCTAGTGTATTAAATTTATTACCGTCAAAACTACAGACTAACTATACATTGCAAATTCGATGTTTAAACTTAAATAAAGAGGTGTTGGATAAAATTTTGTATGGCACGCATAAATGGCGCGTAATTTTTCGTTCGTGGATAATATCTTACTTAACTCACTTGTGCCATAAATAACTATTATTAATATTGAGTGAGCGCCCTGCTCATTAGGGCGAATTACATACACAATGCATAGACTGTAGATGACGTGTATCCTCCAAGCCGGATCAAGTGTTACTGACGCTCGCACAGGGGACGGGCCAGGATTGGTTAGTTACATCACTACAAATAAATGTTGCCAACTTCAAGCTACATACATAACAATCCCGAAGGCACAATTTCGCACCAATTGTTATTTTTATTGAAGGTTATATAGTAAAACATATATTAACAATCATAACAAATTGCAAATTGATTAATGATTATTGATTAATCCAACCTTTTACAAGTAAATATGGAGATGGAGTAGTTTACGAAAAATTACTTTAATGTGATTCTCCTGGGTAGCAAAAACGTAAGTTTTACATTCAATACTACTGTAAGGTTTTAAAAACTTTAAAGTAGCTTCGGGAAAGTTACTGCTACAATCATAATAGCACTTTGAAGTTGCAACGACTTTAAAGTAAGTATACTAAGTGGCAATACCGTTCCACATACTTTAATAGTTACTCAGAAGTAATGAAATTACATAGTTCCAATAAATAGTAGAAACAACTACACAATTACTAAAATATTCGGAATTGAAGAAATTAAACCTATAAAGTCATAAATTTAGTTGCAGTTACGTAACAACTACTCAATCAAAGTTTCGATCTCAGTTACTGCTACTTAAATGCTGCTTGGGTAATCACATCAAGTAATACAGCCGATACAGGACGGTTAACGTGGGAATTGAACTGAACACTTGATTAATAAACCTTCTTATTCCATTAGAATAAACAACCAATACGCGTATACACAGGCGTATATTGTTTTACATTAAATTAATTAATCAATAATGTATACTTTCCTTAACATTAGCACTTTTTAAAAATGAAACTTAAAAATGTTTCCATTGTATCGCCTACTTCCCAAATATGCTGTCACGATCGGTCATAATTTATCATTCTGCTTGTCTCCGTTGATTTATAAATTTTTTAAACACAAAATCGGTTTTGTCTATCTTCCTTTTGTTTTTAGGGCTAAGGAAGTTGTAAACCCGATGAACTCGGAAGAACTCGATTTGGGGGACAATTTGATGTCCATTTCGCTTCACCATGAAGTTCTTCATTAATATTCGCTAAGTCCAAGTAAATATTTGATTTTCTTACATCTATATAATGTCAGAGTTGACTTTTTATGGCCACCAAAACAATAATGATATTGCGCCCCAAAAAACCGGGGTATTTTCATAGCCCACTTAACGTTTTTATTACACTTTACTCGTTTATTGACCATAACAGCTTTTATGAAAGCGTTATTCGCTGGAAGCAATGAAGTGTGTTAAAAATCTCTAACATTTCAATTTTCATTTAAACTGATTAAAATTCTTTTCGTTTTGATACTAAATGAATTTACATAGTCAACCGAAAATGTTTCATGAAACGCTTAACTTGTTAATTTTGCCTGGCTTATTTTCAGACAGTACCTCTTTTCCTTTTTTTATTATAGTTAATTGTATTTTTGCACAAACTGAATATAATAATGGTTAGGCTGTCTGTATCCTTCAGATTTGGGTTTCAGGTCCTTTTTGCAATTTAACGGTTTACTTAATGGGCAAAATTAAATACTTAACATTAATTGCACAATAGAAAATCTAGCAATAATAAAGTGAAAGTGGCTATTAAAGTAAACCCAATAAATGTTTATGTTTTGTGCAGCTTTCCAAACAAATTAAGCTTTTATTTTAGCGTCTACCCTAACATCCTCAATTTTATCCGAAATAAGTTTTTCGCACCCTGTTTTTCCGGAAAGTATTTTGTACTCCGAGAAAATAACTCAAAACATGCGTACATTTTTAACACGCTTCAAGCCTTTAATGTAGTTTTCAGTAATTCAAATATTTTTTCCTTAGAGGAATTTTCACAGATATGAATATATCATACTGTCATGTAGATGGTAACGAATACCTAGCATACTGCTTGTTATTTTAGAACTCTGGTTGAACCCGTTAAAGTATTTGCTCGCTTTAAAAATGATGTTATAGTATATTCCGGGGCGTTATACATACATTCATATATCTGAAACAGGACGACGTTAACATAAATTGGTTTTGATTCCTTTACTACCGTATCGATCTATGACCCATTTTGCGTAATATCGTATATTTTAAAGCACCTCTTGTGATTTATGTATAAAACGGGCAACATCTTTATTAAATTACTAAACCTAGTATCTAAATTATATTTTGATAAACTTATTAAGCTATGGTATATTACGTTAATAACGTATCAGATGTGCTATATATAGTCATAAATTTTCTGGAAATTTCCTAGTTAACTTGTTTATGTAGAAATAAAGTGTTTGGGTGCGTGTTTTAGGTCATATTAATTAGTAGGAGTAATAAAAGGCTGACGGAAAAACGATAATAAACAAAGAAATAATTTTCTCGTTAATATTCTTAGATAACGTTGAAAATGGCAGGGCTATTATGGTCAGATTAACGAAGTGCAGTTCTTGTAAAGTTTAAATTATGGTTATTTTTAAAATATGCTAATAATAATAATTATTAAAATAACGTATCTGAAGCATTTTAAACATAATCGTGTTTAAACATTAGGAAATGAACTTAAGTGTTAAGTGTGTTAATGTGTATAACTTATGTACGACTATTAATTCCAACATATATAGAAGGATTGTTATTTCCGTAGGGAATCACCTTTGATAGCTCAGCGGTTAGAGCATCTGCCCGGCAAGCAGAAACTCCTGGATTCGACTCCCAGTCGGGCCGATAATCTTTCTACATATTTATAACATTTTAACACTTAAGTTAATATTCTTCTAAATAGATGTTACACGAAATCCCTTAATTTAATTAATTAGGAAATGAATGTCAGAATGCCATACTAAAACGGAAATCCAAGCATCTGCTGATCAGCTATATCACTTTTGCTTTTCAGGCTATGGTAGCACTTTTAGACTTGAATAGCACAAAACAATATTATCGGCTAAATCTACCCATTGTAGAGGCAAGTTATGAAATTTGCCAGTTGCAGAGGCAATTAGAAAAATGCAATTGTTATTTTGCACTCTCTAATTGAAATAGAATAGATTTAATAATGAAAAAGCCTTTGTTTAAAAAATCACCTTGCATTTTAAGAATTAAATTAATAGTTTGTGTATCTAGTGCGCGCAATGCTACTTTAGCGGTCAACAATAAAAGTCTGAAAACTCATTCAAGACCACCAAAGTCATTTCCAACAGAAATTGCAGACAACGTTTTTCTACAGCGTTATTGAAATAATCAACAAAAATATCATAAAAAATAACACAAGCAAATTTTTATTTTACCGCAAAATGGACAGTTTCGTTGTTGTTACGGAAACAAATTTGCTCACATATGCGTAAATCGCATAATGATTTTTCGCTTTAGATCGAAAAATATTTCGTGAACGTTGTCAAGTAAACAAAACGAATGTGGCATTTTGCATACGGATATTAATGAAAAATGTCATCATTTTTTGACAGCTGTAGAAAAAATTTATTTTAGCCTTTGTAGAATATTCTGTAGTAAGAAAAATAATGTTTAACAATTAAAACGCTCAAACATCTAAAGTAAACAGTAAAGTGACGCGTTTTCCATACTAATATATTTCCTAATCTTCTTCTTTAGAGGTTCGAATCCCAGGAGTGATACATTGGAATTTTTAAATCGTAAAGCTAGCCACTTTACCACTCTTTGAGTACCGAACGGCTCGAGTAATAGCAGCCTACTGTACTACAGACTACTGTAAAAGAGGACTATTATTATAGTCCCTAATATACAGGGTGCCCATTATGTATGGAATATAGTATATATCTTGGTAAATATCAACTTTATAAAAAAAGATTTTATATAAAAGTTGTTTAACATTTTATTTTCCATAATAAGATAGCATTCGATTGTTTTTATTTCAGAAAACAAATGAGTAATGAATACCACTTTAATTTTTTTAAATAGCAATGTACCCTTTCATTAGGCTCATTTGATAGAGATTTTTTTTCTCTTTTAGATGACCTAAAATTTTAGCACCCTTATATCAGAAAATTTTTGAAAAAAACGTAAAAAATGTTTATTAAGTTAATTTCATCAATAACATGAATCTAGATATCCGAGATCGTAAGGTATCTTGAAATATTACCCTAAAATAAACAGATGTGCATCTACATAATGTACAAAACAAACCAAATGAACAAAAAGCAAAATAAAACAAATGAACAGAAAATTATGTACGTCTCTTATAAAGCTTGAAGACGAAACGAAATTAGCAATAAAATGGTTTTCATGGCAATAAGTGTTCAAAATCTTCACCATTAACTGTCAGGCAGTGCCACAAACCTATCACGAAAAGCTTGAAAAGAATTTCTGAGCGATCTGGGAGAAATTGCTGCAGCTTCATTTTGTATTCGTTGCTCTAATTCGGCCAGATTCTGGGGTCGGTTTGTATACACTTTTGATTTTAAATATCCCCAGTAGAAGAAATCGAAAGGTGTAAGATGCGGAGATCGGGGAGGCCACTCCACAGACCCTCTTCTGCCTATCCAACGGGCCGGAAATACCACATTTAAATATCGGCGTACATCTAAATGATAGTGGGGCGTTGCTCCATCTTGTTGAAACCAAATATCATCAAGATTTTAGATATTGCAAAATTCTCATAGATAGCAGTTTGGTGTTCCGTGATAATATTATAAAAAAATCTCCTTTATCTATTAAATTATGTTTGCTACGTGTTAAAAAATCTCTTTCGATTATTTACATTTGCGCCTAAAAATATCATATGTCTGCAAAACTCGCTTTAAAATAACATCGGTTTACATTCTCTCCCGCGTGAAAACAAGAACTGCGTAATTTTTAGTTTTTTAGGGTCAAAATCTAGTAGTGAAATTAAGAAAACTTCCTCTATTGACTACACGTGGACTGTACAGCCCTGATTTGCTTAGACCGGAACACGCGATTTTTTGATTGGTGTATGCAGAACTGCACCCTCCAGAATATTCCGTATATGATAAAATAACCTTCAGTTTTTTAAGCAGACGACGACGAATTCAGTCGTTGGTCTGAATACTGTAAAGTTTATAGATAATAATAGTCCGATATTTCGTGATGGGCCATTAAATAATTATTTCTATCGTTCCAGTTGTAAGTTAGTGAATTTGTGTTATTAAAAAATCGAGTGGTTCTTAAAGTTTTCCGGAATCATCGTTATAAAATTATAGAACACGTATTTGTTTGGAATTATCGGTTATTTGCAGACGGATCCATAATAAAATTAATCAACTCCCGTTTTATATGTCGATAAGAATAAATAATTATTGATTTTATCGGAAAAAACTAAACTAACAAGTGCTAAATGAGTTTAAATTGTTTAAAACTTTAAAGATATTACCGTTAGTTATCGGATGCAAGTTATTATAATTAAGATTACTAAAGAACAGGATTGTTTTAACTGTAATTTAATAAAGAAAGTTAGTTAAACCATATGGATTGTTTTGAACGTTTTGTTTGGTTTAAATGAACTACCAAAAAAGTTTCCTTGGACCTGGTGCAGTCAAGTTTAATTCATCAAAAGTCACATTCAGCAATTATCACCTAATAAGAAGCGTTTCCAGTTTCTATCAGTCAATAGTAATGGTTTCTGTGATGCAAGTAATTATTGGCTTTGTATGAAATCGATCTAATGGATCAAGGTATTGTAACTTAAGAATTATCTATTTTGTGTGTAACTTTCTGAGTAGTTTTGTTCTTATTTATGGATTATTTGGATGGTTGATTTTTATCATTCATTATCGTAAAAGAGCTCTCTGGTAGGGTTTAATACTAGAATGTTAATTTCAGTAATACTTTAATATTTTAACTTCAATAATAACTGAATATGTTAATTTCTTAAAATTTTGAATAATTTTATGTTCAATAAATTTTGAATAATTTTAAGTTCAATAAATCCTTAATATTTTCCGTTCAATAAATTTTGAATCTTTTCAGTTCAATAGTAGTTGAATAACTTATGTTCTCTGGTTATTTCTGTATTTTATTCTTTTATTTTCTATTATCCAGTAAATATGTTTTCAAGTTTAAACAAAGTGAGCTAAATGGAACCATATACTTATGAATGCTTTATTCATTTTTTCTAATGTTGATACTAAATAGTATAACAAAATTTTTGTTAAAAAACCTGTTAAAATTTGAGTTCATTTTCTGATTAGTGAATTCAATATCCTTTCTCGCTTAATTAATGTTACTAAATTTCATAATCAGATGGCGCCCTTTTAGTGTATTTATTTGAGTTTTGAAACCTTTATCTACTCCTTTTACAAATAAGACAACTGCAGAACCAATACCTGCGACCTGAAATTAAAGTTTGTAAGATAGAGCTAAATCTCAAGCCGTGGTAATCTTGAGCATCTTTTAACGTAAGTATAATATTATTATTATTTAGTTTGTACTGCGCGGGGCTTTTTATTGTATTACCGTGCAGAAAAAGGCTTTGCTATAAATTGGCGGTCCAACGTGGGCCAGGTATTTTGATTGCTATAGTATATGAAATTCTACTACCCACCTGTCAGGGTTTAAATGTCAATACTTCAATAACAATTGATTTTAGGTATAGTATTAGGTATTATATATATAAAATATTATAAATATAAAGTATTAGTATTAGGTATTATATATATATAAAAAATGTTTAGAATTTTACAAGGTATTCGAAATTTCCAAAAAAATTATAAGTTGCCTTTTGAAAAATCAAAGTTTATGTTATCCCGGATGTTTTGCGACACCTGTATAATAAAAAATGTTTTTAAAATAAGTTAAAAAAATAAAATCGACGTAACCGAGCGGTTCCTTTAAATATTAAGCATTTTTAAATTATTGAATTTTTTTCTTTACTTTTCGACCTCACTGTATGAAATTGTTCATTCGAAACAATAACTCGATTCCCAATAATCCTGTGGTGATATGGAAAAACGATCCGGTGATGAATACCTACGTTTTAAATATCCAAATAGTGGAAAAGCAAAAAAGATAATTTCAAATTGAGACGTGTTTTTCAAGGTTAAATCCTAATATTCAAGTTCTTCCAATCATGATATGTAAAATTTATATAATTGATTGGATGATTTGTTTCAAATAACATAAAGAAAACGTTCAATAATGAAGGAATTATGAATATGATATTTGTTCAACTCCAGGTTCATTTGGCTACTATAGTGAATAAATTAAATTCATTTACAGGTATTATCAAAACTGTAACTGTAAAATTGACTCCTCTTATACAAGGTGACAATTTGAACAAACTTGAACAAGCAATGTGATATATCTCGGAAACAAAAACAAATATCAACAATACCTAGAAGCCGTTTCTATGATAGAAAAGGGGAACTAAAACGATGTATTAACTGACCAGCCGCAACCTTAACTAAAAAATCTTAAATTGAAACCCCCTATTTGTTACCTCATTTTAACGCCATTGGAGAGTGCTTTTCAATGGTACGAAATAAAGCTAAATACATTTGATTAAGTAAAAGATAAGTACCTATTAAATTATTTGCATTTTCCAGTTCCAAGTATCTGTTAATTAAATGTTCAAATGGTTTCCATTATCTTTAATATAGCCTGTCTTGAAACCCTTGAACATTTTCAAGACTGTACTAAAACTTTTGATGAAGAAGAAGAAATTATTTCTCTTATTGTGGCCTTATATTGCGGTCTTTACGTATTGTATGATCGGAATAAAAACGATAAATAATTTATGCATTTGTTGTGTTTTTTACCATTCTGCCTATTGAATTACTTAATAATTTTTCTTTACCTAGTAAAATGTAGTTACAGTATTATTATTATTAGTGTTCTTATAATCGCTAATGTTTAAACCTCCATGAGTCATTGTAATTATAAATCTTCAATTTATTTTTATTTATTTATTACAGCTGAACGTGTGGAAGTCAAAAAAGTTCTCAGATTACTTGTTTTTTAAGCCGGCGCTATACATGCGGTATTTGCCGAATTCCGAATGTTTGCTACTTGGCGAACTGTTTGGTGCTAACGAATCGAATAACAAACATTTGTTGCTCGGTATTCGGTGAATACCGAATATGTGGTGCCGGCTTTACGAACAGGTACACTCTTTAACGAGAGACATCCTGACACAAAATGTTAACCACGCGTATATCCAACAGTTAGTCGTTAGATTTGAGGAACATGATTCTGTTGCTACTAAGAAAAGAAACCAACCAATATTATTTGATAAAGCAGTCCAAGTTGACGTTTTTGGACAGTTTGACTCGTCCGGAAGCTATAGCAAACAGGGCCATGACGCGAATATCGGTTGCAAAGTCTATCGCTATGAGTACTCGTTAAAAGGTATTTTAATTATGTTGGCCCGGGTTAGAAGTTGGGTGGGTGACACCTATTATAGTGGTGCGAAGATCGCAACGGACCGTGCTCAGGAGGGCACGTTAATCAGTCAGTACCGGTTACATCAGTTATACTGGTAGTCCTTTTAGACCTTAGATCATGCCAGAGGCGCTAGCGCGACCTGAAAACTGTGACATTCACGCTTCACCACGGCCAGACGATACTTTACTATCAGGCGAATCAATTAGCAAGGTTGGTTGAGGATTAAGATTTCATAAGTTTCATCATCATAAAAAAAATAAATTTATTTACTTGGGGAGATTTTACAATCCTTTTTTTAAAGCAACCGATCAATCCTTATATTCGATTTCAAATGAAACATACAGTAGTTATTAAAAAACAAAAATATTCTTACAGAAAAACAGAAAACTAGAAATAGTTAAGTAAGTATTGACATACGTTCATAAATACAGACAATTTTTTTGGAAAATTTGTATAAGAAGTCGTACGTATTAAGGGTTTGGGAAATAATAATACGATTTTTCAAATGATCATTTCGGATTTTAAATTTTATATTCTTTTTCAGTGAAATTAAATTATAATTTTAGAGCTGCAATATAACATAAAATATAATGAATTAGAAAACATTTTTTAGGTATGTGAGAGAATTTGTTTACCTACTTTTTGAAATGTTTCAGTGAATTAAAATAATATAAAGTATTAAATGGTGGAATTAAGCACACCAAAACTATTTTGTTATTCCATCTTAATTGGTTTTTTAGTAAATTATTTAAATGTTGATATTATTTCAATAAAATATGTATTTTGTTAAAATATTTTATTGTTCTCTCTTCTGCCAATATTAGATAAGAACTAATAAGCATGTCCTTTTAGATTTACATATCTATTATTAACTCTAAACTTTATTTAAACTAAAAATTTTTGTTCAACCTTCAACCGAATTTTTATTATGGTAATATATTTCATTATATTATGTTAGATTAAGGAATAAAATGAGAAACAACTTGAATTAGCTGAGAATTTAATTACTATTATGATTTAATAATAGTAAAAAATAAAATTATCTATATTTTAATTATTTAATTGCTATTTAATATTTTAAATAACAAAAAATTACTATATTTTAAAATAAATTATTATAAATAGTGTTAAAATTTTCAATATCTGTTTTGTAATTGATAACTGTTGGACTTCTTTTTATTTTTATCATTTCACATATTAATCTTTTTTTAAATTTTTTTCTTTTTGTGATGTTTTTGGGGAACAAAAGTTAAAATTGTGAAATTTGTCTATTGCATGGTCGGATAATGTGGTGTTTGGTTTATGAGTAGTTGATATTTTTATTTTAATTGAATTTTTATGTTGGTTTATTCTTTTTTAAATTTTGCTTTATTTGTCCTATATAATTTGCATTACAATTAATTTGATAAACTATATTTGTTTGTTTTTCTATATTTGTTGTGTCTTTTAAGTTGCTGATTTTTTTTTCTTAATGTATTATGATTCCTGTATTCCAGGCTAATTTTAAATGTTTTTAATTGATTTGCTATTGTTTGAGATATTTTTGGAATAGAAGGTGGTACTATTAGTTTTATTTCTATATTATTTCTGTTATTATTAAATTCATTACTTAAAAAAATTGGTTGTAATGTTATTGTTTCGTTTGAAGATTCCAGTTTTATTTTTTAAATCTTCTTGTTTGAATTTATGAATGTTAAAGGATAATTATTTTTTGTAGCATGGTTTTAATTTTTGTTAAATTTTCTTTATTGAATTTTTTTGTGATAATTTTGTTGCTCTGTCTAGTAGATTATTAATTAAACCTTTTTTATATTTTATATCTGTATATGAATAAAAATTTAAATATCGATCAGTTTTAGCTTCTTTTCTGTGCCAATGTCTGTCTGTAGCTTTATTTCAATTTCTAATTATTGTTAAATCTAAAAAGTTTATTGATTTTTGTGTTTGCTTGCATATATCAAAAATATTTCTTATGCCATTTTTTCTGCACTTATTATTTCCCAAACCCTAAATACCATTCATTATAAAAATTTTACAAAAAAATTATCATTAAAAACCAAAGAAGTCGTAATTACCAAAACCAATCATAAATACATGTAGACGGCTTTATATAGCAACAAAGACAAAATAACGTCAATATGCGGTAGGAGATCATGCATGCAAATAATGAGATGCATGCTATAGTTGTTACGTAACCATCAAAGCCTCCATAATGACATTTAGCCCACTCTAGAATTAATTTAATAAAATTCTGTTAGACTGCAGGTCAATATCTGTCGCGTCCCAATAATATAGTAATACTAATAAAATAATAATAGTTATCTTATCTAGAAGAAAACACGTTTATTGGAGTACCACTTTTTTCAATAAAGATATTTGCAATGACTTTACTGTATGTCTAATTCTTTAATAATGCTATTAGGAAAATAGGTGTTTAGTTTGGGTAATGCAAAAAAAGGATCTTTCAGCTCTACATGTGGATAAATTGTGGACATCAAAGATTTAATGAACTCTAAATATATTGTTTCCTTTTTGCAAAAAAAATAATAATAAACTATCCCTGCTGGACAAGTGCGTAGATCTTCAATTTAGAAGTATTATTATATAAAATATATTAACCATGTTGATGAGGACCCTCTTCAGGAGCGGATTCACCATTAAGCTAACCCAGTAAGCACACAGACGTTGAAAAAATGTTTTTTTTGTACGACCATGCTATTTCGGATTGTTTACCATACTTGGTTTTAGAACAGTAGGTTATATTTACTGGTTGCTAAGCAAAAACGCGTCGGTAAGTAATTACTTACCGTTTAATTCTGTCAAAAACAGAACGGTAAGTAAATTATATGTAATTTATAAAATAAATGCATGATCTTTAGATGTCTCTTTCGGGAGAAATCATTTATTTTCTAAATAATTGGACTATTTAAAAAAATTTATGTTGTTTATTTAAATTTGCTCAGGCCTCTTCAATATCCCAATTATATTCGTTTTCAGATTTACTCATTCTCACGAGTTTGACAAATATCGTGACATTCAAAAATAATAGTAATTACAAACGTATCCATGGTAACGACAAAACCTACTTAATGTTTGGTGGATATACAGGGCAAAAATAAATTATCTTAAATCTATTTTTTTTCGGGGATATTTCCTTAGTTAATACCTTTGTATTCATAAGGGTCGTACAAAAAATAGTATAAGCATCTCAAACAGTAAGGAGTTTACCGATCTCCTCCAATATTGGCGACTTCGCTTCGCTAAGTCGCCAAACATTGTCGTCGATCGGTAAACTGTCCTTACTGTTCTTGATACTTAATATACTATAACGTATGTTTGTTGAAAGAACGTTATACGTTGAAATATGAAACGTTGGTATTTGGTTGATTTTAAACGGCTTAGAAAAGACGTTTTTGTACGACCATGCTATTTCGGATTATTTACCAGACTTGGTTTTAGGACAGTAGGTTATATTTACTGGTTACTACGCAAAAACGCGTCGGTAAGTAATTACTTACCGTTCAGTTCTGTCAAAAACAGAACGGTAAGTAAATTATATGTAATTTATAAAATAAATGCATGATCTTTAGATGTCTCATTCGTGAAAAATCATTTATTTTCTAAATAATTGGACTATTTAAAAAAATGTATGTTTTTGATTTAAATTCACTGTAACAAAATACCCAATAAATAATAGTAATTACAAACGTACCTATGGTAACGGCAAAAATATCGTGACATTCAAAAATAAAATTACAAACGTATCCATGGTAACGACAAAACCTACTTAATGTTTGGTGGATATAACTACATTATACAGGACAAAAATAAATTATCTTAAATCTATTTTTTACCATTTTCGAGATATTTCCTTAGTTAATGCCTTTGTATTCATAATGGTCGTACAAAAAATAGTATAAGCATCTCAAACAGTAAGGAGTTTACCGATCGGTAAGCTTTCCTTACTGTTCTTGATACTTAATATACTATTATAATCGGTAATTGATAATAGCAACAACATATTATCAACAAAATAGTGAGTTTGCTACATTTATATAATGTTTTAATTTAAGGGGGCGTTATTGGCGCAAAATATTAGCGTCAAAATATAGCTCACATTTTCCATTCAGTTTTCTTTCAATAATCGTCTTTTTAGCAAGATAACGTTTGATGTCGATTGCTAAACTGTTAAGGTAGTGTGGATCATAGTTTGCAAAGTGTAGACATGTAAAATAAATTTTATAATCGTAGTCGAATATCTCCAATTTTGTAGAATTAACGTTTTCTAAAAAATAACCAAACTAAACATAATACAGTCATTATAACACTGTTTAGTAGCAAAATCTATGACAATTTTTTTACTTATTTACTATTGATTGAAATAAAATAGATGTATACGGCGCGGAAATTTAAATATGGCAGCACGAAAATCAGTCATTTTTAGTCGAACGCTTTCTGCACCAGGAAGCGTTGGGTTATAATATTCGCAGGACATTTAAAAGTAATTTAACTTTCCTAGTCTTTTAACTATTATTTAATAAATTCCCATGATGTTTTTCTTTACTTAAGAGCATGTGACGGTTAATTTTTGAAAACTATTTCACTCTTAATTAGTACTAATTAATTTCTTAAAACGAATATATTTTTTAATATTTTAATATAGTACCTAATACTTTTCTTTTTCTTAAAACGAGCAAGAACAACTAATATTTTTAAAAATATTTAGCAGTTTTATATTCCCCTTTTTGATTTCAACTATCTTAAATTATTCCTTGGCATTTAAAAATTAAAAATTTCAGTTAAACTCTGGCAACACTGAGCAGAGAACTGCGATGCGATCAAATAATGTTGGTATTTACATTTTCAAATTTAAGTTTTAAAGAAATTAATTCCGTGTTGCGGACCGTAGCGCCATCTTTAGGTGTTTATAGTTTCTAAAACTTCCTATTATTAACACTGGCTGCGATAACGCGCCCTTAATGGTCATAACTTTCTGACGTCTAAGTCACGTAAAATATTAATACAGACTCTTGATTTTGTTAAAACAACCTCGTTAATTAAATTATTTTTTTAAAGGATTAAACATAAGGCAAATAGAAAAAATAGTATAAAGTATTCGTTTCATAAAACGTTTTAGCGTGTCTGATGAAAGTAGTAATACTTCAATATCTTGTTTATTATCACGTTTTCTATACCTAATATTGATTAAAACGTTGCGTAAACCCTTTTTTCTACGTAGATTTAGGCGACATTTTAGCGTTTTTATGTTGTACATAACGTTATGACTAATTTCCAACGGTTTTTCAACGTGTGTGTGCTTACTGGGAAATAAGCTGCAGTTTGGACCCGCGGGTACTAGGGGTTCTCAAAAATTACTAAAGGACATTGCAGATCCGCTAAATTACAATAAAAAAATGGTTATATGTTTATGTAATGAGCAAAACGTATTATTCCAATTTGCAAAGTTTCTAATAATAATTATTTTAGTCTCTTCTCAAGTTAACAAGTTGCATAAATACCCTAATAACCAGGATGCAATGAAGATTTATTAATTTATGCAATATTTTTATGAAATTTGCACAAAATTTGCATAAAAACGAAAGCGTTGGTTATTACGGTACAATCTAAGAAAGTTATTTTTTATTAAAAATATTGAATTTAGAATAAAAAATATAAAATCTCCAGTTGCAAATGTAATTATCTTGAGTCAAAATCTAAACTGAACTAACATTAGAAATAATTGTAATGTTGGTGAACACCGCAAACGTGTGATCGGATAATCAAGCGGGGCTAAGAAAATTAGCTTGGCGCCTCGAAAATGGTAAATCTGTCCCTGCCCCTCTTTAATTACTTTAAGGAGGGCCACAGTTTTCGACTCACCACGTAGTCTGCCCCTATAATTGCGAAATCCGTGCGAAATGTTACCTTGTCTAGATAGTAAGTTTGGCTATCCTGCTTGTGAATGTCACGAGCATTATGGGGACTTTGTCGTCTAGAATTGGAGCATTCTTATCCCAAGCAGCATCTAAGTAGCAGTAACTGAGATCAGAACTGTTATTGAGTAGTTGTTACGTAACTACAAGTAAGTTTATGACTTTATAGGTTTAATTACCTCAGTTCAGGATATTTTAGTAATTATGTAGTTGTTTCTACTATGTGGAACGATATTGCCACTTAGTATAATTACTTTAAAGTCGTTGCAACTTCAAAGTGGTATTATAATTGTAGCAGGAACTTACCCGAAGCTACTTAAAAGTTATTAAAACTTTAAAGTAGTACCGAAAGTTCCTGTCACCCGTCTAGTAACGGAACCTTACAGTAGTATTGAAAGTAAAACTCGCGTTTTTGCTACCCAGGAGAATCACTTTAAAGTGTTTTTTTAAACTACCCCATCTCCATATTTACTTGTAAAATGAGGCCATTAATTAATTTGCAAATTGTTATGATTGTTAATAGATGTTTTACTATATAACCTTTAATAAACATAACAAATTGGTGCCAAATTGTACCTTAGGAATAATATAAAAATGGTTTCTAGCAAGTGTATCAACTTATAAGTATTTTTGTCATAATTTATTAAAGACATTTCTACTAAAAAATATATTTAAAGGTTGTTATTTTTCGATTTATTATCATGACATTTAACAGAAAAGTTGCAATGGTTTGTAAGTTTGGTATAGTGGAATGACAAAATAATCAAACATTTCATAGCTCTTTCTATGATTAAGTATGTATTACAAATAAAATAGTGTCCATTTTGTGACACGATCGCAGCATTAGTATAGAAAATGATAGAATATTTGATAAGTTGCAAGCGTAAGAGAGAACAACCATGAGAGACGATGTTTCAAAGAGAAAAGAAGTTCCACGAAAGTAGCAATTACTATACCGCCACGTTCCCGCTACGTAGCCTAGTAACCTACGTAACCGAAACATAGGTGGAGAATAGAGCGGTTACTGCAACATATCTGCTAACCAAAAATTATTCCTTATTTTGGTTCCAGGCGCGTAATAAAACCGTGGCAATTACGTGCTTGTGACTAGGCAAAAATTTAATAGTTCCACCGGTAGTTGCTGGTACGTAGCGATGACTAAAAATGCTGCTTGGGATATGTGGTTTCTATATTATAGTTTCCAATATTTTTTCAAAAACATTTTTTCATTGTTTGTATAAATTTGTAAATTATGACAAAAAAAGTTAATTGAGAAATAATAATAAACTTGTATTCCGCGAGTATATTTGTAATTATTCTGTTGTACAAAAGGTCTGTCAGCATTTTACATATGTATTTTATAATATTAAAGATCCAAAGAATGAATATATTATGTCAGTATGCAAAATGAAATATTTCTGATTATTTTTTTGTAGCTACCTTTACCGTTCGTTCAACTATGTACCAGGAACAATCAATTACAAGAAATATTATAAGTTAATATATATGCACATGCATTTGTGTGCATTATAGCTATTGCACGCGATTTCGTAACAAACGGTTTTGAATAAATAACTATATTAATTAATGAGTTTCATGGGATTCGAGTTTAGATTAAAGATTAAATAATTCATAATTTATTATTTGGTTCTATCGAGTCGTTCATGATAACCTGTAAACATTTTGCTTTGAATGGCAATGAACATACGAAGTTATGCTACCTTTTCATAGTTACCAAAACAAAGTTTAAAACGTATTTTGTTTACATAGTCGGGATAGATAATTTCATATTATGTAATAGTAAAATAAGGATAAGATAAGTAGTACTGAATTTAACCTTGCTTCAGGTAATGCTCCAAACAGGACAGAGAATGCTTTACCAATGATACTTTTAAATAGCTAAAATGTTTTTAATTCTTTGCATTTTCCAAGCCTATAACCCCTACTCATGGTCTCAACACCATTATTGGAAAGCCAGTTCAGAAATGCCATAATGTTCATCAACAAAAAGAGAATAAACGTTTCTGATGTATATAGTGTGAAATAATTTCCATCTTAGAGTTTTGAACTCCATGTCCATCTCCATCATTATTTGTTTAGGCCCATCTACCACAATTTAAAGATAAAAGATTGAAGACCTAAAAAGCCTTTGTTATTTAAATTATAGAAATGAGATCAAAAACAGCTTCTTATACTAGTTTGCACGTTGTGCATTTGGTGGCAGTGCTCAAATTCGTTTTCAAACATGTAAAATAATACCGTTTACTGTCTCCAGCCTTACTTTGTCTAGAAAGAATCTAACTAACTTTGTGGAACTCCATAATAATGAAATATAATAAAAATCAAAAGATTAATTAAAGTTTCACAAGTTTTTAATAAAATCTTAACCTTGCAATTGTTTCGACACTAAATGTCATTATCAAAGGTAGATAATCTTATCTACAGCTCTTACCTTATCTCACAGCACCTAGGGTCTATTACCTACCACCTACCACCTGATAAACTAGCCGTTGCCAAGAAAGAATTGGAATTTTGCTAGCGCAGGGTATTTGTCATTCGTTTAATAGTAACTACACAAGCTCTTCATACTTAGTCAACAGAAAGAATGTCAGTGGCGTCCTAATGGTGATTTTAGGTTACTGAATGCTTAAAATGCAATTGACAAATACTCTCACCCTCATTTGTAGGAATTTTCTTTCTACTTATACTACTGCAGTATTTTGTCTACCTTCGACCTCACCACCACCATCACCATATTTTCATCGAAAAATCGGTTATCCCCAAAACAACCGTGATGACTCCTTGAATTATTTAAGTTTCCTGCTAAGACCTTCGGTCCTCGCAATGCGATTTAAAACTTCCAAAGGTTCATGAACTTGGTTACTAGGAGAGATCTATTATACTTTATTTATTTTGACATCTTAAAGGCCTCAAATAACGAATGTGAACATATTGTACATCTTAGAAATTTTTTTAGCGTCTACAACAATATGGTTTAGTTATCAACATCGAAAAATGTATATTTGACCAGACTGACATTTATCTTTAGGTTTTATAGGAGACTTTTCCATATGCTATCATATATCAAATGACTCATTGACTCAATATATGAAGAAACGAAAAAGAATAATAAACGTTTAATTAACTGACCAATCTGTCTGTGAAAAATGGTTTAGTTAATGCCTCTCCTACTTCTTTTCCTGATTCAGCATCGCCTTAAGTTCTCATGATCGATGCTTCTGATTCGGCAATCGGTGGAGTATAATTCGGCGATTTTGCAATGGGTTTTGGCACTCCATAGGTAATTTTTATAGAAATCTACCTACTACACAACGTAAGTCTAGTACCTATGATAGAAAATTATTGGCAGCTTATATAAACATCAACCACTTTAGATATCTTCTTGGGGGAATAACGTTATCCTTTTTACCGACCACAAGCCACTAACTTTCGCTTTTCATAAAAAATTTGAATCATAATGTAGGAATTTATTGAACGAGTCCAGTTTATGACCGACTAAGCCCTAGCAACGGGGTTAATAAATAGTTTATGGACTTGATGACTTTATGTTTGAAACCGAACATAAAACAGATAGGTAGTCATAATAAAATCTATTTTTTCTTCTTCAACCGCCAAATAAAATTGAATTTGGCTCAGTAGGTATGTCATGAAAGTATATTTCTTCGCCAATTTTCCCTCACTCATAGTAGTGTTAAAAGTAAAGCACAACTGTAAACGAAATGTAAGATTTAACGGCATATTTAGGAAATATGTGAATATGGAGGTTAATCTAGTATTTTCAGATTTTTTAATACTTCCTTTAGCAATGGCAGAAAGAGTAATATATACAACACCTACGGAAAGTTTTTCCCTTACTTGCATAGATGTAGACGTCTACACTTGAGTCAGTTTCTTCTCTTGTACAAATAACTGTTATTATAAAGAGGGGGCCCCTTTAACGCGATGCGTCACTGATGTATTATTTTTCGACGAAATATGGTAATCCCTTAGGAACGTCGGGCGAGGTAGAGTATACAAACAAACATATATGCACTGAAACTTGATTAGAATCTAGAATTTATAAGATTTTTTGTTTTCATGACCAATACTTGTTATTTAAAATGATTTGTGATGGGTTTATGGTCTGTTTATTTATAATTAGCTTACATTTTCTCACTTATGCCTACGTTTCGATAATCAATTGTTATCATCATCAGGGCTGTGGCGATTAGCACAATCTACACAGCCCTGATGATGATAACAATTGATTATCGAAACGTAGGCATAAGTGAGAAAATGTAAGCTAATTATAAATAAACAGACCATAAACCCAACAAAAATCGTTTTAAATTTAGAATTTATTTTGCTTTCTTATCAAAGTTTATTGCGTTATTTGTAAGTGTACAATCTTTCACTTCACTATTTTTAATAAAGGCAACTATTGTAAATGAATAAGTTTGAATATACGTACAACTATCTGTAAATTAAGCAATCGACTAACCAGGTCTACTCTTTTTGGTTATTATAAAACATGCTGGAAATGTCCACAGTTTCCTTAGTGGCACATACAACATGCAGTCAGTAAATAAATGATAACTCAATGCACTCTCGGTAACAGTCTTTTTCTAAACTCAGGTTATTAATGTTCCTTCAAATGAAATTTTTAATAGAATGTAATTGTATTTAATAGGATATTTGCAACAACATTTCGTTTTCACAGAAAGAGGAAATATGAAAACGAGCAACTTTAGAAAAGCTTGTTGGTGTAGGTATTCAAAAATTCCATAATGTTTAGTATATTTTTCTTTATGCTGAAATAATTGGAATAAATAAATTATAATATTCTACGACTAACTTTAAGAATAATTCCATTGTAGTCGTAAAGTACGTGTTGTGCCAAAAACACTTGAATAAGACAATACTGAAGCCTTAAACATGATATAAATTTTAATGCTCAGCTTCGATTTGCTGAATTGAATAAAGCCATAACATCTCCTTTTACGTTTTACAAGCTATTCTATTTTACATTTTCTGCAGTGCCAACTTCTATTTGTCGTGCCCCTTTCGTTTTGAATCAAATCTAAATATTGTATTAGTGACGCCTGCAGGGAAACTTTTCATTTAGAGAGTACCTTTGTTCCGACGATATAAATTAATTTTTAATATCTTCGTAAGACTACAATACAACTAAGAAAACTGGGTCGTCAACTTGCAGACAATGTGTTGTTTGCTGAACTTCTCTATTCATCAGAAGCCAATAACTTGAGAGACTGCTTTGGTCACAAAAGCTGTCTCGGTATCCGAGATACCAGACGGTAAAATGGATATCTAGTTGTTAAACTTAAAATTGAAGCAATTTATTCAGAATGAACAGGACTGTCGTATTTTTAACAGAACAAAAATACTATACACAGATACAATCTTTAAATTTACATGCACAAAGGGGGTTTAACAACATAACGGACAAGAAAATCAGATTGCTATCACTGAAATCGTTTAATTTTATCTAAGCTTACATCGACATTTTGTTAGATTATTTTATTTATTGGAATTTAAAAGGAAGATAAATTTTAACGAAAAATTATTTTTAAGGATATAAAGTGGGATAGCTCTAGAGGACGATTGTCTGGCTCCCGTATTCCTAGCTGTGAAGTAAATAAACAGCCGTATCTGCATTATAGGGTACCAAAAAAAAACCTGTTCACCTAAACTACGTAGTTAGCTTATATTGTCAAAATGTTACAACTTTTTTTATATTGTAAATATTTAATTATTATGTAGCTAGCTAACAAATAATTGAAAAATCGTTTTATGTATTGTCTAGATAAAAATTGTAACCATAAAGCACTTAAAATATATAGCCATGTTTGGGTTTTTGGAAAATGGCCCACAAATGATGTTTTGAGTTAACATGAGTATGCATGGGCACTTCATAGAGCTTATGGTTTTACAAAATATTTTTGGCTAAATAGAGAATAGAGGACATCCACATAGCAGCCTTAAAGAAATCCGAGAAACGAAAAACTACTGAAAATGAAAAAGATACACAAAATGAGAAATGTAAGATAATATTTCAGCATAGACCACATTTTTTGTAAAAGATTTTTGTTTTTTTTAACAAATAACCCTGTTGATCACCATATTTTATTAATATCTTCAAATTGTCCATTTTGCCCCCAGCAATATTACTGGATTTTATATTCCCGTATCTTACGCAGGTGCACGCCTACCCAAATACTAAGAAAACTAAAGACAGGTAACAACTGATGTCTCTGTCAAAACTGGTAGATTTTGATGATCTTTAGAAAGCCGAGCAATGGCATAAAAAATAGTTAAGAAAATTGGCATAAACTGATATAAAATCGCTATGATGTAACAACCGTAACTAATAGAGTGAAATTGTGAGTGTACGTATCTTAGGTCTTAAAAAGGGCCTTATGGTTGTGGAGATATTTTTGGAAGGCCAAATAAGCTGTTAGTTATTATGTTTGATTTTATGATACTATGCTTTTAAGGATATACATAATATTAATAGTATATGGCAACGTATTAGTTGGTGTAACGATAAATATATCTTCACTAACTCTGTAGAAAGAGAAACAGAATAGTTTTAATAGAATTCAAACGAATACAGAAATGAAGAATACAGAGTGGATACAACTACAATTTTATAAATATAGTGTAAATCGTATTGCCGACAAAAATGCTTTATACAAATTTTTTGTCGGACCTACTGTTACAGAGATAATTTCAAAATAACACTTCATCCCTTCTTTTCAAAATGGTGGAAAAAGCTCATATGAATTTGAGGTCGAAAACTTCAAGTTAAGCTTTTCTAGACCCCCCTGCATGCTGGAAGAAAAAAATCTGATGTACTTCCATTTTCCAAGTTAAGCCCATTTTTCGTACAGTTTGACTGGACTATATAAATATATTTAAAACAGTCTCCACCTTTGTCAAGAGCTTTAAGTAATTGCTTCATTAAGTCTAATTTAATATGTAGAGGGGATAAAATGACTTTTGTAGGATCCACCAATTTAGTACGTTGTATGTTTTTGCACCCGGGACGAGATCTTTTCGAAGAGGCCACTGTTTTACAGTTCAATGTTTGTCTCTTGCACGGCTATCCCATTCACAGATAAAACGGGAACTTTGTAAATCCTGATTGCTGACCAGGAAGCATATTAAGCACCTTTAGATCTTCGCAAAGCATCCAATTATGTTCCACATACTTGATTTTCTTTAAAAGAAGTTCCAAGTTCTCATAGGTCTCTTTAAGGTGTACCGAATGTGCGACAGGAATGGAGCTCAACACATTACCATTATCATGAAATAAATAAAGATTATTAAAAGTTTCACAGTTTTATTAAAATATACCTGACAATATTGTTTCGACAGCTATGCTGTCATTATCAAAGGTAATATAATTATAAACAAACACGTCGCTAAGGTAGATACAAAATAGGTAACTAGATAAATAATAATAATAATAATAATAAAAATTAATAATAAAAATCATAATTAAACATCTAATACTTCCAGTAACGGAGAATTACTGAGCTCAAGTTGTTCATTCATTAAAGGTACCCTGAGTTTGTGTTTGTATATCTCAAAGTGTTTGTAAATCATTATAATCCGAACATGATTGACACTTTAATTAAACAAAAAGATTATAGGTTAGCTATCAAAAGAATATATCCCATTGACAATCAAACAGAAGACACAAATTACATATCTATACCATATTTTGGCAAAATATCAGAAAAAATTGCACATATACTAAGAAAAACCAACAATTATAAAATAACATTTAAAACCAACACTAACACTTTTTCATTTTTATTTAATGCTAAAGACAGAACACATGATATCATGAAATCGGGCATTTACCGTTTAAATTGTTCTTTTTGTAGTTCGGTATATATTGGACAAACACTTCGAAATTTTGACATAAGATATAAAAAACACGTACGTCATTACAAAAATAAACATCCTGAAAAATCGAATTACGCCAAACACCTTTTAGAACAAAATCACACAATGACTCCTCAAAATAATATTAAATTCCTACATTTTTGTAATAACAAACGCAAATTAGACATTTTAGAAGCCTTTGAGATATACAAACACAAACTCAGGGTACCTTTAATGAATGAACAACTTGAGCTCAGTAATTCTCCGTTACTGGAAGTATTAGATGTTTAATTATGATTTTTATTATTAATTTTTATTATTATTATTATTATTTATCTAGTTACCTATTTTGTATCTACCTTAGCGACGTGTTTGTTTATAATTATATTACCTTTGATAATGACAGCATAGCTGTCGAAACAATATTGTCAGGTATATTTTAATAAAACTGTGAAACTTTTAATAATCTTTATTTATTTCATGATTATGGAGTTCCACAAAATAAGGCTGGAAACAATAAACAACATTACCATTATGTAGTAACACACCTTTTAGGCTTCTTTTGCTTCAATCAATGAAAAGACCCCCAACTTTGTAACTAAAGCGGGAATGTTGTTACAATATACTAAAGAGCCATCTGAACTGAAATAAGGGCTTAAGTTCTCGATTGCTATAGAAACTGGTTGATGTTCCAGGAACCAACAAATTTTTCTCGCGAAGTCTGGATGCCAACAATTGATGTAAATCTCTTATTAAATCACTCAGTTCATTTTGAGTAAACAGTTCTGGTTTATCGCATTCTTCTGGATTAAAGACTACCTCGTTAGAATCATATGGGTCCTCATCCGAGTCAGATGAAACTATAGCTTCAATTTATTTTGGTGGAACAGGTACTGGTACTTTAGGTCCGTGCGGAACAGGTCTGATAACAGAACTGACGTTGGGATATGTTATATTTCTCTTATTCTTAGCATTAAAACGTTTTATATTGCAAGAACAAAAATAACAATCATCACTATGGTCTTTTGGTTCACGCCATATCATGGGTATTCAGAAACTTAATAATTTTTTTCTACCTTTTGTCCAGTTTCGCAAGGCTTCTACACAAACCCTGCACGGAACGTGTGGTGCCCACGATTTATCTTGGTCGCCAAGTTTTATGCTAAAATAAGCATACTATGGTGATTTTACAAATGCAGTTTTATGTTGTCTTTTTTTATTTATCCCAAAAGTTCCCCAAATGTAACAAAAACAGTTCGGATCATTTATACAATGTCGTCTTTCCATTATTTAAATTAACAAAACACTAACAAACATCTACGAAAATACAAAAATCGAAAATCGATACGCACAGTAGTAAAGCCAAATGCAGATTAAAGACAAGTATGTATCGACATGTTGTAAGATCAGTGGGAATATAATACAATGTTGCCAGTTTAACTTTTTCTAATAGCATTTTGCTACAAACATCATTGTCAAATTTGGGCATGAATATTTTCCACATTTATTTTAATTTTTTGAATTAGCAGAATTTTAACAAGCACACGTTTTGTAAAAAATATGTACGTGGTGGAAAAGAGAGGATGTTATTATCGAGATCAGGAGGTCTAAATCATTCAAGAAAAAGTATTAATTTCTAAACATCAAATTTGTTGTAGGCCTCTGTAATTGAAGAAAACTTCATTATCTAACTCAAAGAATGACATAACAGCAACAGTCCAAGCAGACGTAGATAAATAAATTTTCCTACTTCATTTCATAATATACTAATGACAACATGACAATAACCTTGAAATTTATAGTATTAAGTATTAATAGTGATAAGTTCATTACTAATATTAGTGTTATTTAGGGTATCAACATTCTCCTTATTGTACATGCATGATAACATAGCTGTTGTTAGAAAATGAGAAGTAATTTATTAAATTAAGTAGTCCTTGAGATTATTACCTTAAGGAAGAAAAGCTAATATGAACAGTCACTTGAAACATGTAGCTCTAGCTAGAATAATTAGAATGGTTTAAAGCGGAACTAGCATATGTACCCTCAAATGTTCCTTAGGTTATACTAGAAATGTAATAAAGGAAAATGGTTTTATCGTAGGATGCAGAAAAGAAACATTCAGAAATAAAATATTATGTGCTCTGCTATGAATAGAAAACAAAATTAGGAAACAAGACTTTCTGTTAATTTAACACATTCTAAGACATTCTAAGGTATGGGTTTTTCATTTCAATAAATATTTTAGCAACCTGTATCGGTATTTAAAAAGGGTACCTGTATGGGTTCTATTATACATATATTTTATATTTTCTATGCTACGTGATGATGTTTGTACAATTTACAAGTATAAGGCTACATCTTTATAAGGCAGGCTATATTAACTGTTAAGCCGATAAGGTTTTTCTTAATTAAAGATAATGAAGTAAACTGTTAAGTTAATAAACACATTCCTTTATAATTGAATAAAAATAAATCAAGTTTACCTGTTATCACAATGTGCTGAATGTAGGAAAATAAAAGGATATGATTAGCATAGCACCAATAATAATAAATAAACTAGCATAATACCCGTTGAGAAATCAACCATCGGGTTCCCTTCTGATCATGTCAGCTATCCACGAAGTAAGAAAACAGATCTACTTATAAAAGTTATTTTTTTTTTGGATCCCGTAGCTCAGGATGTGCTACTGGAATGAAGTTTTTATTTTCCTTAATAATCATGTCAATCGGATCATAACATATAACTATAATTTAATATAATCACGCTTGATTCATAATTAACAATGCCTTTCTTGGTAATTACTAATGAGCCCCACACTTTTTTTGCTCAAATAAATGCTATAAAAACACCTAAATTGTTTTTTTCAAAATAACTTAACTAAATTAAATCAATTGGATAGTTATTTAAATAGTTATAGAATGTGTTAAATTTGTTAAATTAAACAAATTTGTAATAGTTGTGTAAATAAATTACATTAAAAACAAAACTTCGCTGCTATATTTATTTAAACTTTCAATTCCTAGACTAACTAAATTTAATTGAACCTCATCAAATATTTTCACATAATCTATAAACATATGTTTCTTTGTTTATTGTTTCCTGCCTTACTTTGTGGAACTTCATAATCATGAAATAAATAAAGATTAATAAAAAGTTTCACAGTTTTATTAAAATACAACCTGACAATATTGTTTCGACAGCTATGCTGTCATTATCAAAGGTAATATAATTATAAACAAACACGTCGCTAAGGTAGATACAAAAATAGGTAACTAGATAAAAAGATATAAATAATAGAATTAAATATTCCAGTAACGGGGGATTACTGCGCTCAATTTGTTCATTCATTAAAGGTACCCCGAGTTTGTGTTTGTATATCTCAAAAGCTTCTAAAATGTCTAATTTGCGTTTGTTATTACAAAAATGTAGGATTAATATTGTTTTGAGAAATCATTGTGTGATTTTGCTCTAAAAGGTGTTTGGCATAATTCGATTTTTCAGGAAGTTTATTTTTGAAACAGCGCACGTGTTCTTTATATCTTATGACAAAAGTGTTTGTCCAATATATACCGAACCAATAAATCAAGCATTTACCGTTTATGTTGTTCTGCTAAACCGGGTGCAAGGCATTCGTAATGTTGGGATTTTACCTGCTTGTAAATAAAACAAGACGACTTAAAAGTGAGGTTAGAGGAACCGGTGGGAAGACAATATCTATTAGTCACGTCACATTCTATCCTTTCACAGAAAAATTCAAACCGAAGTTGACTTGAACAACGTTATTAGGATCGATGAGTGGAATTTAATAATTGATGATGGGATGGCGGCACTTTATAAATCATCCAAGCTCTGCGCTAGAAGATACACAACAGGCTAGACCTAGAAACGTTATTAGGCTGAATGAGAGGGGCTCAGTGGGCCTAAGATTGGGTGCTGATGTACACAGATATGAATAGAAGCAGTCATTATCATCACTCATTAAAAATATTATAAACTGCATACAGGAAGAATTATAAAATGCTTCTACTGCAAAGTATGGTGTACCTTAAGGTATGGTTCTAGGGCCTGTTCCGCTTTGATTGTATGTAAGCACTATATTAAATCAAAATGTTACCTGTAAAATCGTTAGTTTTGTAGACGATGCAGCGTTATTTTATGAAGTCTCTTCATCAGAGACATTAAAAAAAGTTGTTGAAGCTGGTCTCAAAAGAGTTATTGATGCCTTTAATCATAAAATCTTAATATTAAATTATAGTAAAACAATGATACTACTATTAATATTAATAGAGCTTCTTGTATAGAATTACTAAGAATTATTCTACATAGATTTTCATTTGAGATGGGAGCTGGGAGCTAAAAGTGTTATGAACAATTTAAAATCTCTATTTTATAAATTTTGATATCTGAGACTCTCAGAGATATGTTAGATATCAATAAAATGAAGACCCTTTATTACATTGATTGAATCGCGAATTGCTTATGGTGTTTCAGCATCGGGAGCTGGGGTTAAGTTAAAATTTATTCAAAAAAGATATTATTACCATAGAGAAGAAAAGTATCATTCGGATAATTTGTGTACTGAACCTAAATTGTTAGAGAGATATATTGCAATTGTTTTTTTTAAACAGTATGTTACCAATATAAAAATAAAAATATCATGTTGTTTGCTGATCATAATTATTAACTAATAAATTGTTGAAGTGAAATAAATAAAGATTAACATAAAGTTTCTCAGTATTTATTAAATTATAACCTGACAATATTGTTTCGACACCTAAGCTGTCAAAAATGTCTCTGTCCTCTGTTAGCTAACATATTTATGGATAAGTTAGAAGATCAAATATTTGAATTAAACCTCTCTAAACACATTATCTTTTGGTTTCGTTATGTTGATGACATTCTAGCTTGTTTTGACAGTTCTTTTGAGGTTCTCAATAAATTTTTAATTGTTATTAATAGTATCCGCCAAAACATAAATTTTACACTAGAAACAGAATAAAACAGAGCTATTGACTTGTAACGTACCCAAATTCTCAATTTTGTAGAAATCTAATTTAATGTGCATAAATGATAAAGAAACCCTGACACGGTTCTGAATTCTGCAATGCATATTTTGTTGGGGTAAAATATGCAAACTTTGGTTTAAATTAAATAATGCTTTTTCATGTATCAAAAGTCACTTTTACATACTTAAACAAAACAAATTCCCTTCTGAAATAAAATACAGACAATATTATGAATTAAGCAAAGTTTTCTTCGGTGTGAAAGGTCACCTCAAGACGTTCCCATAGTTATAAAAGTTATTTCGTAGAAAAGAACCTTGATAAAACTTAATTTATAAATATCATAAATTAATACCGCCTTTCTTACAAAGGATTTCAGTTCCTAAAATACATTTGTTTTTATATATGGCTTCCTGTTTATGCTTATCAACATTGTGCATAAACAAATTCTCCCGAGTGCAGAAGTATAAAAAAACACATTGAGGCCACGTGTGGATATCAAGTTCTTTTCGGTAAGCAGATTTTAGTTGCGGTGAAGTCCGAAGAAACTTCTGGAAGCTTTTTCTAATGCTTGTTCCTGATTGGATTATAAAAGTCAAGCCATTTTCGCAATAGGTTAGTTTCAAAAGTCCCCGCTTAAGTTTAATTGTGTTGATATAAAATTCAGATCCTTTAGTTCAGTTTTAGTATTAACAGAGACGGTCGAAGCGAACCATCAAAGAGGCTGGTGCCGCGAGCCTTCTCCGGGCATTTCGAGCCCCGAGAATATTTTAATAGGGTCGTTACGGTGAATAAACGCCCTTATTATTAAGTATTTAGTTTGGAATTAGTGAATTCAATAAAATATTCCGTAACACCGTTTATGCCTCAATTTAAGTTTAGTGTTATATCGTACCGATTTCATTGTTTGGAAATTAATCCAATATAAGGATTATTTCGCAAGTTTAGTTAGTTTAGTGAAGAAAAATAATACAGTCTCGTTATATCGGAAAATTAAGTATAATTATCGTATTACCGTTTAAAAATTTGTTAAACAGCCTTCGACTATGCGGAGTTAAAGTTCGATAGTTCGGTATATATTGGGCAAACACTTCGAAATTTTGACAAGATGAGGCATACGTACGTTGTTACAGAAATAAACATTCTGAAAAATCTAATTATGCCAAACACCTTTTAGAACAAAATCACACAATAACTCCTCAAAATAATATTAAATTCCTATATTTTTGGAATAACAAACGCAAATTAGACATTTTAGAAGTTTTTGAGATATACAAACAAATTCAGGGTACCGTTACTAAATGAACAGATTGAGCTCAGTAATTCTCCGTTACTGGAAGTGTTAGATATTTAATTCTGATTATTTTTATCTTTGTATCTAGTTACCTATTTTTTGTATTTACCTTAGCGACGTGTTTGTTTATATTTATATTACCTTCGATAATGACAGCTTAGCTGTCGAAACAATCTGTCAGGTTATAATTTAATAAATACTGTGAAACTTTATATTAATCTTTATTTATTTCATGATTATGGAGTTCCACAAAGTAAGTCTAGAAACAATAAACAAAATTGTTGAAGGTTAACTGTGTTACCAAAACCATTGCAAAAAACTACCTCTTGCAGAACTCTTACATTTTCAATCTTCTAAAAGTAATCACAAATGTAAATTTGTTTAAAACAAAACTAAAAGGTATTTGCTTTGAACAAAATCGCCAAGACAAAAAATCCTGAGATTTTTCTCAGCACCTAACCTAATCTAATTAAATTTAATTTATGTGTTTATTGACAATCTTTCCCAGTATCTTTTGTTTAATTATATTAATTTAAGTTTTCCCACAGACAAGCATTAGCTTTTGTGGGTTCAATTTGTTGTAAATTAAAAAAATAAAAAAAATAAAATAATAATAAATAATTTTGGAAATGAAATCAAAAGTAGTATGTTTTCACCCTACCTTTAAAACTTTACTCTGTTTGATGTCAAATATGTATAAAATATGAGCTACATAGCTATCTCAAATTCTCACCTAAGTTTAATCTGGTTTACTAGCAGTTACGGGTGCTTTATAATTTAGGAAGACAGAGATAATGGGAAACATTTATTTCAACTAAATTAAAATACAAAGTAAAACAATACAGTTTCTGTTTCTGCAGAGTCTCTTTAAATTTTTTAGAGCAATATTAATTTTACATGACCATTATTTCTACTTAACAATACTGGATAATTGAATAACTGGAAATTAATAAATCAATGAAGTTTGAATTGCTCTATAGAAGTTGTTATAAAATAAAATATATATTACATAAGAGATGCAATTACATTTGTCAAAGTAAAAAAAATAATAGTTTTCTCGAAAAAACGAATTGTAATAAAATTTGAACAAGCAACCTTAAATATTTTACGCGAATGTGTAACTTCAGACAATAAAATTTGAAGTAGCAGTAAGGTTTTCGTGACAAGACTGTATAACTGTGCAAACTACATTTATTCAAACCAGAAAATATAAGTTTTACGATCTAACTACGGATATATAAAATGATAAGGGTGAAAGGATTTTCCGTAAAAGATAAATGTTTTATGGGTAAAATATTTTTAAATTTGCTATTACCATTGTTAAGCGATTTTTCAGTTATAGATAGAATTCGACACATACCCATAAAATATTAATCTTTCGGTTATTTATCCCATTTATAAGTGGATAATAAGATAATAATTGTCCTCTGTTAATCTGAAAATTAATGTTTGAGTTGTAACTGCTTCCATAAATTTTATAATTACTGTTTGCTTCTTTGTTTCCATTTACGTTGGTAATTTATGTAGGTTATCGTTGCGTAATTGATGATGTTTCTCGGTAAAATTATTACCTACACAAACACAGTATCAATTTTCAGTGTTCTTAGGTTTCCATATTTACTTGTTTGATGAACACTAATGCATTATAACAAGAAGTCTAGAGCGTGATCAGTAATGTTAGCACTCAATCACGGTTTTCGGTTAATCTTTAGATGTATCAGCTAATTACGCAACTGCCATTTATCAAACATGACGATGGTCTTTGGTTTATAGCCTGAATTTCTCATTCATAACGAAATTTCAGGCAACAACGAATATCGTAAATGTCGTATTTTTCTTCACCCTCGTATCACAGCCTGTGTTTTTTCATCAAGTTTTTTTCATACATACAACCTTTATTTCTATCACGGGGGATTATAAATCGAAAGAGTTTTTGTTTTATGTTTGCACTGTATCGAATAACCCACAAAAGAAGTCTTTTTTTGTTTTACGCATCATGTTTGTAGTCTCAAGGGAGTAACGAAACCAATGAAAAAATTCAAATGTAAATGAATAAAAGAAAAATTAATTGACTGCTAAAAATTCTTTGGGGGATTATATGTTTTAATTGTAACGTGAAAAGGTATCTCTTTTGAAGATCGCTTTATACATGTTTCCTGTTTAGTTCAGCTTCTATAAATTAGAGGTAAAACAAAGAGCGGTGTACCGTATAAAGTGGATCTAGCAATAATAATTAGTATAGGTAATCTTTTTATCTTCTGCTTTAATAACTTTTGTTATAGTATAGCCGTTGTCTGTTTAGAGGTATGCCTTACTTACTACTATTTTAAACTTACTGAAACATACTCGTATTTATGGTTTGGTATTCTTTGCTATTCTTGATATCCGTTATTCACGTATATTAAATAATACACTTAAAAAAATAGCTTTACTCACAATTACACAATTACACAATTACAACAATTACACAGTAGCTCGCGTGGCCAAAGTAAAGCTTAAATCTGATATCTTTGATACTTGAGATGGTACAGTTTTATTTCACTAGTTTATCTTATCATATCAAAAACGAGGAACAATAATATTGGGACTAGAACTGCAGAGGATGCTCATTTAAAGTCTTTCGGGCTGTCTGGCACCCACGCGCGACTTTCCAATGGTTTTGGCATTAATGGTTTAGTATCCCTTATAATGTAAAAAGTTATTAGAAAAAAGAATCAAAAATAAAGTAGAATCAAAAAGGTATGTCACGTGAGCCATCCCCGATTTTCTTTTAATAGTCCAGGTCATTTATGCCAAAATCTAAGTATTTTAATTCGGAATTTTTTAGAGTACTAGAGGAGTACTTAATTGGGGAACCAGAAGTCAAAGCTTACTAATCGTTAATCATTGTTCACGTTTTTTATTGCCTTTTCGTTATCTGACCCAGCCACTCTACCGAGATTTCTTCTGGGACTTAGCCGGCAAAACCAAAGCCATATTTATTTAACTAAGCCTATATTTCAAGGCCATCTAGATTTTAGTGAGTTTAGTTTAGCCCTTGCGGTATTTCGGTTATAAAAAGACGGAGTCCATTGCTTCGTGGACAAGTCTTTCATTTTTCAAGCCTACAGGCAGCATGGTCGAGTGGAACTTGCTAGATTTCCAGAAGACCAGATACCCTTTATTCTACGGTTTTGCCTTAATCTTCTTGAATTTCCACTACAGTAGAAATAGTGTTTGTAATTTCTTGTCTAAGAGCAAAACTCTAGTTTGAAACATACGGTTTTTAACCAAACTAAATAAACAACAAAAAGCCCCGCGATTGGGCGACAATTGAAACATACGCTTTTCTGTACGATAAAATAAACAATGCTTAAACCTTCAAACGAAAAGTTCACATTACTTAAACTAGATTAGATCACAAAATACGATATTTACTGTATATAAAGTGCTCAAAGTTGTCGGCTTGAGATTTAGCTTTTTTTACAAATTTAAATTTCAGGTCGTAAGTATTGGTTCTGCAGTTGTCTAATTTCTAAAGGAATGGATAAAGGTTTCAAAACACAATAACATACTCTAAAAGGGCGCCATCTGATTATGAAGCTTTATAACAATAATTAAATAGATCAAATAGATCAAATGAATCTAATAAATCTGTCTGAAACCACTAATCAGAAAATGAAATCAGACCGATATAAATTTAGTGCAAAATATTAGTTAATTTCAACAAAGTCAAAAATTTTATTTAATGATGATATGAATAAATACTTTAATAATTATATGGTTCTGTCTTACTGGTTTTAATTAACTTTAAAATCATATTTATTTTAGAAAACACAAAGAAAAATAATAAGAAAATTACATATTAAAATTTGTTAATGAATAAAAGTTGTATACTAAATTACGTATAAATAAAAAACAAACTGTAGAAATATTACAAAAATTCAAAGAAATTCACATACATATTTAACATTCAAAAAGGAAATACATAAGTCACTGTACCTGTAGTTGTCAATAATTCGCAAACCAAATTAATGCTAAATTGCACAAAAATGACTCCTGCACACACCAATCACTGCAGAACGGAAACTGGAATGTTCGTAGATTTCTGCTTTCACATTATACTGGACACAATGAATTAACCCTCGTAATGCCTGTATGAGGTGAATTATTATTCACGAATTCACCTAAAATAAACTAACTGAATGCAACCATAAAACTTCTATAAGATTTGGTTATTAAATTAATCTTAAGAACCATCGGCAAATGTTTGTTATTTTTCTTAAAACAATCCATTTATTATTTAGATCCGAATTGAATTTATAAAGCACAAAACTCGGATTTCATTATTGATCTGAGATTTCGATCACTGAAGATAAAGTCTATAGTTATTGATTTTTTTATCGGTATTTCGGTACGAGAACTATTTAAACGATATTTATTTTCATCGGTAAACTGTATTAAAGCTATTACACTTTTTAATAAGAAAAACTAGATTTCCTGTTCTTTAAAAACACAAACATCCGGAAAAATATTTAACTGTATAACGGTACTTTTATTAACCGCAAATTCTTAATTAACGTCCGGAAAACTAATTACACAACGGTATTTTTCTTAACTGCACATTTTCAATTAATCAGCTACGGGCATCCGACACCGGCCATTCTCTATAAACTGTACTGAATTCAGACCATTGACTGAATTGTTAAACTGCACTGTCTCGAATCAACAACGGAAGTAGCCTGCTTAAAAACTGAAGGTTATTTTATTATATACGGAATATTTTGGAGGGTGCAGTTCTGTATACACCAATCAAAAAATCGCGTGTTCCGGTCTAAGCAAATCAGGGCTGTACAGTCCACGTGTAGTCAATAGAGGAAGTTTTCTTTATTCCACTACTAGATTTTGACCCTAAAAGACTAGAAATTACGCAGTTTTTGTTTCCGCGAGAGAAAAATGTACACAGATGTTATATTAACGCAAGTCTAGCAGACACATCAAGTTTTTAGGCGCATATGTAAATAATTGAAAGAGATTTTTTTAACACGTGGCAAACATAATTTAATAGATAAAGGAGATTTTTTTTATAATATTTTCACCGAACACCAAACTGCAATATCTATGAGAACCAAACAAAGTTAGATTTATCATGCACCATATTTAATAATTTCAAGGTTTTAACAAAGAAGCCATTTTAATCAATATACACGTGCGTAAATAAAATACAGAAAGGAATAATTTATTGCCCAAATGTTTTTGTAATTCTAAGAAGATTTGAAACACAACCTTTTAAAATAATTTGTATAGGTTTATTTGTATCAAATGCTAACACAAGTTTATATTTTAAGAAGAATATAAATTTTCAGAACCGGACTTAAGATTTTTCAGTAAATATGGAGACAAAACTACATTTATTCAGGACTGATAAAAATATACCGTTACAAGTTTACACACTAAGCGTGTTCAGGAACGTCCAGCTGCTTAATTATGTATAGAAATCTGACAGCAGTTGCTGATCCCGTGAATGGTGGGTTAGTTGCCGACGATTTTCACAGCTGTTGTGTGTAACATAGCCTATATAAAAAATACATTCTATATATCTACGTGTTTTTCGACGATCCGATTTCTATTCGTACGTACATGACGGGTTCCAATCTTTATAAAAATGTCTATAACTGTTCTCGGAGGCTTTAATTCGAGGATCTTAAGGTTTCCATGTTGTAGTTAGGTCTTTGGTCGTATCTCACATCCCAAGTTATAAAGATAGATCCCCATATAACTTTGAGAAATGTTCTACGCCATCTAGGAACTGCATAGAACATTATAACGAATTAAGTGTTTTGCTGTTTTCCAATCAACTAATCTGACAGCGATAAGTCATAGTATATGAGATTATGAGATATTAAACTAAGTTCAGTATGTTCTTTTTAACTTGCTCCATTTTCTTAGAGGGCTCTTTCAAAAGCATTTTCAAAGCCCATTCGGTTCTGCTAACATCCATCCAAGTCATATTCCCGTCTATCTTGCATCTCAGTATGCACAAGCTATTGGCAACTAAAGTTGTGACAAAACATTGAATGCAGATGTAAGCAGAAATAAAAGGATATCAAAAATGTCAAAAAATAGAGATTACCATTTAAAAATGTTATTATGTCATCATACCAAAAAAACCGAGTGGGATGAAATTTTTTCAGGGTCGCCATCTAATTACCTAACAACCTTTATTCGGATACTTTTTTAATCGAAAAATATTTAAAATAAGATTTTTGACAAACAAAAGTATAAGGATGATATTAATCAGAAATCAAAAAGATCCGGAATCAGAAATCCGGAAAATTTTTGACAAACAAAAGGATAAGGATGATATTAATCAGAAATCAAATGTGATTTACAAAATACCTTGTCAGGATTGTAATAAGGTTTATATAGGACAAACAAAAAGGTACATTAAAACAAGATTACATGAACATCGTTACAATGTATAGCTTGACCCGACAAAATTCACTTCTTTAACAAAACATAAGGTTGATAATGATCACACCATCAATTATGATGGTGTAAAAGTTCTGAAAACTGAACCTAATTATAGAAAAAAAATCACTAACGAAATGATTAATATATTGAAAGATAAGAACTCTATAAATGAAAGAAGCGATATTGAAGGGTTAAGTGTCATATATCATAACCTCTTTAATAAACTCTTTAATTTGTATTGATAGGTACAGCATCCGACCATATTGTTAGGGACATCCAATACTTTTGATGTTAAAAGTTATGCATTGTTAATACCAGGAATAAACGATTTTGTGAAAATGTTTGACAGGTTTATTAACACTTGTTGTATTAAGAAACAATTCAATAAAATAATTATAAATAATAAACTGGTATTAACGGCGGATTTGCAGAAAGTGCCAATGACTGAAGGAAGTAAAGTATAAGAGGGTGCTGAACAAAATAATGAAGAAGATATATTACTATTTCTGTAGAAAATAATCGCAAAAACGTTTCCAAGAAACTCGTTTTTACAGAAATTGTGATCTATTTACTTCATGATTTTGTCATGTATCCTCTAGACACTACTTCCTTCAGTTATTGGCACGTTTAGCAGATTTGCCGTTTATACCAGTTTATTATTTATAATGATTTCACTTAATTTTTTGTTAATACAACAAGCGTTAATAAACATACTGTTACCAACAAAATGGGGACTGCTTATTGGGAAACGGTAACAACCTTTAACCGCAGTTAAATCTGTCGGCTGCCAGCTAACTAGTGGGAGGTCGTGGGTCTCACTAAAGGTCTTCTGTAATGGGCGCCAAGAATCGTCTAAGATAGCTACAGTATTGACCGACAAAATCTGAAAAGAACAACACATTTGCGACTACTACCAATGTGGTCGACTTTTCCCAATAATGACTCCTCGATTGCTGAAAATATAAACTATAAATACCACACATATAAATAATAGATCTTCAAGTAAGTTATATACAGTGCTTTATTATTAATTAATTAAAATTATCAAGCAAATTATTTAATGCGAAATAACCTTGGCAAGAATTGAATAGCGGTTATTGAATGCTATACACAAATTGCAAGGGGAAAAAGATTAATGCGAGCGCGATTACTTACTCTAAAGTTGATTTAAAGTCACAAAAGCAATAAGCAAAGGGCACGGTAAATTTAACACGTCTACAGGTACCAATCAGATTGCGCAATCATCAGCTCCAGTAGTGAGCTATTCATCTATTACGGAGCAAAGACTTACGTACACACTCGCAAATAGTCTTGACAATATCATACAATAAATGGTATGCGATAGAATTATAAATATGAAGCAGATATCTAGTAATGAGTGCTACACGCACACTGGTGAAAAACCATTTAACACAAAATCATAATATACAAATATACATAAATGTTTTATATACAATAAAGAGTTGTCAAACGTTATTGTTGTTGTAACCAGTTGCTAAATTATAACCAACTCACGATACGGTGTCTGTTCTTAGAGCTGAAGAGGAACGTCTCCAAAGCTTGAACGTAACGTGATCCCGACAACAGCAACCAAGTCCGTGTAACGGTCTTGTACCAATCCAAACATTCAACGTATACTTGTTATACAGCAAGTAATAAAATGAGTAAAGGACAAACCCAAGATAAAAAAGGTCTGTAATGAACATCACAACACTTTATAAATACCTTCGATGGAAGTTGACCTTAAGAGAGATTTATATCGCCTCCATATAACGACGATTATACATAAAAACCTATCGAAAGAATTAAGTATAAGAGATTGAAAGATAAAAAAGTTAATCAATAAACTTACGAAAAGGTGTGCTTCCATAACCTCAAAAGAACAAGTGGAAATATATCCCATAAACGGCTTCCAATAAACTAAATCGGAAAACTAACGCCACAATCAATCATCAAATCTGCACTAAGGCAATTCCCATAACTCAACATAAAAGGAAAAGATTAATTAGACGGCGATGTCCACGAAAAGGTTCTTCAAGGAACTTCTAGCTTCACAAGCGGATCAAACAAGAGTGACAATCTCTTATCGAACAGGAAATTAGTTCCACAACAAAATGGCAACTACAAGGAGAGAAAATGCAAAAATCCCTAAACGCTATACAACTTAATATAAAATACAAAGCTATACAGGGTGCTACGAAATTAGCACGTAACAATACGTGAAACATTTCTCAAAATCTTTTATCCGTGGTATTAAAATACATCAATTTTAACATCAAAATTATTGGATGTCCCTAATAATATGACCAGATACTGTATATATGAATAGGAAATGATCAAAATTCTCACATTTTATTCACAACTACCATAATGATAGGCAACAATTTTTAGACAAATTTATACAAATGCAATGAAATTTTCATAGGTATTCAATTTCTATTTATAACAGGTAAGTGTAGTTTTAATTTATAATTGTGTTAATCTTTTAATTGTTAGAGTTGATTGTTATATGTAAAATATTTATAAATTGTTTTGTTCTTTGTTTGGAATTGATGTATGTGAAAGATTTTAAATTTTGTAAGTTACATCCTTTTCTTTACTGTTGTGTTTTTTTTAACTTTGAAAAGGCATGAACAAAATCATGCGAAACGTTAGCTATATATTCTTTTAATAAATAAAACAATATCTCAGCAAAACTCGTTAGTTTTATTGAGCCCCATGGTCATAGAATTTGGACAAAAAAATATATAAGAGAAATAGTAATCTGTATAAAGAAATTTAGTGTAGTAAAGTACCGATCAATAACATTCTTAGCCTTTTCTGTCACATCATTTAATAAGAATAGTTGCATTTAAGGTGTATTTATATAAAAAATTTGAAAAAAATATGATTACAGAAATAACTTTATGTTTATATAGCTGTAGAGTGGCAATTTGAATTTGTATATGTACTTAACTTCTTCATCAAGTAGTTACAGTTAAGTGGTCTCTACAGCTTTATTGCTGTATTGTTTTAATTAAACAATTTTATACATAATCCATAATTTTGATGGGCCCTACTTCAACTTCAAGTCGCAAAATATCGATGCTCTCCTATTCTATAATCCCCTTTGCAATTTAAACTTCGTCCTTGCTGATTCCGTTTCCAATAAATTTCAACGTCGACCGTCCAATTTTTATGTGCTCTCGTTTGAATCTATTTTCCATCTATTATTTCATTAATACGTAAATATGTTATCTTACTTAGAAAAATATGCACGATTTGGTTAGCATATATTCAGATTGTTCTCGCAAATAATTGCTTTATTTATAAACGTAATCTTCTTAACTCATACTCCTTTTTCTTGTTGGTTCTATAGGTATAAGTAAGATACGAGCTTCCTTCTGTATACTTTAACTTTTGTTCCGAGATGGAATCTTGTAATATATTTTAAACTTTAGTTTATTTACTCATTTTCTATTTATAACAGTATTAAATTTCCGTGTAGTATTTAAATGTTAATAATGTTAATATACAGTACTTTATCTTATGAAAACTTTTTTACAATAGGTTATGTACCTAAAGTAAATTATGTAACATTTCAGTTTTTTATTATCAAAACTCATGTTGATGTTAACCAACTTGGTAAGCTCTAGTAATTAAAAGATCAAAGCACAGAGATGAGCAAAAAATACACATATATAAATTCTAGGCACGTTTATCTCATACTGGTTTTGCCCAATTTTTTAGTTCGTTCGTGACTTGCTTATTAATATGGGTAAATTCAGCACTATTTATCTTAAAACAAACCCTTATATATTTACGTTGTAAGCTGGTTGATGTAAATTTTTTTATAAAATGAACATAATGTTTTTGGTTAAACTATTATTTGCATGGTTTACAGATAAAAAATGTATTTGGTTTGTTTGTTTGTCTGTAATTGTTGTTGCATGCTCTACAAACTATATAAAATCAGATACAGAAAACATTTTAAAACGTTTTGCTACAGCCCTATTTTTAAATAAAGTTTGGAATATAAAAACTAAACGGTATTTCATCTGAATTTGCATGCAAGGAATTAAATCGGGGTCCACAATTCCATAAATAAAAATTAGGGAGAATTTGCGGCCTATCACGGTCAGCCAACAATGATTTGATCATTGGGTTTAAATGGTTACAATAAACGATTAAATATTTGTTTGTAAAATATATGTAAAAAGTATGGAATACTCGCTAAGTATAAAAAACGAGTACAATTTGAGAAAAACGTACAGATACTAAATTTTTATATTTAGCAGGGATTTTTTCTTGATATCTTTTTTTTAATCCTAAGCTTCATTAGTTTTGAACTATGATGTCATCGTATTTTTTCCAAAATTACAACCTACAATTTTTTGGTCTTGTTGTATTGCTCTCTTATTAATTCCAAATTCAAGGAAACCGGCGTCTAGAGGTGGGTCCACATCTGAGCGAATGGGTTGAGTACGAACGAATATGCGTGTGTACTCAACTTATGTGTTCTCAAGTTGTGTGCAGTCACTTTATTTCATGCGTATGCGTGTCTTCTCAATCACCTCCATTATTTTGCAGTAGTAATAATAGCAATGTCGTCTGGTGAAGAAGCAGTATAAGTGTTGCTGCATTTTTTACCATTTATTCTTTATTAAAAAAGAAAAGAAACATAGAAAAGGCGGTGGTGGATTACCCAATTATATAAAAACATAAGGCAGAATATGGGTTCCGATTTATTAATGGATAAGCGATTGGAAGAATCTTCTGGGAATTTTAAAAACTTTGCTCCAGTCCATCTTTATAAAACACAAATATACTTTTAGTCGAACTAGAAATCTCGGTCAAATTAAGATTAGAGGATTACAAATTAGAATAATAAGGGGGCTCAATAAAAATAAAGAATAAAAGCTTTCGTTAATAATAATAATCAGCAGCAGAATTAAAGTACATCCATACCACGCAAATCATTAAATAAACTTAGTCAAAGGAGAATGTTATGCGAAGCTGTAGTTTTATACCAATTTAATTACTGTATTTTTATTTATGGTCCTGTCTTGATGCTAGTGATAAATATCGGATTCAAATAATACAGAACTGGTGCTGCCGTTTTATGTTTAAGTTGCGCCGTTATGATCATATTTCACATAAAATTAAGGAATTAGGATGGTTGAATATTGGAAAGCCTGTTGGGGTCGTTTACACATGCTCTACTTACATCGAAGTAGACCTCTTCTCCACCTCTTAGCTTTGAGCTGGTACCTCGTTCGTATGTGCACTCAGTGGGTACTCGCTATAACTATATGCTTACCATTCGACATCATAAATCATACCTTGTTTCATCGAGGTTTTGTCTACAACACAGCAAAACTTTATAATACACTGCCAGCAGCTATAAAATATACTTTAAAACAATTCAAACGCTATTTAAAAAACTATTTTTTACATTAACAATGAATTATGACGGCGTATGTTCCATTAAGAACTATCAGGACGTGTTTACATACATTTCACAACAACAGGTTACGCTGTAAATGCATAACGTCATTTACATGAAGTTTTTAGTCGACGGCTTGTGATAATTGAGTGCGATAACGAGCGCCCCCGCTCGTTCACCGGACTTAGTCCCACTTGGTTTTTTTCTCGTGGGGTTATTTAAAAGAACGGGTTTATCGCAATAAACCCAACAACGTCAAAGATTTTAAGGTTCGCATAACGCGAATTAAATAATTTATAAATTTAAGAGCCTGTATTTCCGACTCATGAACGTTATGGTGGGTACACATCTGAGAACACATGAGAAGAGAACGCACGCATATGCTCATGTGGACGGACGGTGCATTCGTTCCGTCTCAGACCATGTACCTGACTCACGCGAGGCTACGAAGACACATGATGCGAGCCATTTCTTGTCGGTTTTTCTTAGCCTCTCAAAGGAAACATGCAGCGCATGTGCCCTCAATGTGAACGATTTTTGACTTCCATGTGTATGTTTACCCGCATGTGCATTTTACTTAGGGCCGATCTATTCACCTCCTTGTAACTTTATCTGCTAGTTAATTGCCATGAATACAATTGTAGGAACAATTGTATCTATTAATTAAAACTGTTGGTATACAATCATTTCAGAGATGCGTAAGTTTTTTGAAGTAATTTGCAAACATGTTGTTTAAGCATATTATTAGCATGTTATTTATGCATATATTATGATCACCTTTGACGGTTATAATTTGTTTATTCCCAAAAAATAGTAAATGCGATTTGCTGCTCTTAAGTTTTAAATTATGCTCCAAAGACAGTTGATTGTATTAAGATCACTATTGATTTCTTTGTAGGCTCGAGCTCTATTAGAGAAGTGAAAAGATTTGAGAATTTGTGTGTCATCAGTATATTTGTTGAATTTTACAAAATTTTAAGGATTTCAAAATATCCGCACTGTAAATAATAAACAGTAGCGGTCCTAAAATTTCGCCTTGCGGGACACCAGGAGAGATAGAAAAAGAATTAAAATATTGATTATTACTTTTAATTATTAAAGTTTTTTCTGATAAATAAGATTTTATTAAATCAACAGCACTAACTTCTAACTTAATCAACAGTACCATATCCACCTCTGAATCTAGTCTGACAATCAGGTAATAACAAGTGTTATACGTAAATCAAATAAAATAAATAGATAAGATTTGTAGCTTTAGGCAAGGGAAGGTCCATAGCGCCCTTCCAAGCTAATGAGAAATAACTAGATTCTAAGCAACAGTTAATTATATGCGTTAATCATAAGTTTATCAAGAAACGAACCACAGTACTTTAACATCACTACAGAAATATTATCAGCACCAAGTGCATTACATTTTAAACTGTATAATATTTTATGTACTTATGTATTTTTTACTTATTAATTTATTCATACTAATCATAGTAATTTTTTGTTGGAAGATGTAATGTTATGTAATGTATTCGCAAAACGTCAGATAGACAGCAAAAAGAGTTTTCTATCTATCCTATTACTGGAACATTGATAAAGAACCAGGTAGGCACTAAAACCAGGTGATATTTTGTACTCCAAGTTTATAGTTGAATTTCCATTAGCAAAATAGCAATGTGATGGCTAACTACTAGTGATATTTGCGCAAATTCGACAATTACCAGGTCAGTCCACTTTCTTGTATCTTATAATTACTAAGGTAAACTATCAAATACGAATCCATATCCGAATTGCAATAAATTTGGATCTAACACATACTATTGGGTCGACTCCGTCAACGACATTGCAATGGATCTCGGTTGAGTGTATTTCTTCGTTGTATAGGATTAAAATAAGAATGAACCCAGCCGGGGACATTCGCGTTACTTGTAGAAAATCCTTCAATATTAAAATAATCAGTAACTGCTGCTCCAAGAAGATGTGAACTTTGGAAGAAGTTAAAGGACTGATGGAGCCAATGAACAGGCAAAGTCATTTAGAGGTGAAGACTAATGAATTAAGTAATAGAACATCTAACTTGGCAATACCCCCTGAAATGTTTGAGAAGGTCTTTATGAAGCTGTAGATAGATTGATGTGAGTTCATAATATTATTTATTATTAGCAGATTAGCGGAAACTACCGTCAGTTTATCGGATAGTATTAAATACAATGGAGAAAAGATCAAAGAAACATTGGGGACCATCTCTACCATTAAAACGTAAATTCCCGATCCCGTTAAGATTAGTTAGGATTAGGTAGATCTAAAGCATACACAGCACATGTTGGAGTTATCATTTTCTAATCCATTCGTTGTCAAAAATATTTTAAAACATAAAAATTAGGTAACAAGCATTGGATTTTGATAAACAAGGGTATTTGACGATAAATTCCAAAGCAACATGAATATTTGAATAATTTAATAATTTAATAACGGACAACTACAAAAATAACGAATGTACACCATAAACTATTGTAACAAAGTTATTTTAATTTAATTATTACTTATTTGAAAATAAATAAATATTTCGTTTATTGCAATCTCTAGCCGCTCGGATAAACGGCTGAGTCAGGCGTACTTGCGCGCCCTTTCCTTGGAGTACGTTCTGCGTGCACTTTTTTGACTTACTCTTACCATTTCGTGCACGCTCCTCCAGCACCCATAAAACAGCGTGTGTTGGTCAGACTTTGCAGTTCATTTCATGAACTCGAAGCCAGCCCTGACAGCAAGAGACAGCCAAGTTAGCCTTCAGGATAGCTAAAGAGTAGGTCCCAAACTGTCTTTCCGTAACTACCTGTAGTGCCTTCATCAGACACCCCGTTTGCCTCCCCCCGTACTCCTTTACCCTGCAGCTCCCTCGCCCTTGTATTGGTATTTGGACAATATATCGCACCTCGCTTACTGTGACACCCGTAATTAACCGTATGCTTGTAGGGATAGAACTTGTGCCTGCTGAAGCTTCTAATGGTAATAAAGCTATTTGGTGTAAAAGTTGAGTGTTTTATTTATTAGGGTTAAAGATAACATCTTTCCTTTCTTTTAAGAGCCTTAGTAAGCCGAATTCGTGGAGCATACCACGTTAAAACAACTGGCGCCAGAGGATTATCGCTGACAACCGAAAAACAACCCAGCGCCCTTCGTGAGTAAAGTTACAGCCACTCCAAACCGCTTATAGTTTGTGAAGGGAACTAACGATAGTACCCTATTTCCTCACAAAAAACTCAACGAAGTAAAATTTGTCAAATAGCCTTTATTATAATAAGTGCAGACTCTCATAGCAAAATAAATATAACACATCAGTAACGATGGTAGAAAAAGAGAAATATATTTTATTTCAGTTACAGAGTCCTGGCTTAAATATTTTTTGTTCTCTCGTGCCATTTACAGACTATAGAATTCATTGGGATAATCTTCTGTGTAATCGATAATGTATTTACTTTAGTTTTCGATATTGCTGTTACTCCAATCTTAGACTCGTATAACCTTTGTACTGTTTATATAATTGAAAACGAAAATGAAAGAAAATGATGTCTTAATAGATAAGCTCTGCACTCCGTCAAACTTTAATTATCATTATATGCTATAACTACGTTGCTTAGAACGAGTTATCAAGGATACTGTTCGATTTTACTCAGGACTCGCATTTTCATCAACATCATCAACTGGAAGTTCTGAACAGCATATTCTATTGATTAACAGAATGACTACTATCTTTTAATTAGGAAAAGTTTATTGTTCTGTATATCAGTAAAGGCAGTTATCGTACAGCGTTAATAGATTAGTTACCAAAGACCTCTCCTAACCTCTCATCCTAACCTCGGCGTTGTAGGGGACTCTGCAGTGTAAGAAAGCGAATCAAATAAATAGTCAAAAGTGTTTAATTCAACCAATACAAGAATACTTCTGACACTAATATTTTGATTATTCTTGGGTAAGAACTTGTGAAAATTTATAAAACTTACGTGAAGCAGATATTAAAATTATCTGACTGATGTTCAACTTTGTTATGAGATATTTTCTGTACATTCAAAATTAATCAAAATAATAACACTTAAGTTTCATAGTATTTAAACTATTTTCCCAAAATTTTAAGAAAATCGTATGTCTAGGGACTAAACTATTACCTCCTTTTTGCCAAAAAAAGCAGTTTTTTTGGCAAAAAGCAGGTTATTTGGCAATAATTTAGTCACTAGACATACGATTTTCTTAAAATTCTGGGAAAATAGTTCAAATACTATGAAATATAAGTGGTATTATTTTGGTTAATTTTGAATGTACAGACTGACGAACGCCTTCGAAGACATCCTCGTAAGCTCAAAAGGGAATACTGAGGACGACAGTTAGATTAAACTAGTGTTTTGCAAATAGAATTAACTTCTAGCTGACGTTGTAATAGTACCTTTACTAACCTACGTTTTTAGAATCCATGTGATGCTTTGCAAAGTTATTAACTGGTTTATAGTTGCATTTTAACTTTATTATATGGTACTATTTAATTACCTAACTTTGTTATTAAAAAGCAAATCAGAATGTTACATCCTATGCTCTAATCAATGTAACTGCTATTCTTAAGAAGAAACCCATTGTAATTGGTGTAGCATATTCATCAAGAGTATCGGTTCAATTTTCAATATGATTAAGATCATTCAGTTATATAATCCAAGCTAAAAGGTGGAATGGGGCTGATACTCTAACATAAGCTTCACCATTTTGTTATTTTCCTTGTATCAACGTTATTTTATAGGTCGATGTTGATGAGGTTATACTTGGCTCCCCATCCCCTATAAGAGCACTTCAAATAAAGCGTCAATTAACAGTGATATTTATACATACTAAGGCCTTAATTGGAAATATTTGAAAAATATACATGTTAGACTGAGATTGGTACAACTTAATTATCAGAATCAATATTGCACGTTTTTATATTGCAATTTTTTTTTTCAAAATTTGTAAAAGTTTTTGTACTGCTTTAAAAAACCTATGTAACAAAATGGAACTAATAACTTACGAATTTCACACAGCACAGTTTAGCGGATCAAAATTATTAGTATATTTTACATGCATTTGTTTAATTTCAGGAATTAAAGATTATTAGTACTTTACATATAATAAAAGAATAGCAATGACAACAACGCCATGCAAGCACGTTTTTAATACTATGAATAACCTACATAACATACAATAACGATTAAAGTTAAAAATACCTCATTTTACAAACACTCACCCTCGACAAATAGAAAAAACCCCTTGGGATTTTTAACCAGAATAGAAAGCGCTGAACGTGTCATGTCTGCTAGAGACGGATCTCCTGTTGGTCCGGGGTCACGATCCACTTCGAAGTCCATATGGGAGTAGGAAAACAACCCTGAGGACAAGCGTACGTTGATTAGTATCATACTATGATGGATAGGTGTATTATGTCAGAATGTAGTCATTTTTGCATGATTTATGGTAATGTACATCGATGCGACATTTATATCAGAAAAATTCAGTATACTGTAATTTGTTGGTTTTCTACAGATTTCCGATAATATTGCAACCGTTGAAACATAAATAAGTTGGCACTAATGGTTTAATGAGCGCTGCATGCATATTGTTTGCATTAGGAGAATTAAGTAATATATATGGATTTCAAATGCAGTTGCTCATATTGTACATGAATAATTTTTGACATTTTGTTAATCAAAAATCGATATCAATTATAACCAATAGCGACAATAGTTCAAATAACAATAATGACTTTACGTAGTTTTTTAAGCTATTTAAGTTAACTTAAAATAGATTGTATAACTTTTTCTTTACACAAATACATACATTTAATGGTGAAACTGTTACTATTCTAAAGTACCTATTTAATTACGTGCATAGTAAACACAGACCTTGTACAATTTCGAATAAAAGTACTTAAATATTTAATACTGCGGGGAATTGAAATGAGAATAAAATATAATATAATATCCACCGTTCCAAATATAAACATATATTATATACGGTGGATTAAATTGAGAATACACCAGAAATATTCTTCTTTATTCCTCTCAGCTAGCTCAGGTTTGCTCAGTAAAGCATAAATTATTTGAATTACGAGACTCTTAAATACTTTTATGCCTGGAAAGAAAGAAAAACTTATATCGTAAGCACTAAAGCTCCTGCAAGCTGGACAACTGTTGCTAAATTCTGAATTTAAGAGAAAATAACGCTGGATGCTTGTATTAACATCAATTAAACACATATGTAAAATTGAAAACACAAAAACTTTATTAAACAAACAAAAATAAAATCAAATAGAACGTCAAAATAAAAATAAAAATGTTTTTCCAGATACTACAAATGTTAAATTGAGAAGTGACTTCTCAGGTTTGCTCAAACGTTATAAATATTTGTATTGATCTGACATAGGATCAGTACGGTCATTCGTTTGAACAAACCAACACAAATGAAATTTGTTTATAAATAAAAAAATTATTTGTCAAATGAAAATAAATTTTATATAAAGAAAATTAATTGTTATATTTACTTCAAATCAAATGAATACTGAAAAGAACTTAATAAACTAAACCAAATAATTTTGTATTAGAGGATGAACTTTATAAATTAATTATTATTTATAAACTCAACAAAAATCATTTAGTTTAACCAACCTGGTACGTTATAAAATAGTTCCCTTTTATATAAAAATCCTTTTAGTGGTAACACTGTTACAGAACCTGTCAGCTGACTTCTTGTTTATAAAATCGATACGTAGATCGATGTCAAACAAAATAAATTCAATCAGAATTTATTAAAACAATCACTTTCACTTTTAATAATAGTTACACAATACTTAAATCTTCTTTTAATCCTTTAAAAAATGTTCAGGTAACATTTTTAGTTTATTTTAAAACTTAATTTGTACTGTGACATTTATGTCAAAACATATGGTTAACTATCTAACCTCAAATTACAGATATATTTTATCCGGAGCCGGGCATAGCTTCTGCCTTCTACGTTTTTTCGACTGACTTTGTTACAATTTGCCCCAACGTATATACTTTCTGCCAGAACAAACGAAATCTATGACATTTTTTCAAAACAGCGGAGCATCGAACACGCTTGTGACGTCACTAATACGGAACCAGCTGATATGGATGATCACTAATCCTAATTCTATTACTATAGGATTGTAGCCCTTGAAACAAAGATCAGAAAAGTGTCGTACATTCATAGTCACAAAATGTATCGTAACGAAGATATTCGAGAAAAACGTTTAACAATGTACAAAACTCATTACGATCTAATTACATATAAAATTCTACAAATCAAGGTTCATCCTTTACAAGCTAGTTACAGGAATACATGATATAGGTAAAATTAACAATTTCTCCATAAAAACATCTTTACAATTTAGCATAAACATAATTTTTACAGTACGAACTGCAATAAATAAACCAATTTATGCTTATACAAATGCCAGCTTAAATATAAAATCAACGTTAATCAATTTATGCACAAAATGTCCAGCATACAGTACTCTAAACACTTACATAAAAACAATGGTGAGGAAAAGCAGGATAAAAGCCTATAAGAGTCAGTCAACAACACGAAACGAGAGGATTTTATACCTTATTTAATTGTAGTAACCAGAAATCTGTTAAACAAATTCTCAAAAAAACAAATAATTAGCAACATAAACTTGAGCTGGTATCGTGGAATATAGAAAAATTTGTCTAACGTTAAATATCATAATCTGAAAATTTCAATGAGGAAGTTGCTTCTTCCTAACAAGTGGAAAACCGTCCCATATGTAACATGTGTTGCATAAACATGATTATAATCAAACAATCTAACTAATTTATATCCTTTTTCTGAGAATGAAACCTATTTATTATTATGCATGAGAAAACTAGGTTATGTTTGCATGAAATCTTTATTATTAAGTTTTTAATTTAAACATTAATGAACCTAACTGTGGCCCTATCTATACCCTTTATACTAAGTATGCCCATGACATAACATGTCCCTCTTTTAATTTTAAATCCGATATACAATATTTGTATTAACGTTCACGAACTATGGTAAGTAAAATTTTCAATACGGTAAAATGATTACACCGCAATACATATTAAATTAAAGTTCATTATAACAATGTGGTTCATTCATATTTCATATTTAATTCAGCGTCTTGAGATTTGCTCTCTACTTTGTCAGAAAGTAGCTATAGGAATGCAAATTATTAACTATAATTTCGTCCAAACGCACTCTAAATATACAACACTGTTATATAGCTTGTATAACGGCTTTAACTCTCTAACTAATTTAAATTTATACTGATCTTTCACACTAAAAGAATTTTTCTCGTAGTATGAATAAAATAAGTTTTGGAAATCCTTAATGAAAATATTTTACTGGCTTTGAAAATATTTTTTGCTTCAAATTATTATACAGTGTGGGATTAAAGTATGGAATATTAAAAAAAAAAACTCAACAGGTTTTTTAAAAACGCTGAAACACGTCGATTTTGTTTTTTAAAATACACATTAATATGTGCGATTCACTTACCGACTTTCATTTGTTTCTAAGTTATGACGTCATCACAAAAAAAATTTAAATGCTAATATAGATTTTTAATAGTGGAATCCTATAGTGATTTTTCTTCCCTTTATGATCATGCAAATAAACCATAAGGTTGCATAACAAAAATTCTGAGAAAAATCGATCTGATATATTGATATATTGATACCATCATATCAACAACGTTAAATGTTCAGACCGATTTGTCTCAGAATTTTTGTCATGCAACCTTATGATTTATTTGCATGATCATAAAGGGAAGAGAAATCACTATCGGATTCCACTGTTAAAAATTTATATTGTCATTTAAATTTTTTTGTGATTACGTCATAACTTAGAAACAAATGAATGTCGGAAGGTGAATCGCACATATTAATGTGTATTTTTAAAAAACAAAATCGACGTTTTCAGCGTTTAAAAAAAACCGGTTGAGTTCGCTTTTTTTTTAATATTCCATTCTTTAATCCCACCCTGTATACATTTGCATTTATTTGTTGCTTTAACAAGAAATTGTCAGTACTAACAAGAGAAGTATCCGAGGTGTCCCCTTGGGATTTTTTCAGAAAATAAATTGTTTAGAATTTTAGCTTTACGTTTTTAGGTATTCATTTTACATTTATTTTTAAAGTAGGCCATATAACTTAATTTAATTATAACCACACTTAGTGGTATCCTTCTACCTAAAGAAAATTAGTAAAATCGTCACAGGTGGAATACCATTAAATTCTCCGTGACTTAAAAACACAACCTAAGGTAATCAGATTTCCCAAACCCTCAAGCAGAAAATGCATTTTCAAAGATGTATGACCAGAGGTGGTTAGTGGTTATCTTTGATTGGTCTTTTTGGAAAGGATAATGTAACGGTTAATTTTTTCGAAAAACTTTCGAAAAATTCAATTTTACTTGTATAAATGATAAAAACCCTTAATGCGGTTCTGTATATTATTTAATGTATATATTTTTTTGATTTAAAGTCGTGTTGGTATTCGATATAAATGTGAGTTCTTAAATATCAGGGGTCACTTTTAAAAAAGGAATATTCCAGACTAATAAAATTATTTCTAGCAAAATCTATAGACTTCGCTTTAAACAAAGGTACCGTTTTTGCACATGTCACCATTTACCATCTCTTGTTTTCGTGAAAAAGAATATTCTCGAATGAATTTGTCCCATAAATTTAAAAGGCCAGCGATTTCAGTTGATGTGAACGTACATTTTAAATATTCTCATACACGTTTAAGTTGAAATTCTATGAAAAAATATCATTAAAATCTATCTTGCCTTAATTTATGATTTAATTTAATTAATTGGTCTGCAAATCTTGTTGTGAAACCCCGGGTTCTGAATTTTCTTTGTGAAAAAGTACTAATTTTGGTTGGCTTAAAAAAAGTCATGTCATTCCTTTATTGGTCTATTCGAATTGCTCCCTCTTAAGATTTCCCGTCACCATGTAAGTTTGAATCCTTTTTTAGGAGAGTCAAAAATAAACTTTTGGAAAGCACGGAGCTTTGGGGCTCTCTCTTGGAGGGATGCCCCAGGTAAAATTTTTGTTAATCTTTATTTTAAAACACTACAGTTTTTAATATGAATAAAGTTACCGTCTATATTATGTTAAGTATAATTAAGTTATACTATTACCATTTTGTGCGCTTAGCTCTGTTATTGTACCGGAAGCTCACTTTTTTCAATTTATCGTTGATTTTTTGGGGTTAATAAGTTAACCAAACTATAAAATATCCCGTTCTTAAAAAATTGTAAAAAATACAGAAAGCTAAGTAATTAATTTGGAATCGCACTTACTGAAACTTAATAAATAATGCAACAGTGCCGTTAACGTTTAGTAGAGGCATTTTCAGTTTTAATGATTGATCTGGCTTGATCAAAATACAGTTAATTAAAAAGGGAACTTAATTAAAAATCAGTTCTACAAAAAAAAATTATACCGAACTTCAATTCCTTGGTTTATGGATTTTGCAGCCATATTAGAATTTAGAGTGTTTTCCAGATTCATCCGGCGGTTGAGCTTGGTGACAAGTTCTTGTTCAAGTTTAAAAGGCAATATTGTATTGATTGCTTTGTAAAATGATGTTGGAGTGAATTAATCGACGAAGGTATTGTGACTTTAGGAATTTTATTTTGTCAATGTTAATATAAGGGAATTATCATTGTGTATTAAATATTTTTTACCTTTTATTTTTATTATTGTTTACTACGATGCTTTATTAGAAGGTTTTTTTTGTTGGTTTTAAATAAACTTATAATTAAATCTAATGCATCTGAATATTACAGGACCATATATTTATGAAAGTCTTTAAATATTTTACTCAGCCTAACTTTGACATAACCGATTATGAGTAAATAAAAAACAAATTAAATTTATTAGATCTGATTCCAGTTTCTGGTTACTGGTATCGAGTCAATATTTTTATAAAAATTACTTGACTTCCTAATCAGATGGCGCCCTAAACAATATGTATTTTCTTATGTCTTAAACCTTTATCTATTCTTTTACAATTTGAAGCTATTAGAAACAATACCTGCGACCTGAAATTAAATTTGCAAAGATAAGATCTCAAGCCGAGGCAATCTTTGGTTGTGCAGTAAGTATTAAAAATTTTGTGTTGTACAGTTTGCGTAAGAACTTTTGAAACCTAAACTAATTTGCTTTGTTTTTGTTCCGGTAAAAATGTTTTGTTTCTCTGCCGCCCAATCGTGAGGCTTTGTTGTTTTTTATGCTAAAATAACCTTTGTTTCAAGAAGAGTATGAGGATGGCAATCAGAGAGCTTAAAATTGTTTTATTGGACTTTTATGGTGATTGGAGTTAAATGATGTGTCATATTTTGTTTTGTTTTCGGTTAATATTTAAGGTGGCGGAGTATAGGGTGTCTGTCTGTCTTGAGTGATGTTCTTGAAGCCCTCAGCTCATGTCGACCCTAATGGTATATTAAGTACTTGTTAGGACTACGAATTCTTGCTTTCAGGGGAGTGAATAAGATGAGTGAGCAGTTTGGATTGGGTTATCTTGGCTGGTCTTTTTGAATTCCTTAAGTTACGGTAAGGTTGTGAGTGATAAAATGAGATAGAAAATCTCGAAATGGACATTTTGAAACGTTTTCAAGCAGTTGGAAAACGTGTATTTCCATAATGAGATTTTTCGAGATTTGCATTTCGAATATCTGTCGAAAATAGTTATTTCCATTTCAGGAGATTTCACACATTTCTGAGAAATTTCAAAAAGGTTAAAATAAAATCTTCAAGTTTTCAGGAGACATTGTAAATATAAAGTATATGATAGAATCTTAATCGTACTAAAGTAAGTACTATTGATTTCATAATGATCTTGGACAGCAAGGCTAATATGATGTTATTTTATTATTTATTTTTTAGTGTAAATGCATAGGATAAAATAATAAAAAAATAGCATATTATTAGTCTTCCTCCTAGATCATTATAAAATCATACGATACGAGAGTAAAATAAATAGGGTAAAAGGGAGTTGTATTGTGATATTGGGAATTTTGTGAAAGTTTTCTTAAAGGCCGTATCAGCAGTACCCAACACATTTAAGATAAAACGTCGAATATACGTAATGTCATAATATATGACAAGGTTTGGAAAATGTGCAACTATTTAAAAAAAATGCTATTTGGACTTTGGACATAACTAATAGAAGAAAATTTTTTTAATCATTTTTTTAATGAAACCAAAGAAAAATGTTTCAATTTGATCTCTAAAACAGACTAGGTGGAAAAAGGAAGAATTTTAAAGTAAAATTTTCTGAATATATTGATAAAATTTCATTCTTTAGCTAACGATGTGCTATCGTTACTTAATCTTGTACACAAATATGAATTTGAAGCCATTTCAAGGCTTGTTTTGACCTAAAACGGATAAGGTGCATGGTTGTGATGATATATGCAAATATTTATTACCTTACCTACAGATTTAACTCATAAAATATTTCTTACAAGTCAACGATTTGGTGGTTTCATTATAATTTTGTTGTTTATAAGAATTAAAAAACTTGTGGGCTGAAATATTTCATTTTAAGTTGTTGTCAAACAGTTCCTTAAGCAGAACTGAGAAATAAATGTAAATGTTGCGATTGTTTTTTATAGAAGATATATTGGTTTGAAAATACAAATTTCTGCGTTTTACCATGGCAATCTGAAATTATGTAATTTAGTTGTTATTTTATAGTTTGCATATCTAATTATGTGAATAATGTTCAATAGGATGTAAGGATTGATTTTGTAGAAATAGAAGGATGTAACTAGGTGGTTTGAATTAATTAATTTTAATTTTAATTTGTAATTGAATGCATTAGAAAAGTAATTCAGTCGACAAGTTCTAGCCATGTTATTATCGCGTTTTAGTTAAAGTATTTGGTATCATTAAAAAGAGATTTTTTTCTATCTAAGAATTCATTTATACAATTATTAATAATTATAAACAATTATGTGGTTATGTAGATTTAGTTCCAAATTGACATTTGTTTCTAACTAGAAAAATAACCATAGCAGTGTTTTGTTTTAGAAAAAATATAAATACAGCAAGCATTTTGGTGACAAACTCTCTGTAGATTTAGATCTTTCAAGCAGTGCATATGTGCCCAGAGCAAAATTTCAAAATTTAAAGGTTATGTTGTGAGTTCAAAATATAAACAAACCTAAATGTCAAAATGTTAGGCTAGACATTGGTGAAACGTCAAGTGATTAATAATTTGTTGAATTTCTTTGAATTTAACTCGTTTGTTTTAACAATAATTTATTTTCAATTGAAATAATATTCAGTGCTGTGAATTTTATTAGTAAATAATTTTTTTTGTAAGAAATTTGTTATGATTATAAGATTATCAATCTTAATTATCAATTGGATGATGAATGGATGAGAATTTATCAATTTAATTATTGAATGGACTTACCTTATCTCAAGAAGATAGCTGGTTCTTAATAATTTTGATTATTACCATTTAATTTGAACATTTATACGAAGGAAGGTGAATCTTTGTATTTCAACCATCTTAGTTATGAACCATAGGGGACAAAGAGGATTTCTGTTTTGTTATTACATCACTTGGTAATTGAAAAGGCACCAATACATTGATATTTTGTTTAAATGTTTTAGGGTATTTAATTAGTTTAATTTTGGTGTTTAAGATAATACTTCTGAAGATAAAAAGAATTACACTCTCTTAGAATTAATCTTTCTTTGATTCAGGGTATCCAAATTTCATTTTTTATTTATTTCAATTTTTTTTGTTTGTTCATTTGTTGTGTCAAATAAATTTTGTCATTTCAATTCTAAAGAAACTAGTTTATTTTTTTTGTTTCGTGTTTACTTTAGTTATGTTTAATCGATTCATATTTATTTATTGCCCTATAAAGCGACCTGCCTGTTTAGTCTTCACAACAACATTTCATTCACAACAATTATTTTAGCGGGAGTATTTCCTTTTATGGTAAAGTAAGGTGGTTTATATTTTGTATATATTTTCACTGTGCTTTTACTGAAGTCTGTGTTATGTGTTGTTTGTACTGATAATTAAATCAATTTTAATAATTTATCTAGTTTCAATTCATTATCATAAACAACTTCCAACAAAAATTTATAAATAAAAAATTGCTTCCACATTTTTATTATAGCAGTATGTACATCTGCAAGACTGAGAAAAACGATACTATATCAATCAAAATTCTAATATGTAGGGCTATTACAAAATAAAACTTTTTGACGTACAACATGACAAAACGCACTCTGCGAACCTTAGTAACCAACGAGGAAGCGAAATTATCTGTGATTTGATTAATTTTAAGGTTGTTGTAGGAGGAGTTGGATTGTAGATTATGAGGTATGAGTTATTTATTGGAAATAGTGGCATTTTATATTTTTACAAATTCTTGCTGATAAACTTACTTTCATCTTGTTGATAAACTTCCGAACGTCTTGTCATGCACTATTTAACACGAAATAACGTATTATCACGAACTTACTCAGCCTTGCTGCCTAGCGCTAAAACCAGAAATGAAGTTCTTTAATATTATATTTAGAAAATCTAGCGCTGTTGATTAAAACAGTCCACAGAATGCCCTTTAATGCAAACATAGGTACTGATAATAAAAAATAAGTTCTCTTTAAAATATTGTCAAATTTTCATTTTATATCATAAAATATTCTCCCTTTATCCTACCAGCACTTAACGATGAGTTAAAATTTGTTTATATAAAAAATCATAAGTATCGGTAATAATTTTGATAGCGCAATTGCAGTTTCTGTAATAGTCATAGTTTCGGCAGTGAACATTTTGTTTCGTGAAATAATTTTCTTTCATTCCATTATTATTGCATTTCTACAGTAAGACCACAAAGCATATAGGGAGACTAGAAGGTTGTAAATAAACACAAACTTTAAGTAAACGAATAAATGTAAGATTAGGAGATAGTTTTCACGAAAATTTTGAAATAAATGAGATGCTTCCAAAATACTCCCAAAATACGGAAATACGTCTGGCACGTCTCCTTATTTTCAAAGCAATACTGAAATATTCTCGAAATTTCAAAACATTTTCAAAACGAAATATTTGAATGGGAAATGTCCAGGAACTTAAGGGGTACTGAGGATGGTGCTTTTGATTGCTGTTTTTGAACCTCTTAGGTCATAGTCTAGTGGTATACCATATGTAGAGACTCTGCTAACTTTATTCTACTGGGCCACTTGCTATGCCAGTAATCAAATTAAAAATGAATAAAAAATTAAAACAAAAAAGCGCGGAGCTAGAAACGTTAAAAATGTATATTATTATCTGATTCAAGTAACAAGTTTATATAGTTTCAGGAAGAATGGGACACCACCGATTTAAATGCATTTTATCACTGAAAAAATTTCAATTGTTAAATTATTGAACTTTTCCTATTTGATCACATTGAAAACAAAACTTTCCAAATTAACAACGTTTTTGTCATGTTGAATAAACCTTTAATTAACTTTTGCTTTGTCGTGTAGATATAAGTTTTATTGCTATTAGATTAAAATTTATGAAACTGATAAAATTGTTTTCTTGTCAATTATAAATAAAATTGACTAGTATTTGTGTACTGTAGATTCAGTCGCGCTTTTTCCTTGTTTTAGAAATTAAAGTAAGGAAGGGATTGAATTGTGTGGAAAATTTGTCTTTGCAGGATCTTACCGTTTCAATAGACTATCCTAGAGGACTTATTTAACATATTAAACATTGTGAAAGCGCAGAAAGTGACGCATTCTACTATTAATAAATTAACGTCCATTATCTCCTTTGAGGGATGGTTATTAAAAATCTCTGCAACGTTGCAAATCGTCATTTAAGTGTCGTTCTAGTTGAAAAATATGTTCTAATATTGAAACTAGTTAATATTGCAAATTATTGGGGAGTTTCATGATTCCATTGTTAAAGTAAAATTGTTCAGAATTCTATTGTTCCCGCGTTTCCTTCAGATTGCAGTGTTAGTGATATTTTGCCATGTGTAATCGTTGCGCTTTTATTTTAGTGAATTAAGCATCTATTTGTGAGGTTATCATAAAATAATTACTAAGGAGATCTGTAACGAAAGAATTAATTGTCACACATGTTCTATGTAAGTATTTGCAAATATTTTGTTCAATTTCTTTGGTCGATAGCGAAATTTTAGATTGTTTCTAGATCAGAAGTTTTATTGGAAAATGTATTTAGAATGGGATCCTAAAATTAAGCTAGAATGTATAGAATAATACTGCAAGTAGTTTTCTTATTTATCACCATTATGAATGTTTTGTATTGTGTAATCGGTTTTTTAAATTTATTTCAATACACAGACTTCAAAATTAATAATAATCGATAAGGTATAGTTCGGTACAACAAATTGTTGGTGTTCCATTCATAAACTAAATTTTAATACTAATTAAAGGATTTGTTTCAATCAATTTAAGATAAATTTTAAGGAGAATTTTTTTCCAAATTGTGAATTTTTCAATTAAGGATAACCATAACCTGGAAATCAGGCCCCAGAAGCTATAAAGCTTGTGCTAGAGGGAGGGAGTGATAATTATTACTACGTGGGCTCAACGTGCGAAAAATTAATTACATGCAAGTAATTAATTTCAATTGGTTGTTCTATTAACTCGTTTAAGTTTGCGTATTGCCTACAGAATATTGTGGTGAATAACACACAATTGTTTTTATCAAAATAATTATGTACTTAGTTAAATAAATATGTTAAAAATGTTGAAATGTTTATTTTATCATACAAATGATTATAAATTGATTGTAAATTTTTTATAGATACTCCAACCTCTTGTTTAATATTGTATGTATAACTTTCATGTTTTTGTTGATTCCTTTATGTTACTAGCCCTTATTTGTTTCCCTTTTAAAATTCTCAAATGAACAGGTTTGCAACTCACTGAACAAACCTTGAATTATCTAGTTATAACTACATAACTTCCTATCAAGGATTATCAAGGTAAGTAATTTCTGCTCCTTTTGAAAATCTTATTATAACAGTAGCATTCTCACTTTGCTCTGCTTTTAAAATACACCTACACTTATTTTCACTTGAATAAATATGTAGCAATTTTTTAATTTCTCCTTCTTTTAGTTCAGCTGGATAATTACCTTCATCACGAAAATTGTCTTGTACTTCAAGATAAATCGAATATTCCAGTAACCTGAATTCTGCCAGCCCTAAATATGTATTGGGGTTTCTTAAATAAGATGTTTGTTATTCTTTCTCCAAATAATTTAGAGAAAGAGATAAAAAAAATTTTCTCTTTCGTTTTTATAAACAATGCCTTATTATTTACTATTTTCCGCCTCCTGAAAGACCATTATTAACTAACCGTTAATACTTCGTTACCTTTTAAAGTATCATTGTTATCAGACAAGAGATTCAATCTCTATGCCTACTAAACAATCTTCGTAACTTCATATTTTGTGTTTTTTGTTGTTTTATCACAATATGTCTATAAATCTTAACAGTAAATTAATTTATTTTTTCTCTTTTCTACCTTGCTGCAATTTTGCACTTTTATTTTTTATCATATGATCATATTCAGGTTCATATTTCATAATTTCTATCTTCTTTTTTAATTTAGAAAATTCTTATAAGTTATTAAAAAATATTGGTTAACATATTCATTTTTCAAAAGAACATAGTAATTTTCGCACTTGTAACACGCTATCCCTAAATAAATGGTAAATTATGTTTTGGTTTTATTAATCACCACATTGCATGATAAGACAAATTTTTGAACACTTTTCCTGCGGTAGTATTATTTGTAGCAAGTTACCAAGTTTATCATGTTTTTCCGCTTTAATTTGATTTATTAGGGAAGTTTGAATTAATGTCATAATTATACCAGTAAAGTGTTCGGATTTTATACTTTCTTATTAAAGCTGGCAGAATTTAACGACAGCGACAGATTAAAAGTTTATTTTCCTACCTAGTAAGTGCTTGTTCCAATTCTATTTATGAAGTTCTGAATTATATAAAAAAATCACCAATGAATCGGAGATTTCTACAACTATAGGCAAGCAATATTTGTGTTTTTCTGGAAATTGCGTTCGCAAACTAAGAGACGGCTACGTTGTGGTAAGCGGATATTTTAAATTAATGGTTTTATATTACCAACAATTTAAAATATTAAAGCATCTCTACATGCACTATGTAACTACTGTACTTCTTCATTACTATTATGTAGTTATAACTAAAACACTATTAAACGCATTTACTGTACTCTATTTTTTTAGCGAAGTCTACGTGTTCACTGTAGCAAGACCAGTGGCGTAGCTACGGGGGGCATGGGAGTGGTACGCCCCGGCTGACACCATTCTAGGGATGACGCCAATTAAAAGTTTGAATTTAGAATTATATATATTTTGAAAGTTTTATTTGAAAATTACATATATGTTAATTTTTACGAGTTATTATTATTCAAGTTATTATTACAGTAAAGGGGTAACTTCCTAATTGAAAAAAACTTTGATTACAAACTTTGTTACCGTTATATGGTTGGATGGTTGTTAGTAATGTAATACTGAGAAACAGTTATTAGCAACAACAAACTTATAAAATCTTATTTGCGTTTAGCAATGTTAGTCAAGACTTTCTGATTTAGTGCTATTATCAATTGAAAATGATGTTGCATCAAGCATGGTACTTTTGATGGAATTATAGAAGTTTGCAGCTCTAAAATCTCGAAAAGCGTTGATTCATTAGCTTATTTCTATTTTAAACAATTCGAATTATTTGTTCAACAATTTTATTTTAATTGTTGTACGACACAAAGAATTTGTAATCTTTTAAACACAACAAATAGTATGTGTAAAATATATTTTCATTTTTAATAAAAACATTTACAGACTTATATAATATAAATTTTTATATTCGACTGAAGTGGTGAGGGGGGTCATCATATTGACCCCGGATGACACCAACTCCAACTACGCCACTGTGCAAGACTTCTATTTAGTAGAACACTATTTTTTAACCCGTTTTAACACTACTCTACTTTTAAGAGGCTACCTCCAAGAAACTACAGATTTGAATATAAAAAAAAACGTATGTTCCCCAATTTGCTTCAAACTTTCATGGATAATTATTTAGCCCATAAAAGCCGTACTGGCCGGAGAAGGCATCGCACACAGGCTGAAACCCGATTCTAGCAGGTCAAAATTATTTTATAGGCTTAACTGAAAGCAAATTACTGGAATAGTATAAAAATAATAAAATAATCAAAAAAGAAATTAAAAAAAATTCTTTTTAACCACTACAACTGGATCAGTTTGATACTTTTATACTTTTTCCAAGAAAATGTTATTTACATAATTATGTTGTTAAAAATAAGGCAAAGACGTAAAATAAATAGCATTTACACTAATTCTCCTTTATTTTAAGAAATATTACACAGCTTAACATGCTTCTTTAGTAACGTGCAAAAATTATATTGCTAATCCTTTATGTATTTCAGTTTATGTCTCATTACGCCTTTTTATTTCCAAATATATTATTCTTTATACTATAGCAAAAAAATATTAAAAATACAAACGTTTGCAATCTTTTTAAATTATAAAGCACAAAGTAAAAAATTTATTATCCGGAAAGTAAAAATCACAATTTTATAAGAATTTTTAGCACTTCAATTCTGTTTTTAAAAATTATTGAAATCAATAAAAGAAACACTTCCACAAAAAAGTTTTTCACCTTAACGAACAAACTGCAATTACATCTACATCAGATTGGCGCCTTCGAAAGGGTCAACACTCAACTGCACTTTACCAGAATTGTCGGATTTTTTTACGATTACTATTGGCCGTAACGGCTAAGGTACTTAGGTACTTACTATTAGGTAAACGGCAGGTAGATACGAGTTCACTAAGCTATCTGCTAAATTACTATTTCTTCGAATACCTTTGATTTTAACAATGGTTTTTGGAGTTTTGTCCTGCTAGAATCCTGTCTTAGCCCTCAGCGCATCGCTTACATTGATAAGCTGGACGTAGCAACGCGGTCAAAATGCCAACCTTGCGTAAAAGCATCTTATACTCACATGCTACAGTGCATTTTGACTGGCTCGGCGAGTAGAACAACTTCATCATTTGCATCCAAAAATTCTTATTGTGCGCAAAGTTATGTCAACTAAACTACTAAAAAATGGAACTTCCTGGTGGTTTTAAGAATTTTTTGTTGGATTTAGAATGCTTGCCACCATAAGATAAATTGCGCTTCATATGCACTTACATATGCATTGAGGCATGGTCGCCTGGGAGATCTAGATCTAAATGTATAGTACAAAACTACAACAAAATCTTCTTTCCTGTCTATTTTGACGAATCTCCAAACTAGACAGTGTTATATGTCATTCGAAGCCCCACAACGAGAGCTACACCATGGTGTATGTAGTTTTTAGTCTTTGGTCTAAGTCTTATGATTAGTGGTGAGAAATGTGTTTTTTGGGATATGTCCGGTAACTTCTGTAATCCTTAAGGATATGCTCAACATATTATACATTTTCAAAACCTACTAGCCTTGGAGAGCAACTTTCTTTTATGCAACACCTTAATCCAAGCATGTTCTGCAAAGTTAGGTCAAGTGATTTTCCTTTACAGTAGCAGCTTTAGGTTAAAATTGGATTTAGGTTAAATATGTTAGAAGATTATAGAGTGTGTAATATAGATTATAGAATTTTGGCTTTAGTCAGTACTAACCTGTATCTAAGCTTCCACGCCCCCTCCTCACGCACACATTTAAACAACCAGGTATTTTCAAACCAATTCAAAATAAAAGTCTGTTATCTATTTATTTTATCTATCTATTATCTATTTTATCCATTTATGCTCTAGGTACAAATCACAATTAGACGAATTGCTGAACAGTTAATACTCTTTGCAGATCATTTTTTGCCGCTTTTATCAATTTTTTGCAACATTTTTACAGATTTAATCCGGATTTTCAAGATTGGCGCAATCCTTTTTGTCAAATTCGAATTCGTTCAGGTTGTTTTTGTTTTTTGTTTTCATTCGAGTAAACGTCGCTTTTACTTGAGTCGTATTCATCAGGTATTAGTTCCTAGAAAACACGTACTCATTGTGCTCATTCTTCAATATCGTCGATTCCTTTCATTCCTTTTCATTTCTTCGAAAAAATCTTCGACATTATTGGTGAAAATACGAAAGAAAGAGGCGGTGAAAGATCATCCGTTTCTACAATAGGTTGAATTGGATTTTTCGAATTAGGAGATCAGTTGGGAAGTTGGGAAGGCAATCGGTAAACAAGATTTTGCAAAATCAGTTCGTGAAAGGAATCGACGATCCTTCGAGAAAGGTTGATGATGGTAAATAGGCCAAGCTAATGCACTTATTGAAGGATGTGCACAATGAATATCTGCTGTAGAGGTCAATACCTAAATACGGCTCAAAAAAAAGTGGCATTTTCTGGAATGGCAAAATTCTGAATGAAGTTCAAATTTGACAACGAAGAATGCGTCGATCTTTAAGAAATATTCTTCAAAGAGCATCAATTATGCAGCTTTTCGTCTCATTGCAATTTGAACATACACAGTGTGTATATAAACACAATTGGGTTGAAATCACTTGGTTGTTTTATATTAAGACAACTTAATTTCCTCCGAGTGGATACTGACGTGGGGAGAGGGGAGGTTAGGTACCAGTCGGTACCGAGTCCACAATTTTAAAATCTATATCAAATACTTAATATAGCCTGCTAACAAATTTAACCTAAATCCAATTTTAACCTAAAGTTGCACTGCAAAGAATGATCACTTAACCTAACTTGTGCAGCTTAAAAGAAAGTTATTCTACTATGCTAGTAGGTCCTGAAAATGTAAATATGCTATGCTTATCCTCAGAATTAAGGTAACTACCGGTCGTTTCTCAAAAAACACATTTCCTACCACTAATCATAAGTATTATGTCAAAGACTAAAAACTATTGCTCACAGTAACTAGGGATCTTCGAATGCACCAATGACGAAGTTGTTCTACTCGCCGAGCCAGTCAAACTGAACTAGCATGTGAGAATACGATGCTTCTATGCAAAGATAGCATTTTGGTCTTTACCGTCCTGCTACGCTCAGCTTATCAATGTAGGCGATGCCTTCTTCGGTCAGTGCAGTCTTTATGGGCAACCATCATTCCTGAAAGTTTGAAGCAAATTGGAGAACTTTTTTTTCTGTTTCCATTCTTGGAAAATGTATTTCAGCGTCTCGGAGACAGCCTCTTAAAAATTTTGTGCTTGAAAACTGATCTCATTTATTTAGTACTTTTTAAGAATCTTTTTTATGAACTTTGTGGTAGAAAATTTATAAAATTCAAATTTATAAGAATTACAAAATTAAGAATAAATAAAGTTATATAAACTTTATTTACCTGTTTGATTATTATTAACCTGAAATGCTTTCATTTAAGAAACTTAGAATATCTTACTTTGTCTTGTTTAAATTTAAACTTCGTTACTGAATTTCAAACATTACAGCAATACATCATAACATGAAATAGAGTATATTTTACTGTCAACCGATTTCAATAATCTACGTTACTAATGATGTACATACAATTTTATGTAATAATATATACCAGGTTTTATTACTTAGGCTATTGTGTTTAGGTATACACTACTGCCTTGTGTTTCGATACCTAGATAAACTAATAACCACAATAAACAATTTACACTAATGAGAATTAGGTATTCTTCATAACAATATTCATAATTCATAAGGCAGAACGAAATATTTTATTTAGAAAGATACTAGGAAAGAAAAATTGTTCAATACAAATTGTCGTTGTCAGATCATAAACAGTACTTAGCGTTTAATGTTTATTTATTTTATTACTGTTTTAATTTTACTGTAAAGGATTACTGGAATCAAGTAATTATTCAGGTTGTAAACAATTTAGTATCAAAATAGCAGATTAGAACTCGTAATGTAATTTGCTTATAAAGCCGAATGGTGTTTATGTTTTTTAAATTATACAATGCAGCGTAGCGAACGGATAATGGTTAAACTTTATACTGCAAGTGAGATATTAAATTTAAAAATTTAATTTTTTTTATAAACTACATAATTTGTTTCAAGTCAATAAAAATTAAATTATATAATTGTATCAAATTGATAAAACATTTAATGTTTAATAAGATTTTGTGATTTTATTTATGAGACTGTATATATTCGCTCTTTTCACCGACAATATTTATTTTTAATATACAGAAAGAAAACAAACACAAATTCTTAAATTTGTAAAAATTGTAATCTTCTTTATTTGGCGAGGGCCTCGATTGGTGTGGGCGCCTGGGCTGCAGTCCGCCTAGCTCTCCCTTAAATTGGGCCCCGTGTTGGAAAGTGAGTCTCTTAAACTTTTATCCCAAATCAGGTACGAGATGTACCAAAAGCACGCAAAAAGGGCTGCTTCCTCGACTTTTGTAGTTAACACGACCTATACTGACCGAACAGGTATGCCGCAGCCCAGTGGCCATGCGAACAGCATCTCGATACTAAGTTCGAGCTTCCTATTTAGGTACTATTCGCGCTCGAGTTAACTATATAGGACCTGATTTCTCAAGAATAAATCAAAACATAACCACGGGGAGTCAAAGAGAAAACAGATGCATGATAGCAGCAGCACGTTTACTTCCTTTTTTACTTCCTGCACCACCACTGCCTGTGTAAACGAATGTTGTATGACACTACCTTCTTGAGAATGGAGAAAAATCGAAATTCAAAGAATTTTTCGACTGGGAGAATTGAATTAGCATTTGAAAGTTATCATGAAGTGTTTAATCAGCCCTTAAAATGATCAATACTTTTTAAAATATCATTTCTGGTAAAAATAAGTAAAATAATATATCTTAAAAAAACCGAAGCCAGATTTATGGCATATTCAAGCAAATGTATAAAATAAAAGTTTATAACGAGCACCAACCTCTGAACCAACTTTGGAACGTCTATGGTGTGGATGTTTAGTAAATAAGGACTGATAAACACGGTTTTTATAGTCCATAAAAGCTTCTCATTTCAATGATATTTATGTATGTTAGAAATCTATTTGGCTCGATACGGTTCTATGGTTACATTTCCAAGAGGTAATGCTATCGAAATTCTAGAAATAATCATTTATAAACAATACCAGCAGGTGCAGAAAATATACTTTTGATTATAGATAGGTATATTACTAAAGATTTATTTAGAACAATCCACTTAATTATAAATATTCACTTTTCAGCCGATTGCCTTCTGATCTAGTTTTTCAATACGCTTGAATATACTAAAGATAGTATATTTTAAGAGGAAATCTTGTCATCTGGCTATAAGTTGTTTGTACTAATAAAAATGGTTTTCTGGTTATTGAGTTTTAGATTGTCTTAGATTTGTTTAGGCGGTAATAACAAATTTTATTTTTATTTTTAGAAAGTACGACTGGAATTCCTGTAGGATGACTAGTTGCAAATGAATTTAGAAGGTTAACACAAGAAAATGATGTGATAAGTATTAGCCAATCACGCAATTATTATTTTCAATCGCTATCAAAACTTTATTTACTCCATCTCTTCGATGTTATTCCCGATCGTAAACATTTACTCTGCACTGCTACAACTTGTTTTCAGTTTTCAAGTTGATAAGTGGATGTCTCGGTTAGATAGAGTATTATTAAAATGCCATTAAATGTCTGCTGCTTTTCAAACTTGAAAAACATAATAATTATAGTTATTTGCAATAAATTATGTTTTACTTTGATTCAAAAACTGCCAGGAAATACATAAGTACGATAGTGGACTGTTTTTGCAGAGTCAAGTTAAAATTTTATTTAGAGCAATAAATTTTAAAGGTAGCAAAGCAACAAATACCATTTAAGTCTTTCGAACTACTAAAATATAAAAAAAAGAAATAAAATAATATTAAGTGCGATGTCCAAACATAAACTAAAATACTGTTTTGAGTAGATACTCAAATACAGATACGGTAATCTATATATTTAAAATACAAGGTTTATTTTTGTTTCAGTTCGTTTGAGAGTTCCACCGGGCCGATCTAAGCGATTCTTTTTTTATATTAAAGCTTTCGTTGTGTAGACCAGTCAACACTATTTAATTTTTGTATTTTTTTAATGTCTATATTTTTTATTTAAACAAATATAAAATGTTTAATTTGAGACGGGCGAATCGTGCATTCACTTGGGACGCCCTCTCACTTTTTACGGTGGTGAGTTTCGTAAGTACTCCCGCTTATAAATATAAAAGGGTGATGCAGCAGCCAACTTCAATCATTAATAAGCGTGTAATATGTGGTTAATGTTTAAAGAATTGTTAGGTTACGTAGACAAAACCAGTTGAAAATTATGGACAACAGACGAATTATTTACAAATAATAGCTGATGGTAATTGCTTATTCAGAGCAGTTTCATATTGTTTGTATAAAATGCAGGAAACTTGCCATCACTATGTTTATGTCATGTTTTTGCAATATGTAGTAATAGACGTTTTCAAGAATGTTTTAAACACGATCGATTTTTTATTTTATTCTTATCATTTCGTAAAGTAGAATTTCCGTATGTATGTATGTAGAATAAACTGGCGGGAGGGGCAAGCCAGAGAAGAATATATGTCGGGAGAGAGGACGGTAAGCAGGGAGAGAGAATTGCTAGGATTTTCAACTGGTTATGTTCGGTTGCGTTTGCACTCACGAAAATGCAAAGGATTGTAATCACACATCGAAGGTTGTATATAGGGAAATCCTTCAATGCTTTTGTCTTGATGAGGTTTCCCTAGTTAAAGTTTAAATTGTACAAATGTGCATCAATAAACTCTCATACATCTGGTAAAACAGTTGAATGGATTTCAGTTTTCACATACTCTGAAAAGGCTAAAACCAAAATAATAGTAATATAAATTCATGTTATGAAGAAATTTCCTCTTGAAAGCTTTTCCTAAAGTATCAACCACAGCAAAATGTTACTCTATTACAAGCGTGCGATATCTCCAAACTTGCATGAGAATCTAACAAAATCGTTGAAAGCGTAAATATTTACCATTTTTCAATCCATAAAGCGAGAATATGATAGAAGGTATGTTTTTAACAAAACATAATAGTGTTAGGTAAAAATAAAACTTCCAACCTTCTACGATTTTCGAAGTTTAATAAAACTGTAACATTCACCATCAAATTGCTCTGCATGTTGATGGACTTGTAGCACGATATTTTAATATTCATCACGGTATGCAATGCCCAAGGAGTTTAATGTGCGTTTTACTCATTACGCGCTTGTAATCGCGATGGTCCTAAGTAAACATAGTCATGTGTAATGTACTTTTAGGGACGCACCTGATAATAAGTGCAAATATGCTGATCTGTGCGTTTATCTTTTAGGGCGTGTATATGTTGGGGTAATTTAAGGTAAATTTATAAATGTTTAATTTTGCATGTTGGTTTTACTGTGTGTTTGTATATGTTATGCTATTGAGTATTTAATATAAGATTTTTGCTTACAGTAAAAAAAGTCTTTTTAAATTGCGTTTTTGATAATAAAAATGGGGATTAACCTGGTTTTAATATAACAGCAAAAGAAAAATCAACATGAATTCAAGCTCTTTCTTTATATACAAGTTTAAAAATAATGCAGGTATATTTTTTAAATAGCGGATGTTTGTGGTGTTATAATTTATTTGTTACATGGAAGTTTCGAAGAATAAAATTTGCTGTTATATAAATAATAATAATAATAATAATAATAATAATAATAATAATAATAATAATAATAATAATAATAATAATAATAATAATAATAATAATAATAATAATAATAATAATAATAATAATAATAATAATAATAATAATAATAATAATAATAATAATAATAATAATAATAATAATAATAATAATAATAATAATAATAATAATAATAATAATAATAATAATAATAATAATAATAATAATAATAATAATAATAATAATAATAATAATAATAATAATAATAATAATAATAATAATAATAATAATAATAATAATAATAATAATAATAATAATAATAATAATAATAATAATAATAATAATAATAATAATAATAATAATAATAATAATAATAATAATAATAATAATAATAATAATAATAATAATAATAATAATAATAATAATAATAATAATAATAATAATAATAATAATAATAATAATAATAATAATAATAATAATAATAATAATAATAATAATAATAATAATAATAATAATAATAATAATAATAATAATAATAATAATAATAATAATAATAATAATAATAATAATAATAATAATAATAATAATAATAATAATAATAATAATAATAATAATAATAATAATAATAATAATAATAATAATAATAATAATAATAATAATAATAATAATAATAATAATAATAATAATAATAATAATAATAATAATAATAATAATAATAATAATAATAATAATAATAATAATAATAATAATAATAATAATAATAATAATAATAATAATAATAATAATAATAATAATAATAATAATAATAATAATAATAATAATAATAATAATAATAATAATAATAATAATAATAATAATAATAATAATAATAATAATAATAATAATAATAATAATAATAATAATAATAATAATAATAATAATAATAATAATAATAATAATAATAATAATAATAATAATAATAATAATAATAATAATAATAATAATAATAATAATAATAATAATAATAATAATAATAATAATAATAATAATAATAATAATAATAATAATAATAATAATAATAATGCTCCTCAAAGTCCAACCCTACGTCCGGCTTATAACATCTTAGCCACGTGAGGAGCGGGCAACGTCGTCGACAGCGTTGCCAGATGATTTTTTATTATAGCGGTAGAAGAGTACGTAAAATAGCGGTAGAAAACGGTAGATTGAAAAAACGAGCGTATAAAAGTCAGTTAAAATTAAATAGGTGTAATTTACGCCCGGGATGTATACTAATAATACCAAAATAAATATAAATACGGGTTAAACGTTAATAATGACTAATGATTAGTTAATGACGCAAAACTGTAACGTGGTCCCTTTTAAAACCTCGGGTCAAGAAATTGGTTAGATAAGATTTCTTTTTACTTAAAAGCCTTTTAAGAATATGATGGAATTCCATATCTAGGGAATGGTCAAGTTTTATTACAGGTTTCTGTTCCTACTTTACTTTTAGTACTAGAGTAGTCTGCTCCTAGACCACCTGAGGTGGCAGCAAACAGCAGCTGTCGGTCATTCAAGTTAAACTTTACATGGTGATATTTTTTGTCATTTATTGGTAAATTTATTGACCAAATTTTTCAGCAAGAAAAAAAAGTTTTTTTGCTATAAATACAAAAAACGGTAGATCGGCATGCTAAAACGGGAGAACGGTAGATGGCAAGTGAAAGCGGTAGAAATACCGCTAAAGCGGTAGGTCTGGCAACACTGGTCGTCGAATGTATTACTACGACGGCTAACAGGGCAATGGCGTTTACCTTCTACAATGGAGAGACAATTAAGAAATCGAAGTATAAGGCCGCTACCCGAGGACCGTCGGGGCATTCCTGGAGCCGCTGCTGGGGATGACAGCGTGCAAGGCGGTGATCGTGAGCTGAACAGGCGGGCCACGGTCAAGGTTGGTGATCCGACCCAAGAAACGACAGCCGAAAACTCAATAGCCCAAAGAACAATTCCTCCAAGACAAACTGCTGAAAGTGAAACGTCAGAGGAAAACAATGAACAAAATCTCGCCAGCCGTGCCTTGGTCAACAATGAGTTGGCTACCACTATGGCGGGAATACCTAGGCAACGTTTACGATGGACAACAGAAATGAACACATCCGTCATGCGTTGCTATTACAAAGCGATACAAAATGAATACACGCCCTATCGAAGGCGAATGTTTGAATTATTCAAAGAAGAACATCCAAATTTAACTGTCACTGAACAAAGAATTGCAGACCAACGCCGAACAATTATAGTTAATAAACTACTACCGCAGGCTACCTTAGATGGAATAAAAGAAGAAGTCAGCAGAAGAGACAACAGTATACAGGAGGACGAAAACCGAGGTCAAGACGAAGAGGAACAAGTAACAGAAAATCAGAATAACACCAACGACGGCACTAACTTCATTGAAGATGAAACAGCCGAAATCCAAAACATTATACCAATAAGCGAGAGTAACCGTATGGTAGTTGATGAAATCAAGCTAGCACTACTGAAATATCAAGGTACTGATCCAACGCAAAGACGAATTATTCCAAAACAACGTCCTACTTATAAACTCCACAATATTGTGAAGAAAATAAATGACATACTGCCTATATTCGTACAGGAAACTCGCACTTTTAATGAGTTACATACGGTTATATATTGTGCAATACTAGTAGCATCTAAAGAAAACGGAGTAAAAATACGTGACAGATGCACACAACATAGATGCAACGAAACAAAAATGATACCCCAATGGAAAAAACGTCTCGAAGCCAAAATTACCAATTTACGAAGAAACATCAATCGCCTGACTCAATATAAAGCTGGTTTTAAAGGATACAAGTTAAAAAAGGAAGTAGACAAGATTATAAAAAATAATCGTGTACATACCGCACATGAAGATACTAATAATACTTTAGAAGAAGTGTTAGATACTCTAAAGCAAAAGCTTTCAGCAACATCAGCAAGATTGAAAAGATACACTAAAACTAACCAACGAAAATACGAAAACAAACTTTTTAGAGAAAATGAAGGGCGATTCTATCGTTCGCTACCAAGCTATCAAGAGGTTATAGATGAAGAAAGTGTACCCAAAATAGAAGAAATAGAACAGTATTGGAGAACAATCTGGTCAGATAAAGCCACACATAACAAAAAAGCATCTTGGATAGCCAGTGAAAGAGAGAAGTATCAACAAACTCAACAAATGACATATATAAAAATAAATAAAAAACAACTCACAGATGTTATATCAAAAACCCATAATTGGAAGGCACCAGGAAATGACGGGATACATAATTATTGGCTTAAACACTTTACAAATACTCATGACGCATTACTTAAACACATTAATAGCGTCATCGAAGACCCAGAAACAATACCAGAGTTTTTAACACAAGGCCTGACCTATCTAATACCGAAGAAAGGAAATAGCAAGGATCCCGCCAACTATCGACCGATAACTTGCCTCCCGACATTATACAAAATAATAACTGCATGTATAAGTGAGACTGTATATGACCATTGCCAGAAACAAGGAATCTTTGCCGAAGAACAAAAAGGGTGTCGGAAAAATTCTCAAGGGTGTAAAGAACAACTCATCATCGACTCTATTGTAATGAGACAAGCATACAAAACAAAAAGAAATATTTACACTGCATATATAGATTATAGAAAAGCCTTTGACTCCATTCCTCCCAGCTGGCTGAGCGAAATTTTACATATATATAAAATTCACCCAAAAATTACTAATTTCCTTGAAAAAACTACAAAGAGATGGAAAACTGTAATGAAATTAAAAACTAAAAGTGATGAGAAAATTACAACACCTATAGATATAAATAAGGGTATATTCCAAGGTGACTCACTTAGTCCTCTACTCTTCTGCCTAGCTCTTAACCCATTATCCAGATTACTAAATGAGGGAAATGCTGGTTATAAAATTATTAAACACGGAAATGAGGTCTACAGTTTAACACATCTTTTTTATGTAGATGACCTGAAGCTTTACAGCGGCACTTCGCAGAAACTTAGCCAGAATCTTAAAGTAGTAGAGACATTCTCACGTGATATTAACATGTCTTTCGGATTAGACAAATGCAAAACCCAAAGTATACATCAAGGTAAAAAAGAAATAAGGGCATATGAGTTGGAAAGTGGAGAAGAAATACAAGGTATGGAAGAACATGAAATATACAAATACCTTGGTATAAAACAATCGAGAATGGTTGAGCAGCAACAAACAAAAAAGGAAATAGAAGATAAATACCTGCAACGCGTACAACAAATGACAAAGACCAAGTTGAATGGGAAATACTTAATTAAGGCTATAAACACATATGCCATCCCAGTACTTACCTACACTTTTGGCATTATACACTGGACGGACTCAGACGCAGAAGATTTACAGCGAAAGACCGCTAAGCTACTTACTCTTTCTAATGCACATCATCCAAAATCCGCCACCGAAAGACTTACCCTTCCTCGAGATAAAGGTGGACGTGGATTAATAGACATAAAGAACTTACTGCATAAGCAAAAGAATTCGCTACGAGAATATTTCAAAAACAAGCAAGAAACATCTCATCTACACCAAGCTATTATAAATGTTGGCAATAACTACTCACCACTTAATCTTAAACATCATGTAGAATTTCCAGAGATAACAGATACTGATAAACAACAAGCGTGGGCTCAAAAAGCGCTTCATGGACGACATGCGCATGACCTGAATCAAAAACATATAGACAAAAAGGCCTCAAATGCATGGCTATCTATTCCAGGTCTATTTCCTGAAACGGAAGGTTTTCTTTGCGCGATCCAAGATCAAGTTATAAGAACTAAAAACTACAGAAAACACATAGTAAAAGAAAATATCGAAAATGACAACTGTAGACGATGCAATGCTATAACAGAAACCATCCAACACATAACATCAGGCTGCCAAGCACTAGTCCAAAGTGAATATAAATCACGTCATGATAATGTTGCTAAGATACTACATAATAAATTAGCAAACAAGTTTCTCTTAGCACAAGAACACACTCCCTACTATAAGTATACACCCGCGAAAATTTTGGAAAACGAAGACACACGATTATATTGGGATAGAGGAATCTTAACTGACAAACACATTCCTCACAATAGACCAGATATAACATTAACTGACAAAAAGAACAAAGTCACGTACCTAATAGATATAGCTGTACCCAATACTCATAATCTTCAGACAACACATGCTGAAAAACTCCGTAAATACACAGACCTTCAAATAGCAATAACGCAACAATGGAAGATGGAAGCAGTATATATTGTACCTGTAATAATATCAGCTACAGGGGTTATTCCTAAGACATTATTTCAAAGCTTGAGACAACTAGAAGTAAATGAATCAATATACGTAGACATGCAGCGGTCAGTAATTTTAGATACATGTTCAACAGTTAGAAAATTTCTAAACAATAACATACACCAGTAACAGATAACTTACCTGCACCTTGGTTAACACCCGTGTAGGAAGAAAGTCCATACGCAAGTATGAGAAATACAACAAATAATAATAATAATAATAATATTAATTTATTTGCCCAACAGATTAATATCCAATTATAGGACAAAAATAATTACAAAACATCTATTAGAAATTTACCTTGCAAAATATCTTATACATACATTAATTATATCACTTAGTGAACAATGAAATATATCACAATACTAATTTCTAATTTTGTTATACTAATTTTGTTATAACCTGTGCACATAATAAATAGTGGAGAACTCTTGTATAAATTAGTTCTAGCACTTTTTACATAAAAAGCTATTGGATTACGCGCATTCATTCGCGGGACATAAAAATTTATCTGAGCTAACAGAGATATCGAGTCAATTCTATTATGCAGTAATTTGTAAAGGAATATTAAACTAGAAGTGAAAGCACGTTCTTCTAACGAGGAGATATTTAATCTAGTTTGCAAAATTTTATTCTCAATTCCTCTGCCAGGATAAACACCATCAATACGAAACAAGATACATTTGAGAAAATATCGTTGAACAGTTTCCAATGACTGTTTATGCACCCAATAATTTGGATACCACACAATGGCAGCATACTCCAGTTTCGATCGTATTAATGTGAAATAAAGTGTTTTTAGAGCATGTACATTGGAAAATGTTCTACAGTTTCGTATGACAAAACCTAACATTCATAATGAAGCATTGACAGTGCTATTGATATGTTCGATAAAAGTAAGTTTGGCGTCAAATATAACGCCAAATATAAGTCCCTAATAGAGTTACAACGTATAAGCGTTACATTATTGAGTTTGTAAAAAAAATAGAATGATATGCTTGTTTCTTGTATAATATAATATATAATTACTACAACCCATAACCTAAACCAAGGCCCCAGAAGCTATAAGCTTGTGCGGGAGGGAGGGGGCGATTATTATTATTATGTAGGCCCAATGTGCGGCTGCAGCCGACTTATAGATGGAACAGCGCAAATCCCACATTTGTGTTACAGCTAAGGAAAACTGCAGAAAACCTTAACCAGATCTGCCACCGCCGGGAGTCGATCGCGGGCCGCTTGGGTGAAAGTCCGGCACGCCAGGCATTACACTACCAAGGCTGTTATAAGAACATACTTTACATTTAGAAACATTTAAAGAAAGCTTGTTATCAAAACACCACTTTTGTATGTTCGATAGCTGAGATTGTAACTGATGACAGTCGCTAACCTTGTTTCAGTATATATCTTTAGATCGTCGGCAAATAAAAGTTTTTGACATTTGAGACAATCGGCAAGATCATTAGTAAATAATAAAAATAATAAAAGGCCGAGGTTAGATCCCTGAGGGACTCCAGATGTACTTTTGAATGTTTTAGATCTAAATCTGTTATAACTCACATATTGTAATCGTTTATCTAAATATGATATAAACATGGTTATCAACGAGTAGCTAAATCCCAGCTTCGACATTTTATTTAATAGTACAGCGTGATCGATTTTATCGAAAGCCTTTGAGATGTCCGTATAGATAACGTCAACTTGGATCACTTTATCTCAGGATTCAGATAAAAATTGTTTGATTTCCATCAAATTAGAAACAGTAGACCTTTTTTTCCATAAAGCCGTGCTGGTTTGGGGAAATTACAGATTTAAGGCACGGTGCAAGTTTTTTTTGTAAAACTTCGCTAACGTAATCTACTGACCAAACTAATGAAGAAAGGTTAAATAAACACATATCCGAAAATGCACGATTTCCGAGATATAAGGTGTAAAAATTTTCAAAAATCAATTTAGTAGGTACTTAATACTTAATAACTAATACAATAAAAAAAATACTTATATAATAAAATTAGCAGTAAATAAATATTTCAATAACGATAGTATTATAATTAAATATTATCTAAGTAGATGTTCAAAATGAAATACGAGGATGGTCTGAAAAGTTTCCGACCTAACAAAGATACAAGACATTTTTTCTTTAAATTTATTTTTATTTTTCTACATAGTCTCCTTGTAAGTCTACACACTTCTCCCAGCGATGCTCCCATCTGTTTAACCCGTCCAAATAGTACTCGGTGATTGCCTCCTAATTTGACGAAAATCTCTGTCCTCCGAGTGCAATTTTTAGATGAGGGAACAAAAAAGAAGTAGCTTGGGGCTAGATCTGGTGAGTTACGAGGATGGTCAAGCAGTTCAAATCGTAATTCGAGGATTTTCGCCATGGCAACCGCGGAGGTGTCAGACGGCGCATTGTCTTGGTGAAACAGGATTTTCTTTTTCTGCAAATGTGGCCGTTTTTCCGCAATTTCTGCCTTCAGCTTGTCAAGTAATGATGCGTAGTATGCTCCTGTAATGTTTTTCCCTGTTTGAAGATAATCGATTGAGATAATTCCATGACTATCCCAAAAAACAGTTGCCTGCCGACATAACAGTTTTTGCTTTTTTTTGAGCCGATTCCCCCTTCGCAGTCCACTGTTTTGACTGTATTTTTGTTTCGGGCGTATAATGGTGTATCCAAGTTTCATATACAGTAATTAATCGGCACCAAAACTCTGATTTATTGCGCCTAAACTGCGCCAACAGAGCGTTGGAAATGTTCATTCGAATACGTTTTCGGTATAACCTGAGCAAATGCGGCACCCAACGCGCGGACAGCTTTCTCATGCCTAAATCTTGATTCAATATGTGACAAACACGTTCTTTGAACATATTCATAGCCTCTGCTATCTCTCTCACTTTAATTCGACGGTCGTTTAGCACCATTTGGTGAACTTTAGCGATGTTATCGTCAGTGGTTGCAGTTTTTGGACGTCCCGAACGTTCATCGTCTCCCAAGCTGGTACGGCCACGTTTAAAATCAGCTACCCAAGATTTCACTTTGGTAAATGATGGCGCAGAGTCCAACTCATCTTTGATTTGCGTAGGCGTATTGCCTTTTAAAAACAAATATTTAATGACAGCTCGATACTCGATTTTTCCATTTTCACAAAAACACTCACATCGACTCACTCAAACGATTGTCAAATAACAACTGCGCGTCCAAAATGGCTGAGATTTTGGTGAGTACCTGTCAAAAGATGCACAACTACATTTCCTAGCTTTTATTGACGAGTGCTGCCATCTTTACGTTAAGGTCGGAAACTTTTCAGACCATCCTCGTACCTCGTGAAAGTTGGTGTTTTCAACACATTCCCACAACTCCCGAATCGATGAATCTATCGCGCTGGATATTTACAGTGGACTTTACCTCATATCATTGCAGGTTTCTTCAATTCGTAAAATTAATAGCTTTAATCGCGAGTTTTAAGTATGTTACATGTAGATAACAAAAGGTATCCTGATTTACGACCCGTTTATCGTCTACATTAATTTCATTTCATTTCAATAGCCTTGGTAGTGTAGGGACTAGCGTGCTCTTCTCTCACCCAAGCGACCAGGGTTCGAGTCTGGCTAATAGTCCGAGATCTGGTTAAGGTTTTCCACAGTTTTCCTTAGCTGTAACACAAATGTGGGATTTGTGCTTATATATCATCTGTTAAGTCGGCTGCAGCCGCAGGTTTTATTTTATTAGAAATTTATTTATTAATAAATTTAACTTAGTTAGTGAAATCGAAAAGTCCGTGTTTGTGTGTGTTGTCTTTGATATTTGGATAGAATACCAAATATGTGAAAAATTGATAAATTATAAGATATAAATACTACCGTGAAAGTGTGCTCGAATTCCGTGCGAATTTAAAATGGTCTTAAATTCATTCTGGCACTGCAACTTGCGCATTCTGAACTTATTTTTATTTCTTTTAATACTTTGTGTTTAATATTTTGGACTAATTGAGAACAAAAATTCAAAATTGCGTGCAAGGTATTTCATCATTAGATATGCAAGTTGAATTGCTCTGTGGCATAATTTTTACTGTATTTTATTTATTTATAATTTATTTAAAGTAAATAATGAAAAGGGCGAACAATGATGATAATTTTATTAGAAATATAATTTTTCCAGATGAGTCGACTTTTCCATTATTACTTAGTACGATGAACTTTTGTGTCGGTATGTTAGGGGACCATGTCATTGACCTTTTTTTCCTTAATGGGAATCTGATTAGAATACACCTGGATCTACTGTAAATACAAATTTTGCTTGCAATCCAACATTTATCAGTAAGATGTTTGGTTTCAACAAGATGGTTGCACCGCTCACAATACCACCGTACTTCAAGAATCCCTGACAGCACATTTTCCAAATAGAGTGATCTCCTAATATAATAATAGCCAGTTCCGATGTCCGATGTCCGATGTCCACCGAAAAATATCTCGAAAACTAGAAGATTTAGGAAGCTGAAATTTTACAGACAGGTGGGCCTTACCCCAAAGGGGTGCATGAGTATATTATTAATCCTAAAAAATCCGAGGGGTCACAGGGGGAAGCATTTCTTAAAAGATTGTTATGGCTATATATCTCTTGAATGGCGTAAGTTAGTTATACAAACTTCAAATTTTCACAGATTATACTTGAAACTATACAGAAACTACCGCCATTTCATCCAGGGGCGTCGTAAGGCAACATTCCAGGGCGAGAAGAGTTTTTCGCAAAAATAACTATTATAAAAATCTTGATTATGAGTAATCTGTAAGAGATACGTATATGTCATCCCGTACTTTTTTGTAGATCTTTTTGAGATCTACAATTCGTTCGCTTACAGACGTTAGTTTGCTTTTATCTCTTACCATTTTTGCAGCGTAATGCGTTCTCTCATTTTGTTCCTGTTTGCCAATTTTCTTAATTACTTATTTCACACTTTGCTTATTACACGACTTTCGAAAGATCCTCTGAGCAATCTGTATAATAGAAACCTTCTCTAAGAAACAAGCTATCAAATGGTAAAAACAGAATCAAAATCTATTCAGTGGTTCTCGAAATGCAACAGTTTTTACAACAACTGAGCTTACAAAAACTACAAAGTTAATGGGGGGCCAGCGATCGATGGCGCGTTTGTAGCTGTGGTTAAGTAGATAATATAATAAAAAACTACATATATAATTAAAATAACTATATTATGTATTCTCTTTGAACACGCCTGCCATTTGTTTAAAGTTATTTTGAAAAATGGCCAACTTATGTGTTTTATAGCATTTATTTGAGCAAAGAAAGTTTGGGACTTATTAGTAATTACGAAGAAAATAATTGCTAATTATGAATCAAACGTGATTATTTTAAATTATAGTTACAATGTTATATGTTATAATCCTATTGACATTATTGTTAAGGAAAATAGAAATTCAATTGGTGTAGCACATCCTGAGCTACGAGGCGACACTTCTTTCGCTAGGAGCGTTGTTCTGTTCATATAAGGAGCGACGCAACATCGGTCGAGTTTATTTCGACCGTTTTAACTTGAACTGCTTTTTACTTCGGACTTACATTTAGCTAACTTTGTTACGGAGTTGTTAATATTAGATTTTTACAATGGAGAAATTGACAATGGAAGACTGTAAAGTCTCCCATCGCATTGTGTCAATGAGTGGCGATACGAACTGTCTATTTAGAGCTATCGCACACTGTGTGTTTAACAGTTAGACAGTGCACGAGGTGGTAAGGGCTTCATTTTCGGCAAACAATTGGAAAGAGTTTGAGGTTGAGGTCCTTAGTTCGACTCCCGAAAATGATAATTACCTAACTCCTACAGAATACAGGGCAGAGATGGGCCTCGGTAGGACTTATGGTTCGATGTGTGAAGTTATTGCAGCTACCCAAATCCTCCCATTTGTATTTGAAGTGTGGAGGGACGGAAACCTCTTCTAACCTACTACACCTCAGGTTCAAGTTGACTTCCATACAAAAAGGCTACTTTTCTCAGGGAGACCCTCAGAGGGTCACTTTGATGTGTTGGAGAAAATTGAAACACCGGCTCAAGAAGGTTTAGAAGACGGAGGGTGTTTTATATATATTATGTTTTATATATTTTAAGTTACATGTTTTAATAAAACAGAAGTCAAACACAACTTATTTATTTTATGTTATTGCTACAATCTCTTTCTATCTATCTAGATTCTTATATTTTTATATTATAAATTACTAGATTACTAGATTACTAACATCTTCCTCTTTTTATCATGATACTAATTAATATTAATTCAACAATTATAAATTTAACGTAACTATAGGTCGGCGTTCTCTTTCTGATCTTCGGAGCATCGGTTCATCATTACGTGAGTCGCTAGGCTTTGAATCTTTATTTTTGTGATCATTTTCATTTAGTGGGTGTGTCCAAATGAATCGAATATCCTAACTTTCTAATATACACTTCATTTCTTCTGTAGTATTTGTTGCTTTCCGTTTTTACCAGGTATGATCTAAATTGTAAAGGCTGTACTATTATTGCCATTTCCCACAATTTAGTATGTATGTTTTGTAGATAAATGTTTTGTCCTTTTTTAAAAACATTTTCTGTTTTACGAGCGTTTCTATTATAATAATATTTTTGTTTTCTTTGATTAGCTTGCATTCTTCTAAACACACTGTCTCTATTAAATTATATTGGCTTTAACTTTTTGCTATTTATAGGTATCCTGGAACGTAGTGTTCTACCAACTAATAACTGAGCAGGAGAAAGTTTATATTTGCAAGCGTGGCATTACGATAGTTTAATAAATATAATTCTGTCTTTGTTTTCTTCATTTGCCTTTTTTAACATTGATTTTACTATGCCGACTCCCTTCTCCGCCAAACCATGAGGACTAGGTGTTTGAATTACAAAATTCCAATTTCTTGCAAATCCATGCATCTCCATGCTATTAAAAGGCATATTATTCGCTACTAATATTTTAGGAATTCCATTATGACTGATTTTTTTTTCAGTTTCTGTATAACAGTACCGCTTTCTTTATTTCTTAATTGTTCAATTTCTAACCATCTAGAGTAGTAATCATATACGACAAGGTAACTTTTTCCTGCAAATTCAGCAATATCAGCACCAACTTTATAATAGGGAATATCAGGAATTTCATGGCATAATAGTGGTCCTTTAATTTTTGATTTGCTATATTTCATACAAATTGCACAATTGTTAATATAGTTCTCAATGTCAGATAGCATAGCAGGCCAATATAGATTATTTCTTGCAATTTCTTTAGTTTTATTTACACCCAAGTGTGTTTCATGCAGGATGCTTACCATAGATCTTCTTAATGCTTTTGGTACTACTAACTTATCACTATAATAAATTAAATCATTTTCTACAAAAATATCATTTCTCAATTTAAAGAAGTGTTTTAATTCTCCAACTGCTTCACATTTATTAGGCCATCCTTCTTGATAACAATTTTTTACTTCATTTAATACTTCATCTTTTAAAATTTGAGTTTGAAATTCTTTAATTTTTTCTTGGCTCATCTCAAATAATCCTACACTTAACGTATGGATTATATCTGGAATTTCATCAACATCATTTTCAACATTAGTCTTTATAAAGTTCCTAGACAATAAGTCAGCAACATACATTTTTGACCCTGGTAAGTAACACAATTCAAAATCATGAATTCGAAGCTTTAATCGCAACCTTCTAAACGATTATTTTTAATTTTATGAATATCTTTCTTAACTAGAGATACCAATGCGTTGTGATCATTCTGTATTACAATTCTATGACCATAAACATAGTTGTGGAATTTCTCACAAGCAAAACATACAGAAAGTAATTCTTTCTCTATTTGAGCATAGTTAGATTCAGTTTGAGTCATAGAACGAGATGCATAGCAAATAGGTTTGTTATCCTGTAAAAGGCAACAACCCAAAGCATCCTTTGATGCGTCACTTTGAATAATAATTTTCTTTTTAGGATCAAATGGTACTAAAATTGTAGACTCGCTTATCATGTTTTTAATTTTCTGTAACTGTTTATCATGCATCTCGGTCCAAAACCATTCTGTATTACTTTTTAGTAATTGTCTAAAAGGCGATATTATTTCTGACATGTTTGGTATAAAATTTCTTAAATAATTTATAACACCCAAAATCTTTTGTAATTCATTTTTGTTTTTTGGGGCTTTGTAATTCTTGAATTGTTTTAATTCTGTTTGGATCTGGTTTCATGCCAGACTCATTGAAAATAAAGCCGAAGTATTTTACTTCATTCACGTAATACTGCACTTTATTTGGGTTTTTGATGTTATATTTTCTCGCTCGTTCTATTACTTGCTGAACAATTTTAAGTTCTTCTTTGCTACTAGCGGTACACAAGATGTCATCAAAGTAAACAATAACTCCTTCAATATCTCCAAAATATTTATGTGTTAACTTTTGAAAAATCTCTGGCATTGCGCTTAATCCAAAAGGTGCACGTAAAAACCTATAGCTACCAAAAGGTGTGCTAAAGCTACATAATTTACTTGATTCCTTATCTAATTTGATTTGATAAAACCCATATTTCAAATCAAAAACACAAAATAAATTTTTGTGTGATAATTTTGGACAAAGCACTTCTAACGATGGTATTTCGTAGAATTCCCTTACAATGTTTTTGTTTAATTCCACTGGGTCAATGCAAATACGCAATGACTTATCAGGCTTCTCTACAATAACAACATTGTTGATCCATTCATCAGGATTATTTACAGGTTCAATAATCTTTTTATTCGCAATGGTACTCTCCTAGGAGGCATTGATATAGGAATAGCACCATGCTTAATTCTTATATGACATTTTTCAGGAAATTCACCTAATCCTTCAAAAACATCATTATTTTCCTTGATAAACTGAGCCTTATTAAGTGAACTACTATTCTCTATGCTACGTAAGTTTAATACAGTTTAATTCTATACATGCAGGCAAACCTAAAATGGGTACCTCAAGTTTTACTACATAGAACTCAGTGCTTTTTGTTTAAATTTTCCTGAGAGATGTTGGCTTTTAATATACCAACATGTATAATCGTAGATCCTCCAAAGGCATTTAATCTTGTACTGGTTGTTCTAATATCACTAAACCAATTAAATTTTTTAACAATATTTAAAGGCAATGTATTAACTTGTGCGCCACTGTCTAACTTAAATCTGACATTTTGGCCATTAACTGTTAAATCTTTATACCAACTGTTTACAAATTTAGAATTACTGTTTACAGTACTTACAGTAGACATATTTACAGTATTTACATTAAAATCTAATTCGGACCCCTCAAGTAGATCTGCATGCTCATCTAAAACACAAGATTTTAAAAACTTCTCTTTACTTCTGCAAACTCAAGATAAATGGTTCCGTTTATTACATGATGAACACGTTTTACCTTGTGCAGGACATTTATGACCTACTTTATAAGAGTAGCCGCATCTTCTACATTGCTTGCTACGGTTATTTGGTACCTGTTTACTACTGTTATTAGAATTATCATTTCTTTTAATATTAGAATATTTATTTCCAATATGTTCCTTTATGATTTGAAGTATTCCTTGATCCTCTTGTGTATTTCCTGTTATTATCTTCATGTTTTTATCAGCCATTTCTACTGACTTGCAAAATGTGACAGTTTTTTCCAAATCTTGATTCTCACGCAATAACCTTTCCTGTACACTCTGCGAATTTATTCCTAGTACTATTTGGGCTTTTAACAACTTCTCTTCTTGTTTACCAAATTCACAACTTTTAATTAGTGTTTGTAAATCTGCATAGTAATGTTCAAACGGTTCACTTGGTGCTTGTTTTCTTTTGAAAAACTTATAAATTTCCATAATTTCATTTCTTTTTGGATTGCAGTGATCTTCTAATACTTTTAAAATTGATTCTACCGTTTCCTTTTCTGGTTTTAAGTGTGTAATTGTTTCGTATAGTCGCAAAGCTTCTGATCCCATTAAATTTTTTAATCTTGCTACCTGTACATCAATAGGTTTTACTACAGTTTCTGTTGCTATAAAATACACATTTATTTCAGATTTAAATTATCTAAAATTTCCAGTCAGATCTCCAGTTAATTTTAAAGATGACGGCTTATTAAATTCCATTTTATAAGTTTTTATTTGACACTTATGTTTTTATGAATGTTGACTTTGAATACTGTCAAACTTTCACAATTTCTTTTTCAATTTCTTGGTATTTTATCAGAGTCCTACACTATTCGTTTTCTTCTGTAGATTCTTTGTTAGTTCTCTACCGACTGCGCCATGTTTTATATATATTATGTTATATATTTTAATAAAACAGAAGTCAAACACAACTTATTTATTTTATGTTATTGTTGCAATCTCTTTCTATCTATATAGATTCTTATATTTTTATATTATAAATTACTAGATCACTAGACTACTAACAGAGGGTCTCTTCGAAAGAAGCACAAAAAAAGAAGTCAACAACAATTAGGGGTAAAAAGATTCAAGTCAGAAAGCGAGATGGAGAGACAACGAAGAGTCTGACCCAAGAGAAGATCGATTGATTGCAATCGAAAGAAAGAGACAAGTCAGGGATAAAGAGAGTGAGTAATCAAAAAAGAAAAGGTTGGAAGATAACAGAGATAGACCGACAAAGGGCGAAAATAAAGAGGCTAACAAGTTAAAGAAGAAAAATGCTACAGAAAAAGAAGATAAGGGATCAAAAAAGAAAAGGTTGGAAGATAACAGACATAGACGTGCAAAGGTCGGAAATAAAAAGGCTGACAGGGAGAGGAAGAAAATGCTAGAAAGAAAGATAGGTCGAAAAAGATAGGTTGGAAGATCAGAGAAGTAGACGTTGATAGATTGGAAATAAAACGGCTGATAGGGAGAAAAAGAAAAATTAGAAAGAAAAAGGTTACGACAAACATTGTGTACGACGAAATATTCAATTAAGGAATCATGTCCGTTCGTTGGTTCGTATGTTAGTTCGTCCGCCAAGGTTACTCAACAATATGCTCAAGTATGCATGCATGTAAACTGGTAATTGTTTACGATAGGGTTTAAGAACTACTAAAATAGGTGGGAGAGTGTAGGTGGTGGATCCTACAAATTAAGTTTTATAAGTAGAACTGTTTTCTTACTTCGTGAATAGACCAGACGGGCATGACCAGAAGGGAACCGTTGATTTTTCAACGGATATTATGCTAGTAAATATATAAATAGGGTACTATTATTTGGCCTGTCAGATATGTCGATGTAACTCCACAGGATTCTTTCTTGTAGAATTACCTGAAATCTGCAATTTATGGACTTCCGGAAGAAAGGGCAGATACCTTGGACCAATTGCGAATAAAAATTCATAATTACATGCAAGCTGTTAGTTCTGAAGTTCTGTCTAATGTGTGGCAGAATTTTTATAATCGTTTGGAATACTGTACCTACAGTAGAAGGAGCAGGTCAATCGAGCAATTTGTTTAATTTAGTTTTTAATAGGCCATTGTAGATTTTCATTTATTTTATTAGAATTATTGGGAATATGTTAAACGACAAAAAAGGACTTAAACTTTTTTCTAAACCAGTTTTGTACTTTCCTAGTTGGAATTATGATTATTGATTGGATTATTTATTATCAGAAAGTAAGTACATTGTAATAAATAATACCGATTTATGGTGCCAAACAATAAAACTATCACTTTACCTACCGTTAGGTATTCATGAAAATTATAACTAATAATGGTTGCACACTTGCCCTTTGCAATCAACAAAACTATCAGATCGGCAACCTTTATTTTGAGTATTATGTCTTTAAACATTCTACTAAGGTCAAGGTCCAAGCTAATGCAAATCCCATACGCTCCACTTTTTAGTAAAACAGTAATTTTGCGTTGGAACAGTAATTTGGGCAGTACTTGTTTTAAACATGCCATTCTGTATTATTATGTAATTTCCATGTAAACAAACTACCATCCATTAGGGTTTGTCAAAACTTAAAAAAGTAATAACAGTTTTACTATAGAAGCTTTGTAGTATTCTATTTAGAATTTTCCATATAAGATACCACTACCTATAAACTGTTAAGTTGTTTTAAAAAACCTGAAATGGAATGTGCTACGTTGCATTACATCACAGTCCTTGTTACGCTGACTGACTCACATAATTCAGCAGATGTCACATTTTGTTCTCTGTGTCAATTTCTGAAAAGTTTGCATTTAGTCCCTGATTTAATGTTGACCTGCTATCATACCAACTTTCGAAAAACGTTGTGCTAACTTTTTTCCGAATTTTCAAGTTTATGTAATCAAAAACTGTTACTAAAAGTTTGTTTCTAATAATTTGAGAAGCTTATGCTCAAAGTCTAACTATTCACTGTATATTAGCTGCTAAATTAAGATATAGATCAGATAAAACTTTTCAGCACTCTGTTTTACTCTACCCTAAGGTATTTGAAATGTTCTTCATCGTATATTGTTGAAGGTTCATAATGCTCTTTTAATTTTTTTAATAAATCCAATATTAGTTATTTTACAAAACATATATACTGAGATGATATGGAATCATCAATTGGAGATTTTAACTTTAATAAAACTTTAAAATATTTAAAGGCTAAGATTAGGCTCCGAAAACACAAAAATAATAAAAGATGAACATGCTAGGATACTAGGTTTATTTAATCTAAAGGCTACATTCTAGGTTACAGATAGATTTATCAATTTTAAATAGAATTTATAGAAGGAAGAGTATCATATAGACTGAATTTTTACAAAAAGGTTTTGAATTTATAAAAAGGATATATAGTCCAGTCAATTTAGAACAATTTTCATGAATAGCGGAAAGTTGAGGAAAGTCCGTGGATTTTTGCATAGGCCTTCCTGGAGAGCTGTTAAATAACCCCCTAAAAGTCACCGTCTGTAGGTTGCGAGCTCGAGGAGATAATGAGGTAAACCACACCCCCTAGTGGTTTTTGTCGTTTTTCTCGGAAACTATTAGGTTTATCGAGATGAAGGAGGTTAGGTAAATTAAAGTTTATTTAAATGCCTACCAGAAATGTTTGAATGTTTTTTCGTACTTTGTCTTCTTTTTGTGTTATCGAAGAAAGAAGATATGTCATACATAAATAAGCAATTTGCTCCAGTAAATTTACTCAAGGAACTTTCGGATGTAACGTTTTGTGGTATCATATTTATCATGAAATAGATAAGAAACATTCGTTGAGAGCTGGACGCGATCGTGATCCAGTCGTATTTTACCTTAGCATCTGTTCGGCAAAATCCATCAGGCGATATTATCGTTATCCTTGGTGCCAGTCGGATTAAAGTTTCGTATTGGCAAATTAATTCTTAGGATAGTACACTGTGCTAGTCAATTTTTGTATCCAACCCAATACGTACAGGGTGTTTCGCTTTTTTAGAAATCCTTAAAGATATTTTATGTAGGTGCAATTTTGTTGTAAACTAGCAACCAAGATACTATAAGATATTTTTAACGCATAATTTTTGTATCTTAAAACGTCTGTTAACAGATAATTATAAAGATTTTGCTCCACATTTAGCATGCATGCAACGTACTGTATCAATATTAAATTGTAAATATGGACAATACCAAGATCTTAGAAATAAAGGAATTTAGAAGGATTTCTAAAAAAGCAAAACACCTTGTGCGTATTGGGTTGGATACAAATATTGACTAGCACAGTGTACTCCTCTAAGAATTAATTTGCCAATACGAAACTTTAATCCGACTGGCACCAAGGATAACGATAATATCGCCTGATGGATTTTGCCGAAGAGATGCTAAGGTAAAATACGACTGGACCACAATCGCGTCCTGCTCTCAACGAATTTTTCTTATCTATTTCATGACGAAAGTTCCTTGAGCAGATTTACTGAAGCAAATTGCTCATTTATGTATGACATATCTTCTTTCTTCGATAACGCAAAAAGAAGGCGAGGTACGAAAAAACATTCGAACATTTCTGGTAGGCATTTAAATAAACTTTAATTTACCTAACCTCCTTCATCTCGATAAACCTAATAGTCTCCGAAAAAAACGACTAAAACCGTTAGGGGGCGTGGTTTACCCTCATTATCCCCTTGAGCTCGCCACCTACAGACGGTGACTTTTAGGTGGTTATTTAACAGCCCTCCAGGAAGCCCTATGCAAAAATTCACGGACTTCCCTCAACTTTCCGCTATTTTTTCTAATTTGACTGGACTAATAAGTCAATTATGTTGTTTTATAGTAGAACATGTTGTATGTAATCCAGGTTACATGTCAAGATAGTTTTTTTATACTTTGCGTTCACAATGGGCTCATTGTGACACCGAAAATGATTTCATAATAGAGGCTATTATAACATCGTTTTTGGAGGCTATTTGTTTTGTAAGATTTGGTAACATTTGCTTTATATTACATTTAAACATATTTAATTTTGATACATTCTAACCTAACAAAACGCGAAAAGTTATTTTATAATGTTACCACATGTTAAAAGCAAAAATCACTAGATTGTAATGCAATGTTTTTAATAAATTGAATTTACAATTTCTATAAAATTAATGATGCAAAGTATAAAAAATAGTATATTTTACTTGTTTTATAAGACGTATTGTAGCACTCGTTCCTTTGGAACACTCCTCGTTCTCTTGTCGTGTCCCAAACAACTCGTGCTACAATAGACCGTTATACAACTCGTATAATAATATACTATTACACTTTTATAAAAGGTTTTATTTTCTGGTTAGATTTGAGTTTGACGATTGTTGAGCGCAGAATAGACTTTTCTTTCCCAAATAAGACTAAGTCAGATTCAGGTACACGTTTCACTGGAAATAGTAAAATCAGATCAGTACCTTGATATTTCAAAGGTTCTAATTATCTTACTAATTCCTGTGTGTGGGAGAGTTGAGTTCAAGTAAATGTAGGTATCAGCTGTGCTGATATTCTTTGATTTTGTCAAAATTTAAGTTTATTTTAACATTTTGCATTATTGTTTGGATTCATGCACCTGGAGTACTGTATTCTGGACAAGTTTAATTCATATTTGAATTCATTTACGTTGTTATATTTACTGGATTTGCAGAATCATCGTTTTATGTCTGAAAGGTAAGGGTATATACGAGGATGGGTTGATCAATTCGCGGCCTACCATAGTAGACCATGGTTTTTATTTATAATTTTTATGTTTGCATCTAGTAACATCCTGTAACAGTTTGATATTAAAATTTTGCCCGAGTCTGTCAAGTAGTTTTCATTTAGTGTCCTATCAAATTTTGTAAGTTGTCGGTGTTTGGAAAAATGGAGAAAACTGAGATTCGAGCCGTGATATAATATTGTTATATTAAAGGTTTAACACCTACAGAGGTTAAAAATGAAATAGATTCTACGTTAGGTGAATCTTCTCCATCGTTCAGCACGGTTAAAAAGTGGATGGCGGAGTTTAAACGTTGACGTACAAGCATTAAAGATGCACCCACGTCCAGGAAAGCCCAAAACCGCGACTTCTGCTGAAATAGTCGAGAAAGTCCACAGAACAGTACTGCAAGATCGCAGATTTAAGTTGGATGAGATAGCAGAGATTGTGGGGATTTGAAAAGAGCGGGTACATCATATCCTTCATGAAGTTGTGGGCATGAGAAAATTATCGGCGAGATGAGTACCGCGACTCCTTACCCCTGGACAAAAGCTCATCCGAAAAATCATATCTGAGCAATGTTTGGAGCTGTTTCAGCGCAACCCAACAGATTTTGTGCGCCGATTCATAACAGTGGATGAAACTTGGATACACCATTATACGCCAGAGACCAAACAGCAATCCAAACAATGGACAATTCAACAATTCGTTTGGTTGACTACCTTGAAAAAGGAAAAACAATAAACAGCGAATACTACGCTATTCTACTAGAACAGCTCTACCAAACAATTCAAGAAAAAGACCCGGGTTGGCCAAAAAAAATCTTGCTTCATCAGGACAATGCCACAAGTCGGTTATCGCGATGACTAAAATTAATGACCTGGGCTTTGAACTGGTACCTCACGCACTCTACTCCCCTGACTTAGCCCCGTCGGACTTCAGCCTATTCCCCAACTTCAAGAAATTTCATGCGGGAAAGAAATATGCTTCAAACTTGGAAGTGATTGAAGCGACAAACAGTTATTTTGAAGAGTTGCCAGAATCTGCCTACAGGGATGGGATAAAGAGTTTGGAACATCGATGGACCAAGTGCATTCAACTAGAAGGAGATTATGTTGAAAAATAAAAACAAATTTATTCTTCTAAATTATTGTTTTTTTTGTTAGGCCGCGAATTAATCTACCCATCCTCGTACTTTAAGTTAAGTTTTTCTTTATTACCTATTTAGTTATAATCTGTGTAAACTCCATATGTTTCGGTTACTTTGCCTAATCATGCAAATACTTGATGTACAGGGATAGCTGGAAAGTGATGAGTTTTCAATGTAATTACTGTTTAATGATATCGGTGACAGCTGATAGTTTTTATTGATTTTCTTTGTTATTGTTCAATTTAGATCACAAGTGTGTTATGTCAATTTAAATGTCTCTTTGCCAGCTACCTTTCTGTCTTTAGATTTAAGATTAGCGTAATTTATAAGCATATGTTCGGATTCATGACGTCATGACAGTTTGTGATGTTCAAGTGTTTTGAAAAATTTCGTTTTGGCGTCAAATGTTTTTCGTAATCATATAAAAGAACCCCGAGAAAAGAACAGAGTAAGTCGATAAAACGCATTGGAAGAATGCACGCTCGGCTCACATTTAATTTTCTGAAAAATAAGTTAGGTTATTGTTTAACCACATGTTCTTTTTGTAAACAAACGTCAAGTTTACTAAAGTGACTTTGTGAAGTGAATATTTACCTGCATTTATAAAGCAAAGGAGATTTGTTTTCTTTTGTTTACAACACAATCAATGGAAATTGTGAAAAATTTTAAAATTAAAATTACATCAAGAAGATTTTATTATCAATTTCATTATCCACTTTGAATGGTTTTTGATATCAGCTGTATTACCGATAATACAATATTAAAAGATTTTGAAGTGGATTGATGACGAATTATTATATACAAGGTGGGTCAAAACAATAAGGATTTTGTTTCATTTGGAGACGTTTTTGGCGAGCAAAGTTTATTGTTCTTAAACAATTTTAAGATTTGGTTAGTAGTTAGTAGTAGAAACCAGTTACAACCCCCATTTGTCAGGTTGATAACTACCACAAATTCATATGAAAGCTTGAGGAAGATTTTCCGGTTACATGTCTAAATATCACAGTCATAATATCACACGACAATATATCATAGTCAAAATACCACATGCTAATATATCACATGCAAAAATATCCTAAGGACAGAATATCTTGGACTTTGACTTGGACAGACTTTGTGGAACTCCATAATCATGAAATATAATATAAATACAAAGATTAGTTAAAGTTTCACAAGTTTTATTAATATCTTAACCTGACAATATTGTTTCGACACTTTGTGTCATTATCAAAGGTAGATAATCTATCTATCTACCTTTGACAATGACACAAAGTGTCGAAACAATATTGTCAGATTAAGATATTAATAAAACTTGTGAAACTTTAACTAATCTTTGTATTTATATTATATTTCATAATATTACTATTACGTTTAAAATATTTACGTTCTTATTTACAACTGTAATTATAGTATGCGTACAAACCATATTTCCTTAAACCTAACCTAACATTGTAATTAAATATATCCCTCGATATTAAACACAGTACCACAGTAGTTCTTACTAACTTTAAGATATTTTTTCATGTGATATTTCCTATTTTATTAAAAATAAAATTTTCTCTTTTTGCTTTAAAATAAATTATTTAAACATATAAAATTAAATCTTGGGTATAGCAGCAAATTGAGAGCCACATAATTTCACACCCTAAAAAACACCCTTAGACAATTGTTTCGCCCTCACTTTGGGCTCCTCAGCAGAGACTGGGCGCTTGGACCTGGAGAATATAGGTTCCGGTTCCAGTTCCGGTTTTTGAAAATTCGAAATAAAGGTTTCGGTTCCGATTCCAATTTTAATTTTCTAAACATTAAGGTTCCGGTTCCAGGATTTTTTAGGTTCCATAAGGGTTCCGGATGCAAAAGTAACGACGTCACATTTTATGTTGGTATATAGTTCCAAATATCTCCAAACAAATATGACCTTGATAACTGACAGTCGATGCACGTTAGGTTAAAGTATTGCTTATAATATAGGTGATAATTGATAAATATATTTGCTCTTCGGTATTTCAAGTCTTTTTACTCGGGAAACTCTAGTGCTATAGTTACAATTATTTACAACAATGGATACCATAGAAACTGAGATCTTGGAGTAAACAGATGTGAAGTACCGAACGTGGTTAATATTGTAGATTCTTTTCAAGATGAAATTTGTTTGGAAATATTCAGGGCTACCAATATAAAATGTGACGTAACACTTTTCTAGTCAATTCACACACTGCTATTGGCCAATTAGTAGTGGAAATGGATCTAGTATCAACATCCACTTAGTAAGAAATGGTTATGGTAGCGCTGTTGGAAGAATATTGAACTACTTTTTTTATTTACCAGTAGAACCGAAATGTGGAACCAAAAAATACCGGTTCTCGTCTTAACATTAACACGAATTTTAGTAAGGCTTCCGATTCCGGTTTCAGTTCTTTTGGGTTCCTGTTCCAGTCCATGCTCCTCAGTATGGGAGGCATTGTCTGAAACCCTGAACCTCTGAACCTGTTGCTTCTCTATATGTAAATCTCGAATTTACATTAATAATAACAATTACAATTGGAGACATCTATATAATGTTGTCCTAAAGCAAACTACCATGTACACCCGGAAGTAAATATTATTAGGTAATTATTCGATATACCGACCCCGATCGTACATTCATACATACGGAAATACCAAGCGCTACGGATTTTCGTTGAAAGGACGTCATAAAAACAGGTAGAAATTATAAAATCTTCCTGTCATATGACACAAACACTACTTTTAGGCCATTTTCACGTAAATACAGCCAACTTTTTTACTAACTGTAACCTAACATTATAACATTCAAACCTCAAAATAGCGATTTTAACATTGTTTTTCTTATTATTTTTATTTTCTTATTTGTTCTCTGAGTTATCCTCTACAACTCAGTGTCATTGGTTTACCTGGGTTCAGAAGGGTCCGTATATCGAATAATTAATTATTATTAAATATAAGATTTTCCTAAAAATAAAATTTTATTAAAACTATTATTATATCTCCTCATGTGATATTTTGTTCTTGAGATATTTTTTATTATGATATTTTATTCTTGGGATATTTTTTATTATGATATTTTGTTTTGTGATATTTTAAACGTGATATTTCGTCGGATGATATTACGTCTGTGATATTTAAGCGTGACACCGATTTTTCTCTTTTATTAAACTATTAAAGAAATATGTTTTTATATAAAATTTTTTTTTAGTTATATTAAATTGAATAAAAGGTCTGTGTTTTTAATTTATATAAATATGTGTTTATTTCATTTGATGTTTATGCAAGCATCCGTTTATTTTCTTCACATACAAATTTTAAATTTTGCAAAAACATATCTCTTTTGTGTTTTCTACTTATTCTGGCAAATTATATTACCATTTAATTAGGGAAAATCAAATGTTTTTGACAAGATAATTTCATATTCAGCAATCATAATTGTTAAGCATGTAACTAGATGTTATTACCTCCATGCTAATTCAAAATATAATTGCTATCATTTACATCATTACAGCATTAAATTCAAACGTTTTGTACAACATTCAAATTGGGTTGTAAAGTTATTATCTGCAATATCAATTAATGTTAGCAAAGTTACCATAATGAAATAAATGTTCGTTTTGATAAAACAACATAATTAATTTCTGCTTAGTTTATATAATTTTACAAATTCAAATTAATTCATCAAAATTTTACATTTACATTAAATGTTGTTAATGAAACTAGAGTTTGGAAACGTGTTTGTAACTGTCAAAAACATTCCATATTATAACTTTTGGTGAGCTTTGCATGTTTACTATTCATATGTATTTGTTTTCCCCTTGTTATGTACACACAGGAAAACAGGCCCTCTGTGAATGTTACACAATTTAAAAGAGGTGGGTTAGCTGTTACGCTTAAAAAAGAGAATTACTTTCTAGAAGGGTTAACATCCATACGCGTTACTAATTTCCTTTGCTGAAGTTTTTCAATTTCAGTAATGTCGGGCTTAAAGGGTTTTTATGTAAAACTTTTTTTCTATTCTTTCTTAAATGAAAGCTCATTGCAATCAAATAGAAATGAAACCATGGAGATTAATTAGAATTTTTGTTTAATCCAAGTGAAAAACTTTTTGTGAAAATAATGAGAAAGATAATTATGTGAACGGCGTTTAAATTTAACTACATTTTCTATAGAGGATTTAACATGATAATTAAAAGTAGATTCAATTACGTTTCTAAACAATTTTCTATTGGAAAATGTAATTAAAATTCAAGTCTACCCTTCTCCCGGTAACATCTTTATTCCGGTTATCAGTGAATAGAGAGAACAACAGATTGCGGGCAATAAATTATATTAATTTGATATGAAAACGGATATCCAAACGGAATTGCAATCGTAATTAACTGCCGTGTGGCTGTGACAATGCCTGTTAAACAAGGCGACACTGACCCACTGGAATCAGCCATACCTAATAAATTCAGTTTGCCGAAATGACGAAGGTAATATTGAAAATTATTATTGCAGCTTACACTATAACTAAACATTGCATTAAATATACTTTAAATGATTCCGTATATTGAAGGTATTGTGTGGTAACCGACAACAAGGTGGTTAATTTCAAATTATAGTTAACTCATGCGATGATAGTAATTTCAGTTCGTGCAGTACAGATTATTGAATACGTTATTGAATTAGAACTGCTCGTGCATTAAGGTTTACTTTGGCAATGCATAATAACTTAATATTAATTGTTATTTACATTGTGCAGAAGCGTAGATATAGAATGGAGAACAATTTATGGGTCACAGGGTATTGCAGAAAATATTTCAAACTGTGGTAGATTCTACTTCGTTTATGTAGTTCTGTTACTGAAGATGTTTAATTATATAATGCTGATAATATGGAATATCATTTTTGTTTATTTGTGCGGTTTCCCTGACTATGAACAACATATCGATTTTTTTTCTATGAACAAGGCCTACTGTTCGTTTTCAGTTTTAAACATCTTTTTATTCGTAAAAGGTCATGATTTGCAATAAAGTAAGTCTTTACTGAAACTGAAGAGTTCACATTTAAAATGTAAAGAATTTAACTTCACGAACTTCTGTTGAAACTATTATTACAAAATGAAGCACATGTGTTCTTTAAGTGAGTGTAATGTGGTAAGAGACCAATGAAAAACATATAGAGACTTGTGCTGAGAAATTCTATTATTTTATCTTGAATAAGTGTGGTGAATCCTGATTTGAAATTGTCACTAACGAACTTTCTTGCAACTAAAAACTTTTCATACTTTATGGTGCAAGTTAATTTCCCTATAGGATTTCTCCGACAAATCTAGATTAGCTTTGATATTGATTTGTCGTCTGCGAATTGTCGATGAATTAAAAGAAATATATCTAGTATCCTTTGTACGTTTGCAATTATCTAGTTCTTATGGAAAAATTGCCATTCTGATGGTAACCACCTTAGGTAGCTCAGAGGTGCTGTTTTTAAGAGTTATTCATTAGAATAAGGACTCCGTCTAGGGAACAATTATAGATAGCTACAGATGTTATAGATATTACAATTACAGATAGTTAAACCTAAAGACATGTTAGAGGAATTTACAGGTTATATACTATTTATAATAAGAAGGATATTATTTGGTTTGAAATGGCTTTTTATTTAGACTAGCCCTCTAACACAGCGGTTCCCAACCTTTTTCGTTCGCAGACCACCACCAAATAATTTCGCATTTTGCAAAATAAATCTTATAATGATGAAGTTTACTTTTACAGTGTACAAGAACTATCTAAAATAAATATTCATTCTTTGTAATAACAAAAGCCGGTTTTCGTACTTCATTCGCTTCCTGTATACCAAACCTCGAACGACCAAAACCGGGACCGGCCCGGAATGGCGGGTACCGAGAGGCCGGAGTATTTCTCTTTTCGCTAAACGAACGTCGTGAAACGATTGCAGGTCGGGGTGCGGCGGCGAAGACCATAACCGGGTTCTACACGCATAGAACGGTCTATCGCTCAAAATCAGAACAAGATATCTCAACAGGAAGCGGAAATATAACTGCAAAGTGGCGAGTGGGTTTCGGGAGCGGCGGTCAAAAACGGGAATGGGTTCAAACGATCCAGGAGGCAATCATATAAGACTTCTAGAAGTGGTTTCGACTTAGGAGCCTGATTAGGCTGATGCCGGCGATATTACTTTAGCACGTTTCTCGGGTGAAAATAAATAAGAAATTTCGAGTTTTTCAGCTGTAACTTTTGTCTTATGGTTTTGTATGACATTTCAAGGGGAAACATTTTAAGATTGGCCGTAGTCTAACGCCAAGATAGTCGTTTAGGTTCCTATAGTTTCCGATATACCGTCTCTCGAAAACCGGAGGAACTCCCTAGAGCGGAGAAGCGGAAAAATCAACAAATGCACCGCTCGTACACATGTTCGATCGCCCCCAAAAACCCCAACCCTAGCCTCCGCCCTCGTAACAGTGTCGGCAAAAAACTTTTCCGGTAGAAACGATTGAGGTACTGCGCTGGCAAAGATTCCGCGGTCATTTTGTCGTCTCCGTCTAAACGGTTTACCGAAAACTTTAAATCTGAGACGGGAACTACCCAACGCATTGACACACAAAAAACGGTCCGGATCGAAGCAAGTCTTGCGGCCCCTCGATACCGCAAATCCCGGATTTTGATCGTTCCCATTAATCGGGGACGCAAGACAAAAATTCTTTCGGTTCTGGTATGACTAGAACTGTGCGCGCCAAACCCGCTTAAAAATTCTAAAATGGGAGATCTTCCTTATTACCTATAACTGGATATTACCTCACCACATAGGTACGGAGCCGGCGCGTTATATATCACGTTTGTATGTATATATAGCGCCGTCTCCGTATAAAAGTCGGTCGATCAACTCCGATTTAAACTATTAAACCATACGTTAGCTCCAGGATAACACGAATTAAAAAATTCTCTTAGTAAAATTTTGAAAATACTGTTATTTCTCTGCGGACCAGTAAAGATTTCTGACGGACCGGCACCGGTCCGTGGACCGGCGGTTGGGAAACGCTGCTAACTCGTTTAAATTAATCTAGTCTCACACTACTTTAAATCAAATCATTTGCTTTACAGTGAAACCTTTGCCCGGGCAAGTTCTGTAGTTATACATAAACTTTTACACAGCGTAAGGTAAGTTAGTCATTTTTATTCCCATTAACTTAGATGATCGCGTAAATGCCAGAAAATTTAAGAGGTCACCTGAAACCTGATTTACTGTTCTGTTCCTTACTATTAATATAACTCTACCCCCTTGCCTCGCCACAGACTACCACCTAAAATACTTTTAAATCATCATCAAAACAATTTGTCCAAGTTTAGTGGACTGCTTGCAACATGAAGCATTCTGTAATCGTTATTGAAGTGTATTACATGCCATTTCCATACTGCAACTTCATTTCACAGACACTCCTTGACCAATTCTTACAAAACTCGCAGTACAAAAAGTGCATTTAATGCCACTGTGTATACTCAATTATCCCTAGAAATAAAAAATAAGTTTAGTACAGAATACATAGCAAAGTTTGTCTTCGTACAGTTAACCCTTTTTTGGCACAAGAATAATGATACAGACCCTGTTTAGAGTAAGAAATATAAGCGAGCACCTATACTGGCATAAATTATATTATATTTTAATTATTATTGAATATTTTATTGATCTCTAGCCGTAATTAATTACAAATAGCTCATCATCTTTAACGAAGCATTTATAAAGTAGTCGCAGGACGATGTTTTTTGATAAAGTACATACTTTTGCATCAAGAGAGGATAATATTTCTTCCCACGCCGTATAAGCTTTGGACCTTTCTATTCACAAGCACCCTAGATAAATATTTGCAGTACCAGTCAGAGCGTTTAAAACTTATTGAAGCATAGGGATGTAACCTATGTTATCATTTGTAGTTTGTTTTTCAAACTGAGCACAATTAGATACTATTATATACCAGTATTAAATGCCGGAAAGTACCAACTTAAAATAAGAAAGTAACCTATACTGTAACTATATTTCCTAAAATTTTATAATAATTTTATAACGAATATATTCCTTATTATAGTAAAGAAGGGTTTCAGGGCTAGACATATCAATTTTATAACACAAGAATGATTCATATTACAACCAATATTAATGACGATGAATATAACATTTACTTCTAGCTCACGTGCAAGTACATAACTTCAAGCTTCTAAAGACAAATTTTAGTTAAGCACCTCAGCTTTTGTCATATGCTCAGAAGTTGTTGGCAAATTTATAATCTTAGTTTAGCAAACTTATGTGCTGCAGCCACCGTGAACGTTTAAACTGTGTAGATATTTACGTAAATTATTGTCGGAAAAGGGCAATAACATTACATCCCAACTAATTTGTAATTACGAATACAGAGAATACCCATGAATCCTGCGGATGTAACAAATTTGTTCATGTACTGGATGTTCTCAATTTGCAATAGCAGTATGTAAATATCTATCAGATAAATTCTACTTTATAACGACCTTTACAATATTTGTGTCTAATAATTGTGAATAACAAAATGCTCTGCTTAAGATAAATTGAACCATAAACTAACAACTTTTGGATTTCAAATGTGCTTACGTTTACAGCTGGTTACTCAACGTGCAAGCCCACGATCAATCTAACGTTATACTGCTTAGTATGCCAATAACGCCAATACAGTTCGTAAGATATAATAACATAACTAATTGGAATATCAGAAAACGATTATGAAACTTGTAGCGCCCCCGGTCGGATAATTAATCAAAAATTGCATGAAGATGAAGAAAAAGAATGCTAGTACAAACCCCTAAAATAATCCAAAAGAAGCTGGATCAATATACCACTAAATAATAAAATAATCCGCTAGAAGCGTTTTCATACAATCAGCGAAAGGAAATTGTAAATTACACAAAAACGATATCATCAGGAAAATATAATATATGAAAAGTACACATACACATCATAAATTGACTGATCTTAGTCTGAATGACTTTCTCACTCTTCTCCATTCCAGTCACTACCTTTCATCATCTGTCTCCCTCTCCCACCCTATTTTACTGTCGCTCACCGTCTCCTTCTCATTCCTACCCTCTTTTAGCTCTTCCTAACCTGGTTCACTTTCTTTCGCCTTCTATCACCGCGTTTTATCCTCACCCACCCACTGTACTCTCTACCACACTCTATCAGCTTCTCTCACACTCTCCAACGCTCTCCTTTACTTTCTATCGCCCTCTCTGATGCTATACCACCATCTATCAGCCCTTTTCATACTCTTTTTCAGTCTTTTCTACCTTACCTCTCCCTATTCTACCATTTATCATATTCTGTTATCTTTTCTTTGCCCTCTCTCAATGATGAGAGCTCGGTATATACAAGTACTCACGAATCATTATTTCGTTTTAGTATCTGTTTAGTTAAAATGGGCCAATGAAACCTACAGATAATCAAATTTTGTGCAAAGTATGTTTATTTCCAAAATGTATACTTAATGGATTTTTCATAAATATTATTAACAAATCTTTTAGATTATTATTTAAACAAACATACTTACTGCTAATTTCCAGTTGAAGGTAACATTAAATTTCTATATTAAAATTTAAACAGCGGAAACGAGCACATTAGAATATTATCGAATTACTTAATGAGCTTCTTTGTGAAGTAATTAAGCTTATGAATATAAATTTACCTTTTGCTCTTGAACGACAGTCGATTTTGAATGTTATCATCATAAGTGGTAAGCATCTGCACAAAAAAATGGTAGACCATTACGTTCTGTTTTGGAAGCGCAACTGAGGACAGCTGATACTTTTCAACTATCACCTAGCACCGTTAAGAGAGTGGTGAACATGCGATGACTGTGACACTTAATTTAAAAATAAAAAAGTTATAATAAACGTGTTACTTGACAACGCTTAAGAAAATTTAACAAAGCTCCTGCTTCTAGTTAGATAAAACTTAATACATATGGTACAGTGGTTAAGAGAAAAAAGTATCGAGTTTGAAAAGTATAAGGGCGAAGCAGAATTACCCAAGCTAGGTAAAAGATCAAGAAAAAACCGGTACAGATTATGTTAGAATGGATGGGCATTAACGTATGGTCATGAAATTCTTCGGCTTCTTCCGTATCACGGCTATTTCAATCCAATTTGGAACGATACATAGCAAAGTATGATTACGATATAAATATAGTACAAACGAACTTTACAGGCGAGGAAGTTGATGAAGAATTTGGAAAGAGGTATTAAATAATAGCTCCCAAAAGTTAAAAGGATTGCATACGAAATATTTAAATAATAAAATATACTCGTACTTACAAAAAGAAATATGTTATCGAAGAAGTAATGCCTCTAATAATAACCGAGAACATCGGTGAATACAAAGATGATGCTGATGATGGTAGTGAAAGATACAAAAATTAGAATAAGTTTAAAAGAAGATGTGCAAATTTACAAAATTAACAAAAACTAAACAGAAAAACCATCTAAATAAAAAAATAAAACATTTTAAACTCGCCATCAACTTTACTTCCAGTACTAAGCCTGGAATAAGTGTAATGGGAAGTTGACAAACCTTTATATGTATTTAAATTATCTATACAAGGTATCTCTGGGTTGATCATTAAATAAAATAAGTAAATAACACATTTAGAAACTAGAAACATAAGAGTTTTGTTTAGATATGTATATAACAAATGAAAATGAAAAATAGTTTATTTATTGTGGTAACCTTACTATTCTTAAGTGATTATTAAAATTGTTAAAAACTATTAAATTAATCATTGAATTCTGCATTAAGTAATTAAATAATATTCTAATACCCTCCTTATGATGATATAATTTCAATAGTTACTTAATGATGTTATGCAAATTTGAAAATGAGCAGTAAGTATGTTTGCTTAAATAACAACCCAAAGGATTTGTTAATAATATCTAGGAATAAAATCCTATAAATATACATTTTGGGAATCAAAATTAAAATCCAACGTGGTACTTTTAATAAACTTGACTGATATAAAGTTTGTAAACCGCTGACCAATGGGCAAACTGATTTTCCTGCTTGGATGTGTGGTCGTCGCATTCAAAGCTCTGTAATAGAGAACGATGCAATGACGTTTTGTCTTTAGTGCACAATGATTAAACGAAACTACAGTAATTTACGATAAGACAGTCTCTACCAGCTTTTCCATAGGAATTTTACAAAAAGTGTTAAAATGTTTAATTACACAACACCACAAAAAAAATAAATGTTCTGATTTGGGAACGCGACTATGGTATTCGGATGCACTTTTTGACGCTGAAACCGAATCCGACAAATCCGACTCAGAAAAGCACATATACCCTCAAAATCTTGCGCTAGAGCCAAAAACAACTCCCCAAATGGAGTAAAACACTCCTGACATATGATGACAATAAATACATGCAAAAAATGGTTGAAAACGGCAAGTGTTTTGTATTTGAAAATAGACCTCTGGTATATGGCCAAGAACCCTCCTCTCTGAGGGTGTTAAACCACCTCAAAATGGGTCAAAACCACCCCTTAGATCAAAATACAATAAATACGTGCAAAAAATGATTGAAAACCGCAAATGTCTTATTTTTGGAAATAGACCGTTAGTATATGGCCAGGAACCTTCCTCCCTGAGGGGGTTATGCCACCCTAAAGTGGGTCAAAATCACCCCTAAGATCAAAATACAATAAATACATGCAAAAGATTATTGAAAACGGCAAATGTTTTGTTTTTGGAAATAGACCTCTGGTATATGACCAATACTACCCCCTTTAAAGGATACCCCTTTAAACCACCCTAAAATGGGGTATAACCACCCCTTATATCAGTGTTACAATAAATAGACGCCCTCAAAATAAAATACATGCAAATAAATAGAGGCAAATAAAATGCATGCAAATAAATACAGCAAAGAAAACGCATACAAATAACTACATGCAAAAAAATTAATTTAATGAAACCCTGTTAATCCTCTAGTTTCTCGATTTATGATATCTCTTCCTTTTATTTTCAAACGATCTGCGTACTGGCTGCACAACACTACAAAGAAATCATTACAGGTTTGTTGGAGAATTATAAAAAACTAGGTTGTAATATGAGTGTGAAGTTACATTTCCTCCATTCTCACTTTGAATACTTTCCAGATAACTTAGGGGATTACAGCAAAGAACAAGTGGGAGGGTTCCACCAAGATATGAAAGAAATGGAACAGTATTATCAAGGAATATGGGATGCTCATATGAACGGGGTTTATTGAATTTATTTTTTAGCATGTATATATTTGCATGTGTTGTATTTTGCGTGCATTTATTTATTATAACTCTGATGTAAGGGGTGGTTATACCCCATCTTGGGGTGATTTTACCCTTTCAAGGGGAGTGTTGGTCATATACCAGAGGTTTATTTCCAAAAACAAAACATTTGCGGTTTTCAATCATTTTTGTCGTGTATTTATTATATTTTAATCTAAGGGAGGGCTTTGACCTATTTTGGGGTGGTTTATCCCCCTCAGGGAGAAGGGTTCTTGGCCATATACCAACGATCTATTTCCAAAATTAAGACATTTGCGGTTTTCAATCATTTTTTGCATGTATTTATTGTATTTTGAAGGGGTGGTTTTGACCCGTTTTGAGGTGGTTTAACACCCTCAGAGAGGAGGGTTCTTGGCCATATACCAAAGGTCTATTTCCAAATACAAAACACTTGCGGTTTTCAACCATTTTTTGCATGTATTTATTGTCATCATATGTCAGGAGTATTTTACTCCATTTTGGGGTTGTTTTTGGCTCTAGCGCAAGATTTTGACAGTATATGTGCTTTTCTGAGGTTGGATTCGGTTTCAGCGTCGAAAAGTACATCCTAATACCATAGTCGCGTTCCCAAATCAGAACATTTATTTTTTTGTGGGGCTGTGTTATTAAACAATTTAAACTTATAATGTTCTTCGAAATAAAATCTTTTCAGTCCTTGGTAATTTTATGTATCCTATTATAAATTGCATAATACAAACGAAAATTTTAGATTTATTTGCATCTGCATGCTTTCACTCTCGTTGCTGGTTTTTCTGTGAATTGTAATATTGCTGGGTGCGGAGATAGTATGCAAATAGCTAAATGGATTACTCGTTTCGATTAAAACCATCTTGTCTCAGAGTTATGGTCTCAATAGTCATTTTTAAGAGATGCATGAGTGCCGGTCAAGTTAATTTGATGTTAATAGCGTCAGGCTGTTTATTAAGAGGAATCTTCCTTGATGGCAGTACTCGTATACGCGTTATGCAAAAATTAAATTGCTATGCGCGTTTCAAAACGTAATTACTATGTAAAGCAGAATTTTTTGAAGGTGTGATTTGGTTGGTGTAATTAGTGAATTTTATTATTTCTGTATGTGGCCCTTGGAATTTCATCTTTACAATAATATAGCGAAATCTTTGAATGTAACATCGAGTCATTTTATTCGTATTTACTTTCATTTATTTAAAGAACTATACAAAATTTCAAAACACAGTCACCCGCCATCGATTTTCTTCCCATCCAAACATCAGGTCATTTTTTTTGATAAAAATGTCAAAATTATTCTTAACTTCAAAGATGTCCCTGATTACAGGGACGTTATACAGTTCGGTCAGATCACTATTTCTAGCTTTTCCTTTTTAGTATCAGTAACAATGGTAGAAATAGTAATTTCATCAACCCGATTTAATTTTCGTAAATACCTAAACATTACACAAATAAAAAATTTGCTTCCACAGGTTACATCGTAGACCCATAATATAGTATATTATGTATTAAGGGTTTAATTGAGTGTTTTAGAGCACGCAAAGTCAGTTAGTTAGTGCCTGAAAACGTTAAAGGGCTCTAAAACACTAATTACGCCCGAAATGCATACGTTAGTTTTTGTCCGGTCGAAGTTTAAATTAATATTTAATTTTGAAATAGAAATAATTTGAAAAGTGCAAAACTTCCAGTACCTACTGCAGCCACCTACTTGGTGGCTAAGTAGGTGGCTGCAGTGGTATATAATTACTAGACACGTGCATTTTAGATGACCTCTCTTGAAAAACCCTTGACTAGTTTATCTTTCATAAGCGCCCTCGCGTCACTACAAGTTATAGTAGACATATAGTTTACAACTACGAAGGCTGTTAAATAAAGCTTTCCACGACACTGACAATTTCTTTAATTCACGTTGTTTATTTTACATAGATCCCATTTCCCTCTATATTTTTGCGGCAAGAGTTCTTCAAAATTACCATTTTCAAGCGCCCGCTTGTGTTACATTGCACTATTGCAGATTAAATTGCTTCGCTCCGTTGGCATAGCGGTTTATGCTTATCTAAAATGCACGTTTCTAATAATTACTGTTATGCTACGGCGTACACAAGGGTAGCTATTTTTCTAGCGGGCTCTAAAACGTTTTACAGCTCTATAGATTTAATTTAACAACTTACGCTCTAAAAACAGGCCCATAAACCGGTCAAAATCGACCGACCGGACTAATAGCTATTTATGTACGTTATGTACCGTCGGCGTTAGGATGATGATAATACCAGGAGAGCTGTTGAAGCTAGATGTAAGTCGCCAGATGGGCATTATCATCTAGTAACGCTCGTGGTGCATACAAAATTTTATTTTTCACGAGAATGTATCGTAGAAGTAGAAAGTTAGTTTTAATTTATAATTATTGTTGGCGTTGCCAAGGACGTTGGTTAATATTTATAAAGCTAGGAATTTTTATGTTTGTCGTATGGTAACAACTTTTACTAAATTTACAAAAGTCAAACAGAGATATGACAATTTAAATTCATATGTTTCTGTTGTTGTTACTTTAATTCAATTTAAGAAATTTCTGTAGAAGTCGGCACAAAAGAATTCGTGGATCACGCACCCAGAAACTACGTTGCAAATACTCGTTGTTTGTACCGTGATATCAAAAATTATCTTGGTCAAGGGTGGTTATGGAATATAAAACGGTTGTCTTAGTTTGAGTTTTTGCATCTTTATTAGTGAATTATCATTATTATTAAGTCAAACTAAGACAACCGTTTTATATTCCATAACCACCCTTGACCAAGATAATTTTTGATATCACGGTACAACACACTCGTACCCAAATATAGTACAGTATCGTTTTTGGCCTAAAGATCCAAATTACTATCGAACGTAACATCGGCTCCGATTGCAAAGTAAACAATGAGCGGGCGTTATAGACTATAACGCCCGCTTATAATGCCCTGGTTGTTATGGAGTTGTTTATATACTTCACAGGCATAATCACCAAATAACATGCAAGTGAAACATAAAGTAATAAAAAGTATTGTCAGTGGTGACACTTTTATAAAAATAAAGCATAGCCAACCCTCATTTTTCTACAAAATGAATAGCTAGCATATACTATACAGTCTTACATTACGCTCGCTGTATATATACTGCGGTGATATCAAATCACCTCATTGAAAATTTTATTAACGATAGAACGGAAACGTCAAAACAAATATTTCATATATCTGATTTAAATCAAAAGAGAGACATGCTAAGTCTTAGGCTTAATTAATATAAAGGCTACATATAGGGTAACAGTTAGGCTCATCAATATTTAAATTAAAAATTAAGAATAAAATTTCATGCAAAACATAACCTCAATTCATATACATACAAAAGGCTTGATTTAAAAAAAAGGATATCAATCAGTTAGATTGTTTTATCATAATGCATGTTTATGCAACCCAAATTACATATTGGGATGGGTTTTCCACTTGTAAGGAAGAAATAATTTTCTTATTTAAATTTAGAGGCTACGATTTTTAACGTAGGGTAAATTTTCTACTTTCCAGGAAACCAACTCAGTTTCGCGCAGTTAGTTAACTGAAAACAAATAAATTAGGTCAATCTTGTTATGACTTATATAGTACAATTAGTTTTTAAACTTTGTTATGAAAATTCTGGCCATTTTTATTATTGAAGGTTTTAATCTTGTCGTTTTGTTCATTGTGACGATTATTGACTATTATGCTATTTGTTCTCACCATTGTTTTGATGTAAACACTTGGAGAACTGTATGCTGGACATTTTGATCATAAATTGATTAATTTTGAATCAATATTTAAACTGGAACTTGCAAATGCATTAATTGGTCAATTCATTGTAGTATCGTACTGTAAAATTATGTTTGTTGTAAATTGTAAAGATGTTCCTATGGAGAATTTATATGTATTACTTGTATTGTGTAATTATGTAACTAGTTTGTAAAGGATAAACCTTGATTTGTTGAATTCTGTATGTATTTAGGTCGTAACGAGATTTGTATATTGTCATTCGTTTTTCTCTTATATTTTCGTTATGATACATTTTTGGACAAGGGTTGTATTATATTGTTTTAATCCTTGTTTTAAGGGCTACAATCCTGTAATCATAGAATTAAGATTAGTGATGATTAAGAACAGCTGTGCTGGTCAGTGACGTCATCAATCTTACATGGTTTGTTTTTGTTTTGAAAATATGTCATTGCCGGCTTTTGTTTTAACATAAACTATATAAGCTGGAGCAAAATTTAACAAAGGCAGTCGACAAAACGGTCACGGCAAAGCTATGCCCGACTCCGGATAAAAATCTGTAATTTAATTTGAGGTTAGATATTTTAACCATGTGATTGACGTAAATGTCATATATAAAAGGAATTTGAATTAAATAAAAGTATTCCCTGAACAATCTCAAGAGTTCGAAGAAGATTTCAGTGTTGTTATATAATTTTTTTAAAGTGAATGTGATTGTTTTAATAAATTCTGGGAGAATTTATTGTTCGTCATCGATCTACGTATTGATGTTTTTGAAGACAAAAAATCAGCTGATAAATATTACAGCAATGTTACCAATTGAGGATTTATTTAAAGGAATTTATTTTTAATAAAATATACCAGGTTGGTCATAATAAATAGGTTCTTTAATCTCATTAATAATATTAAACTTATAAAGTTTATCCTTAATAATACAAAGTTATTTTGTTTAGTTTCTAAGGTTCTTTTGAGAACTTATTTGCATTCAATTAAATAAAACAATTTAATTTATTTTATTTCAATTTATTTTTATTAGATAAACAGTTTTATTTATAAACAATTTTTGATTTGTGTTGGTCTGTTCAAGTGAATGACCGTATTGGCCCTATGTCAGGCCATTACAACTTTTAATCACATTTGAGCAAACCTGGGAATTTATTTCTCAATTGTTAATTGTATTAATTTAAACATTTCTTGCCATTGACTTTTTATTTGAATTTTTATTTTGTTCATTAAATAAAGTTTGTGTTTTTAAATATAGTTATGTGTTTAATTGATGCATATACAAGAATCCAGTTTTCTTTTCTTTTGAATTTAGAGTTTAGCAGTGGTTGTCCAGCTTGCAGGAGCTTTAGCGTTTATAACATAAGTTTTTCTCCTTTTCCAGGCATAAGAATTAATAAGAGTCTCGTAATTCAAATAATTTATGCTTTACCGAGTAACCCTGAGCTGGCTGATTAGAATGAAGAAAAATATCTGTGGTGTATTTTTATTTTAATCCACCGTATATAATTTATGTTTTATTTGGAACGATGGGCATACTATATTTTATTTTAATAGATCACTGCAATACTTTTGAGTTCAATATGATCTAGGACAGCAAGGCTAATATGATGCTATTTTATTCTCTTTTTTTTCAGTGTAAATGTATTTGATCAAATAATAAAAATATCATATTAGCCTTACTGTCCTAGATGATTATGAAATCAATAGTATGTAAGCTCAATGACAACGCGCTAATGTTCATTTTGAGATTCCCAAGCCTACCACTCAAAATAACATTTGCCAGATTTCAACTTGGCAGATAGCTAATATCATCTGTCAACTTTGACATGGCGTATTTCAAGTATTTTTGAAAGCAGAGGCGATATCCTTGGAAACTTTTTTCCAATCAGGATATTTAAAAAAATCTCATATGGATTCAACTTTACGGAACACACTGTATTAATATATCAGCAGGTTTCATCTTTGGTAGAAGGCTGCCATTTAATTAGAAAAGATTTAAATCTGTGTATAAATCTAAAAATAGATAGACAAGATTAAAAAATCACGTACCATTTTTATAAATTTCTGCAAAACGGGAATAAAGAACTGGAAAAAACTAAAAAAGTCTGAAAAGAGGTCATTGTTAAGAAATTTTGCACACATAAAGTTTTCAAGGGATAAAATAATATTTAAATAAACTAAACGCACTATAATCAGTACCTTTATTATAAACACTCACTATGTTATTTTCTATCATCTTGTACTACTACACATGCTTTTTTCTTGCTCTGTTCCTTAATTTTCTTATTCAGCTGGTTCAACTACTAGTTTTTACCCTTCTAGTTAAACTACCCCATCTCTATCTTTCTTACAAAAAATTGCTTTTTTCATTTTTTTTTTTTTAAATTAAAGTTAACCATTATAGGTCCTTTAATGTTATTACAATCTGATCTTTTTGTGTAGATCAATGAGCAATTTTTTTTTCTAACTTAGATTATTACGTTTGAAAATTCTTAAACTAAGGTCTTTACTCACTAGTTTGCCTTGTGTTCTAGTAAATTAACTACACTAAACTTAATATGTAGCACAACCCGCACAATGCTCTGCTTTGCCTATCACTCTTTCACTAATTCAAAAGGCTTCGTTCTCTTGAGTCTTCTTAATATATTTGTGTTGTCCAGGAGCTGGATGGCCTCGACGTTCACGTGGTTGAGTAGCCTTTGTTCGTGGCTACTGGCAAATTTGGCTATGGTTTGGTCAACAGTATCCATTTGAAGGTCCTGATGAATGTCTCTGTTTCGGCAGTACCAGGGTGCGTCAACGATGTTCCTTAGTACTTTGTTCTGGAAGCGCTGGATCACTTGAATGTTGCTCTTGCTGGCACAACCCCAGAGTTGAATTCCATAGGTCCAAACTGGTTTTAGTACTTGCTTATACAGAAGCAGTTTGTTATATGTAGACAGCTTGGAGTTTCTTCCAAGTAGCCAATACATTTTTTTCAGTTTTATGCCTAACTCTTCGCGTTTCTTTTTAACATGGACTCTCCAGCGGAGTCTAGCATCTAAGGTCATTCCCAGATATTTGGCCGAGTCAGCATAAGGGATCTGGGTATCGTTGATTCTAATAGCTAGATGTTGCTTCTGTTTATTAGTAAAGTCTATATGTACAGATTTATTTTCGTTTAACTTGATGCGCCAAGTTTTAGTCCAGGTGTTAATTTTATCAATGGAGGTTTGAAGCTTCTCTGCGGCCTCTTCATGATCTTTTCCGACAGCAATGACTGCGGTGTCGTCAGCAAATGTTGCTATTGTTTCATGTTCAAAGCTTGGGATATCACTAGTATATAGTAGGTAAAGTACCGGACCTAGCACACTACCTTGTGGTACCCCTGCTCTAATTTCCTTTAATTCAGAGTAAGAATCTTCCTGTTTAATTCTAAAATATCTTTCGGATAGGTAAGATTGTAAGAGTTGTGAAAGTTGTTGTGGCAGACAACGGTTTAGTTTGTGAAACAAGCCTTCATGCCACACTTTGTCGAAAGCCTGAGCGACGTCGAGGAAGACGGTGGAACAGACTTTTCTTTCTTCTAGTGATTTTTCAATGATGTTTATGATCCTGTGGACTTGGTCGATGGTCGAGTGGTTTTTTCTGAATCTGGTGGCAGGGAATCAGATTCTTTTCTTCTACTATAGGTTTTAGTCTCTTAAGGAGTATTTTTTCATATAATTTCGAAATGACTGGTAACAACGATATAGGTCTATATGATGCTACGTCCTGAGGAGGTTTACCTGGTTTAGGAATCATTATAACTTCTGCAACTTTCCACATCTTAGGGACATACTTCAGTCTGAAGGATGCGTTTCATTTTTTTTATTGCAATATTTAATTTTCTGCTAGTGTGTGCAAAAATAATATTTTATATACAAATGAGTCAGCATACTTTAAATTATAACACTTTCGCTCTATTTTATTATTAAAAGTTAATTATCTTTAAAGACACGTCAAACGCAACTGATGTTAAACCACTACATTATATGAGCAGGTAAGATTTTACTTAAATGAGGTAAAGGATATTTGTTAATGATAATTTATTTTTTTAGATTTCAAGATGAAATACCCACCAGCACTTTACAATTCAAATTTGTAACCAATTAATTTAATTCATTGCTAACTTTTCTAAATAATTTTACATAAATTCTATCCATTTTTCCCTTTTATCAATTTAGAAAAGCTCAACAGAACTTATTTATTTTTCCCCCTTAGTAACTTATTTAAATAAGCTAAAATTATTTTAAGGGATTCATTTTTTCCATTAATTTCTTATCCTTATCAACACTTAGTCCAAAGAATATGAAACCGCGACAAAAAGATTTATTGTAATTATTACTGTAGTTTAAACAATCCTAATACTTGTTATGTTTCAACTCTCAAGGCTGAATTTGATTTGAATATAATGAAACATTCTTTACAATGGTTAATCCATTTACCACGTTTTTTCAGTTTTTTGTACATCTTGAAATGAATAGAAATGTTTAGCCTTTAGCAATATTAGTCCTTTCAATAAATGTTAAACTAAACTCATAAGATTTATGATAGTACATTTATCTTGCAAATTGTTTATCTACTTCATATATTATATGCGTTAAACTGTCTCTATAGTTAGCGATATTCTCATTTTGATTATTGATTCAATACGTTGACTGTCCAGATAGTTAAATATCATTAACTATGTATAACTCACATAAGATTTCTAGTAGGAATCCATATTATTTAACCTTCAGTCTTCCAACCTAAATTCCAACATTAAATAGAAACTGGAAACATTATTTAAAGAAAAATTGCTAATACTCTGACCTATCGGCTTTCCTGTCAAAAATTGATATCTAAAACACCGTCAAAGCTTACAGATAATAACTCGTTTTCGGCTTTCTTAAAGTTTAGTAGTTAATAATTCTCTTTCTTGTAAATTTGATAAATACAATAGTTTTTCACAATTTTATAACTCAATTTCAAATTATTTATATTTTATTATCTTTAATATAATCAGAGCGATTTACCGATTGTTTTCTTTAATTTCCCAAAATTACTTTCAGACGCCTACAATGAAAACGAAGAGAACAAGTCAGAGAAATAATACGAGATGGGAGGGTATAAGTTTTTCCGTTGGCGTTCGCCTGTTTAACCAGCTTTATAAAGCATCAGTCAAAACAATAGGGGGCGGTTTTATTCAAGCGGAAATCCAAACAGTGAAGGCATCAAAAACAGCAGAATGCAGAAAACAAAGTAAACAGTATAAGAACATTGAAAGCTCAAAACTAAACATTGTTAAATATTTGAGTCAAATTCTCCTTACGGTTTTCAAAACAAATTGCTGTGAAGAGAATGTTATTTGATTACAAAGTAGAATAGAAGGAAAATAGTGTTACGTATTTCAGGTTGCACGATATCCAAATGTTGGAATTTAGTTTAATATTTATAAATTAAAGCGGATGTAATAATATGTAAGTAATTTTTTAAATTGCGCTAGTCTTATGATGCAATAAAGTTTATTAGTAATTGGTGAGAGTAACTCAGAAATTCTAATTCAAATAAAAACCCTCTTGTGGGAAATACCACTCATGTTGATGAATACTAATTTGGTTTCGGACAGTTTTCTATTAAATAATTTGAAATTTATCTGTCTGAAACGTACAAACCAGAAGTTACAAAGTTTTATACTTTTGTGAAAATAAACGGACATATTTCCCTTAAAATAGTATTCCACAAGTATGACATTTACCTAAAATTTAGAACAATGTTAAGAACTAAATTATTTATTCATGCTACATAAATTGAAATACTTATGTAGCAGAAATAATCTATTAGGATATTAGCTTTTTATGCCAAAGTGACCTATATATAAATTTATTTAGAAATATATATACCGTGTGTCAATTTGAAAACTTCCCACCCCTAGTATCGCTAAAATGGCAAATTATTTCAGACACTCAAATTTGTTTTCAAGGGGAAAGAATTTTGACGTATAAATTATATCGCTCCCTTCACCCCCTGCCCCCCCAGAGCCACCACCCCAAAGATCTTAAATGGGAAAGGCGGTCGAGTGAGACATCATTTTGAAGGGCTTTTTATTCTCTACATTTTGGTGTGCCATTTTTTAAATTTGAGTGCTGCGTTGCCAAGTTAGGCGTCTTTGAATATTGCAAAATTGAATTTTTGTAATTATTTGTGTGATACATTAAACTCATAAATTCTCATTGAAACAGGTTTTGACGGTGGTACGTTGTTTTAATAAACCAACTTTTACAGATAAAGTACCATTATACCTACTAGATTAACGTAAACCACAAACAAATTAGAATGCGTTCTTATTCTTGTTTTGTTAATCATTTGCAAAATAAATATACAAATATACGGTATATATGAGTTTAATGTATCACACCAATAATTACAAAAATTCAATTTTGCAATATTCAAAGACGCCTAACTTGGCAACGCAGCACTCAAATTTAAAAAATGGCACACCAAAATGTAGAGAATAAAAAGCCCTTCAAACTGATGTCTCACTCGACCGCCTTTCCCATTTAAGATCTTTGGGTGGTGGCTCTGGGGGCAGGGAGGTGAAGGGGGCGATATAATTTATACTTCAAAATTCTTCCCCCTTGAAAACAAATTTGACGCGTCTCAGCGATTTTTGAAATAATTTGCCAGTTTAGCGATACGAGGGGTGGGAAGTTTTCAAATTGACACACGTTATATTTTAGACATTTTATCTGAAAATATAATATTTTATGTAAATTGTAAAGTATTTTATTTTCTAATAATATAATTTAAGTATAATTGTATAAGTTTGTTCAACATTTTGTTTACATTTCTCGTTCTGTATGTTCAACTAAAGCGTGTCGTTATAAATGTACATAAGAAAAATTTGTTAGTATATAACGACGAAACATTTCTAAATATTAAATATTGACTCAAAAACTCGTACGGAATTCCATTAGGCAGCTTCTGGTAAGTCAAGATGTTGTGAAACAATAAAGGCGCAATTCAATGCTATCGGAAATACAGATTGCAGAAGTACATTCAATATTGGCTTATCCGAAATACAAACACGGTACAACTGTAACTTTGCATATTGGTGAATATTGGCATATCCTATAATGACAAGGCGATAGAGTTGGTCTACTAACATTTGAGAAAGCACCAACAATAGAATATCTCGTTCATGTGCAGGCGAGAGTAGTCGTGGCGATACACTTACGGTCGTGTCAAATATTATTCTATAATATTATTATTAAAACTTTAATTTCTGATCTGATCGGAAAATTTATTTAACAACATGCCATTAACAAGAGAGATAGTAGCCGAGATAAACACATGTGTTAATACTGCAATAAAAACCTATCTTGAAAGTGAAGAATTTATCGATTCTTTGAGTAAAAAAGTAGGTGCGTGTGTGGCAGATATAATAAACGGAAAAGTAGAAGAAATTACTCGGCCAATTCTACATGAAAATAAAGTTTTAAAAGAAAAGCTAGATGATCTCGAATACTCCACACACTATGAACAATACTCCAGACGAACCAATATCCGCATTTTTGGTTTAAAAGAAACAAAAAACGAGAAATTAGAGGAAGATGTGGTGGATTTTATTAAAAAAAACTGGAACTTAATATCTCAAAAGAATCAATCGATAGACTCCATCGGACCGGGAAATATGTAGAAGGTAAAAATAGGCCGACTATAATTAAATTTGTCAGTTATAGGACGCGCCAACTGGTTATAAATAATAAGAAAAAACCTAAAGGCACCTCGTATGTCATACAAGAAGACCTAACCAGAACCCGCTTAAACCTACTGCATAGTGTACAAGCAAAACTGGGACATCGAAACACTTGGACGCGTGATGGAAGTATATTTTTCCGTCGCGATGACAAAATTCATATAATTAAGTCATACGAAGGTTTTAAGAAACACTTCCCAGAATCAGATGGCTTGTAAAATACAATAAGAAGATCTGCTAAGTACTAGATAATTATCAATAAATACCACTTATTTTAAATTTTAAATGACCGCAAGCGCCTTGAAAAATTTCAAATTAATTTTTGTCAATTTTGAATTTTTATTAAGTTCATACAAGTTAATATTATTTGATAAATTTCAGTTCTTTGTTTGGATTATTCATACCCGTATTTATTAGGTTATTTCATATTTCAAAAGATTGACAATAACAACTGCTGCTATATTCAAATCTATTTATTCTTTGTCATATTTTAAATTTTATATCAGTTTTATATTCTTCATTTCATTTATAATTTTAGCGTGAAATTATTATTGTCATCCTTTAATACGATACCTATTATCATTTATATCAATATTACTTTCTTATAGTTACGCATATACCATGGACTATTTACGAATTGGACATGTCAATGTCCGATCATTACTACCGAAAATTAATGACATTAAGGATATGGTTACAACGTTCGATGTCTTGGCCTTATCAGAGACGTGGTTATCAGAGGACATAAATTCAAGAGCACTTAATATTAAAAATTATAAACTAATACGTAAGGATAGATATGGAAGGGGTGGAGGGGTGGCTTTTTATATAAAGCAAAAGCTTTTTAGTCACATTATTGACACGAATGACTTAATTGAACAATTGTGGTTACAAATTAAGGTAAATAGTCAAAGTGTTGTGCTGGGAGTGTTTTATAGACCTCCAACCTTCAACTATAAAGCTTTTGTAGATGAAGTTGAAAACTCAATTATGTTGTGCACACCATATTCTGATAATATTATATGCATGGGTGATGGCAATGTTGATTTTCTTATGGTAGATAACCCTGCAACAGTATATTTCAATAATACGATAGAAAACTTAAATTGTACTCAAATTATCAAAGAACCCACTAGATTACATGCCTTGTTAGATATTATAATTACTTCTAAAGTGTCACTTATAAAAAAATCGAATGTCGAAAATTTTCATTTGTTAGACCATGACTTAGTAAGCTGTGAAATAACATGTCAAAAAATACCGCGCATTCCATCTACCTACACTTATCGTGATTACAAAAACTTCAATACTGAAAATTTTTACGCCGAGTTAGAAACACTCTCTTTAGATGATATATACTATGAAAATGACATTAATAGGAAGGTCGATATTCTAGTTAGCTATTTACAAAAATGTTTTGACAAGCATGCACCGTGGAGAACCATTACAGTGAAAAAAAACCGGCACCTTGGTTAACCGATAATGTTAGGTTGCTTATGAACTTAAGGGACAAAGAAAAAACTAAATTTAAAACGTCTAAAACTGCAGCTGCATGTGAATATTATAGGATGTTGCGCAATTACACAAATATCGCAATAAAAAATAAAAAACAGCCTTACTTACAGTTTAAGCTTGCGAATAACAGTAACTCTAATGTGCTTTGGAAAGAATTCAAACGTCTAGATTTTGTACATTCCAAAAATAATACTAATAATTCGTTTGATGGTAACATTCATGAAATAAACAAGTTTTTTGTGGATAACATTCCTTCTATGTCTGTCGACCAGGACACTTTAGATTTCTACTCAAACAATACGTTAAGCAATGATAGTATTTTTAATTTTAAGCTTATAGATTACGATATAGTATTCAAAATAATCAGTTCTTTAAAAAGTAGTTCCACAAGCTTAGATGGATTAAATATCAAAATGATTAAGTTATGCTGTCCTTTTATTATAGAATTTTTAGTACACATAATTAATTCTTCTATTTTAGAGAATAAATTTCCTGAAAGTTGGAAGTCAGCTCTGAATAGGGGAAATAGAACATCCTGTCGATTTAAAGGATTATAGACCAATCAGCATCCTTCCAACACTCAAAATTTTTTTAAAAGATTATTAACGTGCAAATTCGCGAATACTTAGAAAATAATAAATTATTACCAATGTATCAATCGGGTTTTCGATCTGGTTACAGCTGTACTACTGCTTTATCTTACATTACGATCTATATATATCTTTAAAGCATACGGTGAAGGAAAATCTACTTTTTTAGTTTTATTAGATTATAGTAAAGCTTTCGATACAATAAATCATGATTTACTTCTCAAAATATTACATTACTTAGGCCTCAGCGAAAATGCGATTGGTCTGATCCGAAACTATTTGTGTAATAGAACACAAAGAGTTAAAATGGCTGATGTGGTGTCTTCACCTGTCGATGTTATGAGAGGGGTGCCGCAGGGATCCATATTGGGACCTCTGCTATTCACCTTGTACACACACGGTCTTTGTGGTTGTGTGGGGACCTGTAATGTTCATATGTATGCTGATGATACTCAAATTTACTTTTCTTTTAAGTCAAATGAAATCAAAGAAGCAATTGAAATTTTAAACAACGATCTCAGCTGTCTCTAAATTTTCATTACATCACGCATTAATGTTAAATCCCACAAAATCGTGCGCTCTATTATTAGGAAAATCAAGTAATCTTCAAGTGCCACCTATTAAAATTGGTGAAATTGAGGTACCTATAGTAGAAAATATAAAGAATTTGGGAGTCATTTTTGACAAAACATTTCGGTTCAGTAAGCAAATCTCTAAATACATACAACAAGCTTACTATAACCTAAAACTTATTTATCCTCATAAAGATTACTTAAGTAAAGAATCGAAGATTTTACTATGTGAATCTATGGTTTTATCACAATTTAATTATTGTGTTCCTGTATATGCCCCTTGCCTGGATTATGAGACAACTCAGCGTATTCAACGTGTTCAGAATTCTTGCATGCGTCTTATTTATGGAAATCCGAAATATGAGCATATTTCCCATAAATTAATTTATACCGGTTGGCTTCATATGAAAAAACGGTTTTATTTACAAACAGCCGCTTTCTGCCATAAGATAATATCTGACAAGCAGCCTCCCTATTTATATAATAAAATAAGGTACAGGACAGATGTGCACAATATAAATCTGCGGCATAGAGGTCTGTTGACTATGCCCAGACATAATACTACTTTTTACCAACGTTCTTTTACCTATAATGTCGCTAAAATTTATAACGAGATATCGTTCTCCATCAAATCGCTTAATATTAAACAATTTAAAAAAGCTCTGTTCAAAAAGTTGCTATAAACCGATTGATACACCAGCTCGTAATTAGTCTATGTAATTGATTTCTTATGTAAATGATTTTTATAAATGTAATTACTTATGAATATTATAGTAAAAACCTGTAAATATTAGTTTTCAAACTCCAAGGGGATGATGGAAGAACAGCTACGCTGAATCATCTCCTTGCGATTCTGTGTAATTATTTAGATATATATATTTGTATGCCTGTATATTATTATGATTGCATATCATTATTACTCAGAATAAATACATTATTATTATAGAATGTACGATTGTAGTGCGTTAAAAAGTAATGGCGGTATTCGCCTATGGGCAAATATCAGCTATTTCAGTTTTAAAATAAAATGTAATGTATTTTATAAAATACCCTTCTTACTAAAAAAATGCAGCAACAATTTTAGACTACGAATTTTTCATAATTACTCTAAAATACGGCTATAATGTTTTGAGATTTCAATTAACATTGTGGCATTTTTGTCAATTTGTAGCAGATTAGTATATAAATGATATGATATAAATGATATGATATGATATAAATGATAAATATGTAGTCGTATTCAATGTCAGATTACCAGATAGGGAGTAAAAATTAAACGGGTAGATAGAATTTGGGGAGGTTTGAAGTCCTAATATTTAGGAAGATAAAAGAGAAACAGAGACTTACTTGCCTGAGTATTACCATCTTGTGCTTTTCACTTTGTAATTACAGTTCTTTGTATTTTCGGTTTTTTAACCCTTATCCGAGTCCTACCGTGTTTAGTATTCTTGAACTTGAATATTTCGCGCCTTTCTGGGATGTCTATGTTTCTTTTGAGTTGTTGCTTGTGTATTTCTGTCGTTTTCCTTATTTTGCTCTGTAGAGTAACTCTTTAAACGATGGTCTTATAAATCTTCTTTTTTGTTCTTCTTGCTCGGTTTCCATTACAGAATATTATATTGTCAGTCTTTTGCAAGATATATGAGGTCTACTCATAATTCTCTACCTGTTGCTAGTGTTTTTTTGGTGTAATTTGTTATAAACAAAATAAGCTGTAAGCAATATAATCTTGGTACAATATTCACACTTCAACCTGATTTTATTTGTGTATTGTGGTGAAAACCCCACAATTTGGAATAAGACGAATCAAGATAATCAATGGCCGTGTCTCAAACAGATGAATGAAATTCCCAAATATATGTTTTCTTTATCAAAGTGATGATAATAATATTTAGCCCGTATATCACAGTATAAGAAACTACTGCAGGTATTTATAACTAGCTGCTATAGCTTGAATAGCAAAAGCGTATTTTTGTAGTAGTAGGTTTGGTCGATGTATTGCTGTGGACAGTCTATAATAAGTATGTGATTTACTGCAAGTATGCCTCCAGAATTTTTGCATACTGGAAATTGTCTCCCTACCAGCAAGTACCTATTCGTTAGTCGGGTATGTCCAATAACTGCTTGCTCTCGCCTGCTGAACTGAGATGGATATCGCCATTTCGGCACATTTGGTTTAATCGTTTTTAGCTTAGGTTCATTAGAAGACCAGATGCTTTGCCACGTGGAGATGATTTTTTGCTTTAGGTGGCAGGAAACGTCCTTGTGACGAATGGAGATGTTTTGATCTACTGCAGCGTAACGGGCTACCTCATCTGCTTTCTCGTTGCCCGGAATGCCTATATGACTGATGATCCAAATGAACACTACCTTTTCTCCATTGAATTGTAGCTACTGCAATACAGTTAATATGTTCTGTACTAAGGGGTCGTCGGTAAATATATTATTTAGGCTTTCGATAGAGCTTTTTGAATCAGTACATATTAATGTTTCAGTATACGCAGGCATTTTAAAGTATCTCAAAGCCTGCCAGATAGAATACAACTCCGCGGTGTAAATGCTAGCAACAGGGGTTAGGAACCAAGAGTAAGCATTGTCCCGCACATACATGGCAGACCCTACTCCCAAGTTCATTTTTGACCCGTCTGTGTATATGATCAGGCTTTGAGGATACTTGCTTAATATAGAACCAAGTGTTGCTATATAAAACTGATTACTAATTTCCCCTTTTATCTAATTACGGCACATTCCATATGGCATATCGCTTTTCGTAAGTTCCAAGGAGGTTCTTCCCATGGGCCTAACTGGTAGATCGGAGATAGGTTAATTCGGACACTGTCTAAAAGTTACTGAAATTTGTTTCCGTATGGCCGCGTTATTGGACAGCGAGAGTAATAAACGTCTTCAATCTCGTCAGAGAATAAACTATTATAATTGGGATGATAGGGTTGTCTCTGATTTACAGCATAGTGACGTAGAAAGGCTACTACAGAAACAACCTGTAGCTAACCTAAAATAACCGTCCGACTTCCGTGCAGATGCGTACACAAAACATGCGTAATCCAGTTTCAAATGCACTGACGCACGGTATATATTAAGCAGGGTATCCCTGCCACTTCCCCAATTTATGTTTGATAGACACCTCATAATATTAAGGGATTGCTGGCAACTACCACGTAATTTCCAGTTTAGTTTGGGGTCAACTGTGAGCCCCAAGCAGTAGCGGTGAGTGCATACGTCAAACCCAGGGCACTCGCAGTACAACACATGACGATATACTGCTTTAATGTGTGCGTACGAGCATGATAGCGATTTTGTCGTGTGCCCCGAGTTTGACGTATGCACCCACCGCCACTGCCCCCAAGTACCAAGTGGATTTCACAAACTTACAAATGGAGATAGGATCACTTTGGCATGATCGCAACTGGCAGAAATGCATGCATACCGTTTTAGGGATAAGAATTTGAACCCATTATTGTTGTCAGCAACAAAAAGTCGATCTATTGCTGCTTGCATATCTGCTTGCTAAATGCCTCTTCCATGGACACGGCAGATTTATAAATGCATAAGCATGCATAAAATTAGTTATTTCTGTATTTAGTGAGCGAAATGCAACTTTGGTGGTCAAGAATGAAAGTCTTTTGACGAAGCGTAGCCGAGTCAGAATCTCATTCGAGACCATCAAAGTCATTTCGAGCATTAATTGCATACAACGTTTTTTTTCAGCGTTATTCGTTTATTTCAGCGTAACCGAAAAAGTAGAAAAAATAGCAACCAAGAGCAACGAAAGTGTAGTGTTTGTAATACATAGAAGCCAGATTTGTCGGCTTAGCAAATTTATGTATTTACCAATAAATATTTTATTAAATTCTGGTCTCGAAATCTTTTTAAAACATAACTCGCGCCCCCATGACATCATGGACTAAATCCTGCTAATCCACAGTTTCAAATCATCGTGACGTCAGGATAGAAAAACTGAGGATAGAAAGATAAGAAAAAAACTGCAATATTCTTGCTATTATAACTAAAACTGAAATCCATGCACACATTGGCACTGTTCAATATAACAGAATTATTTGTTATTTCAATAAAGCATTTGAAATATTTTGAACTTTTCTCTAATTTAGGTTTTGATTTCTGTAGCAAGTGAGTTCGATATTTTAACTAGATTATTGTCAAATAACTCATCTAGTTTTGCTAATCCTTTAAAATATTTTTGTTAAAAATTCATTTATTTCTGCACAATTGATTCTATATTTTGTTAAAAACTTAGAGCAAAAATGCTGTGCATAATACCAGAATTATTGTTTACAGTAATCATCTATTTAGTTACTTCAACAAACATTTTGAACTTCAGCAAAATAAAGTTTTCCTTTATTAGCAATGGTACCCGGTAACAAATTAGGTGATATTTCAATTTAGTTGAATTATATCAGGATTTTAAACATTTCTGCATAAAATGACAGTGAATGTGACAAAATGTAACTAAACAAAAATGATTTTCTATTGTGTAAGTAATATACAAGTGGATGGCAATTAATCAAAGTAAAACAATTATTTCTTACTTCAGAAAAAAAAATGGCGATGTATAAGAGGATACGGAAATGCAATACAAATTGTGTTTCTGTTAAGAAAAACAGGAACAAATAGTGCCTGTTTTTGAGAACTTTCTAGTATTTTTGTCAGGTCGTGCGGATCGGGTCGGAATAGATTAGAGTAAAGAGGTGGCGAATTTTTATGAGCTTTCATTTAGCAGCTTAACTATTTATCTATGCAATCAGGGAAAATTAAGACATTCGCAACTACAAAGCGAGGAGAATGCAAAAGATCGAAGCTAGATATTACTTGAAACGAAATTCTGAATCGTTGTAGTAGTTTGTATAGGAATAATTATGTATGTTCTGGCAGACAATCGAGCTCTGCCCTTTTAGCAAATATATGAGTGTAGGGTATGCGAGGATAGAATGAGAGGTTTCTAATAAAGACGAACCAAAATATCAAAAATATGGTGTTGCACGCGGTCGGCATTTAGGGTCAGTACTACATCCAGTTATTCAGCCAGGCCCCGCTGGAGGATCAGTATACCGAAAACGACGCCATATTGGGGCAAAGTGCGAAACGTACTAAATAGACAGATCTTAATTGCATCTTATCATGGGCAAGTGTTCAATGACTAAATTTAAATCGTATCTTATATATTTGGCATATTACAAGTTTGTTGTTTTCTGAATGAGAATTGTAGGAAAACCTTTTATATTAAACGTGGATTTAAATACACAATTTCGCGCTTCAAACGCCCTAATGTGGGTCGTTTCTGGTACGTACTGATCTGCAGCGTAGCCTGACTGACGAAATGAAGTGACTCTATAGACATTTACGGGCATTGGTACTGCCTCCAGTGACGTTAAACAGAGATAGAGAGAGTTGCTGCAACAAGCAGATATCTGCAATAGTAAAAAAACAGCAGCGTATTGCTTTTGGAAATAAACGTGATTATGTTGTTTAATGAGAAAACAAGTATATACTTAACCCTGAAGTACTATCGTGGGGTGTTTCGGCACCCCAGGCACAATGTTTTGCTTAATATCTTCTAAATTATTATATTCGTGCTCTTCAGCTTCAAGTTATTATTTTACACGCAAAGCCTTTAACATGTTACAAATCACGATCTGCTGTTTTTACAGTTTTTGAAAAACAATAGGTCGAAGTTGCTAAAACGTCCAAAAATCTCAACAGACAATTTTTAAATGTAATGACTCCATTTTTCTTTATCAGTTAATGAAGTCACACCTTCGGACACCATTCAACAGAAAATTAGTCCACGAATAGCGTATTTTTAGTTTCAAACATATTTTTTATGCATACATGTATTTTTATAAAAAAAAGTATACTTTTATGTGTCTTGAATTTTCTTTTTCATTTCTAATAGAATCTTTTCTTTTTTAACGTCAGTAATAAGCTAAAGACTTGTTTTATTACCTAATAACAAAAAACTATGGTAAAACATCTATTATCACAAAAAAAAACTCACTATAAAGAGTGGGGTGTTCAAACACCCCATGATAGTACATACGTTACTTGGAAACACGATAGATAGTACTTGAGGGTTAAGGATTTATAGAGTAAATAACAACTGAATTATAAAAAAAACTTATTTATTTTTTAGAGGAATCGAGGTGGCGCAGCATCTTTCGTACCTGATGGCATCAATTACTATGCTGATTTGGCCAACCCTACATAATTTAGCCAGATCCGGAGAAATTTCACCCCCTACCCGAGAAGAAGAAAACATGTTTTTACAGAGATCGAACCTACGACACTTAGATTATGAAGCAAACATACACTGGTGGACATTTAATTACTTCCTATAGAAGTTGATAATTATTTCAACTTTCTTAGCTCAATCCGCGAAACTCCAATCGTGCCTATATTTATCCCTTATCTGTAACCACTTGAAGTGGCCGCATGTCTTAGAGAATGATTTTTAATTTTTTCGGTGTTTATTCTGCTGTCTTAAAAGTACAGTAGATTTGTGGTATATTAATAGGACTATTGATGATTTGAGGAAAGCATTTAATTTGAATAGAAAACAACTAACAATTAATTAAGCAATTAAAACTGTCTTTTCATTGTGTGCCGATTCTATTTATGTATTTGATATCTATCTCCTTATATAATGAACACTAATGGCAGCTTAATACCTTCGAAGAAATGTAAGCAGCCTCAATCAGAATTTCGATTTTGTATCAGACACCTTTATTTACATTATTTCATATTGCTAGTATTTTATATTACGAGGTATATCATATTACGAGGTCGACCAACTCCAGATTCTCATAATGTCATACCTAACATTCAAACACACAAAAGGCAAACATCCACAAACTGAAGGTGTATTGTCATCTGAATTCACACCTCTGATCTCAACGGCTATGCGTATCTCGCTGTGAATAAACGTATACCCATCAAAAGTACAGTCAGGTCTGATAGTACTACCTAGATTAGATATTTTATAATAATAGTACATATTAAGCTTACGTAAATAAATGTCTAGTAAGCCGTACGCATTAATTCAGAAAAATTCAAACACCTTGTCAACCTGAAAGACAGATTATTTTTAAACTTCCCTACATCTGTAGCAAGCTATTTTAATTAAATATCTATTATATTAATTTCTGCCTAAGGTTTCCCCAGGTTACAAAGGAAAGTTTCAACAGTATAATGGTATTTATGTATGTACATTATCAAAATCAGGCTAAATAAATAACATTAAATTACAACATTGCAAAAAATTTTATGGGTTAAACGTTGATATTTGTATATACATATATCTTTTAGTTTTTTTGAATATTGTAAATTAAAGTCCACTATATGTTGAAAATTTTTAAAGTTTTACAAACTTTAAATAAAATAAGAGTTTTTTTTATCTAAGCAACATATTAATTTTTAAAAATGACAACTTCCAAACTAATTACTAATTAAAAAGTAAATAAAATTACAGCTTTGATTGCTTTTCTGAAACAAGTTAGTTCAAAAAATGGATATTAGGATAGAATGAACATTAAAACATTAAATGCCAGTTGTAGAATACATTGTTAACCACATGATCATTTTGATGCGAATTAAAAGGTAGTGACGGTATATATGGCCCGGCGGGTGATATGGCCCAGTATTTGTGTATTTCAAACTTACCGCTAAATCCCCAATTGTTTAACTTTAACAGTTTCCTTTTGACATTTCATGCGACATCTGTGAATATAATGCCATACTTTCCATTAATACGTGTTGTCCCGGCTTTTTCCATGCCAGCATGCGAATTGGTTGTGAGATAGTTAAGGTTAGGTTAAACGTTTTTTGTCAAAACAAGTGCTGATTTCGCAGGACAACGATAAAATTTGAATGAACAATACTAAAAGGTATGTACATCACAATTACATATTCAGTTAACGTGAATAACTTCTTAGAATTATTTTCTACATATCATTCGTGTGTGCTGCACAATTGGTAATATGGCCCAGATGCTGAGTTCGTGTTACGGCCCGGGCCATATTACCGAGCCATGTTAGCACCTAAACATTTCGCTGTTTTATATGAGCATTTTTCAACAGTTGTCAAATTGGGCAAAACTAATAGGAAGCTGCGTAAACAGTGGACTCAAAACAATTTAGAGGCTGCTGTAGAAGCTGTTAGAGCTGGTGAAAGCCAAAGAAATGCAAGTGCAAGATTTGAAGTCCCTCGGCGTACTTTGCGAAGATACATTGAGAATGGCATTTCTACAAAACGTTTGGGTGGTCCCAGCGTGCTTACTTTAGAGCAAGAAAACGATTTTGTAAATAGCATCATTCGATTTTCCGAAATTGGATTGCCTCTGACGCATACTTTAGTACGGCACCAAGCATTTAGGTATTGTGAAATTAATAAAATAAAGCACAAGTTTAACAGAACCAAGGAATGTGCAGGAAAATCTTGGCTAACTCAGTTTTGTCGTCGCCATCCCAACTTGCCAAAAAGAAAGGCTCACTTGATGAATCCAGCTCGGGCGCAAACACTGAACAAGGCAATAGTGAATGATTATTTTAATAAACTGTGCACTAGAATGTACACTGCCATGTGCCACTGTACATTAGAAGAATTAAATATAATGAACCAGCCTCACCGGATATACAATATGGATGAAAAGGGCTGTCGATTAACCATTCACCATCAGCAAAGTGTAATGGCCCAAAAAGGTGCTAAACGGATTCACATGGTAGCTCCAGAACACGCGGAAAATGTAACAGTGGTTGGCTGTGTCAATGCAATAGGAAACTGTATTCCACCTATGATTATTTTTAAAGGGAAACGTTTAAAACAAGAATTCAACGACAACCTCCCTCCTGGTTCACTAGTGCGAATGGCCCCAAAAGGATCAATGACAACGGAATTGTTCGTAGATTTTATTCGCCACCTAGCTCGCTATAAAACAGAAGGACGTATTTTATTAATTTTTGATGGAGCGTCGAGTCATCTAGACTACACCATTGTTGAAGCCGCAGATGAGCACAGGATTACTTTATTTTGTTTACCTTCAAATACAACGCATGAATTACAACCATTGGATAAAGCTGTGTATCGGTCATTCGAATCCAATTGGGATACGCAATTGTTAAGGTATTGGGATACACATCCTGAGAGGCATCTTAACAAATCTCGTTTTAATATTATTTTATCGAGAGTTTGGCCTTTATGTATGACACCTGGTAACATCACTAGCGGTTTTGAAGCAACGGGAATCTATCCGTTTAACCCGAATGCAATCCCTGAGGCAGCTTTTGCTCCATCTTTGCCATCACACTTGCCACAACCAGAGACCCAACCTTTCGAAATCAATGTTGAAGAGACATTAAACAGAAGTACTGCGGATTCTGATGATGATAGCGACTTTAACTTACCTTTAGCTACTGTGAGAGACCAACTCATTCACGAAGAAAATGAGACAGAGCCAAACAATACACATCAACACCAATCATTTCAAGAATTGCTGCCAACACCTTTAAACAAGGTGCCTGATAACAAAAAACCACGACGAAAGGCAATAAATTATAAAGCTCAAAAAGTTACTAAAGACCTCTTTAATCGAGAGCAGCCATCATGCTCTAAATCTAAACCAAAACCAAAGGAGTCATGGTACTGTCCAGTGTGTCAGGAGGATAAACAAATTGACATGCGTATTTGTGTAAGGTGTCAAACTTATTACCACGAAGAATGTGTAGGCTTAACGGTAGATGACACTGATGATTATGAATGTTTTGACTGTGTTTAAGTTGACTTTTCTACATAAAATTTTGTATGGGCCATATTTCCAAACCGGGTAGGTAATATGGCCCAATGACTGCATTTTTTGAAACATTATTTGTTCCTATTTTGGTTTGAATTTGTCAGAGATTATTTTTTTGTTGAAAGTTTAGATGTTGAAGTTTAAGTTTTTGTGAGAGTTTTTACTTTTAATAAAAAAGTTTTAGAAAAATACATTTTTCTTGTTAGCTGGGCCATATATACCGCCACTACCTTATATTTAAATGATTTGGAGGCCAAAATTACTGGAAGTACTTTAGTAATATTTTTACTGCAATAAAGTACAAATTTGCCAAAAGCAAGTCCAACAAATTGGGTACCTATTTACAATCGGCAAGAATATATTCAGTAACCACCACAAGCAATTATGCCACATTCTGTCAACTTCCCTTATGTAGTAGCTTGGATGATGTACAAATTTGCACAAATTCGAGGATTCAAATTATAGAAATAATCTTACTACGGCCCTGTATATTAAGATATTTCGTTGGTTTAAAAATGAAATGTTTTCTCGTTTTATCTTACATAAGCAATTGCAGTTCCCACGGATGAAATTATATTTGGGTGTAAGTTTTCAGTTGAAAAGCAGTCTACATATCCTTATCTTGGTAATAAAACTGAAAGTTATTTAGTTTATCAAGCTGCCGTTAGTGAAAGCACGTGCCAAATTTATAAAAGACAAATTATGGGCAGGTTGCATTTTAATATCGTCGTTTCCTTTGTATTTTAAGTTATAAATGATATTTGAATCTTCTTCGGCATTTTATTCTTAGGATTTTAGTATTTTGCAACTAAATAAAGTCAGTTTAATGTTTAGGCTTTAAATTTATTGCTTGGCAATTCCGGAAAAGTAAGATAATATTTCTTAAATTTAAAATTAATATAAGAAATTCTGCTTTTTTCTCATTGCATAAAATTACCGCCAGCCTTTATATCATCGAATGTCATGATTGTTTTACTGTGTGAACTTACCCCCACGTTCCCTTCCAGAAGGAAGTGATTGGGATACGCCCAATCAGCGCGAAAGTTGCATAACTGGCAGTACAGCAATTGCTACCAGATCAGCTCACTGGTCGGAGCGAGGTTGCCTATCCACCCTCTACTAGCTAACTCAGGACTAGTGCCGGAGCAATTGACTTAACACGATGCTCACCCGCCGGTACCGAAGTACCTCGTCCAGCAATAGGACTATTCCCCAGCTATGCGCTATTGCAAAGTGGAACCACTACACGATCGAATCCAACCTCAATTGTGGCGGGACTTGGTTTTTTAATGGTTTTGCCACCCCGAGCTACCAATTTTAGGCTTGGTGGGCCCTCGACCTTTATATCAGTGGTAGTTTCAAAAAAAATCCTCTCTTAATTTTATAAAGTCGAGATAGTTTTCGCATCCCAAAGAACACAAGTCTCACGACGGGTTCCGGGCCAAGGAGTAGCGGACTTTGCCCTGCGGCTACGGCCGTCGCGTTCAGTAGTTATTACCGTCATATATTTAATGTAAAGTTCGATACGAAGAATTTTAAGTATTATACAGTACAGATTATGTTGTTGGAGAATTAATCCAATGAAGAGGATTATTTATAAATTTTAGTTGGGTGAATTTCGTCCGTATAACAATAGTGATTTGTATTTCGATGGCCGTATTTGTATTTCGATGGGTGTAATGCTCTCTTATTTGAACGTTGTTTTGGCTTGAAAGAATCTGTTTAAAGCTAATCAATAGTGAATTTTATATTAACACTAACTCATTTTATAAATAGGAAGTTAATAATCAGATAACACGTTATGTTACACAAGAATTCTAAATAAAAAGCTTCAAGCAAGATTTTACTTAGTTTCACTGACCGTTCTGGTTAACGTTAATTAGCAACGTTTAAATTACTAATAATAACACCGAATTTATTACATAGTGGAAATTAATGAACAATTTTCAGTCTGGTGTTCAATATTTAATATAGTTCAAAGTTCAGATGATTTGTTTGCCGTATTGGTTGTTCAAATCAGCAGTTTTTTAGTGAAAATTAAGTGTATGATCAATAAGGTGCTTTAGTAAATATGTTTTGAGCCTTCTGTTTGCATGAGAAATTTATAAAGATTACTCAGGAATCAGGATTACGAAGAACTGTATTTAGATTTATGTTCCAGTTTAAGTATGTTTAGGTATGTCTAAATTTGTTTATTTGATTTGGGATCCCGAAATTAAGTAATATGCAGGAATTATATTGTATTTAGGAATGATGACTTTAACTAATATGGTTTTTGTGTAATATATGTTCCATTTTTTTATTATTTTTTTTGTTCAATATACAGACTTCAAATTTAACTATCGTTATTAGATATTGGCTAAACAAACTACTGATGTTTCTGTCAAATCAAAATTTATTATTATAGAAATATATGTTTTGTTTAATTTAACGTTATTTTTTTTAATGATTACTAAAAAGGTTATTTCCCAAACTGTGGACTTCCCGCCTTATAAAAATAATCATCTATGCAGTTTGGTAGCGCCCTCTATTTTTTTATTTGTCCCTGACTGTCATTTAATCTGAAGCTTTTGGGATTAACACTCACTCTTAAATCGAATTTTAATTAATAAGATGTCTCAGCCGGAGCAAATAGACTTTATGTAACGTTAAGTATCTGTGAGGAAAGTCTGAGCATTTTTTTAGTTGCATCATTTTACAGTAAGTATGGATCTGTTTAGTATTGTGTGTTTGATGAAAATGAGATAGTTAAAGATGTTTATTTTTTGAATGGTCTTAACTTTTTGAATGGTTTTCACTTTCTAAAGGATAGTCGAGTTTTAGTTCTTTATATAGCTTCCGTGGTTAGACAAGGCTTCATGTGAGCTTTAATTGTTATAGTGGACATTCAGACGTTCGAAGAGGATTCGAAAGTTTCCATGTGCTGAAATAAAATCGTACGTAAACAAGGTCTTGGCCAGAAATAGACTGAATACTTTTCTTAAGAATAACCTTGGTGCTTAGATCGGTTTAAATATTATATATTACATTTACATATTACAAAGTGGGATTAATTTAATATGCTTTACAATTGAAAGAGAAACGAGTCTAATTATTTCTAAAAAGAGAATATAAATGAAAGTCTATGACGAATACTGCCAAAGGGAAAAATACATAGATGTATTAATGTAATATCTTCTAATTAGTATAATGAGGTATTTTATATATAGAACAGTTATATAACTGTATGTAACGCGTTGTTAACACATGTAATTATTTAATTCAGAGCAAGTGCGGTAGACTGGTTAATTTTTTAAAATCTGTTGTTAGTTTTATCCAATCAGCTTGCTTTAATTGCGTAATCAATATATCACTGTGATTAACTATGTTTTATGCAAGCAACTCTAAAAGTATTATAGCATTTATAGCCAATCTAAATTAATATTTGATAATTTGAAAATATAATAATAACTGCACTCTGTGGAAGTAATAAAAAACACTTTATTATTTAATACTCTAAAAGGTAATACTCATTTAAATTCAGGTGGTTAAGATTCTTAACAAATTTAAATGGATGTTCAGGTAACTTTCAAGACAGATTAAGAGAGTTCCAATGCTCGTTTATGCTCCTCGTCTGAAGAGGATTACTTATCTGCAGCTGGCATCCGTTGCAGTTATCTCAGTTATCAGGTGGATTATCTCTGTTCAACTTAATATTATACAGGATTTTATGAGAACATGTATTTGAAAGCTTAATCGTATCTGCATATATTAGCGACATCCACTCAATTTATTCTTGTTGGTATATTTCATAATAGATATGTGTATAGCAGTAGATATTTTAATCTTTATACAATCAATGGATTCAACACGTCTCACAGCAACGCAAATATTATATCCATAGGAATTACCAAGATAGCAATTCTCAGCAATCGAAGATACAGGCGTAAAATCAATATATTTTTATTTTAGCAGAAGATCCTAAAACTTTAAATCAAATGTCCTAATCTGGAATCATGTAGTTGATAAGTTAAACAAACAATACCCAGGTACTAATTTAATGCAATTTTAATATAATGACCGGAAAAACATAAGTACAGTAAAAAAAGAACACCAAAGAGCCCAATAAAGTAGAAAAGACAAAATAAGGAGTGTCCGTGTTGAATGTATTAATTAAGACCACCGCTATTAATGAAAACACGTAGTTTTTTGTATGTGCGCTACTGATCTGCATTACAATAAATGAAAGTCACCTTAACAGTAAACAAATGTACATCAATGTAAATAAAATTAATATGAAAAGATACAATTAAAAATAGGTAAAAAGCGCAAACCCTCGCAGTACAATACATTCTGAACAGTTGGCGTATTGGGAGTACTAAACACTGAAAGTCTTCGTTTTTTAAATTTCACGTATATACACCTACAATTATTCTCTAATCCCAAAGGCAGTCGTGCACACACACACACACAGGTTAATATGCTAAAAGAATAATATTCAAAACAGTTTTGACATATAATGTAAAATATTCAAACTGAGTGTTTGTTTAGTGCATGCACGAATTCTACAAGTTAGTGACAGTTACGTATTTATTATTAATGGTCAAAGCTATGTAATAAAAATAAAATAAACTTTATTAAATTGGAGAACATTTACAGTACAGTATACAACCTAGATTTATTTTCCATTTTTCTCAAAAAATATTAAAGTATGTCAAAAATTATATATAGACGGATTTTTTCTCTAAGATTGATTATATCTAACCAGTGATAAAGTCTAATCATAAGAAGTTTAAACACTTCATGTTATGTGAACTATTTCACTACAACACATGCAAGTACTGAAAAGTACTTCTCAGGGATGTACGATACTTTAATATCCGATGTTTCAGATTCGAATTTGCAATTTGTATAGTACGAATATACTATACCGGTATTTAGGATATTATTTATTTTATATAATTACATTTATTTCATTGCAATAATTATAAAACACATTGTATGGGTACAGGTACAAACCTTTTCCTTGTGCAACATTTTTTTAGTGTTATAAGCTTCTGTAACGCCTCAAATAAAGGATATGTGCAGGCTGCTTCTTTATAGGTAGTATAAATTATTTTCAGCATTTAGGTTTGTGAGTTTCAATGACAAAAGAGGATCGCATGATGGGTGGGAAACCACGGTTCCTAATAAAAAGAATCTAGAATTCAACTGACGCTAGAGTTGTGAAGCGAAAGTCATACAAGACACTTGGAAGTGCGGAAATAACATCTAGTATTGCCGAGTATATCTATAATATTTGTCAAGTTTGGCAAATTGTATTTTATAAATAAAATACTTTTGAAAAATTTGATTTTCAATCAAAATATATAACTAGGATTAAGCTACTTTTTACTGCTGCTAAAAGCAGCCTAAAGGTTTTTGAAATTAAATAGGTTATTGCTGCATTATAAGCGTAGCTAAGTAAAATCTCATACGTGCATCTTATTTACCGGTACCTTACACAACGTTCCTATGTCAATTTCATTCAATTATTTATATTTGTTGTATTGTTACTGTAAATTAAAATGAAAAAAGAAACAAAGAGGCTGTTGATGCTATATACACTGTAAAAAATGAGGTAAAATTACCTTGGGAAAGAGGTAACTTTTCGCTATTATTTGCGGTATTTTTACCCTAAAATTAATTTTACCTATACATTTAGTAGTTTTACTATTTGTGGTAAAATGCCCTGTAATTATGTAAAATTATACAAATATAAGTAATTCTACTACATTGAACTGGTTAAAATCACTATCCATAATATAAATTTACATAACTCAGACAATTTTTTCCTTACAAATGTATAATTGCTCAATAACTTAATTCATTTTTAGTGTAATATTAAAGATAAGATGAACTTGAACAAGAATAGTGTAATTTTACCCTTAATATGTTTTTAACCGTTGAGATGCTATTTCGCTGATCGCACTTGTTTGTGACCTTCGTTTCGTGAAAGAATTCAGGAATCCATTATGAACAGTCCAAATAGGCTTTTTGGGGAATGGTCGGAATGGTGTGTACCATTCTTTTATGATTTCGGCGAGGCGTACTCTATCGATACCGAACGAAGTGTTCATTGCTCATTAATATTTTGTTTTTCGTTGTAGTGTAGTGCGGATTTATTAAAGGCAAATATTTACACGTATGACCGAAGATGGGAAGAATTTTATTTTATAGTAGAAGTTAAAAAATAATAATCGGTAAGTACCTATATGTTAAAATTACAAATTTAAACCAATAAAATAAAAATATTTAATTTAATGTTTTTCTAGGATGAATCAAAAATTGAAGAATTCGAAATAAACTAGCATAACTGTAATTGAGAAAGGTACTCGTGTATAATTGTTTATATAATTTATAATTTTTTAATTTTCTAGGTGGAATCGAAACTTTATCTGAATGTCTTTGAGAGACCAAATATTTCCGAAAGCCCCTGAAAAGAAGTTCTGTTAATGTCTTATATTTTATATAAGTACATACGTTCAATAAAAATTACTTTGATTTTATTTTGTTTCATACAATTCCCAGAGGAACGATTGAATTTGCAAGTACTTTCGCAAGTCATCGTTACATTCGAGAAGTATTTTCACATTTGTATTTTAACCCTGAAAAGTACTATTGCCATGAAATATTAACTTTGTCATGTAACTTTACACAGGTGTTTTAATGTTAAAATGTAAAATTACATTGAGATTGTAATTTTAATCTGTAAATTTACTTAAAAAGGAAACATTACAATGCAAACTTAACCTAATGTTGAAATTTTTCACTTCCTATGAAAATTACACTTTGAAGTAAATTTACCCCAAAAAATGGAGGTAACATAGTTGCCTCCATTTTTTAGGGTATAATTCACCGGTAATTTTTTAGAGTGTAAGCTGACATAAACTTCACAATCCAGTGTACAGTATATGCACAGGTGTACACACATAGATGTTCACTAATTTACAATGTCGTAGGTTTATTTAACAATACTATACTATATTTGCAAATTATTTTTACTACAGGAAGATCTTTTTAACAATTTTAAATGTGTTAATGTTGCAATTGTACTCTATTCCAGTACTACAGCAAATTCTAGTTGTTTGTATGCAATAGATTTATTAATATTTGCTCTAACTGCCTTCCAATAATGAGCAGTAATTAGTAGTGTGCGATGATAATTAATTAATCTGATTAATTATATATTTGGTATACATTTAATGAATATTAAACGAATTACTTTAACAATAATAATGGAATAGTTTTACTTGCAGATTTGATTGACCTAAGTTAAGGGACCCTTTAATTTTTGATTTGCTTAAAAGTCGTTAGTACAATTTGTGAAATTTGATAAAGGAAAGAGGTTGGGAAATATTTAAAGAGAAGAGTCTCACTAAATGTTTCATAATTTTCGTTTTAAGTACTTAATACAATAAGTAATTTGAAAAGAAAACATCGGAAACAACAAAAAAAGAAAGAAAATTAATTAAGCAAATCTCCAATCTACGACTTCAACCTTTCAACGGAGAATTATTGATATCGGTAACCACAAGTTAATTACAAAAGGTAATTAAAATATAAAAAGCTATATTAAATACCCTTTATAATTAAAAATGAACCTTTTTTAATTAGCAAATCGGATAATTTAGTTTCTGTATTAACTTTTGGTTTTTAGAAATACTTTTTAAACGAGAAAACTGTAAATATAAAAAGCAATTTTATTAACACTAACAAAACTGAATTTGAATTGAAAATCTTCCAAAATGCCTAAGGTCCTGATATTTTTGTGTTACAAATACAATTATTAACTTCTTCGCTCTAAGGTTCCTATTAAATTTTGCTATTAAGCGTGGACGAGTTCGTGGAAATGGAAGGATCACAGAATGTGAAAGGCCAACAAAGATTTACTGCATAGGCAAATAGCGTGGAAGATCGTTTGATGAAATAAACTGAAGGTAAATTCATGAGCTTCAGGCAAAAAGGAACATGTCAAATTAAAAGGGTACATACATAAGTGGGATTATTTATAGAGGAACTAGGTGATATTAACCTACAAAGAGTTTGTAGATTACATGAGCACAGTTTTAAAAGTGTTTTCACGACCGCAAAACTTTTTAGAGCTGTTTTCATTAAAATGCTTGGATGCAGTGTAACTAGCATTCTTGTCTAGAGTATTTTCTGAATATCTAATCTTTCACAAAGCAAGTAACACCCAATTTGCTGATAAATAGAAACTTGTGACGTATAGTTCACCTTTAAATTTAATAATGCCCCGACTAGCACAGAGGCGGCCTTGGGTACATGGGTTCAACGTTGGTAAAATATTTGTAAGCTTTGATAAAATAAATAATCGAAAAATAGAGGATAACATACATTCAAATCTTCGAATAAATTTTAATATATAATAATTAGAATTATTAGTAGACCCCAATTCTTAATTAATTATAATAATTCCCCACAATTAATTAACAAATCCCCACAGTAATATAAAAATAGATATCTTACATAAAGTATCAAATAAAATCCTCCAGCTGGAATTCAAAATATCCCAACACATATAATATAATATGAAGGCAAACATACCTTCAACAAACCTGATACATAAAGAAAACCATGCATAAATTTAATAATATCACAAACAGTTCAATAATAGAATCATATTCATCAATAATAGACTAATAACTAATTATCGTACTACAAAATCAAATATTATCATCAATAAGACAATATTAACCAACAATATAAATAAAGTATGAATAAAAATGTTTATAATAATCTTAATTAACTCTTAAGACTAGAAAATACGTTACCTTGTAAGTTACTTGAGTATTTAATAAAAAAATGCATGAATTACTATTATACTTGTGAAATCAAGTACCCTCAGTACGGTTGAGTAGTCGGAATAGAGTTCCAAATTTCCATTTAAGTTTTCCAAGAAGGTACAGCCTCCAATATCCTTCGTAACCAGTATGTTACCGAAAAGGAATATATACTAAATTGTACTCCATAATTTGATAACCAAACCTAAATCAATTGATCTCAATTACTGGATTTGTTAAGACCCACCTAAAGTTGCTTTAAATACTGGATTTGTTAAGATCCAACTAACTTACTTCAAATACTGGATTTGTTAAGATCCAACTAACTTGCTCTATAAAGAAAAGTAAACAACCATTAGACCACAGGTGATTGACCTAAGGTAGCAGTTTTAATGAAATCTAAACAAACTCACCCTTTCAATTAAAGGAGCATCAAATCAACCAAAAGTCTATAAACAGACAATCATACATGAGTCGATAAATGGACCTCAACTAGTAAATAAAGTGAGAAGACATCACTCGATCAATCTTAAAAATTATCAGTTAGGAGAAATGTAAACAACATTTAAACTGAAACTAACCTCACTTTTACAGAAACAACACAAAGGAGTGGTGCTTGTAAAGATCTGAGAACGACGAAAAAAAACTGTAAACGACGAAGTCTGGATATCAGGAAACAAATACTAAAAAATTAAAACCGTGAAAATGAATACCAACCTACAACATGTTGTTTATTGTTTCCAGCCTTACTTTGTGGAACTCCATAATCATGAAATAAATAAAGATTAGTAAAAGTTTCACAGTTTTATTAAAATACAACCTGACAATATTGTTTCGACAGCTATGCTGTCATTATCAAAGGTAATATAATTATAAACAAACACGTCGCTAAGGTAGATACAAAAATAGGTAACTAGATAAAATAATAAATATAATCAGAATTAAATATCTAATACTTCCAGTAACGGAGAATTACTGAGCTCAAGTTGTTCATTCATTAAAGGTACCCTGAGTTTGTGTTTGTATATCTCAAAGGCTTCTAAAATGTCTAATTTGCGTTTGTTATTACAAAAATGTAGGAATTTAATATTATTTTGAGGAGTCATTGTGTGATTTTGTTCTAAAAGGTGTTTGGCGTAATTCGATTTTTCAGGATGTTTATTTTTGTAATGACGTACGTGTTCTTTATATCTTATGTCAAAATTTCGAAGTGTTTGCTCAATATATACCGAACTACAAAAAGAACAATTTAAACGGTAAATGCCCGATTTCATGATATCATGTGTTCTGTCTTTAGCATTAAATAAAAATGAAAAGTGTTAGTGTTGGTTTTAAATGTTATTTTATAATTGTTGGTTTTTCTTAGTATATGTGCAATTTTTTCTGATATTTTGCCAAAATATGGTATAGATATGTAATTTGTGTCTTCTGTTTGATTGTCAATTGAATATATTCTTTTGATAGCTAACCTATAATCTTTTTGTTTAATTAAAGTGTCAATCATGTTCGGATTGTAATGATTTGCATGTGCTAGTTGTTTAATGGTTGATATCTCTTTGCTAAAATCTGATTTTGTAAGTGGAATAGTTAAAGCTCTGTGTACTAATGATCTGTAGGCTGCAATTTTATGTGTATTATGGTGACAAGATTCATTTTGTATTGTTATGTCTGTTTGTGTTGGTTTTCTGTATATGGAAAATTCAAATAGATTGTCTGCGTTAATCTTGATATTTAAGTCTAGAAAGTTTATAGCCCTGTTTTGTTCTGTTTCTAGTGTAAATTTTATGTTAGGGTGGATACTGTTAATAAGAATTAAAAATTCATTGATAACCTCAAAAGAACTGTCAAAACAAGCTAAAATGTCATCAACATAACGAAACCAGAAGATACAATACATTACAAATTTAGGTAAGGTATTTATGTAGTTACTGAAAAGACCAAATAACGTTTTGTCAAAGTTTGTTGTAAGTAGTCTATTTTTAAACCAGTCTATAATATTTACCAGATTGTTTTCTGCTTTACTTTGTAGGTCTTTCAAAATCAGCTAAGTAAAAGATTGGTGTGCCGTCAGCACAGCTCAGGAGTTTACGAGATGTTTTTAGGGCAAGTAGATTATTTATGTATACCGAAAAAAGTAGTGGTCCAAGTACTGTACCCTGTGGAATTCCAAATATTATTGTTTTTTCGTTACTAATTTTATTACCAATTCTTACTACCTGTCTACCATCTTTTAAAAAACTTTGGAACAAGTCCAATGTTATTCCCCTAATTCCTATCTCTTCTAGTGCCTCTAATAATTTCCCATAATGTATGGTATCGAAGGCCTTTGCTAGGTCCACAAAGACACATAGGTTAGGCTTATTTCCTTTTTGAAAAATTGACGTGACTATTGCCCTCTCAAACTCTTTCGGGCAGTATCCGTTTATAAATCAGTATGTTATTAATCAAAAAGTTATTATATTTTTAACGTTTCAGATTTAATCAGATCAATATCTGGAACTTTGTTGTTTTTTAGCTCACACATAATTTCAATAATCTGTCGCTTTGTTAAAGGAGCGGGATAAAAACTGCAGTGGGAGTGACTACTACTCAGTTCTAAAATTTTATTTGTAGTCATCTTTGAAGCTAACTATAACATATAATTACATAAGTCGTAACAGATTTACCTAAAAATGATTGAGGTACTGCAATGTTGGCGTATGGGGACAGATTTAGGCCCTTATCGCAACCCGTCCTTTAGGAGGAATTCTTAATAATTGATGATGATGTTACATTCTAGTGAATCCAAAAGATGTACCTGTACGTACAAGATAAGCAATACTTCACTCAAAAAATTGTAATGATGTAAGGTATATATCATAGAAGAGAGACAAATTCAAATGTTATTAAAAAATATTTAAACCTACACGTGTTGTTTACATTCTAATAATGATTTTAATCATCAGTACATAAACTGTCAAGAAAGAGATAGGACCATTTTAGAGGCGCTTGGAGCGCATCCCAAATAGTACGTTGCAAATAAATATGTTATAAAAGTAGCATTTAGCACAAGTTACAGAAGATTAGCTCAATAGATATAAGTGAAATGCCAAACCAAACTATAGTGATAAAAAGTTGGTTGAAATGCCCGAAAAGTGAAGATTATGGCAGCAAAACATTTTTTTTCTAAATGCAGAAAGATCATATCACGATGGTTATATGACGAATACTTCACAATTTTGAACCACTCTGGTACTAACAACCGGTACTATTACCTATATGGTGATCAAATCGTCCTCAAGAACATAAAACATGGTATACAAATGCAAATTTAAATTTAAAAGAATTTTTTATTATACCAAAAGTACTGATTTTGGCGATGATCCAACATATTATGAGAGGCATTGCAAAAAAAACAAAGAAAAGGGTGTGAAAATCGCTGACCTTCAGTTTGAGTTCTATATTTTGTTACAATATACCATTAAACTTAAAATAGAAAGTGTTTGATGCTCTTCAACCACTTCTTTGTTACATAGCTAGTTCTGAAATGTATCTAGCTACTTATCATACATACCTTATACTGATAAAACCATGTCCAAAGCTAAACTCAAAAATTTTTGACTGTTATTTTGCACTGTTAATGTGGGTTTGATATACTGAATCTGTTGCAGTAAAATTATTGAAATCTCGAGGGATATCTCAGTTCTGAATATTGTATGTTTAATAAAATTCCTGGTCAAGTAGCCTTTAACGTGGCATTAATTTTTATCTTACAAATAAAATTCACATTTAGTTCAGTCATATTAGAAAAAATAGCGTAAAGTTGGGGTAGGTCTATGGATTTTTGCGAACGTCTTATTTGTGGTTCGTGAAATAACCCCCTAAAAGACACAACCTGCAGATGGTAAGTTGGATAAGAGAATTAAATGTAATCTTAACGTTCAAACAACTGCATATTACGTATTCTCAAAGACTTCGTAATTAAACTGTGTAAACGACTATTACAGAAAATACCGTATTTAACCTTTGTAAAAAGTACAGTCGGATTGCATGTATAATAAATGATACACGAATTAAATTACTTTGATCTTTGAACAGAGAAGTTGAAAATTTACTTTAAAAGTAACTTTTTAAATAATATTTGAATTAAAAAAAATCCAAGATTTTGAAACTGCAGTGTATAATTTTTTGTATATACTAACAATTTGAACCGGTACCTTTGTTCATGAAATTTTGAGCATAACCTCCATTGATTTGATGAAGTAGCAAACAATAAGAAAATCTTTTTGTTTTTATTTAATTTAGATGAAAGCCGGTGTGCAGATATGTGATGAGATGCGAGTATGCTCGTTATCGAGAAATACATCGGGGGTATTGGTTTTTGTGGTAGCTGTAGCAAACCGATTACCGCTTGATACGTTACTGATGCAGTGATGAATGCCATTTTTGGTTTGAACTTCTGTGATAGTGACATTTTGAATGAATATACATTTAATGCAAAATTCAATTTCACAGAAGACAAGTATACCTGACCCAAGTCGTAAAAGTGCAGAATGAAAATTAAGAAAAACGTCACACACCTAGCAGCAGTCAAATAAGTATCTACGATTATCATAAACAAAAATTATCTTGCCAATACGAAATTAACATACGACTAGCGCCAGTAATATCGACTACATCGCCAGAGGTAGAAGTTAACTGAACCAAGATCGCGTCTGGCACTAAGAATTTTTTTCTTAGGAATCTACTTGAAATCATAAGAAATTATGCCCGAAAGTTTGTTGAGCAAATGTAATGGTACAAATTAATTTGCAGGAAATTATCTAATCGGCTTTATCTGGATAAGTCTAAAACTTTTTGAAAAAGCTAAGAAAACTATTTAGGGGCTCATCCTCATTTGGTTATTAAACAAACAAGGAGCGCATATGCAAAAATCTAAGGAACTATCTCAACATATCGCTTTCCATAAAAATATGACCTGAACCTGTACTAATTAATCTGATTAATTAGGATGTTTGCGGCTCCCGTAGAAATCAAGTCTAGTCTAACTTGACCAGGTTTTTTATCTCGCAACAGCCAAGTCGTTTTTCTAGGTTTTTTGAAATTATAACAAAATTAAATTTAAAAATTCATAAATATAAAATTATACTTGACCATTTTTATTAAATGTGACTATAAGAATTTCTTATTATTGAGCTTTTCTATAACTATTTATATAAGTATATAAATATTTAAATGTGAATATTCTGTTTTAAGGATGTTGAAAGATTATGTATACAGTCTGTCAAGCTTCAGCTGGTTTATACAGGGTCCGGCAAAATGATCTCTCACATTTTAATCTCTAATAACGCCTCTATAAACGCCGTTGTAAATGCTATTTAGATTTTATTTTTATTAAGTGAAAATGTGTGCTATGCCATTTGTTTTTATTAAGTTTTGAAAATTACAGAGTCCAAGTGGCGACCATTTTTTTCGATACACATTCGAAGCTGATTTCTGAAAGTTTCCAACACTCGAGCAATAATTTGAGGTGATATTCCTGTAATTTCTTGGCGTATTGCTGCTTTCAATTCGTTAATGGTTCTGAAATGGTGTTGAAAAACCTTCGCTTTCAGGTAACCCCAAAGGAAAAAGTCGCATGGGGCAAGATCGGGTGAACGCGCAGGCCACCCAACGTCTCCACGTAAGGAGATTACGTGTCCTGGAAACATTTCCCTTAAAACGTCCATTGTCCTTCTTGCCGTAGCTCTATCCTGTTGAAACCACACATTTGGATGTTCAAGTTCTCTAAGTTTTGGTTCCAAAAAATTGCGTAGCATATCGATATATCGGTCGGCACTTATGGTAACCGTCACGCCTCCTTCTTCAAAAAAACGACAAAAGATCCAACAGCACACCAAACGGTAACACGTTGGCTGTGAAGTGGCCTTTCATGGAGCTGCCGCGGATTTTCTGGTGCCCAGTAGCGAAAATTCTGCTTGTTCACACTGCCAGGCAAATGGAAATGAGCTTCGTCACTCGTTATTAAAAGAGCATTTTGTGGGACGTTTTGAAGAATATCGTTGGCACATGCTCTGCGATTTTCCCAGTCCCGTTCGCTAAGTTCTTGCACGATCATCATTTTGTATGGGTGGAACTTCAGATCGGCATGTAAAATTCTTCTCATGAACGATCTGACAAACGCAAAGCAGAGGCATGTTTAACAGCTGAACGGCTAGGAGATAGTTCAACTGCTTCTCTTACAGCTGCAAAATTTTCCGGTGTCCGAACACTTCTGGGTCTACCAGTTGATTTTCTTTTTAACGTTGAACCTTTGGCTCTAAAATTTGAAACCCACAACAGTATTGTTTTGCGATCTGCAACCGGAGCATGTCTACCAAGCGCGAAGTGAGTACGAAAAGTTCTTTGCGTCGTAATCACAGATTCGTTACTTTTCATAAATGTTTCGATAACGAAGGCACGACGCTCGCCCGTCCAATTCATGACGACAACTGAAATGGCAAGGCGCGAGCTACCAACCGACTACGCTAAGCTTCTTCTCTCTTCAGTGATTCGGGAACAGTGGCGGTGCAAAATGTGGGAAATCATTTTGCCGGACCCGGTAGAAATTCATTAAATCACTGGACTTACTTCCAATTAACTTAGCAAGCTTCAAATTAAAATCGTTTTATTTAATGATTTTTTTGATTTAACTTTTTGAATATGATATATTAGTGCCTCACCACAATAAAACTGTAAACTCGACTAAAATCTTGGAGATCAGCGTGCGAGAAAAGTATTCGTAAAACACTAATTCTACACAAACTACACACAGACATATGGAAGATGGGAGAAACAGAAATAAGTAATGACAAATAAAAGAATAATGTTCTTGCCTGTACCTGCAGAAAGTATTATGCATTTCTTTTCGTATATATTAATTTTTCATATACTAGTTGTAGACCAATACTTCAGATCAATTCGAAAATTAAAAAGGATGAACTCAGAAAACAAAAACATAAATTAAAAACCATATGGTTTTGATAATATTATGTACTGCGTGTCAGTTGATCCATGGAATTTGGAAACTTCTTGATAGAGGATACAGGACCATTTTACGGTTTGACCTTAGTTGAGTAATATAGTATAAAATCATTAAAAAAATAATCATGCCAACTTAAATAACTTTTATCAACTTTAATACTGCAGTGATTTTAAAATTAGAACTCAGGTTCCGTAAAGCGAGTCTTTCGTCCTTTGAAGTATTTGATGACGTCTTTCTCGAATCTCCAGATTGCTATTGGATAGAAACCCTATAAATGCGGATGCAATATAATCTTAATTTTCATCTCGTTTCGTATTACATAGCATGCACTCTTATTACTTTTCGTCTGTAAGTCAATGGTTAAGTCTTTATAAGGTTCGTACTGACATTCACTTATATATTCGATACAATTGTTTAGATTTAATACTTAGTACTAGTAGTGTATTTAAATTCAGTATTTACTTACAGTTAGTGACATTTAGCACATTTAAATTTAGCTCATATATTAGCAAAGTCCCTGTTTTCAAGATTTTCTTTAAACTTCATTACAGCATGTTCCGCTAACATAAGCTAAGGACATGTATTTAATTAAGAAAGTTTTACAAATAATCCATTCTTCTGTAAACTTACTAACAACTTACCATAATAAACCTAAAAATGTACACCATCTTGCTCAAGTCATAATATTCTCCTAGATGCAAGGTTGCAGTTTCATCATGAATATTTAAATGCAGCATGCTTTACTCCTTTAGTATTTTTAAGAGAACCAGCCTTTTAAGAGTGCAGTTGAAACACTGTATATAACAATGCAGTGTTAATGGCGAAGATGGGAGGAAACACATAGTAAATTCATAATTAGCAAAATTAAAGTTTAAAGAAAATATGCAGTAGAGTCCTTAAAAGCATTCTGTAGACTTGAACGACTTTATAAGTTAATTTTCCTTTAGTTACAGTTACCTCCACACCTTATTATGCGATGTGTAAACGGTGTAAGGGAAGTAATTATTTCTAGAACATTTAGTTCAAAGGGAAACATTCTCTTGTGTAGTTTTGTGCTTACTTCCTGCAACAGATAGTGATTAAGGATGCCATTATTTAATGACTTTATTATACCCCTTCTATTTTATTTAAGAGTCGTTATTTTAAGAGCCCGGCGTAAATGTTTAAAATCATCATTTAACTCTGCTACAAAATTTATCCAGCGTGAAATCTATGAAAAGCCTTCGATTTAAATATACATACGCTGCTTACATATTTTAATAAAACGCTTGTTTTAGATTACATAGTATTGTGTTTATTTACCGCTAAGTCTGTTTATACATAATAGCACAAAAGTTTATTATGATTAAACCGATTTTGTTTTGTTTGGATTAAACAGGTTATAATATGAGATAGATTGAAATGTATTAAAACTGACATTAACAAAGTTTTGAACGAGGCCATATTAAATATACAGAACAGAAAGGTACTGATAGCTTGTTCGTATGAATAATAGCTGTGCACAAGAAGTACACTTATTTTTAGCTTTATTTTAATTTTAGCGTTTAAACACAATAAGAAGTCAATTATATCATCTCATTGTATGTAAAAAGGTGATAAATGATAAAAGAATAGTTTGTAACACGAGCAAGAGCGTTAAAATTCTTCATGCTTCAATGAAGAAATTCATCTAGAACATAATATGATAGTAACACGTCAAATAATGAAACAACAAAAGCAAGAGTAACGATCGGCTCTCATCACCAATTGTACAAGTAGTCAACCTAGTAACCTAGCCTTAATATTAATCTAGCTCCAGTACAACAAAAAACAATCAATCAACTAATAAGAATTAAGCGATAGAATGTATAAAACAGCGCTTTGGAACACTAACGGCCTTACAACTTGATGTTGTCTACTTATATTTAAAATAGATTTCTTAGTAGAATCCAATTCAAAATAAATAATTACTAGTTACAATATTGTTATATAACGAAGCTACTTTAATTTTACTAATTGTTGGGCAATATACAAATATTTCGGTTATTGCAATCTCTAACCGCTCGGATAAGCGGTTGAGTCAAGCATGCGTGCGCGTCCCTTCTATTGGCGTGCGTTCTGGGTAAGCCATTCCGATTTACTCCTACCATTTCTCCCACTGGAGCACCTATAAAACAGCGTGCCTTGGCCAGAGTTAAGCAGTTCATTTCTTGAACTCGAGTCCAGAGACAGCAGAGCTAGCCTGCAGGAAAGTTAAAAAGTAAGTCCGAGTATCATTGTATAACAAGATACCCGAAAAGGTCAACAAGAGTGAAAAGCCCAAACTGTCAGGCAACACCACGATGTCCGTCTCCGACATACCTGTTACTACACCTAGTTCATTATCCGATACCTCCGATTCCTAGGAGGAACGGTAGACGAAAAAAGAAAACGGCCCATCAAGTTAATTCACAATGGCCGACCGGCACCCCATCCGATTACCACGTCTTTTGGAATATTATCACCTTCTGTACCAACGTTAACGACGAGACTTGTACAACAACAGTCCCATCGATACTGGGTGGGCGGTGCAGACCACACGGCGCCTGTCCATAGAACTGGTCCGAGCTATCCTATCCCAAGCTTGTCTGGGTAACGGTTATTTAGTAAAAAAGGCTTATAGGTTCCCCGCCTAGGCCTCCCAGGATCAAATATGTGGGAGAGAAACACGCAAGTGTTCTCAGCGATTACTCATTAACGTTGCGAAGGGAACTCTGCTAACATGAGAACCGGTGTGGGTGGATTTGATTCTTACCTGGAACTAGGTCAATTGTGGTCACCGTTAGGGACCCGCTGCTTGACTGAATTCTAAGGCGGAGAATTGAAGTGAGGTTTATCTCGGCTTAGGGGAGTATACCTAGGTCATATGGGAAACCGCATGCCACCAGGTACTGTGCTCTGGAAGCTATTTCATCCTATGACTCGTTAATCGAGTACTGTGATTTGAAGCAGTTCTAGAACCTTTACACTTAAAGGGAGTTGATGCCAAACGGTATGCGGGGTATCATAGCCTCTCACTCTCAAGACAACTTGACACACCTGAACAGGGTACATACTGGGAATCTAGAACGTATAGACTTGAAAACGAAGCTCTGTCGAGGGCACACCAGGCCTATAACTGGAAGATCGGAGTGGGAAACCACAACGGTCGAACAAAGATCCCCGACTTGAGTTGGGGACTAAATACTCAGGGTGGGCGGTGCAGACCACACGGCAAATTCATTTTAATTAAGCCGATTATAGGGGAAAAAGTCTTATCCCAAATCATCAGTATGGCTTTCCTAGAGAAAGCCATTCTACTGTTCAGTTGGTCCATGGAGTCGTCGATACTATTAGGCTAAGTTCTTAAAGAAAAATACTATTGCACAGCTGATTTCCTTGTCAACATTCGCGGTCTTGACTGGTGACGTACATGTCTACTGCACAAACTGAAGAAATTGTCACCTCGCCCCTTCTATGCCATCCTTGAATCATAACTGAACGAAAGGCAACAAAATACCATTCACCTAGAAGAGTGGGGTAAAACAGCTCAGCATGCACCTCGATAAAGGTGTGTCTGGCTTTGAAGTCAGACAGTTAAACAGCCTGGAATGATGTTTAGTAAGCCCTATTGGCTACTAAGAAGAAAATCTAAATTATCCCTATCTAATAAGTTCCTGGTCTACAATGCAATTGTACATGGGACATTAGCTGTATGTCTGGATGTTGAAGTTGGTTGCTGAACCAACTTCAACATCCAGATAATAGAAAGATTTAAATTCCAAAGCGGTACGAGCGTGTGATGCTGCTTTGTGAGACATCTTAAGTGATTTCAAAGTTGACCCGGTAAAAGGTGTAACAGTTAAGTTCAGTGAAAAGTACTTAAGCAAATTAGAACATGATCCCAATGCTTTGGCTCTAAACCTACTAGACAATCGTGAAAATCTACAACGGTTATATTTAACATTAATATTAATAAAATATTCGTAAATAGATTGCAAAAAGAAATATATATTCATAAAATAATCTTTTATTTATTTTTCAACCTGCGGCTTCGTTTTAATTAAATGACCCTAATTATTATTAATTGCCAAACCGCAGAATACATTAAGTAAGTTGTTAGTTAAAGTGGTAGATTACTAGTTTACCGTAGTTTCAACGGGCAATGATTTCTAAGATTGTCCTCTTTTTAATAGTGACATAAAAGGAAACAAGTGCTGGTATGAACAAAATTTATCTGTTTTATAACTCACAGGCGGGTCACCATTGTCCTGCTGTGATAACCATATATTGTAATTTGTCATTGTGTTATTCAATAAACGCTTACAATTCAGTTCTACATTTATGCACATATACTGTCTGTTAGCATATTGAATAAAAGTGGACGAGGGAAACAATTCGTGTGTGAGAAATTGCAATAAAGATGTCGACTTTTAGCAGGCGTACAAATTCATGTGGAATTTCTCAGTTTTGTAAATCAACATACAGTGCAGTGAACGTACTGGAATCGAAATAGCAACTGACAACACATAATATATGAAAGCTCATCTCAGCATCGCCGAGAGCTGCCTCGATTCTGATTTCCCTGCTATTATTACACTTTATATTTTATTTCTGAAACAAGTTATACTATTTATCAGTTTGAAATATTTTGATTGAGGTAAGTCATTTTAAAATAATTATAAAAAATGTGTTGTAAGAATCACTGTAGTTCTATACATTGAGATTTGCTTTATAACAGTATTGAATATAAATTTGAATGCTTCTATCTACTGAATTTTATAGACGAATATTGTAAAACACAAATTCTAAAGGTATGACTAATTGTATTATCTTCAATTCGAATACTTTTGCAGTTATTAAACAAAGATGGTAGTTTGGAACTATAAATAAAGTACTACCAGTATTTTGTATCTGTAGCTACATCTTACGGGGAAAATTTTACTCATATTTATATGTCCTCGTTTGCTAAAACATTACCACGAAAATAAAGCCAAATATTTAATAAGGAAAATAGAAAATAAAATTTTGAATAAATGGCTCCCTCTAGAAAAGTATACAAAATTCAAAATGACGAAGATGGCCATAATTAAAAACTCTATGGTACAAGAAAATATTAGCAAAACTAATACATGGCCAGTAGTCCAGTTAAACGGTAGTTTGAAGTGGAAAGTTCTGGTGTAATTGTTTTTATTGGCTTACTTTATGTTTTTTGGAATGCTGAACACGAATCTGAAGTTTTTTTCGGCAAATATGAGAAATCATCAAAAAACCACTAAAAATAACAGTTTTTTTGGTTTGTGGCTTATAACTTAAAAATAAGCTTTTTACGCGAAAGGCTATCCTATATTGAAATAAAGACGAGAAAATTATCTGCAATTTTTGTTGGTATCATTTTTTTGTACGACATATGATTTCGGCGCAAAGGGGCGTTGAAAAGTCGGCGAAAATCAGTAATTTTTTGAAAATAGCGAAAAAACACATTTTTTTAGAGAATTTCCCTTCATAAAACGAAAAGTAAGCATTTCACTGTAAACATTATCCTATACTTTGAAAAAGCAGATAACATTTTCTGCAATTTATGTGTAAGTAATTTTTGCGGACCATGAATAGTTATGAGAAAAGCAATGACGAATGCACGAAGTCAGCCGCCTCCAACGTTAACGTTAGGTTACATCGGTACAACAAAATGATAAACAGCGATTCATGGTTGATAAGTATCAAAACTGAGCAATATAAAACAATATAATAAAATAGGTAGGTAGGTATTTTATAAAACACTTATTATTAAATGATTATTGACGTTGAAGTGAAACTCCTCAGTCAAACCGAGTTCTCTTGGTCAAAGGTACCATGATTTTTGCAGGATGCCTTCAAGTACTTCAGGGAATTCCGGGTCATCCTCGTCTTCTTCGATTTCAGTAAGCGGCATGTTATTGCAGCTGCTTTCGCAGTTCACACAAATATTGAAGCACTTGAGGCCTGCTTTTTTGCATTCACAGTTTTTCTGACAGGTCGTCTTGCATTTGCAAGAAATAAGTTTCAAAACGGGTTGAGGTGCTGGTGGCTGTAGCGTGGTTACTGGCTCTAGACCATCTTTGATTTTCTTCCAGCCCCATTGTTCAGGATCTTTTTTATTCCTAAGCAATTATTGAATTTGAAAATACACCCTCAAGGAATGTTGCTGAGCTGCAGTCTCAGTAGGAAGTTGGGACGCCAAATGTGCGGATGTATTGTATGCAGACCTAAGGTAACATTTATACCTCAATTTGTTTAATGACGTGGCTTCCTTGTCAGCCAATTTATGTAATGAGGCAAAAAAACGATGGCCAGCATCAGTAACTGCATCAGCATAAAGACCATAGGGTCTTTAAAACTCTGAATGGTCTTAGTTAATGCAGGGTTTTTCCTGAGAATCTGAAAAACCTCACCTTTCCTAGTTTGAAGTAGTATCACAGCCTCCCATGGCATGTAAAAACAATACGTTGTTAGCTATCGATCGATCAAGTTTGCAGTTAGGAGAGAAGAATGAGTGGTAAAACTGTCCCTTTGCCTGGCTTTAGAAAATATACATTTGAATGTACACCGCTACAGCGACCAATCATGATCACCAGCAAATCTACGTCTTCACTCACGATAACTACAGTTTTGTACTGAGTTTTGTTGTGCAAGGTCTATTTCTGTGGTGACAATAAGTGTATGCGAATCCCTATTGTGCCTGCTTTGTGTGAATGTCAGTTGCTACAAAATTGCCCCTCAACATTAAAATCAGACGCTCTTTGTTTTTCATATTGCTTAGGAATTTTCCTTGTGGTAGTGTAGGCACCATTGTTTCGTCGAACATCAAATCTACTGAGGGTTGCTTGTGTGATTGTCTTGCTCGCTTAGTATATTTAGTACCTCTGCACCTATCTTCTTAAAGCTAACCATCGAGCACAACTATGGCACTGTCTTTGCACTATAATTTTGATATAAGTTTGACTATAATTTAATTTCATTTATGTTGTTATTTGTATTGATCTTGTATAAGCATCGTTGAATGTCTAAAATCGTAAAAACAGATTTTACATTTGAATTTTTCTTCTATTATAAATATGTTCTTATGTAAATGTATCAGTTACCTAGTCTAGTTATGTATTCATTATTTGTAAAGGATTGAGCTGCAGATCCATATAATTAAGTTTTAATGAGATTTTTTTCATCGTAAATCGTTTTTGTTAATTTTCTCAGTTATGATAAATTTTAGACTATAAGTGTCCGATGTTGTTTTAATCGTTATTTTTCCAGCTACATTTCTATCTTTTTAGATTTAAGATTAGTGTTAATTACAAACAGCTGTTTCCATTAGTGGCGTCATAAACGTAGCGTGTAGATTTTGTTTTTTTTTTAATTTGACATAGTCGTCAATTGTTTCGCTAAAATATATAAAAAGGCAAAGAAAAATTAACAAAGTCAGTAGATAAAACGTTTTGTTTGAATCCACGCTCGACTCTAGATCAAAAATCGGAAAAATAAAGTGAGGTTAACTAATAACCATATGTTTTCATGAACATGCGTCAAAAGTAAACAAACTATTTATGGAATAGTTACCTGAATATTTAAAACAAAGAAGATTTATTTTCGTACTTCGACACGAGTTATGTATTAAATTAAATCAAGAAGATTTTTGTTTCCATTAGTGATTTGGATAATTGACGTATTTGCATTTTAAAGATCAGCTGTCTGAATTAAATGCAGTATTACCAATTGTAAAATATTGAAGTGGATCTCGACGTACTTTATATACAAGGTTGGTCAAAATAAAAGGATTTGGTTAAATTTTCATATAACAAAATCATAAAGACAATCTGAATAAATTCAGCATTTATTTTTCTCATTTTAAAAGCTTTTCAGTAACAAAATTCTACCAAATAAACAATTTAAATTAGTTTATAAAAATTTAATTGTCATAAGATTTATTTTAGCATTTGTAAATATTTTAAACTGATAACTTTAAAAGTTAGTTTGCTTAAATGGAGAACAGTTATAACCCTATGTCAGGTTGATAACGAATAATTTACATATTTGAGCAAGCTCAAGGAAGATTTTCCTATACTTTTTACTTGTTCTGTTAAATAAATTTTTTTGATTTTCTTTTGAATTAAATTTCTTTTTATTTTCGTTAATAAAAATAAAGACTGTGTTTTTCAATTTATCTATGTATTTATTTGATGTGTATGCAAGCATCCATTTTTTTCTTTTCACATATAGAATTTAGTTTGCTGTTGTCCAGTTGCGGAAGTCCAAGTGTCTTGGTAGTAAGTTCTTTTATTCCAGGTATAAGAATATATAAGATTTTATTATTTCATTTATTTCATGCTCTATCGAATTATACCTGAGTCTGCCCATTGGGAAAATATATTGGGGTTATATATTTTTATTTATTAAATTTAATTGCATATGTTAATGGCAACAACGCAAAATTATATTTTTTATAAAATATCACCTCAATATATAACAAATGTATTCAAAATTTACAGTTTTGAAATACATTAAAAATATTAATATTTTATCCATGATCTATTCAGTGTTTTCTCAGAGAGAGAATAACTTCCTTGGTGTTATTTTCATCTACTTCATCCCACATTCGTTCAACGATTTTTCTCGAAGGTTTTCCATATTACAGGTTCGAGATTATTTGTATATAAAAGTTTTGTCTTTTTTACCCGACATTTTCAATTGGATAATACGGACCTTCTGCGGGCCAAGAAATAGTATTAATATGATTTACATCTAAGCTTTCTATATACAGAGACTCCAACCTCTTGTTTTATAAAAATAACTGGATGTGTAAGAACTTAATAAAATCATTTAATTTTAATTTAATTTAACTGTTTTTTCTTTGTTTATTGTTAAGTAATCTATGTGAAATGGAAAGGATATTATTTAAATTTTAGGTAGTTAGATTAGGTTAGGTTAGGTTAGGTTTTGGTTTGGTTTATTGTGTATAAGTAAAGTGGTTCTTGAGTTGTGCTCTTCTAAAGTGTTCAAAAATGAGTAGTTTTGAGCATGTTGGCGTCTACGTTTTCCTTTATAACTTTTGATAGAAATAAGATAAAGAAATGAAACAAAAACTGTTTTAAAGTCCATCATTTGGGTTGCATGGCATCTTTTAATATGAAAAAAATATATATTTCGCCCCTGAAAGTTTTGACCTTGAATTTTTCAGAAAACATATAATTAAAATTTCTGAAAAAAATCGACAGAGTATTTTTTTTAAATATATGTGCCGAATTTATAACTAACAAATTAACAAAAAAATTAAACTAACAAATATTAACTTTAAAACAGTTTTTTTTCTTTTCGTTTCTTTATCTTATTTAAATGAAAAGTTTTAAGAAGAACGTAAACGCCAACATGCTCAAAAATCACTCATTTTTGTACACTTTAAAAGGACACAACTCAAAAACCGCTTGAGTTAAAAATAAAATATTTTAAATTTTTACCTTACCCTATCTTTAGGAGTATAACAGTTGTGCTAAATTTGAAAGAATCAAAGAGGGTGATGGTCAAAACAAAAGATGGGATCACTTGATGTAGAATTACCCATAACAGTAGTCAAAATAATGACTTAATTTAACAATTTTCGGTGAAGCATCCACACGAAACTGTGTTAACGTCTTGGAAAATGGAAAATAATAATTCTATTTGTAATCTGGCATGTGACTATTTAAATCAATAAAACTAGTGTCCTAGCATGTCTATAGTTATTTTTATTCCATGGATGCTGTAAATACCCAAAATACTAATTATTATTCCTATGTTTTCCGAAACTATCGGGGACTTTAAAAATACTATATTTATTTTGATAATACTTAAATTTTCAATTTGATAATGTTTCTGATGTTTCATGAATATCTCAATGTATTGCATAGTAAATAAATACTCTATGCACTGTATATGCTTCGGTACTGCGATTAATTTACAAAGTATGCCTTAAAAATAACCATGTAAGAGATATACAAATACAAATTCAATAATAATTTGCAAGTATATCTTGTATAAGGTACATTTATGTATAAGATATTGAGGTGATATTTAATCTGCGCCACAATCATGGTAACCCATAAAACATCTACGGTGAAATCTAATAAAATAAAATAAAATACACCCCAATATTTTTCCTTTTCCCTATCGGCTAACTCAGGTTTAAATCGATAGAGCATGAAATAGTTGAAATAATAAATCTTATTGATTCTTATCTTGGAAGAAAAGAAAAACTTACAATGAAGACACTTGGGCTCCCTCAACTGGACAACAGCAGGCTAAACTCTAAATATGAAAAGAAAAAGAAATGGATGCTTATATGCACATCAAATAAACACATACATAAATTAAAAACACAGTCTTTATTTTTATTAATGAAAATAAATGAAAATCAAATTGAAAGAAAAATAAAGGAAAATTATTTAAAAACAGAACAATAAAGTAAAATAGGAAATTCTTTCCTGAGCTTGCTCAAGTGTGTTAATCAGTCGTTAATAACCTGACATAGGGCTATAACAGTTCTCCACTTGAGCAAACTAACATCAATCAATGTAATCAAATAAAAATATTTACAAATGTTCAAATGAATTTAATTTATGATAATTAAATTTTGATAAAGTACTTTAATTTTGTTTTATTCATTAGAATTTAATTATTTAAAAACCCTTAAGGTTAGAAAATTGAATTCTGAAATTATTCAGATTGTCTTTATAATTTTTGTATTTGAAAAATCAAATCAAAATCTTTTATTCTGACCAACCTTGTATATAAAGTATAACGAAATCCACTCCAATATTATTTTTAAAATTGGTACTACTACATTCAAATCTGTCAGATGATTTTGTATTGTAAATACATCGATTATTCAGTACGATAATTGAAATAAATCTTCTTGAATTTATCCAATAAAAATCTCGTTCACACTTCCATAAATAATTGTTGATTAACGAATAAATCTTCTTTTAATGTTCAAATATGCAGGTAAATTATTCTTTAAAACTTTGTTAAATTTTATTTTGTTGACATCCAACCATATGATTATTACATAACCACACTTATTTTACAGATTTTTAATCCGGAGTCGAGCGTGAGTTCACTTAAAGCATTTTATCGACTGAATTTGCTAATTTTAGCTGGGGTTTATATATGATTTAGCGAAACAAATGAAAATTATGTCAACTTTTCCAAACAACCGCCTCGCGAAAGTTTTATATGACGTCACTATTCAAACACTGCTGATAATAATTACCACAGATCTTAATTCTACAAAGATAGGATTGTAGCTGGTAAAATAACGATTAGAACAATATAAGACCAATAATATAATAAGAACATACCAATAATAAGAACAATATTCCAAAGTCTACCATAACGAAGATAATTAACAAAAACGATTGACGATGAACATATCTCATTATGACCTAATTACACACAAAACTCAATAAATCCAGCTTCATGCTTTACAAAATAAATACATAATTACACTATATAACTAATACATATAAGATTTACACAAGGACAATCTTTACAATAAAAGAAAAACACAAATATTTGTAAAACACGACGCATATCAACAAAGCCGTAACTTTCATTAAAATAAATACTCAGTATTATTATGTGGGAGCTTGTAAGTTTATTGTGCTAGATTAGTAATTACAAGATTGACCTAATTTACATATTTTTAGTTAAATATCAGCCCGCAATTGAGTCAGTCTCATGGAAAACAGGAAAATTCTTTCTACGTTAATGATCGTAGAACTAAATTTAATCATGAAAATTAAATCTTCCAGACAAATGGAAAAACCCTCCTAATATGTGACTTAGGTTGTATATAACATGTATTATCAAGAAACAATCTAAATGATTGATATCCTTTTTTAAACATCAGGCATTTTTACACATAAAAATTGAGGTTATGTTTGCATGCGATATTATCCTTCTTGATTTCTATTTTAAAAATTGATGAATCTATCTGTGACCTAACATGTAGCCTTTAGATTAATAGACCTAACATCCTAGCATGTCTATCCTTCATTTTATTTGATTGTATGAAATAATTATTTTTATGTTTACGATCATATCGTCTAATAAATTTTCAATGAAATGAAATCTAGACATCTCAATATATTTTTGTGAAATGTAATTGTAACACTATCAACAGCATTATAAACAGCTTCTCCAAAATTAGTTACTCATATTACAAATTGTGCTTCTAATCTTCCAGTGATTATATACAAAATTAGGTTTATCCTTTGATACAAAATTGCTGCTATATTACTTAGTTACAGTTAAACAGAAATAAGTAAGGAAGTTCTGAACTGTTAATTGGACCTACATTTAAAATAAGTAAGATGTTATTCTACATCTACTAGTACTACAAGTTTAGAATACTTTGGTAAGTTTCTGCAATAAGTTTAATGCCATTATAAAATAATTAAATTTGTGTTCAAAACAATTAAATCTTAAGTAAAGATAACGTTTTTAGTCTAGATTTAATTAAAATTTGATTAAACGCATTTGTTTCTAACCGTGGAGTAATTAAATCTCAGGTAATTATTTCCGAATTACAAATATCTAGTAAAACTAACAAGTTCCACGTTTAAAAATAGTCTAGTGCACCAACTAAACATTGTTCAAGATAATATATTGTTCGAAACTAAAACAGTTACCTATTAGTGGAATCTAGGGGTTGTTCTGCAACTGCCGGTAATTTAATTGCACTAAATTTATAGTAATTAAATTCTGACAAAACAACTTTTCATATCTAAATGTTAAAGCGTGTTTAATTAAAATTGAATAATACTATTACAAACACTTCCGCAAATATAACTTAAAATTAATTTTGGATACTTTTAACATTGCTTTATATAATGTTACGCTATAACCGAAACTGTGTAGTCTAAATTATAAAGAAATAAGATTTTTTAAGTAGTGTCGAAATTCTGTTAAGAGAGAAATTAAAATCATAACTCACCCAGTAAGTAGTCAACATGATTAGGATTGATTTTATCCAGTTGCCCTTTGTTCCAGACGTATTCTGCCTTTAGGCCCCGTTTTTTCTTATCTCGAACCCAGTCGTCGATTAAATTTCGGCCGTCGAGGCGCCGACCTTCCTCTTTAGTTTGTTCTGGATCGCGAGCTACTTTGGGCATCCAGTGTCTCCTGCCTCCGCCCAATATAACCTGGAAATAATATATTGCAGGAGTCATATTGAATTACTTTCCCATATCATTTATATTTTTATGTAAATTTATCATCAGGTTTGTAGTCATACAAAATTCACAAGAACATCAAAACCTTTTTCTCTTTCTAAATTTTCTGGTTAATTTTTTGTGTCAGGTAAAAGCAGATGTAGGATGGAAAGAAATTAGCAAGAAGTTGTTTTGATTTCTTTTCCACAACCAGTCACCCAAACAGAAATTTATTTTAGATTTGAAATAATATTATTTTTGATATAAAAACGGTTAGTTTACTACCGCCGGATGACAAGATGGGAGGATCATTTATTCTTACTATCTTGACATGGATACGGATATCGTATTGCTCGTGTTTCTCATAAATGTAACATTTTTGACGTGGTCTTTTCAAATTGACCAACAGGGTGTAATAATCGTACAACAGTGATAACAACCAACAAAACCCTGCCATTCTTCACTTATTACTAGAAACAAAAAAACCCATCGCAATTTATTAATAAAAATTACCTAACAACATTTGTAAAAGCTAGTTTTTAGAGCTTTACATGCAACACACAAACTTTTTATCAAATAGGTACGTTAAATTATTTTGCAAACTAGTTTTACTTTGTATTTATTGTTGCCTTGGGTACATTAACTTTGTAACTAATTTCAAGGCAGAAACTTTGTAACAACAATTTTTTATAATAGCAGTTGTAAATTTTCCAGAAAAACTAATTTGTTGCTTAAATTAAGATGCTATTCCAGTTTACTGGTTAGTTAATACAGAATGTTTTATTATCAGATCATTAAAAGTGATAACAAACCAACGGAACTTTCGTGAACAGATTCCCACTACGGAAACCTACAAAAGAAATTGAAATATCTCCAGCGGAACTTTGGGAGGTTTCTGCTTTCACTACTCCTTGTTTCTAGATTCAGCGTTTTCTTGAACTTTGACAAATAGACAAATTGTGGTTGCAAACAAGCGCTAAACGGGCAAACTTAATTACTAGAGAGGAATGTGTATAAGATTTAAGTTTATTAACCAACCTTCAAAAATTTGGAATTATTTGTATGTTTTAAACCTAACGCAGTTGTAGAAACGTGTTTCATCAAAGGATGCGAAATTATGTAGCCTTCTTCTTATAAGAATATTTATACATACGTGTATAAAAAAATAATTGGAATACGAAGCGTAGGCAGTGTGGTGAAAAGAAGTAAAGTACGGGAGTTACCATCAGCAACAGTTAATAGTCATATAAATAACGTATGTTACAAAAGTTTTTCTGTTGCAATTTATTTAAAGCAACTAGTGATCGATCTAGTCGTCATTGGAAACAAGATTTGGCAAATAAATTAAAGTTGAATAGGATATATCAATTTTGATAAATACGTATGCATAAGATGTCGTATAAGCTTGATATTAATCAAGGTATTTATTAGTTGGTTGGGCAAGTACCTGGAACGAGAACCGAGTAATACCAAAAGTGGTGCGGTGCGACCTTCGATATTTATTTAATTAGAGTCAACTGTAATCCATAGGGATTGCAGAACAAACCAAAGTGGCGCAATAGCGGGATACACATTTAAATACCAAAAAAACCAATAGGTGAATAACTCTAATTATATTAACTTTGGATACTAATATCACATTCATTATAAAATTAACAAAGTCAAGGTTTCATAATATATACTATAAGTAGAAAGATTAAAATAAGCAACAAAATCTCACAACATTAAGGAACTTTGTAAACCTTAAATGGAATAGGTGCATCTTAGAACTTCTCATATAATCTAGTAGTGTCAGAAACTGTAATGACTGTAACGTCAGAGAAAAAACTCCATAAAAAGAGGTCACGGTACAAAAACATTCCTTTTAAGACTTGAAAATGAATGTACACATTTAACATAAAAGCAAATTTAATCCGGATTTATATTGATTTGCCATAGAGGCTATTAATAATAATAATTATACTCAATGTATTGGATTGGATACTATTAGCGCGGTCAAAATAGACGAAAAAATAGTGGTAAGTTTACATTAATTCGCATAGAGCTGAATATTGGTATAGGTCTTAGGTACACTATTACAAATAAAATTTTAAAAATCCTCACCGATTCTACGTCTGCTAAAAAATTTATTCAAGATCAAAGGTCAAAAGTATCGGTTTTTGAATTTTTTTGTAAACGGTAAGTGTTATTATAAAAATAAGTCGGACAAAAGTTGTAGATCATGCCATTGTCTACCAAAATTGTTCGTATACTTTTTGTCCTACGAATAACCATTCCTGAAATATCGCGATTCTAAAAGTTGAAGAAGTCGTATTCTACATAATATGCACACATTTCCGCACCAGCTGCGAGATAGTGTACTTGGAGCATGTTTTTAACGTGGTTTTTCCGGTAGGCATACTCCACGATCTATTGTGATTCAGTTTTATTAAATAATATTCAAAAATATTCTATTATGTAACTAAAAAATGGTACTATTGGAAATGATTAAAGTGGCACGAATTATTGTTGATTTCGGGAAAATTTTAGTCTGACTGATAATCTTCAAATGCTACTTCAACAGTAATGTCTTCTTCGCTTTCTTCTTATTCTTCTTGCTCGATATCCGTTAATTGTTCTAAGAAAGATGCATCAGTTGCCTCCTCATTGATATCATAAAAATCCTCTTCTGTTGCATTTGACTCAACATTGAAGTAAGACTTGCCTTGACAATTGGTACATACTGTTGAACAAAATAATCCGACTTTTTTACAGCCACAATTTGCACTACAACCCTTTTTGCAATTACAAAAAATGGTGTTAAGAGGTGTTTTTCAGAAGCAGATGGGAGTAAAGTGTGAAATGGCTCCACAGATTTCTTGTCTTTCAGATATTCAAGAAACCCATCATTTCTTTCATCACCTGAATCAATCAAAGTCTTCATTCTACGATCAACAACAACAATTTCACTTTCAAGGTCAAAGGTCAAAGGTTTACTAAAAATAAAGCAAAATTGCGACATTTTTGAAAAAGTATTAAACGGCACAAATTGTAATCAGGGGCGGCGCGACGGGGGGGGCCTGGGTGGGCGCGGGCCCCCCCAACATTAAGCGGTGCCCCTGCCGGTGCCCCCCAGGTTTCAAATAAAAAACATCTTTGATAAATAAATGATGATATTGATACAGTATAATTCACGTTTTAGTGTACAAATTAAAATTACTACAGGAAACCTAATATTTTATTTCTGTTTCTTATGTAGGCCTGTATTTAAAATCTAATAATTATGAATCAGAAAAAGGCTTAGCCTTAACTTGGAAATTCAAGTGTTCTATAAATATGTATCTGGATGTTCGGTATGACTCATACGCTAGCACAGTCGTCAGTCGCAAACTGGCAAACAATAGGGAGAAGTATTGCCAATAGAGTGTAACAGCTGGTTGTGAACGGGAGCAAAGAGACAGAGTTTTAAACGTCATTCAGTAGGACTTCAAGAGTTGTGAGATACTGACATTTCAGATGTTTATCGCGTTTTCACAGCCACAATGACATTCACAGTTGCAATTTGTAAAAACCATAAAATTGTTACTTTTATTTTGCCCAAAGCAAAAACTCTGAAGATTTGGGTAGATTTAAATAAAAAAAAACAATAATAATGTCAAAATTTCGCCCGCTCGCTACGATCGCGTGGAAAGGTACGGTGCCCACCGAGATATTTCCTGTGCCCCTGCTTTGCCCCCCTGCTCATTTACCTCTGGCGCCGCCACTGATTGTAATAAGAAATATTAGCAATAAGCACGTGTATTCACTGCAAAGGAACGTTAAACATTAAAGTATTTCAAGGCGGTGCACAGAAGTTCAAAACTAATATCTGGCCAGACAGTTGCAAAAAATCACAAAAGTGAAAGGTTAGCTCTCTCCTTGCTTCGACAAGTACAAGTGATATATTGTTCATGCCACACAAAATGAGTCGCCAGCAGTATGGTAAGAGAGATGCCGTTAAAATTGTAAAGCAAGTAAATAGTGTCATACCAACAAGAGCATATTTTTGTTTTTTTTTTCTAAAAAAATGTATTGAATAAATATTCATTTATCTAAAAGTACAATTATAATCCTTCAGAACCTGGCAAAATTAAAACATGCTACTCGGATAATCTAGTCCCGCTAGATCAGTCATAGGAACCTCTGTGCGGCGTAGACGTGCATGTTATTATTTTCGATGTTTCAAATTAGTGGGGAGGCAGATGGCCAAAATGACAAATTTGGCTCACCCTGAAACCTAACTAGCAACCACCATGCTAGATTTTATATTACGGTAATACAGATGATATTTTGACCGGTGGTCACTGTGTATGTGTGGGACCGTCTTTTCTGAACGCCATTTAGGAAAATGTATGAAATTATATGTTTTTGGGGTCAAGGAATTCAAAAAAGTCTTTAATTTATATATAAAATCCATCTCCCATTCACCCTCCTCTTTCAAAATGGAGACCAATACACGGTGATTCAGTACTCAATGATCGGACTTTGAGGATAAGCTTCTCTGGTTATTAGAAACATAAAATCTTAGTAACTTTTTTTGATTAAATGAACTTGAGAATTTCGAAAATTTTGACCGACGTTTTCAGAAAAGTACGTATAATTGATGCAGGTCAGTGTTGTTAAGTCGAATAGAAATAAATTCAAGATCTTTAGAAATTGACACCATCAGCAAAAGCGTGACATCTGTTTAAACAAGCACAACAAGAATGCAAACGACGCACATTCCATTTTAGATGTTAAAACAAAACGATCTATTAATCCGGGGGATTCCCCTCTATTCTAATAGTAAACGCAGGCAGAAATGACATCATTTTAATACAGACCCATTCAATGATATCATTAAATTCGATGTGTTATGCGTTAATAAACAGATATTAGTTTTAATTAAGTAAAGACATGTTTAGCTAATTTGATCTATCCATCAATACGTATTGTTTTTTTATTGGAATTCTAGAATGTTTCATTATTAAAACCTTATTATTCTTTTTGATGTTTTAATTCAACGACCCTGAATGCTTGATGGATTTGTTTACATAGTCAAGTACAAGTACTGTTACGTTTTATTACTAAAAGCTGCAGTGTAAGGGGTTTGCAATTTGTTATCATTTGAGAAACCAAATATGTGTCACTATTACAGTACTATAATTTTTTATTCACAAACCTGCAGTATTGTATTACACATAGGGGTTAATGTGCCTATTAAAAGAATTTGAAATTGTCTTAGTAATCAGAAACAACACAAAACAAAAATACCATTTTTGAAACAATATCCATGGAGAGGTCGTTCTCAACATGCTTTGTTTATTTAATTCTGTTTATCTGTTGTTATTCTACGAAACACTTGGCCAAAATAAAGACGTTTTTATTACTTTATTACGCTATCCTTGCACATTCTAGTAGTATTGAATATCTGCTTGAACTTTTAAAATATGTGTCATGTGCATTCATACTATTAAATTTGAAAACATTAGACTGAACTTCGATGCCGTTTTTCTCCAAAAGTATAGAAATACGAGAAAAATGGTATATAGGAATTTTCTTTCTTTAATGGTTATCTAACTACTTGCAAAGTCCGATTACTCCGTAATGACTCACCGTGTATATGGCAATAAATGAACTTTTATTTAATTATTTTTCAACTATTACAATCTTCCTTTATTAAACAAAGATAATGATATTTCTTCTTACTCAAACGTGAAAACCACAATTAAACATGATATTTATTCTTTTACTCAAACATGAAAACCACAATTAAAAATGTCCTTTATGCAGGGCCTAACTTTCCTGTGTGATGGAATATAAATTCAAGAGTTATACTGTTTCATCCTTATCATCCTGGTTAGAGTATATCGTATGTTCTTACACTGCTCAAGAAAACACCCATACACTTTGAGACAGGGTAGCTTGTTTACTGTACACACACAATTAGATCGAGCACAATCTGTAGTACATCCGCACTGCACTAGCTGCTTGTATGTGGGTGGAAATGGAGTTTTTCCTATTAATTTAGGTTATAATTCACCATTATTATCGTACTTTCCGCAATCAAGTAAATCAGGCAACAATGGCTTAGTCTCCAGTGCTTTTTTCCAAACATATGCTTGGTAATGTGCACGTTGGATGTGTAGCTTCAATGAAGCATATGTAGGAGGAAGCATTTCTGGTGATTCTTTCCCAAACTGTAATTCCGAAATTCATTGATTGATTTTGTAGTTTCTGCATTATGTAGAGAGCGCGAGTATATGCTAATAAAAAAATCTTCAGCCGATTTGATTGCACTATCAGATAATGTTCCAACACCTATTTCTGCAAGCAATTTAGGATTTTTCAAATAAACTTCCCATGCCATGCCAGTCTTCTTGCCAATGCCATTTGGCTGATTGGTTGTGTCACATCCAGTTATCGAATGAAAACCAATAATAGATTCTCGCACATCAGTTGGTGTGCCTGAAAATATTGTCTGTTCAGGGACGAATATTTTCTGTGATGATGTTCCTTTGGACATCCATACTTCGTCTGCGTGAATTTCCTGAAACATGTTCACTAACATAACTAGCACATCTGTATCTTTGCATTGCACAACAACCCGACTGTATCCATTATTAGTTGCATCTTTTGCATGAAGCAAAATCCTCGTATCTGCTTCTTCGTGGTTTGCAAATAATGAATCCGACAGAATTCCAGATGTGGAAATAGCCTTATCACACTGTTCATAACCACCTGCTGTCGCTACAACCTGGTTTGGGTTTAATTTCTTAGAGGATACATCTATCAACTGATTTGAGAGGAAGTGAGTTAGAACTTTTTTATTCTCAAGAAGATTAACAAATCCATTCCAAATATGTGGCAAGGGAACATTTCTATCTTGTATGTCACGTCTTACAAGGGGGGTGCTCTTGCTTTTGCGTTTAACCCTAGTTGCTGGTTTAATAGAATTATTTGTGTAGCTATCAATGACAACATCAATTCTCGAAGTGTGTTCAGAGAAATTCTGCAATACTAACTTTACAAATGAGTCCGCTAGATCACCAAAAGTTGTTGCTTTACTTGGCTTTCCGACTGTTTGTACTACGCCCATAGCATCAATGATGTAGCATGTACGCATACCAGGTTCTTCTACAGGAAGGATATCTACACCATTGTCCCCTATCAAAATTGTACCGAGCATGGCTTTATTTGTTGGAAGACGAAGACTTCCGTCATATGTTGCTACTGACAGCGGGACATCATGCAATTCATATTGAAATAACTGTTTCAAATCAACATTTTTTTAATTGTGGTTTTCATGTTTGAGTAAAAGAATAAATATGTTTATTTTGTAACGGTATATTTTCTATCGGCCTCAGATATGTGTAAATTTTGCATGTATTTTTATTGAAAAATTTAAAGTTCGGTCCTGTAAAACTATATTTTATTTGTAGCTAAAATTTTGTCGCATAAACACATTTACAACGAATACTTTAAAAGATCGTTTTCGAACTTCTATAAATTTAAAGGACGTGGAAGTAATAAATAATATTTTTAGAGTTTTGTTTGTCCACCCGTAGGAACGGTTGAGTTGCTAAAAATCAAAGAACCTTGATAAAATATAAAATGTATTCAAGTCATCTTGCTTTAAAGAAAACATTTCCGTCTGCATTCTGGGAATGCATTAGTGAAAGATCAACTTTTTCTTTGTTTAAAAGGTGATATTTACACGCGGCCACAATTTCAACTAGGCTTCTGCGTCTTAAAGTTAAAAAATTGCACCGTTTGCAAGTATAGTCGGCACATGTTGACGCGGCTGTTCCCGTGTTATTTCGATCTCTACTTTTGTTTGTTAGGTCGGAAATCACGCGTGAATGCTAATAGAAACTTCCTTATTGTATAGAAAAACATGGTTATTTCGCGCTAAAATAGGGGGGTCGAGATGTTAAGAACACTTGCCTTGAGTTGGTGGTGCAGACACGCCACTTTTGATCCAGCTTTTACAGAAGACGGTCGATTGCGGTCGATACTACAGAAATACCGTTTCACTTTAGTTAATTAGAATAAAAGAGAACTCTAATTTTAGTTTCCGTATAGTTTGATCGATTGTCGGTTTTCGGATGCCGGCAAAGTTAATTAAAAATCTATAGTTAATAATTATATCGTTTAATTACGTGTCCGGATATTAATCAAGAATTCGTGGTTAATAAAAAGTACAGTTATTTCGCTAAACACTTTTCCGGATGTTTGTGCTTTTGAAGAATGGGAAAACTAGCTTTTCCTATTAAAGTGTAATAATGTTAATACAGTCTACAGTACCGCATTATCGTTTAAATAATTATCGTACCAAAATACAGTAACATTTACAGACTTTCTCTTCTGTAATCGAAACCTCGATTAATAAATAAATTTGTGTTATGTGCCTTCTAAATTAGTTCAGATATAAAGAATATGTGCGTTGTTTTATTGAAAACAACGAACTTTTGTGATGGTTATCAAAACTAAATTTAATAACCAAATTTTATGGAACTTTAATGGTTGCATTCAGTTATTGCATTTTGGGGTGAATTCGTAAATAATGTTTCGCCATATACCGATACTACGAGGGTTACTCCCTTACATCTTTAATTTATGAAAAGAAAAATCTACTGACCTTCCAGTTTCCATTTGCGGCGATTGCCTGATGTATGCTGTAGTCAAATTGGTGCAGTCTACCGTTGATTTTATTTTTTGATTTACAGACAACTAAAGGTATTGTAACTTATGTATTTTTTAGTGTTGAACATTTATGTAAACTCGTTTAAATCTGGTAATAATTTCTACAGTTTGTTTTTCATTTAAATGTATTTCAATACAATTCTTTTTCATTCATTAAACTTTTAGTAGTAAAAGAGCTCTAAGGTAGGGACTAATTATTTAAATTTTTGAATGTAAATTTGTAATCTTTTATATTTTTATATTTTTTCTGGTGTTTTCTTAAATAAATATGCTTTTAATGTTATTTAAATCCAGTAAGACAGAACCATATAATTATGAAAGTTTTTATTCATATTTTCAATAAACTAAATTTTTGATTTTGTTGAAATTTAACTAATATTTTGCATTAAATTTTTATCGGTCTGATTTCATTTTCTGGTTAGTGTTTTCAGACAGATTTATTAGATTCATTTAATCTATTTAATTATCATAATTCAGCTTCATAATCAGATGGCGCCCTTCTTGTATATGTTTTGTGTTTTTTGAAACCTTTATCCATTACTTTATAAATTAGACAACTGCAGAACCAATACCCACGACCTGAATTCAGAAATTTTAAGATAGAGCTAAATCTCAAGCCGTGGTATTCTTGAGCATCATTTAAAGTAAGTATTATGCTTATCGTATTTTTAATTGTTGATTTTGCCGTACAGAAAAAAGAGTGTTTCAATTGCCGCCCAATCGCAGGGCATTTTATTGTTGTTCTCTCGTGAGGAAAACCAACGTTTCAATTTTTGGTTTTCATGTTTGAGTAAGAAGAAATATCATTATCTTTGTTTAATAAAGGAAGATTGTAATAGTTGAAAAATAATTAAATAAAAGTTCATTTAATGCCATATATTGGTCACTAATTTGAAAAATGGGAGATGGGTTGTATATATGAATAAATTAAAGACTTTTTTGAATTCGGTAATCCCGAAAACATATAATTTGAGACCAAGATCAAGTTTTTAGGTTGAGTGGTTTCCAAAGTACGAACAATCAAATATTTGCATCCGCCATTTTCCTAAATGGCAATGGCATCCAGAAAAGATGGTCCCACTCATACACAGTGACCACCGGTCAAAATATTATCTGTACTACTGTAATATAAAATCTAGCATGTTGGTGGCTAGTTAGGTTTGAGGGTGATCAAACTTTGTAATTTTACATATTTTACAAAATGCGCCTCCCCACTAAATGGTGATATCGCAGGAATGGTGATTCGTAGGACAAAAAGCATAAGAACAATTTTTGTAGATAATTGCATGATCTACAACTTTTGTCTGACCTATTTTTATAATAACACTTACTGTTTACGAGTATCCTTTCGAAACGCTCGCAAAAGTCAGGGAGTATTTAAATATCTCAAGGGAAAATTCTTTGTATAGCTTGAATTTTGTAGGGGTGTAAGTATAAGTCTTTCAAAATGCGGCGAAAACTTCGGTTAGAAATATATCGAGTGATCATTTAAATTTCAGATTCGAGTAGGCGTTGAAAATTAAACGTAGGTCTGCGCTTTTGTATTAACCATTTTGTATTAAAATACTCACAAAAGGAACTGACATAAATATTATTACTGACACTTTACAATTTGACAGTTCATAAATATAAACAATCATTTGGTATTTTCTGATTAATAAAAGACATGAAATAAATAAAGATTAGTAAAAGTTTCACAGTTTTATTAAAATATAACCTGACAATATTGTTTCGGCAGCTATGCTGTCATTATCAAAGGTAATATAATTATAAACAAACACGTCGCTAAGGTAGATACAAAATAGGTAACTAGATAAAATAATAATAATAATCAGAATTAAATATCTAATACTTCCAGTAACGGAGAATTACTGAGCTCAAGTTGTTCATTCATTAAAGGTACCCTGAATTTGTGTTTGTATATCTCAAAGGCTTCTAAAATGTCTAATTTGCGTTTGTTATTACAAAAATGTAAGAATTTAATATTATTTTGAGGAGTCATTGTGTGATTTTGTTCTAAAAGGTGTTTGGCATAATTAGATTTTTCAGGATGTTTATTTTTGTAATGACGTACGTGTTCTTTCTATTTTATGTCAAAATTTCGAAGTGTTTGTTTATAATTATATTACCTTTGATAATGACAGCATAGCTGTCGAAACAATATTGTGAAGTTATATTTTAATAAAACTGTGAAACTTTTACTAATCTTTATTTATTTCATGATTATGGGGTTCCACAAAGTAAGGCTGAAAAAATAAACAATAAAAGACATGACCAAAATTTGCAGGGCTTACTAGATCTGAAATTTAAATGATCACCTGATAGAGTGCTAATGGTTGTCGTTTCTCCGATCGTTTAGGACCTCATGGCACAGCTGCCTTTATCCTTTCAGTATTTCTAGATGTGACTACAAAACGAGCTGTTTCTTTTGGATTTTTTATGTCGACTGTAGCAGTACTGCAAAACTCGTGCAGGCACTTTCCAATTGTTACCTCCTACTCGGATAACTGGATCTCGACGATTTAAACGAAAATGATGGCGAAATAGACGCTGGGTGGTTGCAATAAAATTATTATTCGTAAAATAAGCTTCAACAGCAAAATAACGTTGAATATTGTCACAAACGAAATTATTGCCAATTGAATACTTTTATAATTTACATCCAGTTTGGTACAAATATCATGCAAGGTTACGCTCAGCTGCCCATGCTATTCAAGCAGCCGCGGCCACGTCGCCTATGTCTCACAGCCAGCTGCGCACTAATTCGAAGAAATTCTAATTAGCTCGCTTCCGCCTTCCGCTTCAGCCCACGGCATCCCACAAGCCTGTAACCACAACTGCTTGCAAGCCCCGCTAAATCGCGTGCACACTACCCACCGATCCCAAAACTCCAACCTACAGATTCCCACTACTATGCTGATTTCTTCCGCGTTGAACAGTATATAAACCGGCTTGCACTGGCTTAGAATTGAGGCAGTGCCATGACTCGAAAAAACCACATCCAGAAGACAGCTAGTGAGTACCTTTTTATTATTTGAGAGGTTGACTAGAATCTAGCACCCAGGAGTGCCGATTACCTGTCTCGCCTCTGCTTAATTATTAGGGGTTTGTGCCAGGCTCCCTATGCTTAGTTGTAGGTTATTAGAAGCTCGGAATCTGATGTCCAGGGGCATTGCTTACCGGGTTTCCTATGCTTTGGTTTGTAGAACTAGTGCTAGTACAGGGTGGTCCCGATCGCCTTCAAGTTAATCTTAGATTTAGAAGGACTTTCCTGTCCTCGTACTTAGTTGTAATCCAATGTATTCATTGTATGCTACTGTTTTATTGTGTAGTAAATAGATGTTTTTATGACCTGCGTTTACTGTCTAACCCTACCTCTGACTACCCCCCTCAGTCTCGGAAACCCCACGTGTCAATATCTGACCAACACTTCATATTCACAACTAAATTGACATTTATCGCAAACACTTTGACAACTGCCGTAAATTGCCACTTATCCCGAACGCATGGTGAGTTGATTTCAATTTATGTTATTATGCAAAACTTTCGTGCTATACTTCAAGAGTGCCAGTAACGAGGTGGAGCTCATTTGACTAATGTAATATAAAATTAGCGTGTTTTCTCAAGAAGTATTTGATTGATTTTTAAATTAATATTTATTCATTAATGATTACGACTGCATATAAAATGGATACGTCATTCTGCCTAACCTTGTACTATCATCCTAGATTTCAGATTCTATCTGGTAAACGTAAGAAAGAAATCCGAAGGGCTTTTTGGCATCATGTAGCAGAGCTTTAAAAAACTTTCTTTGTTATTTTTTTATGTCATAACATTAATTATATTTACCTCATGGACTTCGCACCCAATTCATTTTATAGTTAAGATTATGCTTTATAGGTATAATATGAACCATGGAACCACTTACATACATTTATCAATTTCAGAGATATAACCTCTAAAATACTTAGAAAAATATTAGGTGCCTAACACTTTTGGCGGTATATAGAGTTTCAAGGTGATCACTTCATATTATTCATATTTAATGCTATTCTCAATTATGGACGGTCGTCTCTTTGCAAAGTTTATCATTAACAAGTTAACTAAATTTTTAACTTAACTAGGTTTGATGTGTATTTCAAGAGATTCTTAGTTAATATCGAAATAATTGAGGAGCAAGCATGAAGCACTCAGTATTTCCATCCTAAACGGAAATTGAGTTAAGTACACTAGCTTTCTTAGAAATTTTATGAAGAGGATACTGGTGTACGGGTGGTAGATTTAAGCTAAACTAAAGAAATGCCACAAAAATCATATGCTGAAAATGCATTTTCTACTCATTCATTGCTAATACGTCCAAGTAGCAATATATTTTTTTGAAACGCTACTAAAATTAGACATGTTAAGTTCTGAGCAATTGTTCCTCAATTAAATTAAGAAGTACAGAATATATTCAAGTATTTCACCAACTCTACCTAGTAAAGATACATAAATTGGTATTCTGGATAATATACGAGGTGTGGCAAATAAATAATGTGAATTTTCGTTTAAAGCTTGGTGTGAACACTGGCGTGACACCAACTACACCATTCGATTCTACATTCAGTTTACAGGCTATGCACAAAGTTGCAAATTCGCAGCGTTCTTCGTTGATATAAATTTTTGAATACTGGTACCTCTGAACTGCATGTCGACTAAATGAAAGATGTGAAATGTGTCAAGATATGTTATTAAATTTTTTTGTGAAATTAGGCGAAAAACCGTCCGAAATCCTACGAAAATTGAATCCCGAGACCAAAAGGCAGAGTAATCAGTAGGTGGCATATAAGGAACCTCGACCCACAAAGGTCAGAATGACAAAGTTAAAAAATTAAGTAAGAAAGTTAAGTAATGAAAGTTAATTAAGATTAATCCACAAAGAGTTCGACACACCATGTCAGACAGTCAATTTAATCTTCGACATCGCAGTTTTGAAGCGTTTGAATGCCAGAGTGCATTGAGTTCCACCAGTGGTCAAAGATGAATGGGCGTTACTTCACGATAACGCACCGTCGCGTCGCATGCCTCGTTAGGTGAGTTGGTTTTTTGACCAAACAAAATATTTCTGCCCGCCCCCAATCACCATGAAGCCTCGATCTTGTCCCGTGCGATGTTTTTCTAGCCACGAAAATGAAATCTACGCTGAAAGGAAACCGATTTGAGGATCTCTCATTTTGTCGACATGCAGTTCAGAGGTACCAATATTCCAAAATTTCTAAATCACAAACTAGGAACGCAGCGAATTTGAAACTTCGAGCATAGACGGTAAACTGAGCGTAGAATCGAGTGGTGTAGTTGGAGTCACGTCAATATTGCCACATCGAGCGCTAAACGCAAATTATCTTTATTTAATTGTCACATCTCAAATACCAATAAAGAAGTAGGGAAAAACAATGGTCGAATTCAGTTTTCACGCTTTTTGTATTCCCGTTGTCTGATTCTAAACTGGTGACTACATGGTACCTGGAAATTCAAAATCTGTCTGCATATTTTTAATTTTACTTCAATTGGTAAATTTTTTAGTGTTCAGTATGGTAAATTTTAGATGTCTGGCGAATTCTAAATCTAATATATCGTATAACCATGGTTGTAACGTTACGTTTTTTTGAAACTAATAAATACTAAAGTCTCAGTCTAATAAGTCTCAGTACGGTCCTGGCAGTTTAGTAAAATTTCCATTATGTGGGAACTGAAAATGTAACATTAATCTAAATAATGTTTTTTCAAGTACAAAAGAGTCACCACGAAATATATTCGTAAGTAATATCTCATACTTTAGCAGAATTTTTACTGATGCAAGCATTCTCACGTCAAACCAATGCTTATTCTTTTCGAGAAATATAATGTTTCAGAATAAACAAAATTGTTTATTAACTTACGATCTTATAAGGGCTATTATCTAATATTAGCTTTAACAAAAATTTCCTTATGGCTAAAATATAATAAACTTTGAATCTGTAGTTAAACCATATTGCATGGAAATTCTACTAGTAAATAATATGCCGACAAAAGGAATTTTCTGGAATGGGCTCTCTAGACTGCACTTGTAGAGGTTATTTGTTTTCCGTTGCGTATAAATTTAATAGGGAATCCCCTTAAGTTTAGTTAAGAATGTTCTCGAACAAATTACATAGATGTATTTCGTTGGCTGATAAAAATTCCGCCATTTTTCTATTGGATTGTTTAAAATCTCGCCCTTCTTAAAAAATCATACCACCGCGAAATAAAGAGAGTCTTGTGCAGAGAGTCCAAGAGAAGGGTTCGTTAGGAACACTTGAAAAAGTGCGGAACGTTATTATGTTATACAGGGGTAGATAGCCGTTGGTATCTCCCAAATATTCAGTTGAATGTTAAATTATCAATAAAAGTGCCGAAATTTAAGTGATAATATTAAAACCGTTTTGAATGAATCGTAATAATTATTCCCGTAATAGTTATTAGTTATAATTAAAGTGCAGTTAATGTTTGACAGAGGCATTTTCAGTTTTGATGAATTATCTAGTTCGAATGATCAAGAATTCAACTATTACAGTTAATAGTTGCGTCTACCGAAGTTAATTTATCGTAAATCAAGATTTTATCGGATTCCGTTTTAATATAATTTAAATTGGAAGTTTTAAACTAAATAATCACTTAAGTGTGGTGTTTAGTAATGAAGAGTGTTTTTTTAATAAACATTTAATAATTGAGCTTATATGGTTGTGCTGACTATATTTTTTATGAGAAAAGGAGAAAGTTATTAAACAATAGTTCTAATGAGAGACAGTATCTGAGCTTCAGTTCTTGTGCTTTATTCCTGTAGTGGCATTAGTGGTGGTTTCCAGATTCTTTAAATTCCATCGAGTGGCCGAGCTTGATGACTGGTGTCGATTTTGAAATAAAAAGCAATCTTGTTTCAATTGCTTTGTATGGTGAAGTTGGATTGAACTATTTGAATAAGGTATTGTAAATTAATAGATTTTATTTTTGGCTAATGTAAATGTAAGATGAACCATTATTGTTATATCAAATATTTTCGACTACATTTTTTATGTGCATTTCTGTCGTTAATAATTCCTACGTTGGGTATCATTTTTTATACATACTTAAACTTTGTAACGATGTTTTATTTGAAAATTTTATTTTTATTTACATTTTTTAATAAATGTGAATGTTAATGAATGTCTGAATATTACAGGACCATATATTTATGAAAGTCTTTAAATATTTTATTCAATCTAACTTTGACATCACCGATCTTGACTAATTAAAATTAAATTAAATTTACTAGATCTGATTCCAATCTCTGACTACTAGTATCGAGTAAATATTTTTATGAAAATTACTGGACTTTCCTAATCAGATGGCGCCCTAAATATCCATTTTCTTGCGTCTTAAACCTTTATCTATTCTTTTATAATTTGTGAGCTGTGGAAGCAATAACTGCGACCGGAATTTAAATTTGTAGTGTAGATGTCTTAAACCGAGGCAATCTTGAGTTGTACAGTAAATATTAAATATTTTGTGTTGTACAGTTTGCGTAAGATTCTTTTGAAGTCATAGTAATCTGTTCTGTTTTTGATCCGGGAAAAATAACTTATGTTTCATGGTGTTTGGTGGAATTTGAGGACATATTGCTAGTGGATAGTTAAATAAATGTTTCTTTTAACCCGCTTGGTTTTAGTTTTAAATTTTAAAAAGTGGGAACCGCTTCCAAATTTTGATTTTGACAGTTGACATCAATTCTATTTGAACTTTTTTAAATGTATTAAGTGTTTGAGGCTTGAAAATGGCAGTTGTTTGCCGAAACATGTCACAAACTTCCTTTTAATAAACTGTTGAATATAGACTTTATAATTTATTTTTACCTTCATAATCTTCTACTTCATAATAATATCATTTTTATTTTAGTCTTAATTAACTTATTTTGATTTATACACGGGATTTGAAAAAGTCGCCCTTAACCGAGTTATCCGATAAAAAAATACGTATATTCTATTTTTTGATATTTTATGGCACACAAAAAATTTTAAACTGGAAGAGGATGCCTGGGATGGTTTCCTTGTTAGACTAACAATTTTAAGATGTTAAGACAAAATAATTCACTTATTGTTACTTTATGCAACAATGTATGTTTAAAGAGAGTACTAAAGTGTATACAGTGCGAATTTTTATTCTCGTTGAATAATTAAATAAATGTGAATTGAAATATAATTTTCAGAATTTTTTTTCTAACTTTCTAGTAGTAGTAAATGTGATCGGATTTGTAACATGTGGAACAAATGCATGTAGTAATGGCACCTGCACAATTAATTTGCCTGTAATAAAACTTTTACGGTTTACTAGTGAAATTTCAGGATACTGTCACAGCTTCATTTCTGACTAATTGTTTTGGGAAAATTAAATCCCTTTAGTTGTGAAACGGAATTGTGAAATTTTAAACATAACAAAGCAACTTCTAAAATTATTCCATAAAAAACGACTGTACAGAATTTTGGAGTTAAAGTTATAAAAGCTGTACACGGAAATTGCATATCGTACCATTAGCAACATTTTATTAAGTAGTTGACTTAATAGTAGTTAATATGCATATATTATTGTTGGAGAAAGCATTCTACTACACACTTCCTACGTAATAAAGCAATTTCGAATTACATCAGTTTGAAATGATTTGTCTTATATTAAAGCTCCATCATAAAGGTGATCTCAACAAGTTCTGATAGATTATATCTGCACCTATGAACTTGATAGCTCATAAAAGATAGACATAAAGGACACAGCTATTGGATTAACACGAGCAAGTGGTTGGTAAACTGATTTTGGTAATTACATTGACCAGAGTGCTGTTTAGGTTTCAGCTAACTTATAGTGTTAATGAAAACGAATATTACATTAGTGTCATCCTCTGATCATCTTCTGACGGTTGTTCCACAGTATAGCATTTAATTATGTAAAAATCTTATCTTTTAATTTGAATTATTTGCTAAACTATTATTGTGAAAACTTTTCTCGCAACATTAAGCTTTTCTGTTAAATTATGGAAAACTCTATAAAACAAAGCAATTGTTTGGGTTATTACCTTAAAATGCATTTAAAAAGAAAAGATGGATTGACATTTAAAGTCTTTCACGTCTTTCAAATGTGTACTTTACTATTTTTTGTGGAAAACACCCCAATGAGATGAAAACATCGTATGATTACAATAAACATTTACTCTTTAAGGTTAGCATAATATAGAATGAGTAAATGCCTGCCAAACATGCCGTTGTGAAATTTCGCTAGTAGAGTAGGAAAAGGGGCTATCACAAAAAGCAATACATATTTCAGACATAAGTACCACATACTAAAGCTTGATTTACATAAATAAAGCGATGTTCAACGAACCCTAGTAAATTTTATCAGTCAATTATCAGATGGGTTATCCGCGAAGCGTTGTACGGTTTTTCATAAATTAATTCCAGCTTAGAAGTATAAGTACGGTAAAGAGGAATGATACCTTAATTATCTTTGTATTCACAAAAAAGTAACTGCTTTTACTGATATTAGATATAATTCATATCTACTAAAACTTTGTTGCTTTTTCATTCCGTTGTTAAACTTGTTTTATACGGCTACAGATAAGAACCTTGTTCTTGATTACATGTATTTTCGGGTTCGATAAAAAACTTTTACAAATTAACTTACATATTTAACCGTCATTAAAGTTTTTCAAGAGTTTGTGAATCATATTTTTTGTTCTAAGGGAACTACATACTTTCCCCTAGAGGTCTATTTAAATATCTACTATACGTACAGTTAGTAAAACTTGTCATGCACTTAAGCTGCTTCTACCCGTTTGCGAGTATAGGGAAAGCCAATGTTAAGTTTTAACAAAATATCTGGAGAACCTCTAAATATTTTTAAATTTGGTTTTCACAGTGATAAAGTCCACATTTTTCTACATGGATTTAATTAATTAGATTTTGATTTTTTCCTTCTAAATAGCTTTTTCTGATTATTAAAGGTCAACTTTTATGATTCTTTGTTCAACTGGCAAGCAAAAGAAAGATTTTTAAAATGAAGAAATCCTTTGATTAAACTGAAGTAAGTACATGTTTATTGGGTTCATTTCGAATTAGCTTCTGTATTCGAACGTTATTCGGTGATTTGTTTTCTCTTGAAATTTTATTTAAGTGTTTTACATTTTTACGATTTTATAAACAATTTTATCTATATTTAGTAATTTGGTGTTATGATTATTAGTGTAATCACGTGTAATAGTGTATAGTTAGTGTAGTAATAAATTGAAGTGTGTTGACAAGTTTGAGAATCAATGGATTGTGAAGGGCGACGGTTACACCACAGAAAGCCAAACCGGAAATGATATAAGTAACCAAATATTATATTCTTTTTATCAATTTTATTGCCTGTCTCAACATTCTTTGTACTTCTGCATGAGAAAGACTGAAAATGAACCAAATTATGTGCCTTTGCTAACGGAATGTGGTATTTTAACAGATTTGCATAGCTTGTAAAATAGATTAACATTTCATTCAAAAAGTCTGATAATGGGCATGACAAATAATAAAGCAGCGAATTTTAATTTCTTGGTTGCTAAATTTGTTGAGGGCAAAAGAGTTAATTTTACCAAACTAGGAGGGTACCAAATGCACTGCTTTGCAACAGCCCTATCAACAAAAGCGGATCGGAAATGGAGTAATTGGTACATATACAACAAAATATGTGAATAATTACTTGCAGAAAAATGTGAATGTAAATGTAAATGTGATACAAAATTTGGTACCAATGCAGATCAACCACACATCGAAATAGATATTCAGGAATATAATAAGAAACCAGTTGAGAATGCGCAGAGCTAGCATTGCCAAGACGAACAGAAACAACTGTATACTTAATAAACTAATTTATTTTTGAAAACTAATGTTGACGTAACACATTAGTTGTCATAAAAACTAAAATTCTAAGTCCTAAAATTTTTCGAATTTTTTTTGTTGCTAAAAATGTTTATTTTTTGGAAATTTTAAAAAACTACAAAATTTTTCATTTTTCAAAAATTTACCGAAATTCTCGGTGGTCATTTTGACCACTTTCCCGAAGAGATACAAAAAAATGTTTCAACCAAAATAATTTCTTAGAATTTGATGTACTATAAGATTCCAAAAAGAAAAATTCTAAAAGTCAACGGGAAAAAGGCGACAGACCGACAGACGGACAGACAGGCAGACTTCACGAATTCAGAGACGAACTTTTTGTCGCCAAAAAACAACAGTTTCTTGAAAGTTTAATTAAATCAAAAGAGGAAATTTGAGATATATCTTTAAAAACTGTTGAACAACGTTCTAGTAGTACTTTGTAGATGCAAGAAAGATTACAACGCTTCACTGCTTCAAATTTCGGAAGAATTTGTAAATTACGGGAAACCAGTAGGTCAAAAATTGTTGCCAATATTTTAAATTCAACGTTTACAGGAAATAAATGCACCGAATATGGAATAAAAAATGAAAAAATGCATTAATGTCATTTGAAAATTTAATTATTGAAAAGATTTCTGAATGTAAATATTTACGAAAAATATCCGTTCCTTGCTGCGAGTCCTGATGGTTTTGTGGGTAATGGAATCATTGAAATTAAATGTCCATGTAATGCAAGAGATTTGACTCTCCGCTAGGCCATCATGACAAAGAAAATTAAATTTGCAGTTTTAAATCAAAATGATGATGTGGAGTTAAAACGAAATGCCAATAATTATTATTATTTTCAAGTTCAGGGTCAGATTTATATAAGTGGTCGTAAATATTGTTATTTTGTAGTTTGGACTCCAAAGGGAATGCTATTTCAAAAAATATATAAAGATGATGCGAACAAATAATGCTTCCAAATTTAAATAAGTTCTATAAATGAATAACTGCTTCCTGAAATTTTAAAAAATGGAAAATAATTGTACTCATTCAAATCAAAATAGTTTGACTCAAACATTTCAAATTGCATTATTGTTATTTCAAATTATTATATTTTGTATATTATAAATATTTATTGTTATATGTATATGTATTTTATTATATTGTAATATGTTACGATATTTTGCATGTATTATCCCTAAAATGTCTGTTAACTCTAGAAAAAAATAATACTTTTAACTTTTGTGCTCAAGATTATGGTGTTATTGGTATAAATACCTTACCCTATTATAATGCTGTCATTCTATTGCAAGTGGTACTGGTTTAACTCAATGGAAACGATAGAGATACTGAATACTGTAGTGTAAGTGAATAGGCAAAATGATGACAAATAGAAAGTTTCAAACAACAAACGTAAATGAAAAACCATACTAAAGAGCTTCTCAAATTTACCGTTATCTTTTAGGGATACACATCTAGAATTATTTGAGACAATATGAAGTACATAATATAGGTTAAAAACAGGGTGTATCAGTCTTACTCAAGATATTTTACCATTTTTGCAGTGTAAGCATTTTGTGTGTGTCTTGCCAATTTTCCTGATTATTTCTTTTCCAGTTTGCTCATTATACGACTCTAGAAAGTCTTTCTGAACAATCTATGAAGTATTCTCCAAGAAACAAGCAGTTTGCTTTTATCTGCTACCGCTTGTGCAGTGTAAGCATTATGTGTTTGTTTTGCCAATTTTCCTAATTATTTCTTTTACATTTTGCTTATTACACGACTCTAGAAAGTCTCTCTAAACAATCTTCATATAAAAAAGTATTCTCCAAGAAACAAGCTATCGATTGGTGATAACGGAACTAACATATATTCAGTGATTCTCGAAATTCACCAGCTTCTACGGAGACATAAGTGAATTGTATTTACTTGAATGCGTGTGCATCTACGAATGATTCGAGGGTATGATGCTATGCACGCAGATTGCCGGCGGCGTGCGGCGTTACCAGCTCAACTTTTGTAAATATATCTCTTTTTTACTGACAAACCGTTGTTTTTTCAAGGACAGTTATGCTAGTAATTAAATAAAGAGTACACGTTAAATCTTTTTTATTTTAGTAGAAAGTAGGTTGGTACAAAAGGTAATAACTTCCATAAATATATTTAAAAAATATTCTTAACTCATCCACAGCTTAGAATCAGTACCAATCTTTCACCAATTGTAATAAAGTTCGTATATCACACTTAACAAGATAAACGTTGTTCACTATAAACATTTAAATGACCATCTCATATTATTAGAATCAACCTTGAGCTGCAATAAGCTAACTGAACCGATCGAGCAGTTATAAATGAAAAAAAGACTTTGTTGCAAAGTAGTATAGTTGGTTGTGTGGAGAGAATAACGAAAGGTGCATGGACGAGAGGTAACCATTAAGGTTGCGTTAATAGTCATATTGGCGTTTTCGTAGAGAGCAGCTATGTATCAACTACCACACCAGCGAAATGTTAACATAAACATCTTATGATTTTTGGCAGAGTGGTGTAGATGATCACGAGCTAATCCGTAGGAGAGATTATTTTGCTCAATAGTACCGATTTTGAGTTATGATGATGTATCTACACAATAGTTGACTCCAGTGCTAATCAACTCGAGTCCAATTGATTACCTGTGGACAAATAAATATAAAGTTGTACTGTTCAGAAACTTGTACTGCTTCTTAACAGAGCAGACGTGTGATTCTATTTAAATTTTGTCTTGAAAGTATGAGAATGAGAAGTGATAATAAATAATAGTCAGTAATAGCATTTGAATATTTTAGCTCTTTCTCATTCCGATACAAATCTCTGAATTGGTAAGTTGCTTTTCTTCAGTTTTTTTAAATCCGTGTTTCATATAATAAATAATTAGAATCTGTTATAACCGCAACTTATAGATGAGCACAACTACTTTTTTGACACGGAATGAGATTGAAAAATTGAAATATTTAATAATTAATATTATAAACATTGAAATATTTAATAAGAACATAATATAGTCCATAAAATGAAACATTTTGCTTTTCGCATTAGTGAGGATTAGGGGATTTTCTTTCTCGGACACCCTAGCGTGACATCTATGTGTTTCTGTGACCAGATAGTCAGCGAACAATAACAAAGGACAAACCCGTCAGTCAGATTACTAAGTATATGCTAATCCGAAAAGCAAAATCTCCGATTTTACGCACTATATCTACCTGGAGAATTTGCAATGATTAGTATTATTGACAATAGTTTGTTTTCTATATTAATTAGATTTCGAGTGATTTAGCAAAAAAATAAATGCCGTATCTGTTACCGTGCTTAAAAAATAGCATTTCACAGCTGACGCCTTTGGCCGTTTTTCTGAATTTAAATCGTAGTCTAAATAAGCCGTTGTTTATATGTTTTAGCACACTTGTTGAAGAATGCAGCCTTGTTTTGCTGTAAATTAAGTACATTTTATTGTGTTTTATTACAAAAAGTTGATGCTATGACTTCCGTACTATGACTTAGTGGGAATTGTATTTCTAATAATTTTAAAACATAATTCGTTTCGAAGTACATGCAAAAAATAATAAAAACATAAAACTGTAGACTCTTTGGTCACTTATTAAATAATGAAACAAACTAAAACGTTAAGTAATAAACAAATTGTTTGCGACCGTCCTTGTCAAAAAGTTGCTTACATAGATATAAACTGTTTATCGCACCGTATTGTGTTAAAGACGTTTTTCGTTGTCATGTTTCTTAATAAAGAATTCGTTTTTTCGCATAAACAATTATTGATCATTCCAAAAAATGTTATTAAGGTTTTTTTGTAGTGCAGGATGAGATGCTTCTTCTGACAAAGCATGGCAAAGCCCCATAATTATGTTAAAGTTTCTAATTTACTATATTTTCTGAAAAGGTGGTACGTTCTAGAACAGCGGTGGCGAACCTATGACCCGCGGGTCAGACACTGACCCACGAAGGCTTTTTAAATGACCCACGCGTTGATTTTTATAAACTTATTTTTTATATCATAAAAGAGAAAACAACCGAAAATATATACAGGGTCTATATTAATTGAAGGGTTTTGGCTGAACAGTAGATAGCAAATTTTCCTTATAAAATTTGTTCTTCAAGCTAATAGTTTTCGAGAAAATCAATTTTAAAGTTTTATTAAATTTCGAGTACGGCCTTGTAACACCAAGGCCGTGTTACCTTAATTTGTACAAATTTAATTTAAAAATATGATACCCTTTTAGATGTACCTGCCTTTTAAAAATTCTTGCTCTCAGTCACATAAAAACCAAATTTATGGCTGTCTGCATGCTTTAACGTAAACAATTTGGTCAGAAGTTATTACTGAGTAAATGCTTTTTAGAAATATGATCGAATGCAGAAACTTTAAATATGCATTAGTGTTGACACTAAAAACAGATGTTGCAAAGAAACATGGCATTTATTTCTTACACCTAACGGTAATTAGTAATTACAAATTGTTATGTTGGTTTTATTGTCATTTTATAACGTATGGATGATTTCGAACATACATACTCACATAATCAATTACCCCTTTTACCACATTTATCTACACAAAACATTTTATTTAGGTCAATCCATCAACTTACAATAATTTGATGTAATTAATTCTTACATAAGTGGTGTCATATTTCCAACGATTTTAAGGCAGATTAGAAATGTAAGAACACATTTAAGGAACTTTTATACAAATCCAGATGCCAATAATTTCTGAAAACTGGTAATTCGATATAAAAAGATCACGACACACTTCAAAGGGATGCGGTATTTTCCCTTCTGCGAATTCTTAATACGTATTTTGTAAATATTTAAAATACAAATAAAGTTCTTTTCAATGCGGTAGTCTTGCATATAATTCATGTAAAACTGTAAAAGCCTATTTGCAAAGTGAAACAAGGACTATTTGAACTTATTTTTAATTTCCGCTTTAAAAGCATAAATAATATGGTAAGTATTGCCAATTGACCCTCTGTATTGCAACCAATTTGGGTTTGTCACGTATTATTTATTGTTTAAGAAAATAAAGTTTTTAGAATTTAGTGAAAGCTGGAGTGTTTTTACGTCTGAATGAATGAATTATTGCGTCATATGTGCTGTTTTAATCGCTAGAAATTATCGAATTTTACCATTAGCATACTATTGTTATTTTTAAAATAAACAATCTTTTACGTTCTTAGTAGTTTAGTTGCAGCTATGCAAATGAATAATTTCGGCATAAGGACATGTCATGTTTTAACTGTTAACTGATTTTGATAAACTACCGATTACTTATTATTTCTAACGATGACCGAGATTAAATACAATTCAAATTCATTATAATTAATGACGATTTGCAACCTAATACCGAAATATAGTAGTTGTAATAATAACAAAAAACCCCTATTTATTAGGTGCCGTCATTGTCTAGTCTACTTGCTGACACATTTATGTATTTATTACTACCTATAAACAGTTTAAATAGTAAACATCTTTTTGCTTGAAATAAACTAAATTAATGATCAGCTTAGAGCTTTTTCCTTTATTCATATGTTACCCATTAAGCCAAAACCCATTGTATATAATACACGCTGTCTATACCGATGGGGTCAAAATTATATAGTATAACAGATATGAGTGGAAATGAACAAAGTGCATACTTAGTATGAAAGAAAGAGATACATATAATGTATCTAATATTGTAGTAGGCCCAATCCTGTATGTTTTGAAAATTTTAGTATCATAATAATTTTCAAAACATACATTCGGCTTACTACAATATTAGATACCTTATATGCATCTCTTTCTTTCATACTAAGTATGCACTTTATATAATTTTGGTTCTATATGTATTTCACAATATATATGTGCTTTTCTTTATTCTTTGTTCATTCCAATACTCCGTGCAGAATCGCCACTGGGCATGGTGTCACCTGGTACGATAATTCATAGTATCACCCCATTAATATCAATTTTTTGACGTCGACCTTTATTTTTGCTCTTCACTTGTAAAAATAAAAATTGTAAAACAAAGGAAACGTAGGTAAACCAAAAAAAAAAGAATCAACTGACAAGTTCCCCCCCACCTTCCAAATGACACCTCTGACTTAGTGACCCACGGGCTAGTAATAAAAAAAATAATGAACAAAATTTGACCCACTTCTCAAAAAGGTTCGCCATCACTGCTCTAGAACAAAGTTGTATACGAATTTTTTGTTTTTCTATGTCTTCCATCATCCATTAAAATTAACGCATAGTAACTTTTTACAGCCTGTATATGTGCATTGTTAATATATTTCAAGAGGAAATTGGATTACTTTATTTTCTATCGAAGCATCTACCTATTATACGTATACAGATATATTAATTCAATAGATTTCTACTGTCTTGTCTTCTAGAATCTATACCTGGTCTCCCTATACATACATGCTAATATCTTCATTGTCGTTTGTCATCAACCTTTGTCGTTTGTCATCTGAACATTAACATTCTGGACACATAAAGCAATATAAGTTTATTAGAACCTTTTATCGCGATCAAGTACATTTTTAAGTACCATGCATTATTATGATATTCACCTCGTTGATTACCAAAAATTCATAGCTCCTTTGGGAATGATAGCAGTTAATGTTCAATAATTACGTTTAATTACATATGCACAAAACGTTGCCCTTATTAAATATCTCAACTGTAATAACGTTAAACTTTTATTATCTCAATAAAGCATAATTTATGCACAAACATTATACTATAAAAGTTTTTATGTACTGGCTTAATTTTTAAAGATAGGCACCTTAAAATTTTCAACTAATTAAACAACTTATGTACTTAAATAAGCCAAAGTCTCATTAACAAAGATTATAATGGCACGTAAAGAAAGATTACCTAATTTATTATTATAAAAGAATTTTGGATATTCTGAAGTGTATATAAGCAAACTAGCAATAGCTTAGGGAATAAAAATCTCATAAAAAAGATTTTTACGTCTATTTATTACAAAATTAAAACCTATGGTAATCTTTTCAGTTAGACTTTATCTAACTTTCTGATAGTTAAATAATATATTGTTAATTATATTTTTTAATAAAATTCTTCAAAATACAACTTTTAATATAAATGCACCCAATAACGATGCAATAAGGATGTTATATTTGTATGTGTTCATAACTTTTCAACTTTGTATTATTGGTTCTAGCGAGCACGCATTATTTTTTATGAGTTTTCCTAATTCCTCTTTTATCCTTTCCAGTTTTCTTCGTTCGAAGGTATATTGTTTATTTATAAGTGTTATAATGTGCTTGTTACACATCAATAGAGAGCATTGGGAGTAATATTGGAAGAAGTAATATTTATTTTTAATACTGATTTATTTTTGTTTGTAAGACACATTTATGTAGACTGTATTTATAAGATAGGTAATTTTGCGAAGCACCTTTATGCTGAAATATTTATTAATATTATTTCAGTTTAACAATCAATAGCAATAAATAATAACGTGATTTATTCTTCGCTTTACGCCTTCACATCTAGAATTAATGATTTATAAAAAGTTAAATATTCATAGACGCGAGTTAGTTATATATCTCTGTTTTCCATATATAAAAGTTTATTAATATATATTTAATTATAAAACATAAAATTTATGTATTTTAACTTTTTGAAATATTTACGTATTACAGGCTTTCATTTATATTCCCATTTTAGAATTCATTATATTTGCTTTTCAATCATAAATCATATTCAATTCATCTCTTTTTGTAATATTTAAATGTAATAATATAATATTTAAGTCTCTACTCTAAAGTACCAACGTTATTTTGAAGAAAGGGGATAAATCTAATTCTGACCAAGACCTTGTTTACATTTACGAACTTTGGAATTCTCTTTGAACCTCTAAGAGTCAACTACAAGAATGAAGACTCACATGAAGCCTTACCCAATAACGACTGCTGAAACTCAACTTCAAGCTTCAAAAAGAAACTTCTGAAAAACATTCAGAAATTGAAGCTACGAAAACTAAGCTACTATGAAAGGGAAGAAGTTAATGGAACATGCCATAGTTGATTATGGTGGTTACTAAACCTTCTCTAAGGTTTGGAACTCAAGAGAGAAGACATCGAGTGTTGTCAAAATGTAGATTCTTGCCGTTTATAAATACCCAATTTGTCGAATTTATAATTAGTTTGGACAAATTTGCACTTTATTGTAATAAATATATTTTCAATAATTTTGGTCTTCAAATTATTTAAATATATAACCAGCTAAACAAAATCAGACAGTTGCAACCTAAATCAGTTTTAATTTTATTAAATTGCTATAGGTAGTACTCGATAAATTAGATTAATTTTAGAACTGCTTATTAATGTAGTTAAATTTTAATGTATTTAGAGGTTATCAGAATAAGTGGACTTAAGCAGGATGTCGTAAATAACTGTAATTTTAATCTAATTAGTTGTTCCACATCTTTAACTGTATTAGTTACTGTTATTATTAAATTACTTTTTGTTTTAGAACAATGGATATAAGTGATCGAGACGTTATTGATATGGTGATAGAGTGTAGAACTCGCTTCAGTCGGTTAACTTATACGAATAGCAATGTTTACATGAACGTTATATACAAACCTTGGAAACAATTGTTTCCGTACAGGTGACGAACACAGTTCATTCAATATATACCGTCCAAGCCAGCAAAGTATGGAATCAAGAAATGGTGGGCATGCGACTCAAAAACCCATTTTACTGTTAAAGGGTTTCTGTACGCTGGTAAACAACCAGGACAGCCGAATGCAGTAAATCAATCAGTACATATGGTGAAAGAACTGTCAAAAAATATGAACGGACATGTCGTACAATTCTTACTGATAATTGATTCACTAGTTTGTCAACAGCAAAAAATCTTCTTTCTAAGCAGATGGCATATGTTGGTACAATAAATAAGAAACGTGTTTGTGTGCCACCTCAGTTCCTGCCGCACCGCACCAGAGCAATAAACTCGACAATGTTTGCATACCACGACAATGATTGCTTCATATTTGCCAAAGAAAAACCGAATTGTATTGATATCACCAGCGATTACACGAATGTCACAGATGCAACTCGTGCACATAAACCAGAAGCCATTGGAGCATTTGTACTGTATGGGGGAAGTGAACTTCGATTTTTGCTAGCAATTCATCATGTCCTACTCTCATACTCATAGCAATGGTTTGGGAGACGTCTAAAGATACAGCTGTATTGTAAAGGGATAAACGATACTAACACTTGAATGTAGTTTGGAGAGATACCCTTGATAACACTAAAAGCAATAAGGTCAGGTACTTTTCGTCTATCAGTAGGCCAATAAGTGGGCTGACCTGTTGACATAGCAGACAGATTATTGAGTTGTATACTTAGGGACGATTTTATTTTGTTTTGTGGGAGAATGATGATGAAATGTAAATAAGAAGCAGCTAGCCATTTTTGTCTTTGCTTGTAAGGTATTTTCCTTCATGTAAGTTCATTTTTATTTGTTTATTTATGTTGACTCTAGTTGGGTAGTGTGAATTTTATATTATTTAGTTAATCTAAAACCTAAATCTCTGATTTGAATCTGTAGTTTAGTCAAATTTAAATGATAACTAAAATTTTAAAACGTTCGATTAATAATCCATAATAATTTGTAATTTGTCCTTTTGAAGTGTAAAGAAATACTACTAGAAGAAAATGTTTTATTATCATTACAGCTAATTATTATTGATAACTGGATATGTTATTCGTTGTTAAATACGACTACTGATTGTATGTGTCTTATGTGTCCCACTGTCACTATTTATTTATAATAATAATAATAATAATAATAATTGCTACAACCCATAACCTGGAAACCAGGCCCCAGAAGCTATAAGTTTGTGCGGGAGGGAGGGGACGATTATTATTATTACGTAGGCCCTACGTGCGGCTGCAGCCAACTTACAGATGTAACAGCGCAAATCCCACATTTGTGTCACAGCTAAGGAAAACTGCAGAAAGCCTTAACCAGATCTGCCGGCACCAGGAGTCGATCTCGGGCCGCTTGGGTGAAAGTCCAGCACGCTAGACATTACACTACCAAGGCTGTAAATTTATTCGGTTAATTAATCTAACCTAACTAAATGTTTTACTTTGTGACTAAAAATATCGGGATAGCCTTTTGGTCCGGAAAAAGAGGTTATCTTCCTTGGGGATAAATTCATTTATTATTTAAAAGTGTATTATTCTCCACGTTGGTAATGAAACACTTGATAGGCGGCCGTGTAAAAAATCCCTAAAACATCTATTTATATATTTGCATGTGAGGAGGCTCCACGGTGGTTTAAGCCCATTTGATAGGACGTGTTGTAGAACCCTCAAACCATTAATTTCATTAAGCAAGTAAGTGAATTTCTACTATCTCTAAACAGTTCTTTTATTTGAATTGTTATCTTGTATAAATACCAAAATCAATAAATCTCCACTTATCCTTAATCCTTTTGTCATAAATTAATTTATGTGATCAAACAATGAGTTTTCTCATAAACTCTTAATGACTGATAACCATATAGTTAACTCTTTTTATCTTGAGTCATTAGTAACTTCATTGTATGTGAAAAATATTCCTGAACTCATCTAATTACATCTAACAATGTTTATGAATAACACTCTGAAACTCAACAATCTTTGTACTGATCAATTAAAGAGAAATGAATTAAAACAGAAGCCATGATGGTAAGGTAACATCGCAATATGCATATGCTAAGAGTACTCGTATTTTATCATTCTTTTCTAAATAATATATGAATGGCATCCTATTCGTGTCCTGAAATTACTCTAATCTTTGGTATTGCTAAATATCCATTAAATCCATTAACCAAAGCAGGGCTCACAATCAAAACGTAAACTCAACTCAAGTTAGTTCTCAACTTTCAGACACTAGAACTGTAAAATAGACGTTTTGTTTACTATTTCTCAACGAAGCTCTTATATTGATTGAATATAAACAACGGTTTCTCATTACAATGCATTAATTAAACGTAAACAGTAGTTAACTACTTCTGTACTGCAGGATCGCCATAATTAGTCTCTAGGTGTACACGTATATACAGAACATCATAACTTCGTTCTGATAACAAATACTCAAAAACGGTAGCGAAAACTAAACAGGAAATACAGCAACTACCCACAACAAGAATATCGTTGTGGAAATCAGGTAGTAAACTCTCACCAATAAACCTTCCTTAAAGCTTTTCAGTTCAGTGACCTTATTTTCAAATATTCTTATCTCGCACTCAACGCAACGCGAGTGCGTACTAAAATATTGCAAAAATGAAATATTTTAAGAAAAGTGGCGTAAAACGTAAAGAAAATGTTCATTGTTTTATTAGTAATCGGTCGTAAACTCCTTTTTCTTGCATTATGCTATGCTAATGCAAAGGTATTCTACATTTTTGCTAAAAAACGCTTATTTTTTGCGAGGATATAAAGTTTTAGTATTCAAGAGAAAGCGTAGCTCACAACACATATGTTAAATTTATCACAGGATCATAAAAGACAAAACTGCATGATAAAATACTGTATATACCTTGTCGTCCATTTGTCTCTAAACGGTAAGCGTCAAGTGGAGAGCAATTTGTAGAGCTTCGCTTAAAAGCTGTTCGTTTTATATGTTTGATACTTTTTCTATTCTTTTTACAGTACTGCATAAAGCTAGCAGTGAAAAGGTCAGTTTTCTTTTTTTGGGACTCCACTTTTATTTGGCACATTTAACAGATGGATTCGACTTTTTCCTTAAACGATTAAAAAGATGATAAGTTATGTAATTTAAAAAGATTGACAAATAATACGTTAAATCACTGTATAAAGTCCCACCTTGTCACAAAATCAGGTTTACTCCGAATTTATATGCATGAACAATTCTGCTGTATCCAGCTATTTCACTGGGATAGCAGGTATATTACATTATCTAGAGGATTTTGTAACACATGTTCCTTAGCAAGGCTGACTTTGTGAACGCTTTGAATACGACAGCGGAACCCCACACGTTCTGTTCTTTAAGCACATAGTCCTAGTGAACTTGACTTTTTGCTTTCTGGAAATTTTATTTAAATTTCTTTGTATATCACAAAATCAATATCTCAAGGAATCAAAACAAAGCTTCAGCTGAAGAATGTTCGTATATTCTACTCTTTGGCAGATATTCAAGTGCACCAATTGATTTTACTACTGATTATTTAAAACAATTTTACTAGAATTCCCTTTATAACTATTTATAATTAAGAATCTTCTTAAAATGCATTAGCATTAGCAAAGCACTTTAGTATGAACAAAATTTCGTTCTACATTATTCCATTTCTCTTATTATTTTCAACCAGAAAACCACACAATTCACAAGGTTTGCTATTAAGAATAGCCATTAGAGCTGTAGATGTAGAATACGTATTTCTTTGTTTTCTGTTTCTTTTTATATTCACCTACATTTTAGAATTAGTGTCTATTTGTCTAATTTTGCTTGAATGTCGTTGTATTAGAGATATTCCTAATTAGAATAAATAGCATTAAAGTAAAAGGCTTGTCTTGCTAAGTTAAAGTGGAACGTTCATAACGAAGTCTGTTGTATACGGTAATCAATTTATGGGATTTTGCATAGAAATGGACAAATCAATTAGTATGCTCGCATATTATTGCTCTACTAATGAATTTATTTATGCATTAACTTTAATACAATTACTAACGGCCTTGGGCTGTGGTCCGGCACATCCGATCACCCTTTCCGTTCCTCCAGGTTTGGTATCAGCATCTCTTTTGCTAATTTTTTAAAAGGTTCGTAGATTATACTGTCGTGATAATCGGTACTTTTTGACTTGAAAGAAAAAAATTAAACTTGAAATTGGAACCTGTTGGATAAATCAGAAATTTAGCACGTACAATAAAAAGCTTTCTTACAGATCCAGATTTTTTTGCCACACTTTTATTAGAATTGTCTTACCAAGAATTCCGAATATCTCCCTATGGAAAAAAATATTGTTCAAACCGATCATAAACTAATAATAATATCAGGTTATAAAGAACGGTTTTGTAACTTGCTTTTTGTATCAGAATATCTTCCTGGCAAATTTTTGTATTTTGCAGAGTTAGAGCTTGTGACAATAATAAAGAGATAATTTATAATAGTCCAGTCAAATTAGAAAAATAGCGGAAAGTTGAGGGAAGTCCGTGGATTTTTGCATAGGCTTTCCTGGAGGGCTGTTAAATAACCACCTAAAAGTCACCGTCTGTAGGTGGCGAGCTCGAGGAGATAATGAGCGTAAACCACGCCCCCTAACGGTTTTTGTCGTTTTTTTCGGAGACTATTAGGTTTATCGAGATGAAGGAGGTTAGGTAAATTAAAGTTTATTTAAATGCCTTCCAGAAATGTCTGAATATTTTTTCGTACCCCGCCTTCTTTTTGTGATATCAAAGAAAGAAGATATGTTTTTAGAAATTCTTCTAATTTCCTTTATTTCTAAGATCTTGGTATTGTCCACATTTACAATTTAATATTGATACAGTACGTTGCATGTATGCTAAATGTGGAGCAAAATCTTTATAATTATCAGTTAACAGACGTTTTAAGATACAAAACATTCTGCGTTAGTATCTTGCTTGCTGGTTTACAACAAAATTGCACCTACATAAATATTTCTAAGGATTCTAGAAAAGCGAAACATCAAACACCCTGTACGTATTGGGTTGGATACAAAAATTGACTAGCACAGTGTACTCTCCTAAGAATTAATTTGCCAATACGAAACTTTCATCCGATTGGCACCAAGGATAACAATAATATCGCCTGATGAATTTTGCCGAAGAGATGCTAAGGTAAAATACGATTGGACCACGATCGCGTCCGGCTCTCAACGAATGTTTCTTATCTATTTCATGACGAATATGAGACCACAAAAAGTTACGTCCGAAAGTTACTTGAGCAAATTTACTGGAGCAAATTACTCATTTATGTATGACATACGAAAAAACATTCGGACATTTCTGGTAGAGATTTAAATAAACTTTAATTTACACAACCTCCTTCATCTCGATAAACCTAATAGTTTCCGAGAAAAACGACAAAAACCACTAGGGGGCGTGGTTTACCCTCATTATCTCCTCGAGCTCGCTACCTACAGACGGTGACTTTTAGGGGGTTATTTAACAGCCCTCCAGGAAGGTCTATGCAAAAATCCACGGACTTTCCTCAACTTTCCGCTATTCATGAAAATTTGTTCTAAATTGACTGGACTATAAGTGTTTATATAAAACTAGGCAAACCCCGTCAAAACATGATGGTCAAGAGGCTAATCTATTGAAGGATTTCGTTATATACATCGTAAGGTTAAAACAGTTAGAAAAACCAAACTTCTATTTTGAGACGAACTTTTGAACGCGTTATTTAACAAACACCACCTTACCCCTTCCCCACCAATCCCGACTTATCCTATCTTCCTTTTTTAGTTACCCCCGTCTTACTGTTTTTTCTGTCTTTTCCCTCCGACTTATATCTTCCTCAGACTTAGCTGCCCTCTCCCGGATTACCCCACATGACTTATCTTTTTCTCTGACTTACCCCCTCTAGCTAATTCCCCTTCGGACACCTCCCCCGGCTTACCCACCCATTCTTATCATAAAATTCTACATTTAATTTATATATCGTATATGCTTAATATACCAGCTTTCGAAACTGTGTCTGTTTATCTATTATGTTTCTTAAGAGATTAAACATTAGATCTTAGACATTCCTATTCTACTATTTCATCAAACATCCCAATTAGCAAAATTTAAAAATTTAGAAAAATAAACACACTCACAGAGACAGGCAGACAGGGTTTGTATACACAACCTAATAACAAATCAAACGTTAAACTGATGGTTGCAGCTAACTTTTATAATCGTGAATAGTCCCAAAAGTTACCAACGATGGAAATAGCGATGGCGCTGCAAGTGGATGGTCATTCTCATGCGTATCCAAATAAATGTTTTAGATTTATTTATTTAGAAAATATACAACTTAAGTAAATACAGAGATTAATGTAGATTAGTGTTAACTAAACTACACAACGAAAGCTTCAATATAATAAAAGAGTTACGTAAATCGGCCCAGTAGAACGCTCAAACGAACTGGAACAAAAATAAGCCTTGTGTTTTAAATACGTAGGAGATACGTAGTACATTAAGAAGAATTTAGACATCATCATATTATGAGGTATTAAAAATAGCCGAACAAAAAATTATAAAAAGTTCGATTCAGAAATAAAACGCTATCATGCAATAAAAGATGTATTGATTTCTATTTCTATTTTTTAATTAAAATAAAGACTATAGTAATGTTTTATGTACAGGGTAATGGGCACCCTGTACATGTATGGAATATAGTATATATCTCGGTAAATATCAACTTTATAAAAAAATTTGTTATATAAAAGTTATTATTAAATTTTATTTTCCATAATAAGTTAGCATTCAATTGTTTTTATTTCAGAAAACAAATGAGTAATGAATAACACTTTAATTTTTTTAAATAGCAATGTACCCTTTCATTAGGCTCATTTGATAGAGATTTTTTTTCTCTTTTAGATGACCTAAAATCTTAGTACCCTTATATCAGAAATTTTTTGAAAAAAAACGTAAAAAATTATTAAGTTAATTTCACCAATAACATGAATCTAGATATCCGAGATCGTAAAGTATCTCGAATTATTACCCTAAAATAAACAGATGTGCATCTACATAATGTACAAAACAAAACAAATGAACAAAAAACAAAATAAAACAAATGAACAGAAAATTATGTACGTCTCTTATAAAGCTTGAAGACAAAACGGAATTAGCAATAAAATTGTTTTCATGGCAATAAGTGTTCAAAATGTTCACCATTAACAGAAAGGCAGTGGCCCAACCTATCACGAAAAGCTCGAAAAAAATTTCTGAGCGATCTGGGAGAAATTGCTGCAGCTTCGTTTTGTATTCGTTGCTCTAATTCGTCCAGATTCTGGGGTCGGTGTAAGAAGAAATCGCAAGGTGTAAGATCCGGAGATCGGGGAGGCAACTCCACAGACCCTCTTCCGCCTATCCAACGGGCCGGAAATACCACATGTAAATATCGGCGTACATCTAAATGGTAGTGGGGCGGTGCTCCATCTTGTTGAAACCAAAGATCATCAAGATTTGCTTGGCAAGCTGGAATAATTTGCTGTTGCAATAATTGCAAATAACGGTCACCAGTTAGAGTACCACGAATAAAGAAAGGTCCAATTATGTGATCTGCACAAATTCCCACCCATACGTTTAATTTTTGTGGTGTTTGGGTATGATTTTGGATCATCAATTGGGGATTTTCAGCGGCCCAATATCGACAATTATGCCTATTTACATTTCCATTTAAACAAAACGTAGCCTCGTCAGAAAAAACAATATTATTAAGAAAATTTGGATTGTTGTTGATACGCTCCATCACAAATTCACAAAATTCAACACGTCGATCGTAATCATCTTCGGATAATTTTTGCAATAAAGTTGGTTTGTACGGATGTAATTTTTCGGAATGTAATATTTTCTGTATTGGACCTTTACTTAACTTTGAACTTAACAGTCGTAGGTTAATAAAGTAATTGGATGGAAGTACCACAAACAATAAAAGCCAAAACTGCTGAAAATTATAAAGATTTTAGGTTTACTGTTTGCAAGACATAAGATTGAGTTGTAATTTATGCCGTTAATGTACAACATGTAAGAATTGTAAGATATGTGTGTAGTACACAATAAGGGCACACGATAGACCATTATTTAGCAAAACTGTAATGCACGTGTACTGGTTTCTAATAATTATTAATAAATAAGTTGTTGTTAATAAATAGATCGTTCAAACATAACATAATGTCCCTTGTATTTTGTACGCGTTGTACCCTGTTTACACTGCGTACACTAATAAAGCCCAAAACTATGAATACATGTATTTAAATTTTGCGTCGATTGATCTATGATGAAGAACAGTATGTAAATTAATTGTTTTTTGTAGCAGCTTTAACGTAATTTTATAGTGGTATTGTTTGGCTTAAATTTAAATTTTAAATTATGACGCTTAACTAGCATTTTACTGTGTTATATTTGAATCACCCAATTTTATCCGTATAGCTTGGTATATATAATATGGCTATAATATGTAAGTCAAATGTTCAAAACACATTCTCTCAAGAAACTGCAGTAAACAATTCAAAACACTAGGAAAGAAATATACAAGGTGGTATTTCAACTACATAACACTAACATCTAGCTGTGAAAAATATCTGTTTCTGATGAATTCCGCATAATATAATCAAAGCTCAAAAAAAGGCTCGTGTTAATTGAGGTAAGGGAATGTTCAAAAAATTCCACTGAGGAACTGCAAAATCCGTATACAACATCGTAACAGGTGACGAAACTTCGATATATTCGTATGAACCGGAAACGAAGCAACAATTCATTGTTTGAGTGTTTGAAGATGAACCGAATCCCACAAAAGTTGTTCGTTCACGAAGCACTTCGAAGAAAATGATCGCTTTTTCTTCGGTTGTACTGGACTTCTATGGTTTACTGTAGTAACCATTAGACATAACCTTTAGAGTTTAGAGGATCGAAGAACATTAACGCTGAATATTACACAATTTGTTTCCCAGAAGTCATCGGCGAAATCAGGAAAAGCAACCGAAAACATTACATAGTTACTCATCATGACAATGCCAGCTCTCACACAGTACGTCAAACAATTGATTATTTGAAGGAGAAAAACATCGAATTAATGTCTCATTGCCCGTATTCATCTGACTTATCGCCCAACGACTTCTTTCTGTTCCCGAACGTCAAACAAAGAATGCGGGGGCAGCGATTTCCATCACCTCAAGAAGTTCAACGGCTTCTTCAACCATGTTTTTGAGATACCAACTTCAGAGTGGTAAAAATTTTTCGATAGTTGGTTTGTATGAATGCAAAAGTGTATCAATCTAAAAGCGAATATTTTGAAAAGCAATAAAAAAGTTTGTTTAAAAAAAATGTTTTTCCTAGTTTTTGTAAAAACTTAAAAGGTGGCCCTCGTATCTAAGAAATAAAAAAGCTATCAAAATTCCTCAAAACCATTTTTATTATAAAAAGAATGGGAGGTAAAGCGATATATTAATTGATCTGCCTACACCTATTAAATTGAAGTCTTGAAGCTCCAAACAAACATTTGCAAATGTTTCTCTATAAATAGCTCGGCATTCTTGAGTTATTCTGTCGCGTAGCAGTTTAATTGAGTCAGGTTTTAAAACCAACAGATTTTAGGTGATCCCACAGAAAAAATCTAGTATCTCTGGGAATCTGGATGGCCACTCAAGATTACTCCTTTTTCCAATTCATTGATTTAGATACTGATCATCCAACCATTGCATTGCCTAACTGGGACTGCATAGTAAGGATTGTATGTTCCTCTGGATTTCTAATTTACTTCATTTCATCATTTATATGTCCTTTTTCCTTTACGACTTACGAAATGCGTGTGGCTTCTCGTCACTTCAATAACAAGTTTTTTATTAATGTGCCCATTTCAATAAAAGGTTGAAAAAAATATTTTTCACAAATCGAGACTCCGCAATAATTTTGTTGTTTGTCGTAATTTCGCAAAATTGAATTCCTTCTCAGGGTCATTGTCTCCTAGTTCTTGAAGGATTTGCATTGTATAAAGATGGAACGTATTAAATCTCAATACGTTCTCAACTAATTCGCGTGATGGCCCTATTGCTGTAGCTGCATAACCAATTGACAAAGCCGCTTTCATTGCAAACTGTTCAAGAACCTCAACTTGGGCTGTTTCATCAAATAATGTGGGCTGGTTTCATTTGTTTTAGCGACAGGGCCAGTTTCTTTAAATTCAATGACTAGCTCTTAGATATACGAGTGGTTTAAGTACTCCTAACTAACTTCGTACATTACTGTAATTAAAAATTGTAAGAATGTTTGAAAATGTTCAAAAGTTTCAAGAGGCATGCTCTATTATTATCAGGAAAATAATGGAAAGATTTTGAATATGAGTTAACAGTTAATTGGAACAGGTAAATTGAAATACCATATAATAGAAATAAAAAAGATATACTATTAAAGGTATTTATTTGCTTCTTTTATCTTGTTAAATGTTTATAAATCCTTGTTCTATTCCAGATCAAAATTACTTTGATATAGAAGAAAATTATTATTTTTTTATTCACTTATTTCTGGCATCTGGCAACGATTATTAACAAAATTTAACAATATAAATTATTACAATATTTAAATCGAGAAAGGAACCAAATTACCATTGTTAATACAATAAATTCAAATTAAATGGTATGTACACAATAGACAGACACCTAACAACAACTTTTATGTAACAAAGTTACTGTACAGTCTTCTAATACTATGAAACCTTTTAGAGCTTCTGGTATTATTGGAACGTTTAAAGGAATAAATGAGGGAAACCAAATAGTATCTGAACCTTAATGAAACGTAAGAAGGAAAAAGAAAATTGATAACTTGTTTCTTATTTTAGGATAAGTATCATCTTGCATTTAAACAAAATAAATGTCCAAACAGCTTTAGGACATATACAGATACAGAACTCTGTAATCACATACTAAGACAACGCAGATAGAAAAATAACATAACAGAATCTCAATGTTATAATGAGTTTAGAAACACATGACTGATTTTTACACTTTCTTTTCTAATGGTAAATAAGAAAGCGGTAGCTGTACTTAGAGGTGTTTTTACTGTGTTTGTAGAAATTATAAAATGTAGTTGATACTAGTAAATTTTATTTAAGTCAATTCCAGTTCAGAAAAAAAATTTAATTCGGAAAATATTATTTTTAAATCAGAAGCACTATTTGTTATTCAGATTGAAAAATCATAAAAAGTGCACTAAAATAATTTTTTATCGCCTCTCTAACCTATTTAATATAGTTATCAGTAAAATTTAAAAAGGACTAGTATTTTGAGTAAAAACGTATATTATAACTTACATACAGACTGGAAACGCACGGGCTTGATACAGGGATATAAAACCGTTCAGCAATAGCACGATGCGAAGTCAGTTTCGGTGGATTAGTGTTCTCTATGTTTGCTTCATAATCCAAGGGTTCGATCCTTGCCCAAACTGGTAATAGATGAAAAAATTAAAGGCCTTCTACATTAAGAAGTAAAACTGTAGGCGCTATGGCAATGCAAATCTTGGCACGATCCCTACAGTGCGTGAAATTCCCCAGATTCGACTTAATTCTAGTAAGGTCGACCAAATGATCATAATGCCCCGCTGGTACTCCACTACCCCGATTCCTCGCCCAAAAGTAAATAAATATATTAACAAAGCATATGATAATATGTATTACAAAGTGCTTTATATACAAATTATTTAACATTCTACTGGAATCTTCTTCCTTGTTAGAGCGGCAGCACGATATACGGTTGTAGGTTGAGCTGCTTGTACACTATCACGTAGAGATTACTAGGATAGGTTACACCTTATATAATAATATATATTTACGTATATATAAATAACTAGGGAAAACATGTGCAATTAGATACAAGAACTGGATGGTGTTAGTAAATATTTGTTAATAAATTAATTCTTTAATTGGAAACTGTCCGAATACTTTAGAAATGCTTATGAACCACTCAAAATCTCAATCTTCTGAAAGAAGTTAACACACATCCCATATCCTCATAAGCCAAAGACTGCAGGTTCGATTCTGGTTTTACCCTGATAATAATTAATAGTACTCCTTCGTCCCGATTAGGGCAGTGAAACTCTAGCACCCATAGAGAATATAAAGTAGGAGATATTGTATTATTATATAGGTTCTGATTTTGCGAAAATCTGAAATGCCATAAGTTCATGAGCTACACCACTATGTCAATCAATTTGACAAGGGTTGCTATTATGTAGATGAAAATAAACTAATTAAAGCATTGAAAATTGACAAATTGTCATACCAAAATGCTCTTACAATTCCTAAAACTCTAGAGGTATACCGTAAGAAATTATTTAAAAACAAATAACTGGAGGATCCGGATCGGAAAGAGGCAGAACATAATGAAAATATTCCTTTAAACTGCATATTGATTTAGCAATTTCCAGCGAACGACAAAAAATAAATTCATAAAAGTGTAGTATTATGACGAATGGAAAAAGGAAAGTAAAAAGTTTGTCAAAACTTCGCCATTCAAGAATGAGTCCATAGTTCGTAAAGAAAAAAGTGAACGAAAACATTTTTTTAGTTATCTACAAAACTGGCCGTGAGGTATTCGCCTAGTGCCAACTCATCGTTGATATTACAATGGATAAATAAAGTAGAAAAAGGAAAAAGTTGTCCCGAAGAAAATTGAATTTAACCAAATAAAAGTAAAGAAAACAAAAAGAAAAGCAAGCAGCAAGTAGAATCTGACGTGCGAAATATGAAACGGAAAATAACATTACGTTGTGTTTTCCCTGAATGGTCTTGGTAAATTACATTGTTCCCTTCGTGGAACCCAAGATTTAAAAATATGAAAATAAAAAAAATATATTATAGAAACATTTGAAGTATGTTACATAAAACCGGTTTTTGTTGTAGTAATCTCTATATGTGTTTTTGCTCAATTCTGAAGTACCCTATATTCAAACTAATTTAACATAAAAATATTGAATTTCCCTGTAGTAGGAAAATTTTAATTTTTTGTATAAACTTTCTATAGTGTATTTTAAAGATATTTCTACGTTAATTTAAAAAAATACGTTTCAATTAGCTTTGCACATCTAATCTGAAATTTAAATTCCTCTGCCGTATTTTGCAACCAAAATTAAATAAACTTTTTTCTATTAAAAATTGTTGAATCAGAAAATTTTTAATGAAATATATTCTGTAGAGCATATCATATGAATCAAAATTATTAAATATGATTATTATTATTTGCCCTTAATGTTTAAAGAAAAGTTACTTCACTTTATACAGACGAAGAAGATTATCACACACTCATATGTAAATTATATAAGACTTTTCAGTAACTCGAAGCAGAGCTATCAGAGTTCATTAAGTTCGCGCATCAAACAATAGTTTTAGAGCATAACCTTTATTAGTATCAGCACAGCCTTAAATACAAAATTTATTGAAATCTACATTGCAAGCTGAAAACTAGCCAAGTAAGTCCTGCTGTTTACCTATACAGACTGGACACGCATGAACTTGATATAGAAATATATAGGCGTTCATTAAACTTGTAGAGGGATAGTGAACATTACGAAAGGAGGAAAAGTTTTATTCTTCTGTACTGCTTCTCGTACAATCACGATTTATATTGGGATAAAATGCGAGCTAACTTAAGCATGCGGGTGCTTAACGTGCATCGTGTTTTATGAATGGATTTAAAGTATTAATACCAAGTGTATGCATATTCAGTCAGTATACAACATCCAGTTGCAAGTTTTTATCAATTGCTTCTATTTCACTACTTACCACATTTTTGAATGTTTTTATATCCTTATAAAAAGTTCATGCGTTTTCAGTCTGTATATTAATTTACTGAAGAACACTCTGTTGAGAGTGGTACAATTGTAAATTTCTTAACCTTATTTTAGCCAAATGGAACACTGGACTTATACAGGAAAATTTGGTTTAAATAGACTTGGTAATGAGCACAAAGAACATGTTTTACATGCACAGCATGCTAAGGAATTTAATTAGTTTTATTAACCTTTGTTACATGTTAAAATTCCCCATTTATAATAATGTAATTTTGTATGCAATAATAATAATAAAAAACCCTGGCACGGATCTGCATTCTACAATGTATTTTTGTTGGTTTATAATCTATAGACTTCAGTTTAATTCAGATGGTGTTTTCTCGAATATCAGGGGTCACTCTAAAATGTTTTCATATGAATGATATTCCTTCTAGAATAAAATTACTGATAAAATTATTTCCAGAATAAAATGTAGACTTCTTATTACAACAAGTGACGTCTTTGCATATGCCGAAACTTGTTTTAAGGCGTTCTCACGACTACAAATGTCGTTTCGAAGAAAAGTCTCCAGATAAAAATGAATTTATAAATATTCAAAAGTGTTGCCGCCCTTCTAAAAACAAGATCAAATAACATTTAGTTAAATTTATTATTTCCCGTACGTGCTATTTTAATGTTGGGTTGAATATATTTTTTTAGAGTGTAGTCAAATAAAAATTCCTTCTAGAACAAAATTGTCTGAAGGCCACGTGCAAAAATATCGATTTACTCCTTCCAATGCAGATTTTAGATGCGGGAATTACCGTGAAGTTGGATCGAAAAGTCTAGAAGGTTTGGTGCGTTCAATTTACATTGGCTTAAAAAAGTCACGCTATTTCACAATAAGCTAGTTTAAAATTTCCGCCTTAGGTTTATTTGTAAAGCATATAAAAATTCTTCATCCCGGAAGCAGTTTCCAATAGAGCCTCAGACAGTCTAGATTGAAGCTTCACTTAGAGAGTCGGGTACAGGGGCTTTTTCCTCGGAGAAGCCCCACGCGAAATGTCTATGACAGTTGGCGCACACTGGTCTAGAATGCAAAAAAACGTGATCGAAAATCAAAATTCCAACTTTTATGTACATGGTTCAAACTGTTATAGACTAGAGATAAATGTATGAACTACGATGTTTCATGTTTAAAATGCATTTTACTTTTCATAAAAAATCACAAAACGCGTTCAAAGCTGTACAAAAGTAGCAAATTTTATGAAAATAATTTATTCTCAAAAACTCCTATCTTTGGGTGTAAAGTATAAAGCTATAAAGAGCCGTAAAACAAAGTACATAAAAACTATTTATTGTTCAGTATTTAAGCTACAAAATCACATGGTTTCAATCGATTAGGGTTACAATAACATTTATAAACAACCCTTACTTGAGAGTCTGCAATTCTATCCCTGCAAAAGTAGATGCAGGCCTACAAACCGGAGGAGCAATCAGGAATAAATGAACTAGGTGTTTTCATAATTTACAAATATTGTGGAAAATAATCATCTTTGAATTTCTAGCAAATACTTGCAAATTACCCCTCAAGATTGATTTATGCGTTGCAGTTAGTAAGAGTGGTATATGGGATACAGGCGCCTTTGGTAAAAAAAAGTCTAATGAGGCTAGTTCCGGTGAGGATTAAAGAAAATATTTGTAGTGTTGTTAAAGTATATCTTCAAATCTATCTGATTATTGAAAGAAATGATTAATTTTAGAATATTCTAAAAGGTATAAATGAGTTAAAGCAAAACACCTTTAGCAAGTAATTATATCGTACCTGCAGATAAAAAAAAACTATCTGCAGGTACAGGTACAACATCAGAACTGTACTTGTCTTAGTAGACAAAATTTTCATGTATCTGCACAGATTATACTAAATACCTGATAACCTACCCTTATACCCTTACACCTTTTGTGTAAGAAGCGTCTAACTACCATAGTAAGCAATTTTTTACTTTTGTTCCCAAAGACTTCCCAAAATGAAACTTACACCAAAGAGAGACTGCATCTAACTGTATAACATATTGTTGTATTGCTAAAAAAATTTAAGGTACACTTTCTTAGATATTCAAGGTCAAAGGGCATATCATGTAACCTTTGAATGAAAAATTCAATATTTTATTATAAACCACTTTTTTATGAAAACTATGTTTCTTTAGGTTTAAAACCCGTCCAAGATGAAACTTCTACAATCATTAGAAGCAGCGTTATCAATTGTTTTTGTTCACCTTGTAAGCGTAAATCTTACATTTTATATCATATTTGCAGCCCTGCTATGTGAATACCGTAATGTAAGTTACTGTATATCATCTACCATCCAAACAATTTCACGAAAATCTGAGATGGTCGGGTTGAAAAGTTCATTTTTTTTGTGATGATTTGGCATGGAATGACCTTATTATGAAAATGTTGTTACTATTTTCAGTTACGGCAGAAACTAAAATATACCTACTTTACAAAAATATTCATAATAATATAATTACTGTTGCATTTCCTACACATTTTTCAAGTTTTATAACCATATTTGAAAAGATATTTGCATGGTAGGCTTTTATATGCAGAGCGCATTAAATTGGAATACAGTTAACTGTGAATAAGCTTGCAATTATAAGCAATTTAGAGCATTAATTAGAACAGAAAACGTAAAAATACTATCATATTCGGATTTAGCGACCTCAAAAACATTAAATAGCGTTGTTCTAAATAATATTAGTTAAATAATTATTCTGCTATGATTTTCGATCACGTGTTTTGCATTCTAGACCAGTGTGTGGCGTTTCTAAAATTATAAGTTTTATGTATGGAACAAAGTTACAGTTTGAAAAGCATTAATTATTACTCGTGTTATACCGTTTTGTGTAGTATCGTATAGTACAGGAAACTTACTTGCTTCAGTTTACCGTTTAAACTTTTGGTGTTAAAAAATTAACACAAATAATTCAGTTTACGGGATTTTGAAAAGTTGTGAGGAAAATCAGATCTTGAATTGAATTGAAATGCTTGTCGTTTTGGTTAACGAACTTATGCTTAATTTAGAGTGATATTAGATACAAATTAAAAAAAATAGGTTATAGCATTTTGAATTTTAACGCTAGTAATCTTTACCTTTAGGGGTTTTCGTTTTAATAGTATTATAGTGGATTAGCACAATTTGTGTTTGCTCTACAAAAATTATTACGTCGAAATGATACAAACTTTTAATAACGAAATTTGGTTAAAGAATAATTCTTGTAACTACTAAATGAATTACTGGAATTACTGCAGTTTAAGAGTTTTAGTATTACGGATTAATGCCGAATAAATACGGAAATAATTTTCGTGGTATCAATTTCGAACGTTCAGTTCGTTGTTGCAGCATCTCTACTACAATTCAAAGTTCCATCTGTTTTGCAGCTATGATCATGTGAAGTGTTTTGTATTTTGTGATTAAGTGAAACCAAGGCATCGTTATGTGAGCGCTTTCCTTTGAAAGTCCAAAGAATTACAACATTTGAACAATGTATCAAGGGCTAACGGATAACTTATTTGATTAGAGTAAGTTTACGTAAAATTACCTGTTCGATTTGTCTCTTTAATGTTTATTACCTGTAAATGTATGTATGTATTTTTCCCTTCAATAAGAATTCTTATTAGGGCATTTTTAACAAAACTTTTTATTGTCATGGGAGACAAAAGAATATTTTATTTACAAATAAATTAACATTTGAATCAAACCATTCTGTGGAGGTGGGGCCATTTACGTGCAAAAGTTAATGAAATTCGTAATCCTGTCTAACAATAATTCAACTAATAACGATTAGTTATTGAATTTTATCAATACATTCAGCATTTCTTTTTGGTTGCAAATGCTGAAGTTACAGCTAGTGACTTGCAATCAAATGGTGCCCAACTTTCGTTTTATTATGTCTATAACACCCCTATTCCTCTTTATAATTAGTAAGCTGTGGAAATCAGACCTACGCCTAAGTTATAATTTGTAATTAAGATGTTCCCAGCTGGAGCATCAGAAAGTAACGTAAGTATCGTTTTTATGAGCTTCATAGTAAGTATTGAGTAATTTGAATTTTATAGAGTTTTCAGTGACGTCCATCTTTTGTGTATTCAGAATAATGTAGAGTAAAGAAACTTTTATGTTTCACGTTATAGATCGAAGCTAATAACACAGTATAATAACAACCAGTAGTAGTGTATGACTTTGTTGCATTCTAGGGCTGTTGGAACAACAGTTATGTTGAGATATCCCGTTCTCGTTATTACCAGTATGCTATAAAAATGACAAGCGACAAGCTTCGGCAAACTGATCGTAGTGTGTGCGATATTAGAAGCTGCCTTAACAACTTCAAAGTGCCGACAATCAAGTGGGTATGTTATATATTTTTATGCTGTGTTAATAATCACGAATACGCAATATAAGATAACTATGAATCTATGTAAGTATCAAAAATGTTCTAAATCTTCATAATACTCGTAAAGTTGATCAAAAATTCGTATGGTAACTAACAGTAACCAATATAGTTAAAACTGTAACTATGGTAATATATTGATTTATTAACGTTTCTAAGGCTGCTTGCACTATTTCCAGTTAACGTTAAGCATGGTTCAGTTTCTATGGATAAGAGTGTTTCAATAATCATATCCATAGTCTTTTATTAATGTTAATAGAAGGTGTAGCAAAAGGTCCAGAAACGACTAAAAAGTTTATAACGACTAAAAACTAAAAGGTTTTCTACGGCTGTAAAGCAGTTGTCCAATTTTATGGATATGAAGCAGCATGAACAGTATATCGGAATACCTCCGTTAGATAATAGTTTCAATTGTTTTAAGTGTATTTTCCTGTCTTTAAAACCTGTTCAGAACACATTTCAATTTCCAATACCTTTTGACCAAAAGGCTACTTACGCAAAGAAAAAAACTGTATAAAAGATATTTAATTTTAATAATAGGCTTAGAATGAATTACGAAACTGGATCAACATGGGTCCTGTTTAATATCATAATCTCTCTATCGAGAATTTCTCCAGAGCTATTATCCTCAAAACATTGATAGCTTTCCTCTTTGAATCCTACTAGAAATTCTTTTCTTGACCCATCTCTACCTAACACGATTTTTACCTCCGGTACTTTATGAGGCTTTTCCGTAGTATGTTGAAATGTAAAAAACGAATCTGATTTTTAAAGTTTCCTATGACGTCACAATTTTTTAGTCTCAAAGGAATTCCGCGTATAAGCTTGCGCATACGGTCTATATGGATAAGCATGCACTAACTTGATGCTGTATAAACATGATTGCTGTAATTGTGTAATTCAGCGTTGCCAACCGTATTATAATTATAATATTCATACTATAATTGTGTTTACCGGTACTATTTACTTTTAAAATGTAAATAGTACGCCAAATGTACTATATTGTACGATCCCGGTCGTTGTCGTTTGTTCATAGTTTCGCCTAATAGCACTTTAAAGGCAGTGTTACTCCACAATGGAGATGATTATCCATCTGTTTCGGTATTCCATGCAGTTGGACTATAAGAAACTTATGAAAGTATGTCAGAAATCCTTACCGCAATAAAGTATGCCGACTTCCATTTTTCTTCTTCCATGATTTAAAGGTAATTGCTTTAGTCCGTGGTATGCAAGGAGGTTATACAAAATTTATGTACATACTTCTTTTGCCTTTGGGATTTATTTTTTTTTATACCCATATGGATTTTATCCTACCAACATGGGAAAAGTTAACGATGAGGAAGGGGTGAGATTCCATCAAGACATCGTAACTATGGGAAAGAGATACTAAGGCTATTAGAACCCACCGACGATGGGGGACTGTTGCTGGTTTCTTATAAGGGAAAGTAAAACTGTGTACAAGGAAGGAATTTAAAACTCATTAAAAAAAACAGCGAGTATTTGAAAACCAGACATATACAGGGTGGGATTAAAGTATGGAATATTAAAAAAAAAGCGAACTCGATCGGTTTTTTTAAAAACGCTGAAACACGTCGATTTTGTTTTTTAAAAATACACATTAATACGTGCGATTCACCTTCCGACTTTTATTTGTTTCTAAGTTATGACGTCATCACAAAAAAATTTAAATAACAATATAGATTTTTAATAGTGGAATCCGATAGTTATTTGTCTTCCCTTTATGATTATGCAAATAAAACATAAGGTTGCATAACAAAAATTCTGAGAAGAACCGGCCTGAACATTTAATGTTATGGATGATATTATGGTATCAATATATCAATACATCAGATCGATTTTTCTCAGAATTTTTGTTATGCAACCTTATGATTCATTTGCATGATCATAATGGGAAGACAAATAACTATCGGATTCCACCATTAAAAATCTATATTGTCATTTAAATTTTTTTGTGATGACGTCATAACTTAGAAACCAATGAAAGTCGGAAGGTAAATCGCACATATTAATGTGTATTTTTAAAAACCACGACGAACGACGAAAAATCGACGTGTTTCAGCGTTTTTAAAAAAATCGGTCGAGTTCGCTTTTTTTTAATATTCTATACTTTAATCCACACTGTATAATGATTCCATTATATCTTTTCGTCTAGACCTGATAGAGAAATAATGTTAATATTTTCGGAATAAGCACGCCATTTTTTTCTGTTGGGTAGTGTAATTATTCCTTACATTTTTTAATCGTTAATCGGTCCTCTGCGTTCGAAACTGCAGAGGCTGAAAGAATTCTCTAGAATCCCTTTATTTCAGAAACATTTTATTTATAAAATGAGAATCATTTTTCATGGCAATAGGGAACAATAGACATTCCATCAGACTTTAACCATCGATTCTAACATTTAAATCAGATGGTTCAAGTATCGATTAAAGATCAGCACTAGTCTTCAAAGCTCTTTGATAATTTATTTTACTTTATTATGTTTTGAAATGCGACCTTTACTGAAGATACAAGATATTATCGGTACATCGACAAGGTGAGGTTCTTTCTGTTTTGGAACCTCATCTTAGGCTTACGACTGTCAGTGTTGTCATAAAGATAAACTTAATTTATTTTTAAGTTGAAGAATTTGGATTCATTTTAACCATCTTTCATTCATGTGCTAAATAATTTGTTCAAGTTAATGCGCGTTTGAACCTAGTAATGAAATATTTCAGAAAAATTGTTACATGTATTTCTTTAAGTCATATTTAAGAAACAGTTATTAATTTATATTATGAGCAGTAGGAGATAGTTATTGCGGATGAATAATATAATCAAAAAACACAAAACCAAGTTTGTTTGGTTTCAAAAAGGAACTGCTTTTTTTTGGTACTGCACAACACATACACTTTTAAGTTAGCTGACGGAGATCTAATTCTTGCCTCAGTCGTCAGCCTCTTTACTTAAAGAGCAAAAACTTGTACAAAAAATGTAGGTATGTCTAAAAAAGCCAGGAACTTTTCCTCTGAGTACTTGATTAACGAATATAAATAGGAAGCGCATTAAAAAGTTTCCAAGCCGATTCACCAGTATGAAGGTCGAGTAAGTCTACAAAAACTATTGTAATTAAATTTTGCTCGTTTGATTTCACAATATCATTATCAAAGCAAGCAACACGTAAATGACTTTCAAATCTCCTTGGAACAGTTTCTTTGATATTGTTGACAAGTTTTTGTCCTGTCTTGCAAATATAAAAGTTCTCTACAATGTTAATTTTTTAAATATTGGAAGATTTTGTATACGAGAATATTCAGCATTTTTAATAAATTCTCTTTGTAGCAAGCGAACCTTTATTTCTGTTGAAATTTACAAACAAGAATGGACAAAAACAAAAAGATAATTAATTGATTCTGTAAAGAACTAATTTTTTTAAGTACTCTTTTAATACATTCTTGATAATTTAAGGTTGAATTTTTATACTGAATTTCTGTTTGAGCTAGCAAAATTAGATAATAGTATATTACATGTTGAGTTGGTTAAGAACATCTTTACAAGCTAAGCAATATTGTTTGACCGAGACGGTACTTCGAGGTCAAACAATATCGCGAGGCGTAGAAACTTTACTAACGAAACATGTATACTATTTTATTCACAATTATTATTCTTAAATAATCAAAATAAAGAATAATTTTAAATTTTAAAATACATTTTCTGTAAATTGACAATAAATTCCAATCAGTCATCTATCGACGAAAAGAAATTTCAATTTTTCAAGTAGGATTTCATTGTTCGACGCTAGATGGCAATACGGTCTCAGTATTTTAAAATTGGAAATTATTTAATTCCATCGTATTTATTTAATATAAAATACGGAAAAATAAAAATAAAACTAATATTAAATATAAAATATATTTTTAGCGTTAAATACATTTATAAAAACCTAAATTTATATCGGATAAAGTGTCTTGTTTTAAATTATTTACAAATAAAAGTTGGCCAAAACTTTACAGGTCAGTTTTACAGACATGTAAAGGAAATTGTTAACCACTTTGCTGTTACTATAACAATAGCTTACTTTCCGAGGTTTTTACAACATATGAAATGTACATATTGCAATATGATTGTGAATAAAATATTTTACCTCTTTGGATGCATACAAGTCCTCGTTCAGACTGTTAATTGCAATATGTTAATTGTAAAATTGAATTTTAATGCGTTGCCCCCTAAGTTGATGGAATAAACTAAAAGATGTCAAATTTCAATCTTTCATATATGGTGCTAATGCTGTTCTGACTCTTTGATTGGAGTTTAAATCATAGTTTGGGTACTTTACGTTACACTTGGGTAGATTTTATAATTAGGCCAATTAGATTGGCAGGTTGTGAAAGATACGTCACGTCCGCTATCGTGAATTTGGTCTACATAGAAGCCGGAACGGACATATTGGTTTGGCTTCTCGTTGAGACAACCACACGTATCTTTTTGCAATGGTCAATATTAAGTTTGATAGATGTACGTCCTTAGATTTGAGATTTTGTTAAAATTAGTGTTGTAATTTGAAACCATTGTTTAAAAAGGGTCTGTTATGCTGTTTTAAAGCAAGAATTCATTGAAGTTCAGTTTCAGCACATTTTAAGCAAACAATTTCAGCAGAATTTATAATTAAGTAATATTCGAACACGAAGCTTCTGCTCGAGTCCTGATACTATTCTTATGGAAAATCTATAATTATTTCGAGTGAAACCTGTAATTGTACTCACTGAAACTCCTGCATTGGATTCCGGTAATAATATGATCTAGAAAAAGCAAAACGCCAATCCTCTAGACATATAATCTGGCATTTTTTATTTAAAGTTGTCACAAATTGTCAAAGAAATTTGTAATACGCAATTTTCTAACATAAACAACATTTAATAAGTAAAGTTCTGCGATTTCCTCAATTCTGAATATCCTTCTCTCAGTTGGGTATAAATGTATAATTCTTTAAATACGTTACTTTCTGTTCAGATGATATAGTATAATTAGATAGATACGTAGATACAATTTTCTCAACAAATGTATCTATGACGATTAACCTCCAGTTAAAGTTAACTAGAGATCAAAAAACCATCTCCAAGTGCACAAAACTCTTTAAAATATTATCATACTTTGTTTCAAATTCTTGATTATTCTTAATGTCTTCCCACTTTTATTTTTTAAAATTGGCTTCAAAACTTAAAAATGTCTACAAACGACGAACGTAATGTTGAGTTATATAAAATAACTATAGCAATCCTTTTAGTTAAAAGATTTAAACTTTCAATATTTAAAAAATTATTAATTTCATTTCATTCATATTGGATTTCTCTTATTTTGTTGTTTTAAAAGTTTTTTTTACAATTACGTTGCATTGCTTTCACACTACATTTATTTTAGGTTTTTATGTCAGTTATACTCATGCTGTAAATGTTAAAAGAAAATTATAGCTTTCGACCTTATCCTTAAATTCCGATGGTATGACGTGTCTTAACTGGAAACTAACTATCCTTCGTCTTTATGGGTCTCTCCAGGTTTCTTGTTCCTATAAGGAGATATCGTAAAACGCCGCAGGGGTTTCACGTTCAAGTTTTTTACCCAATGTTACCTTTCTTTTAAGATTTCTTTTTCATTTAAACCTTTGTCTTTAAACAACAGTATACGCTGACATTATAAGCCTACCAGTGTAAGCGCTTTTAAGAAAACGTATAATATGTATACCTACACCGCTTACTTTTTTACTTAGAACCGTAAAGGATTAAAGCGCTTTAACATGTATACGATTCTGTTTTCTAGTTGAAGATAAGGACTCTGCACATTGCACCACGGTTTGACAGCATTTTAAGTTATAGGCGAGAGCTTAACGTAAGCACATATTTTCATTCGAATCCATATAATCTCTTTTAGTGTTAACGTAAATAATTTACATTCCATTGTTATTGTTTTGTTTCAAGTTAAAGTTAATCGACGGTTCTTCGTTATACTAATTCCAATTAAAACATTTAAAATATTCATTTATTTTCAAGTTTTTTCTGTTTTCGCAATAGTTTAATATGCATATTGTTTATTAATCTAAAATTAAGTCATTTATAGATTTTAAGAAAAAAAATATTTATTCATTAATGTGAAATGTGTTATAGTGTTATCGTCTTAAAATGCTGAATTTAGAAAATTACTTTGTAATAGGTAAATATGTATCATTGAAAAACCTGAATAACCTTAAATTAAGAATTATAAGTTTAATATTAAATGTCGAATAAAATATGTTAAATGTAAACTAAATATACAGATATAGAAAAACAGGTAGGAAGTACGTACGGGACCATATGTATGATAAAGAACGCGCTAATAAAATAAAGAAGGGTTTATATCGGGTCACGCCTTTGTTCTTCTTAGTTTGTTAGTGGGGGAACATTCGAGCATTAAAGTTATTTAGTAAACCACAAACCGAGCGTTGGTGTAGTTCCCCAACCCCACTAACACAAACTAAACTAGAAGAGCAAAGGCGGGGCTCGATATAAACCCTTCTTTATTTTACTAGCGCGTTCCTTATCATACACACATATGGTTTCGCAGATACTTCCTTCTTGTTTCTCCACACCTGTATGTACACGCTATATACATGCAGATACGTGTGTATTGAATGCAACAACTTTTAGTGTATATTTAGTCGGTAAACGAAATTTTATAAACCGTAATGAATTAACAGTACGTAAACCAGTAGCGGGCTTATAAAATGTTTACCTGTTTATTAACTCTCTTTTTCAACATAAATAAGTAGAAAAAGGATGCACCAACAGATCTAATAAGCACACGCTTGCGTTGTCATAATATAAAAAGTATGGAATAGAGGAAAATAGAAGATTTGAAATTCTAAGGAATTTGTACATTTAGGATAACTTAATCCTTACGCTTCTAAACAAAAAATACACGTATATCTGTTTTTTAAACAACATTGAATGGTATCAATTTACTTATCCCATTATTACAAAATCCTGCCTTAACAAATCCCTTAGAAACGTAGTAAGAATCATTAGTTGTTGCATAAGCAAGAGAAAGAACCCCACCCCATACATACACATAATATACTAGTAAAATGTGAATATACATATGCACGTATAACTTTAATAACATAACTAAATGTGACTACGTAAATGTGAAATGTCAGAACAGAATCTCTAGAGCGAGTAACTCTACTACAAGTAGTTTTAAATAAATTAATTTGGGAAGTTTCAATATTTCATGAATAAAGGCATTTCTGAAATACAGTATAATTATTATTAGTATGTAATTTATCTACCTACATTTGGAAATCAACGCACATCACCATGCAGCTATAGATTAATTACCAACTAGAGCAATGATTTATGCGATAAGGTCATCGAACCTGCCGCGGCTTCGTTTCTAATTACACTTTTGATTAAAATTTGTCACACACTTTTCAAAACCATCAGGATGTTTACACGTTAATGCTCGTGCAGTTTCACAGATTTTAATTTAAGACTGCAAGTAACAACCGATTTATTTTCGTTCTAGTTCATAAGTTTTTCTAAAAGATTTTGTTTTAAGAAAATTTGTAGGAGTTGCAGTACTAAATCTGTAGAATTTACCATATAGAATAAACAAAAATCTGGAAATCAGTGGCGTGCGGTGAGAATTTAGGCTAGGGAAGCAACCACAATTTTAATTTTAATATGCCTAGGTACAATAAAAAAGAGTGTTATAATTATTAAGCTTAAAAGTTTTTAAAGAAGAACTTTTACATTTCAGTATATTCTTTTGCTCTAAAATGATTAATCGGATTGGTAATTTTTTACCACATCTCGTTCTTTTGAATACTGATTAACCCACACCTAGTAAGATATTTTTAGCATGATTGGTAATCCCCTTACCCCTTTGAATCGTAGAAATTCTGTGATTGATATGATTAAATCATAAAAAATGCTGTGACGAAACTATTGCCAACGTTCTTTTGTGACAAAGCATTTTCAAATTTTTATGATTGTTTAGATTTAATCACAATGTGCAAAAGAATACGTCTTTTATACTTATGGAGTTTGTTGACTATTATTCTATATTTAAAAAAAGTACTACTATTTATTTATAATGCAACTCGATTTTCCGGTCTTTTTAGCAAAATACCTGGTGCAGTTATTATCATATATACACATTATATATGATGTGTTTGTTGTTAAATTTAACAGTTCTGGTTTTGGTCTGCCTTTCTCAAAAATTTGTAATTCCCTCCGAAACTGTATGAAGAAAATTCTTTTTCTAATAATAATAATACTTTTCAAATTGAACAACAAAATCGTCGCGATTCGGATGTATCGGAAGTACTCGAACCTTCCACCGAAGCAGCTGAATTTGCAGTCATAACGATAAAGCAAGTTTAAATGTTGCATACAGACCAAACTAAATAGAATTATTTGCTTTAAAAAAATCCCAACTTATATAAATTAAAATAATAAAATGTTCAAAATACAGTCTCATTCGCAGATTAACATTGCTTTAGTAACATTCAACAAACACAAAAAATCCAACAAATAACGAAATTATAATAAACATCTGATCACGGAGCACGCTAATAAAAATAAATCGACCTTATACGATGTTAACTGTAGCCCACAACGCAACCGCGACCGACTGCTACCGAAAGCAAGAAGTGCAGTAAGCAACGAAATCAGTGCTTATATGCACTGTACGAGTAAGTAACACATTTGAATCGGTATTACGTTTCCGCGCAAGTTTAAGCCTAATTTAAAATAGTACTCTAAATAATTATACTTTTTGCTGTACGGAATTGATATTGAGCTTTAAGTTGATTAAATATTACAAATTTAAATAAACAATAACCATAATTTTATAAAACTATTTTTGTTAACATTGTTTTTTAATTTCAACAAATTCTTAAGGAAAGCATTGCTTCCCTTGCCTATATATGCTGTCCGGCTATGTATGTAGAAAGGCAGTAACTACAAAACAAAAACAAAAATTGAGATTTTAGTTGGATAGATCTTGATTTAAACCCAAAATAAACCAGCTGAGAATGCGCAGAGATAGCATTGCCATGACGAACAAAAACAACTTAATAAACTAATTTATTTTTGAAAACTATTGTTGACGTAACACATTAGTTGTCATACTCGTAAAAACTAAAATTCTGTCTTAAAATTTTTCGTTTAAAAAAAGAAAAAAAAAAGTTGCTAAAAATGTTTATTTTTTCCTAAATTTTGAAAAATACAAAATTTTTCATTTTTCAAAAATTTTTCGAAATTCTCGGTGGTCATTTTGACCACTTTCCCGAAGAGATACAAAAAAATGTTTCAACCAAAAGTTTCTTAGAATTTAATGTACTATAAGATTCCAAAAAGAAAAATGTCAACAGGGAAAAAGGCGACAGACCGACAAACTTCACGAATTCAGAGACGAACTTTTTGTTCGTCGAAAAATAGTTATTGCTTTTAGGAAGTTATAGTTATTCACAGAATAGAAAAGCAGAAACTGTGTCTCAAAATAAAAAACCAGTAGCTACTTGTACTATTGCAGTTGCTGCATAACTACATCGAATAAAATATACAGTGCTACTAAATTGAAATGCAATGTACTCTACTACTCTATATTGCGTTTGAAAATAATCAAGTGAAAGCATTGGGTTAAATTGATTGATTGCTGCAAGTTCATTGGCATTTTACCACGAACAGACGTGGTTTGTTATAAAGAAATACACCTTTGCATCTTTTATTTTTGCAAATGTTATGTCGAAATGTTACTGCTTACGTCACATTAGTATTAAATTACACAGGCCAACAAATTTAGACTTTTTGAAAGTTGATTTCCATCTGACATCTGATTTTGTATAATTTTGATCTGCTGAATTCAAATCCGAGTGTCATTTTGCCCTATCACGTAAGGTTTTTTATCAATGTTGAAAATAAATTAATAAAAAATTTGGTCAAAATAAACGCTACTTTTATTGATACAGAGACAAAAACAAATTACAAATAGTAAACTAAATTGAAAAATGTCTTAAACAATCTTTAATTTCTTTTCTTTCCAGAAGATCTTTCCCTCTTGGATGAAAAACTTCGTTTAGTGGATTTTCTTCTGTATTCCAGGGCCGGATTGTCCCTTTTTATTGAACAACAGTAATCAGCCATCATTGAAACATTCCACCGACCTTGATACCTGCGTTCCATGTCTTTCATGTCTTGGTGGAACCTCTCACCTTGCTCCTCACTCACAGCACCAAGATTTTCTGGGAAGTAATCAAGATGCGAGTGTAAAAAGTGAACTTTTATGCTCATATTACATCCCAATTCCATAAATTTCTGTAGCATGTTTTTCACAATTTCCTTGTAGTTAGGATCCTTGTTGTTTCTCAGAAAACCTTCAATAACATTAGCAAATGATATCCATGCATCTTTCTCAGTTTCGGTCATGGTATTAACAAATTCTTGATCTTTCGTTAATCTCCTTATTTGAGGACCGACAAAAATTCCTTCCTTTAATTTTGCATCTGAGATAACGGGAAATTTTCTACAAAGGTATTTGAAACAGTCTCCATCTTTATTTAAAGCGTTAACGTATTGTTTCATTAATCCTAGCTTAATATGCGGTGGAGGTCAACAAGATTTTTTGTGGATCAACAAGACTTTCGTGCAGAACATTTTTTGATCCGGGAGTTAACTTATCTCTTATTATCCAGTCCTTTTCCTTCCAATGTTGATGTCTACTTCAACTGTCCCACTCACACAAAAAACATGGGTACTTTGTATACCCTGACTGCTGTCCTAGTCCCACAATTTTCAAATCCCCACAAATTTTCCAACTATGATCATTGTATTTGATTTTTTCAAGCATTACTTTAAGATTTTCGTAGTTTTCCGTCATTTGCACAGAATGGGCAACCGGTACCGATAAAAAAACATTCCCATTGTGCAAGAGAACATCTTTAAGGCTTCTTTTGGAAGAATCAATAAAAAGCCTGCAATCATCGGGATTGTATGTGCCCCCAAGTTTGTTTATCAGACTGGAAATGTCGGTGCAATAAACTAGACAACCACTTTTTGCAAAATAGCCTGAATACTCGGACTCGCGTTTCCTAAAATACGAGATTTTAATGTCTTCTGTCAGTAAATTTTTACTTTGAAGTCTGGAAGCTAAAATTTCGGAAACATCCTTTGAAAGACCTAAGTCTCTAAGTCGTTAAGTTCGGTCTTGGAAATTAACTGCGGTTGCTTAGAAACGCTCGATATTTCACTGGCATCGGTAAAGTTGTTTTCATCAACTTCAGGTTCAGAACTGCTTGTAACATCTTCTAAATTTGTTGGTTTCTCAGGTATTGGTACGTCTGTACCATGTGGCACTGGCCTAATTGCAGACTTGAGGTTCTGATAAATGATGTTTTTTAAGTTTTTTGTGTTATATCCACGTATATTTGCACATACAGAAATAACAGTCATCATGGTGATTTGTTGGCTCTCGCCAAATCATTGGTATTCCAAAGGGTAGGGATTTCCTTGTTCCATTACTCCAATGCCTTAAACCCTCTTCACATATCTTACAACATGTGGTGCCCAATGTTTGTCTTGATCACCAATCTTTACTTTAAAATACTCGTAGTATTGGTGTTTCAACAGTGACGTAATTTTACGTCTAAATTTCTTGACCACAAAACAACCACACACATAGCAAAAAGTATCTGGATTATTTTGACAAAGTCTTGGCATTTTAAACACGAATTTAACTGCAAAAAGCTCACTAAACTCACCAAACAACGACTGCCTAGACCGAACGCAAACAGACTAATGAATGCGCTTGTTACACAAAGACGTCTATTTATATCTCATTCGCCGACGGTCTGACTGCAAATCAGGGACTCCCAGCAATTAAATTTTACTTTCGGGAATTCCCCTATACTATTCTATTGATTTTCAGTGGCGTAGCAATTTTTAGAATGTCATTTAATTTTTATTCGCAAATATTTAAAAAACCATAAATATGACACCTAGTAAATTTATTAAAAAATTGTGCGTGATGGAAACAAAAAATGTTGATTCTTCATTAGACTAGCCACCAAAACTTCAAAAAATGAACAAATCCAAATCACAAATTTTTTTGTTGGCCTGTGTTATCCGTAAGTAAAATGAAAACATGTTAAACATCTTGCACATTTTGAGCGTTTGTGTATTGTTGGTTGCATAAACATACAGTAAATGCAATGCTTTGAGATGATTATTTTAAAACGCAACATAGAGTATATTGCATTTTAATTTAATTTGATTATTAATGCCAGTTGCGTACTTCGTGCCATGTGGTTATTTGGAGATAGCACTTTTCAGCTGTTCTGGATTTAAAAGATAAGATTTAGTTTTTTCTAAAGCTTTATTGCCGATGTGCTTATTTTCCACTACAACTTCAGCTTGCGAAAATGGATAGAAAGATGTAAGTGCATTATTTCCTTCTATTTAACTTTAAATATCTGATTCAAGTAAACCTTTTATAATTTTATTAATATTATTGTTTTAATTATCATGACGAACTCACCTCACAGTCTGGATTTTTCCAAAAATAATTTTCGATAATAACCCAAAGCATTTAGTTAATAGATTTTGTTTGAGATGATCTCGTTTGAGGTGCTCTATGGTTTTACTTTGTATTGTACCATAGAGTAATTATATATAGAGGATTCACGGCAATTACTAGCTTGAAGTACGTATTTTGGTAAAAATTTTGTTCAGAAAGTGGTGCTATCTATTGAAAAATAGATATTTTGATATTTATGATATTTATATTATATTTTTCTACGTTTAGCTTGTTTACAAACTATGTTACAATTAAATTATGTAGTCGAAACGCTTGGATATTTTATCAGTACAAGAGTTTTTTTGTTTGAGGCCTTGAAGATAAAGAATAAATAAATTTATAATTTCTTGTGAATATATATCTTATTTTTATTTAAACAGTGCAGATATCTCGAGACGTTTACCCACTCATTATCAAAACTAATAAATAATTATACTTCAATCTAATTACTCTGTCATATTATTTATAATTAAGTTATATCAAATTACGTCGTAAGATGTAATTGATTACGAGATATAAAGATATAAACTGTGACAAAATGGTAGAAACTAGAAAGGGATAAAAAGGCGGTAATCAAAAAGAAAATCACATCAATTGTTAAAAACCTGATGGCAAACAAAAACTTTTACTGTTATCGTCTGGCGACTTTTATGAGTTACCAAAGAATTTACATAACGAAAATTTCACAAATTCTAATAGTTCTTAAGCGTTTACATTGTTATATATACAGAGTGCGTCTAAAGTCTAAACGCGTGAGGGCGTTAATTTCTAAACTATTTAATATGTTTCTTCCAGATTTCCGACTTTCCGACACATCTCTAATCATTTTTTTTTAAATGGCGAAGCAGCGCAATTTTGAAGAAAAAATTTTAAAAGAAATAGGTTAAGTAATATCTCATTTTAAAGCTCTTCCTATTCTTAATATGACCGTAAGGTTTTAAAGTTACCAATTAAAAAACGAATGAACTACACGCGAGAGAATGGAAAAAATTATTACGAAATTGTATGTAATTTGAAATAATGATAAAGTCAATTCAAATTCAACATCTTTATTAAAACAAAAGGGTAATTATCAATAATTATTATTAAAGAAAAACTGAGAATGTTCGTATTTTACCTTTCCATGCACAAGGTCCATAAATTTCTAAAAGCAAGCTTAATTGTAGAAAAGGTAGATCTTCTCATACATTTCCACTATAGCATGAGCCAGAATCCCTACATAATAGGGATTATGTAGTCAACAAGTTAGAGTTGAGCCAACGGGAATGTCAATCCGCCATTTTGGATCCAAAAATATACATTGCCATTACCTAACTTTACTGTTTTATAAACTAAAATATCTTTCTAAGCTTTTTTAGACATTAATGGACCTTGTCTATGCGGTTGTGTTAATGTCATCTTCATTCCATTACTGTAAAACAACGCACGTGCTCTTTATACTTTATGTCAGTATTTCGAAGTGTTTGTCCAATATATACCGAACTACATAAAGAGTAATACAAACGGTAAATGTCCGGTTTTATGATATAAAATGTGTTCTGTCTTTAGCATTAAATAAAAATGAAAAATTGTTAGTATTGGTTTTAAAGGCTGTTTTATAATTGTTGGTTTTTCCTAGTAAGGTGGAAATTATCTTAGTTTTGTAGGGTAGCCTGAAATCCAGTGTTTATTACGTAACCAGTGGATCTTATCGACTTGCGAGAGAGGATAATCAGTGAATGTGCTTCAATAACAAGAAAAACATTTTACAATGTTCGCAAGGATATTTCGAAAAGGTTCTTCTACTGGCAAGAAATTCAAGGTAGACATTTTCACCAATATCTTTAATAATTATTATTGACAATTATTGTTTTGTTTTAATAAACATATCAGATTTGATTGAATTTATTATTAGTTAAAATTACAATTTTTTAATAAAATGTTTCAATTCTCTCGCAGGTAGTTCATTGGTTTATTAATCGAAGACTTTTCAATCATATTCAGAATAACAAGAGCTTTAGACTGAGGTATCACTTGAGCCCTTCCATTTAAATTTGTTTTTCAAAATGTCTCTCTCTCTCTCGTTCTCTCTCTCTCTCTCTCTCTCTCTCTCTCTCTCTCTCTCTCTCTCTCTCGCTCTCTCTTTCCTTGACATTGAGGTTTTCTATTACAAATGCTTTCAGAATTTTAAAAATTTAAGATCTTTGGAGCATAACAACTGCGAAACTTATCTCTGTTATTCTCCGTATGTTATCTCCGTAAAGTTATCTCCAACATAACAGAAATTGAGGATTGTACATTTTGAATCTGTAGAACGTTCTTAGCCTTTACAATCTAGAAGCGATGTTTCGCCTGTCAAAATAATAGTCGGTACGTGTGCATAGTGTTATTATTTTATTAATAAATCCAAATATCTAAGAATTCATTTTTGTCGGCCTGAACTTCTAAACCACTTTATGTCAGCGGAAACCATTTCTAAACACCTGGTTCATTGAAAAGCTACATACTTTTGAATCTCAACTATATAAGGTACCAAGGTGGCGTTCCCAGTCACTATAAATTTATTAATTTGTTTGGCATAAACTGAATCCCGAATTCAAAAAATTTTGTAAACGCTCTATTGTAGCTGTTTGGGACACGACGAGAGAAGGGAAGATTGTTCCAATGGAACGAGCGGTACAATGCGTCTTATAAAACAAGTTTAATATACTATTTTTTCGACTTGCATCATTAATTTTATAGTTGTAAATTTAAGCTATTAAAAATGTTGCATTACAACTTTTGCCGGTAATACGTGGTAACATTATGAAAATGACATTTGACGTTTTGTGCTGTTAAAATGTGTCAAATTTAAGTGTGTTTTATTTCACAGATTTGACACCCTGTATTTTTGTTATTTGTAATCGAACCAATTCGAAATATTTATCAACAGTAAGATCATAAGTGCTCAACTCTTGTCGGCAAGATTTTTATTTTGTATGAGCATTGGTTGCTTGGCAATTAAACGAGATCAAATTGACGAAAAGACCCGAGCGCGGAGCGCGAGGGTTCTTTTCCCAAGAATTTGATCGAGTTTAATTGCCTTTTAGCAATCAATGCGAACAAAAAAAATAAAAATCTTGCCTGACAAGAGTTGAGAACGAATGATCTTCGGTTGGAGAATTAACTGAATGAAGCGTTAAATACGTCAAATTTTTAACAACTTTATTTATGAGAACAATTATAATTATAATTAAAAGTGAATTTTGAATGTTTTCATTAATTGAAGCGTCAGGAATGTTGCCGAAGCGCGACATTTTTACTTTTGTCAAAATGACATATGATTTTTTAAATATTAATGGTTGCTAAAATAATGCTAAAACAATGAGGTAGCGGCAAGAAAAGTAGCATACATTCTTTTGAGTTAAAGAAATCATTTCTAACTTGTGATTGGTGCATGTGACACTGTTTTTAATGTCTCATTGGTCTACAACACTATGAAGTTAATTATCAGGTATAGAACCCCTTAAAATAAATTTGTGGGTAATTAAAAACTTCGTTTATTATATACCACCAGCCTACTACGATCGAAGATATCTGCAAAAAATTGCAAAAAACATGTTAGGCCTTATTTATTATTATTTGTCGGAAAAGTCGTTACGGAAACTTGTTCTGGTCGTCTTGAAAACCCCAAAACCAAATCTTGATTAACAAAATCTTGACTAATGGTTATTTGAAATTTTAGCTCAATAGAAGAATTCAGCTCTTAGAATCAATTCCAAATTTTTATCAGGTATAGAACCTAAGTTAATAACAACTGTCACTGTCAAAGGACTTCTATAATTTATTTTGTATAATTTGCTGGTGTTATAATACACATGAGTTCAAAATCCCAAAGGCACCTTTGATGCAGTTACTTTTTGCTCATACTATACATTATTAGAAATGTATTAAAATTTTTATTTCGGCTTGACACCCTGTATCTTTGTTATTTATAATTGAAACAATTCCAAATTCTTATCAGGTATAAAACCCCTTAAAAGAGATTTGTGTGTAATTAAAAATCTTATTTGATAGAAACCACCAGCATACTACGATCAAAAGTAAATGCAGAAAATCGAAAAAACATAGTAGGCCTTGTTTAATTGTAAAAGTCGTTACGCGAATTTATTCTGGATCATCTGAAAACCATAAATCCAAATTCTGGTTAGAAAATCTTAAAAAAATAATTATATGAAATTGTTGTAAATTGCTTTTACAACAAGAAAGTCTCCCCGGCCCAATACTAGTAGATTGGTTATTTGTTTGTGGTTGCTAAAGAAGAGATATAAGAAGTCGGTGAAAATAATGTTTATAGTTGCAATAATAGTTGACAGTTTATTACATTTTTTGCATAATTTTTGTCAAGTACAATTGAAGAAAAAGTCCTAATTCAATACCTTTCCAGTTAAAGTAAAACCTTCCAATCTTGTCCTTTCCAAAAAATCGGTTATAAACCATATTTCTTCATACGTGAATTTCAGTGCCAGCGAAAAAGTCCAATTTTTTAGTAGATCCAGATGTACAGCCATTTATCGAGATGAAAAATGTGGAATTTCATTCAATCTGTAAGTAGATAATAATAGATTCGCAAAAACGACAAAGTAGAAGAATATCTAACGGCGCCTTTACAGCTATCACCACCCATCAAGGCTTTTTCACCTAAAGAAATAATACAAGAAATAAAACAACTAAACAGCAGAAAAGCACCCGGCTACGATCTTATAACGGGAATGGCTATGAAAGAACTGCCTAGAAAAGGTATTACGTTGTTAACCATACTATTTAATGCAATACTTCGTCTGACACACTGGCCTTTGCATTTTCATTTTCATTCAATTTTCATGATACTAAAACCAGGGAAACCACCAAATGAAGTGGCTTCTTATAGACCCATCAGTTTACTACCAGTAATTTCCAAATTATTAGAAAAATTAATCTTCAAAAGAATACATGCTGATACATTCTTTGAAGAGTTACTACCACATCACCAGTTCGGATTCAGACACGAACACTCTACCATCCAACAATGCCATCGCTTAGTTGACATAATAAATAAAGCAATGGAAGAAAAACAATATTGCTGCGCAGCTTTCTTAGATGTTCAAAAAGCATTTGATAAAGTCTGGCATCAAGGGCTACTACGCAAAGTTAAAAAATCCTTCCCTCACCAGTATTTCCTTCTTCTTAAGTCCTATCTCTCAGACCGCTATTTTCAAGTAAAGTCTGGCTGTGAAGTATCAGATATTATGCCAATAAATTCCGGTGTTCCGCAAGGTAGCGTTCTCGGGCCTTTACTCTACCTACTTTTCACTGCGGATCTACCCACATCTGAAAACACTGTAGTAGGAACCTTCGCGGATGACACCGCTATTCTGTCCCGCCATGAAGACCCACAATTAGCAAGCTATTTTCTACAAGATCATATAAACTCTATTAGTAACTGGCTAAAAAAGTGGCGTTTAAAGGTCAACGAGTCGAAGTCCGTACAAGTTACGTTTACTCTAAGAAGACAACAATGTCCACCTATATCAATAAATGACATTAAAATACAACAATCCAGAGAAGTGAGATATCTAGGTATGCACATGGATAGTAAACTAACGTGGAAAACACACATTGGGAAAAAGAGACAAGAAATGGACTTAAAGCTTAAAAAGCTCTACTGGCTTATGGGCAGAAACTCCCGCCTTTCGTGTGAAAATAAGATACTGATATATAAAACAATCATCAAACCTATATGGACGTATGGTATTGAACTGTGGGGGTTTTAAGTTCATCAAACGTAGACATGCTGCAGCGATTCCAGTCCAAAACCTTGCGTGCCATGGTCGATGCCCCGTGGTACGTATCCAATCGTACACTTCACACGGATCTGAAGATACCATACGTGAACGAAGTTATAGACCATTCGATGATCAACCACATGCGAAAACTCCAAACTCATCCTAACCCAACTATTCGACCGCTGTTAGACAATACCTATCGAAGACGCTTGCGTAGGAAATGGACAATAGATTCAGTAATTTAGATATACTAAACATTATAACGTTTTAAAGAAAATTGTCTGTGTTAAGCATTAGTCATTGTATTATTAATTATAGTATAAGGTAACGCCATTGGGCGATACTCTTAGCATGCCATGTACATAGCCAAAAAATTAGCTTATAGAATGTATATACATGTAAAAATTGTTCCGATTGCTAATAAATATAACAGAAAAAAGAACGACAAAAACCAGTGTGGACTTATAATATCGGACCTCTACCGACAATTATTATTTGGAGGTGGTCCTTTCGAAGGAAACTTGTAACGTTATATGTAAATTTCCAGTTCCACAATATAAAAATGCTGTGTTTGGTTGTTTTTTATTACAATACATCTTACTAGCAACAGTCATATTACATCGAAGAAAACTGTTTAATCAGTTCCCAATGTGAATGAAGGGTAGAACACACCCGGACTTCAACAGAAATAAATTATTAGAATTAAACTAAAATTATTTTTTGGATTTTAACCAAAATTTGGTTTTGGGGTTTTCAGGTGACCCAAAACAAATTTCCGTAACGACTTTTCCGATTAAACAAGGCCTAATATGTTTTTTCAATTTTTTGCATTTATCTTTGATCGTAGTAGATTGGTGGTTTATAATAAATCGGGTTTTTAATTACTGACAAATTTATGTTAAGGGGTTCTATACCTGATAAAAATTTGGAATTGTTTCGATTACAAATAAAAAAAGGGTGCCAAGCTGTGAAGTGAAACGCACTGTATATGTAATATAAAACAAATGTTACCAATCTTACAAAACAAATAGTTTCCAAAAACGATTTAATAATAGCCTCTATTATTACATTGTTTTCAGTATTACAATGAGCATATTGTTAACGCAAAGATAAAAATTCACATCGCTATCTCTATGCTTCCGGTTGCAACCAGATTAGTTGCCTTTTGTAAATGGCAATTCCCAATATTTGCAAAATCTAAAATAAATCACATTTTGATTGAAAAATAAAGTTACAAAGATAATGTGATATTGTATAACGTATTCGATAAGCGTGACCTTTCTGTTTTTGTCTCCTTACCTGAAATGTGATAAAAAGAGGCCTTTTAATTAATTATATATTTTAGCTTAATATTAAGTAGGTATATTCGTATATTTGTAGCGGAGTTGTTTTACTGGAACAAAATAAATTTTTGACTAAAATTTAAACATTTAAATAAAATCCCACCGATGTTCTTGTATAATTGGCCTCAAAAAAAAAGTTTATCTGTCCACTCATTTTTTTCTGTATATACTGTTATTTTCCATTTTTAAAAACTATTAATCTCTTTTAGTATAGTTTATAGAACTTACTATTCTAAGAGCAATATAATCAACCGCATTTAAAAAATATTTTGATATACTATACATGATTTGATATATCACATTGAATATGCACATATGTATGTAAAATATTTTCTAAAAAAATTTAGATCATTTTCCGTTTATTAAGTAAAGGATTAAATTAATAACTAATGTTTTATATTTAAATCAAAACCAGAATTCTAGAAAATTTAAATTAAAATTGTCCGCCAAAATTCAACTTCATACTTTCATGTCAGTAGAAAAGTTTCGTTGCTGAGGTCTTCTGCAATAGCCACAACTACTATCCATCTTTTTCTAGAGTCCTCTGACTTTGAAAGCGTATTGCTCGAGAACTACTGAACCGAATTAAATATTTTAAAAACAACCAAATAGTAAATTCATTTCTACATACAACAGTAAAATATTATATTTCTAACTGGTATACTTTTGTTTTCATCGGACGATACGCAATAAAAGGTACCCATTTCCAGGGACAATTTCATTGAAAGTAAGTTCACTAATTTTTTTCTCAGAAAGTATATGTCATATATCTATGAGATCTTTGTATGGGTTAGAAAGAAACCTTGCGGTTCTTATGCTATTAATTTTCATACAAAAAAGCGTTTTATTTAAGATTTATGTGAAGAAATAGCAAACTATGCGTTCTTGTTTATTAATAGAGATAGCGTCAAATTCTTTTCGCTAAATCAACACTTTTCATGTGTAGACATTATTGTTTCCAAAAAAATGTTCCTAATTTTAATAATAAAAATGCGGAAACAAAAAAACGATTTTTGATTACAAGAGGTTTCGACAAAAAACGGTTTTTTTGTTATTGCACTTTTATTATTAAAATTCGGAACATTTTGTTAAAGAAAATAGTGTCTACATATGAAAAGTGTTAATTTAGCGAAAAAAATTTGACTTATCTCCATTAATAAACAAGAACGCATAGTTCGCTATTTTTTCATATATATCTGAAATAAAACACTTTTTTGTCCGAAAATTAATAGGATAACAACCGCAAGGTTTCTTTCTAACCCCTACAAAAATCTCATAGATATATGTGATATACTTTCTGAGAAAAAAAATTTAACTCACTTTCAATGAAATTGTCCCTAAAAATGGGTACCTTTTATAATGTATCGTCCGATAAAAATAAAATTATACTAGTTAGAAATATGATATTTTACTGTTACATGTAGAAATAAATTTACTATGTGCTCGTTTTTAAAATATCTAATTTGGTTCAGTAGTTTTCGAGCAATACTGTATTAAAGTCAGAGGACTCTAGAAAAAAATGGATAGTAGTAACTAATGCACAACGACAGAGAGACAAAGTCTTGCCGCCTGGTGTTGCGGATCATTTTTCGGCTTCAAAATTTACTGTATGGTGAATCATCTATATTATATTTAATCTATGATTGTACGCTAACAAGAGGTCAGCTATTCGTAAATATGGCACGGTCAGAATATAAACGCAACTTACCTATTAAAACCAGCAGTAACAACATTATCAAAGCATACACTATTGCAGAGTTAGCTCAAAATATCTTTGTTGCTCAAGAAGATTATTCTAGGTTTCAGAAAGATATTAGTCAGCATCGTGCTTAAATTAAATTATAAGACATTGTAAAAAATTAGAATAATTTAAAATAATTACCTGGAAAAAATTTAAAAGTGTTAGTTGTACTTTTTCTATTACAGATTTACAAATATATGTAAATGCAACGTTACTGAAAACATGCTTAGATAAGAAGATCTATGGGAAAGTGGAAATATTATTTTCTATAAAAATTTTGAAATTCTATGAAGTTTTCATTAGCTTTTTGCTGATGAGCATTATATAACTTTACAAGTCTCTTTTAGGAGCCCATAGAATTTTACAGGACTGTAGCTGTAACTACTTATTTATTTAGTTACCCTTTTACCATATGTTACCATAAATGCCTGTAAAGTGTCATTTATATAGAAAGTAGAAATAAATAAAATAAGCGATCCAGAATAAATCCGTTGAAAACTTTTTTAACAACTTTAAGGTATGCTAAACGACAAAGTAATTTTTATATGTCTCTTGTACCTGCAGAGCATCCAGAAAAATTGTGTTTGCCGAAAATATTCGATTTACAAAAGTACAATGTTACAATGTTCTGATAATAATTGAATATGAATTGTTAAAGAGTACAACTCCGTTGGATATCATTAAATAGTTTACTGTTAAACATCTTATGTTTCCAAGTGCTCCCGTCTTACTCATCATAAGTAACACTAATTACTAAAATTATAAAATAATACACGTATTAATAAAATGTTTAAAAAGTAAAATTGTTTTAAGTTACCTTATATTAATTATTAAAACAATCTGTCAAATTTCACATTCTCACGCAGTAAAAAGACGTGAACATATTTGCATTATTAACAGCAGTCTAGTTAACTGCTAAAACTTTGCAATTTGAAAAGTTACTAGAATTAGCGGGAATTTCAAAATTTTGCAATTCTAAACTTAATGTAGGTACTATTTTTATGTACAGATACCTGTTTTTGGTCTAGTCAATATAATTTTGATCTCTAGGTTTTTGTTGTCTAAAATAAATTAAAATTAGAGTGGATTTTGTTATACTTTTGAAGTACTATTAGATTTAATATTCAACCTATCTAGAGATAATTAATAATATAGAAAAAAATAGATTTCAGTGGTGAAGATTTTTTTTTATAGGAATAGAGTGAAAAAAGTTTTTCTAATCTAAATTTTAACTCTAAAATCTTTACACAGTACTCTAAAAATTGTTCATAGGCTGATTTTTTAGTGTGGTTTTACATATATTTATTTTTTCTAATTATTGTAATTGCTATTTAAATATTGCGTCAGTATCTTGAAATATCAACTAGGTAAATTAAACCAGGATGTCAAAATTCCCCACTAATTTCTTTATAAGGGAAACAAGAAAAGACATACAAGGGTTATTCACATTTTAATGGGTACTTATTGTTGAAGCATGCAATGACGGCATTACAGACTGTTGAAGCAATATTAATGAGGGGACAATGTTTTAAATGTAAATGCAGGTCCTAGGTAAACAACCCTAATTGATGTGGTGGTTTATGGTGAAATTGAACAAACTCTAATTTAAGCAATATGTGACATCAACTCTAGCTTATTAAAATCCGAAGTAATTAGAAAACTCTCCTGAATTTAATCTTTCTAAAGTCGTTCCGAAATCTCATAACTAAAGAGCTTAGATGCAATAAAGTTTTAAATACGTACTATACACCTTTGATAAATTATAAGCTGCTTGAGAGATCAAAAGGGTGTTTAGTGGAGTAAATAAAAGATAGAAACTGCCATGAGCATATAAAAGTAATAACTGCGATTTATTATACACAAGTGGCGTATTCGAAGAGTGTAAAAAACACATCCCACGCTTTCTAAATTCTTCCTGTTGAAGTTTAAATGTTTTTCGGCAATCGAATCTATAAAGCAGTCACGGTTTGGTTCTGAAAGTAAATCTATTATTTACATTATTTATAGACGGCAACGGAAGTAGCATCGTCTTATAAAAGTTTAAAGAATAGCTGTGTTACTCCCTTGAATTTATTAGGTTTTATTTATTTCTCCCTGTGAGATTTCCTTAAATGAATAAGATAGTGACGTAATTAAATGAGAGCTATTGTTAATAACTACGTAATATTAATACAGCGATGAAATGAAGACGATGTGTTTTCATTATAATGTTCCTCGTTATTTCACCCGCTTACTCTTCTGTTATTAATTGAAAATGAGGTCGAGCATCTTAAAAGGAAAACTGACATGTTTGTATCTATTAATAATTAGCACAGGGAAACTGTTTAATGCCGGGAGGAAAAGCGGTTCTGTATAGCTTTTTTAAGACCCTAATCCATATTAATATGATGAGAAAGTAATTAGCTGCAATGCCTAGTTTGTAAACAAGAATGTAATATTTTTACAGCATAAGCCATGCTTTTATTTACATATCTCGTACATGTCATGTCATGTCATGCACAAATATACATGAAATGTAAAAGATGCATAATCTCCTCAGATTAAAATTGTATTCGTAAAATCTAAGTTTTAAATTTAATTTTTTTAAATAAAAGTTGATAAGGAACTCTTAAATTTCATAGTACCAAGGAGCTGATCCACTTTTTTAAATTAACGTTTGCATTGAATCACAAAATTCAAAATAAACTAATTATCCTTTACCTTAAAATTATAAAAATTAATTTCCTTATATAGGATTATTAAATTAAATATAGATTAGCTTTGACAGTTGATGTGTTGTTGACCAAATGGCAGTCGATGCTTAACAACCTAGGAAAAGCTACAATCTGCTCTTTAGTTTCACAATTTTCATTCAGGATGGCTATTTTGTATTATATTCATAGTTTTATACCACTAGCTTTAGAACTAAAATTATGCCATGTAAAATTTTACAAAAACAATTTATTCATTAAAACCTAATGTTACCTAAACATTAATTTCTTTTATTGTAAAGATAACTGCAACCAGCGTATAAAAATCCCACACAATTATCTGCAACCTAACACTCTTACAAAGTATCTACATTTTGACTAAGTTGTTACAAAATTAAGCTCTACGTTAGTTTAGATCACGTATTATAGCTGTAACGGTATAAAATTTTACCGGTTTTAAGATTTTACGCTTTTGTTTATGTAATCAAAAGTAGGATGATAACTAAGTAATAACTGTATTTGTATGGTAATACTGTACGGTAATATTACCATACCGACATGTCAAAAACAAACCAAATAAAAATAAAATAAAGTAACCATGGCATCAAATCAACCCGTACAGCCTAAATCACTTGACAAGAGAATTTCAAAAATTAGTAGTTTGTGCAACAAGGGTGAATATGATGCATATATCGCACGAGGACGAAGTTTGAGGCACGACGCCGAAGGCGAAGTGCCTCAATCGTTCGAGGGTAATATAGGCATTCCACCAAAGTTGTGCAGTATCTTTTTTCTTCGACTAAGCAAAACAATTACAAAATAGATTGCATGTCTCCTTGAGAAATTGAATATAAGGATTAACCTATGCTTTTATCCATGCTAAAATATGGTTCGTAAAATCCCCCTGTCATTGTAGAATTTTTAAGAAAATTATTGAAACTTTGCAGAAATTAATATTTTCGAAAAGAAAATTATTATTTTAAATTTTGTTTTATAAAAGAAATTAAAAAAGAATTATTCTCCAAAGCTGGAATTGAACCTGCATCGGTCAACTTCAGTTTATTTATACCTAGCTCCTACTCGACTGAGCTACCAAACTCCATCACAGACTGTGTCTACTATACTTATTATAAAAGTAGGTTGTACTTATTTAAATGATTTAATATTTATGTATTTTTAATTATAAAAGTATAATTATTAAGGCTACAATTTCACAAATCACGTTATTTTCAAATGCTTTAAGTGTTATTGAAAGAAGGAATGATTGATTTAACTTACTTTTACTTCTGTGTTTATGACAGGAGTTGTCAATAAATTAATTATAAATAAAGAAGTGTCAGGTTGGAAACTGTACGAATATGAAATTATATCCGTACACCTTACTGGAATTGCATACATTTCCATTGCGCAAAACGTGAAGAAAACGGGTGATTTGCAGATAGGAGTAGAAAATAGTATATTATGGGACAAGTGGTTGAAATAAAATTTCAACGATGAGAGTGGTTTTTTTCAACGAGCGACAGCGAGTTGAAAAAAGTAACTAGAGACGTTGAAATTTTATCAGCCACGCGTTTCATATACTATTTTTTCGTTGACCGTTTGTTAATGTCAATATTAATGAATGATTTTTTCTAAAAAAGGATGTATTAATGGACGTCATTAATACACTCTTTTTTATTAAGTAACTGTTTTGTGAAAAAAGGATGCATTAATGGACCTCATTAATACACTCTTTTTCATTAATAAACCCGTTTGTGATTTTGACGTTTTGATGATGTTTTACTTTGGGCAACCAGATATACGCACAAGTTTGGATTCGGTATTATTTGAAATTTTCTATCTTAAAATCGAAGAATTTTACGGTCAACGAAAAACTGTTGTAATCAATTCGTTTGTTAATGAGCAACTAATGATCTCAACTATTAAAGGCACTCACTCCCTATCGCTCGTTCGTGCTTTAAACAGTTTCGATCATTAATCGCTTTCATTAACAAACTAATTTATTAAATAACTATTTTCTTTGAATTTTTAGTAAATTAATGCACGTTAGAAAAAAATATTACATTTAAGTGACAAAACATGACATTAAAGTGACATTTCTCTTGTCAGCAATTGAATGTCGAACAGTTTGAAATTCAAAATCGCGGTAGTCCGATAATTTCAACCTCTAGAGGTTGAAATGCGATTTCAACCATTGTTATCGATTGCAAAATGAGTGATTTTAATGTCATGAGTAGAAAAATAATATTTATTTATTAATAAATCAAGATCTTATTAGGTCTTCTTGTTCTGAAACCGATAAACTATTGAACAAACCACGGATGTTATGATCATAATAAGCCTTAGATGTCTTAAAATTCTCGGTCTACCAGCTCGGATTTCAATCTATCTACATCCGCGGCAGTTATGATACTTATAACATTTCTAGGTATGTTAATAGCTATAATCTTTATCTTTCACGGCCTTCATCTCAACATAAATACTTAGTAAATACAACGGTAAGGTGCCTAATTGTATAAGACATAAGAAAACACATCAGTCAGTATATTATTTCGGTTCCTGTGAAGATCTTTAGATCACTCGATCCTTCAGTACATCTGGGCCTTGAATTCTCGATTTGCTTGTTTATTGAATACTCCTTATGTTTGTATACTTCAAAGACTCTAAAGCAAAGTGCATACGGTGCATGTATGCATGCAGTTAGAATTACAAGTTAGAACACTAGTTGTAAAATCAATGTACTACGTGATACGACTCTTTTAATTTGGCTGTCTCTCTGTACGTGAAATTACTTTTGGTAGTTTAGTACGTTAGTACGTAAAGCTTCTAAGATTGTTTAGAAATGTCTTTGTCTAACTGTTACCGGATAAGTATTATAGTACTTTAGAATAATATTTACTACACCATAGTAGTGGAATAGCTATATTTGCAGTTTAACCATTAAAATGTAGAAACTCCTCAAAAGAAATTCATAATTTCAAAAATAACTTCATAATATAATTTTATAAGTGTATAAATCTAACTAATATAAAAAATTAATGATACAAAAATATAATTTTAAAATTGCTGTTTGTATCTGTACTTAGCGTTTGACGATTGTTCGGGGGGGGATCTACTGTTATTAGTGTTTTAAGCCCGGGTACACATTGAAACGCAAGCAACGCAGGACAGCACAGCACAGATTTTTCTATTTAATAAGCTTTATGTCCGGTCGGGCGATTATGACCTATTTAGCGGCCTGTTTTTAGAGCGTAAGTTGCTAAATTAGAGCTCCAGGGCTCTAAAACTTTTTAGAGCCACCTAGAAAAATAGTTACTCTTGTTTACGTCTTCTCCATAGTAACAACAGTAATTATATACCATTGCACCTACCTACTTGAAGTTTTGCACATTTTAAATTATTTTTATTTTAAAATTAAATATTGATTTAAACTTAGGCCGGACATAAACCAACGTATGCAAGTCGGGCTTAATTAGTGTTTTAGAGCCCTTTATCGTCTTAGCGCCTTCGGCTTTCGCCTCAGGCGCTAAGTGACTCCGCGGGTTCTAACACACTCAATTAAGCCCTTAATACATAATATATTATTATATATTATGTAACATATAACATATAATTATACATTATATTTTTTTATTTATAATTTTAATTATACATTATGTTTCACTTGCATATTATTTGCATAGTATGTGTTGTTTATACCTGTAATACGAACTACATAAATAACTCCATAACAACCAGGGCATTATAAGCGGGCGTTATAATTCATAACGTCCGCTCATGGTTTACTAAGTTTACTAAGTTACGTTCAATAGTAATTTGGATCATTAGGTCAGAAATTATACGTTTGCGTAAGAGTATGTTGCAACCCAACAAATAACGAGTATTTGCACGTAGTTTCTGGGCGCGTGATCCACGAACTTTTTTGTGCCCACTTAAATGCCGACAAAAATTTCTTAGCTAAAATTGACTAATTTTTTTAGATGACATTAGTGCTATTAGGATTTTTTTGTTTTTATGTAGGTAACAACAAAAAACATTTGAATTTAAATTGTCATTCATCTGTTTGACTTTTTTAAATGTAGTAAAAGTTGTTACCATCCGACAAACATAAAAACTTTCAGTTTTATAAATATATAAACAACGCCCTTGGCAAAGACAACAATTAAAAATTAAAATTAGTTTTCTACTTATACATATTCCCGTGAAAAATAAAATTTTGTATGCGCCACGAGCGGTACTAGATGATAATACCCATCTTGCAAATTCCATCCCTCAGGCTAGAACATCGCCGCCCTCCTGGTATTATTATCATTCTAACGCCCTTGGTACATAACTAACTATTAATACACCTGGAAATTGCAACGCAGGGAAGGACAAAACAGAACTGCCTCGCACATAATCTGTTTCACACAGTGAGATATACAGACGAGTGTCTGTAAGCCTGTGTAAGGTTTTTAAAAAACTAAATAAAATGCATGAACAATTTATTGAAGCTTTTCGAAACAAACCAATTATACTATATATGACATAAATACAGAAGATTATACGACGACAAAAGTAAAAGCAAAAAGAATTGAAAAAAGATTTAAAAAGATGTTGAAATTTAAAAGATAACACTTTTTATGAGATCTCGTACAGTAATAACGTGTTTGAATCTAATTACTCTGAATTTACTCAGCCCGTGAATTCTGCACGCAGATATTTTGTGTACTGTGCTGCCATGTATCGCATGAGTTTCAATGTGCGCCCGGATTAGTTGACCGGTAATAGTTTGATAATTCATTTTCATCCAGCTTAAGTATTCCTATTTGCTATCTTTTAGAAAAATCTTGTATCTTGCAAACCTTGGAATCTCAATATTTTGAGTGTCTTGTTGTTTTGCCTAGAGCTTTTTTTTTACAATACTTTTTTATCTTATTTAGGGTGTTATTACCTGGCCTTGGTTTCGTTCGTTTAATGTTTGCAATATTGGGAACCGATAGCTTGCCTTTCATATTCGATCACTCACTGCCTATTGGAGTCACGCACAAGGCCTATAACTGGGAGATCGGGGTGGCAAACCCATTTAAAAATCAAGTACCGCCACATTTGAGGTTGGATTCGATCGGGAAGTGGCCCTAACTAAGGCTTGGTGAAAGAACCTATGGTTCTGATGTACCTAACCTAGGTTAGGGATAGTCCTAATGCTGGGCGAGGTACTTAATCCCGTATGAAAGAGGACGGGAGGGTGCCGGCGGGTGAGCACATGCAAGTCAATCGCTCCGGTACTAACCTGGTTTACTAGTAGAGGGTGGATAGGCAACCTCGCTCCGACCAGTGAGTAACTGGAAGAAATTGCTGTGCAACTGCGCGCTGATTGAGCGCATCTCAATTACTTCCTCCTTTGGAAGGAACGTGGGGATATGTTAACACGGGAACCCCACGTAAAACATACATGTAATCATAATCATGCCTATTGAAGTTCCCTGAGCAGAGAATATAGAGAAAAAGGATATAACCTTAAAATTTATGAATGTATTCGTTTAGTTTTGATTGGATTTAATATTGAAAAATCAATTTATGGATTAGCATTAGGCTAACAGAGTTAATTTAAAAATTAATTAAGTCCATTAAAACTTCTGTAATGTTGTACTTATGTTGTGTCATTTGATGTGCCAGAATCACCTGCTTTCGACACATCTATCACTAGGTTTTTTTGTTCTTTGAAATCTTTCTGTACACTTGCCTCTTTGGATTTGATCAAATTTGTGCCGTGGTCTCTATGAACTTCCCACTTCTTCACTTTCAAGCAACAGAAAACATGTAGTAAACATTCGATAAATCTAATCTAAGAGTGAAGTAAGGAAAGGCCATATTGAAGAGTATCTGGATTTACATATTTCTTTCTTATAAGATATATATTGTTCTGGTATAGATCTGAAGACGTTGTTAATAGTACCGTATTAATTAATTAACCGTCAATCATTGTAGAGATAAATGCATGCTTAATCTGTAGGTCAAGATTGTTAATGTTAAATGATGGTTGAAGTTCTTCAACTTTTTTTTTACTGTATTCACCTCTTTTTTGCAAATTCAACAATCTCTTTTCTAAAATAAAAAGTAGAGGACGACAAAACTGAGTAGTCGATGGGAGAGGAGTTTGCCAAATAATAGTTTTATCGTGCTTTCCTGTTAAACATAGTGGCACCATAGATGTTAAAAAAGTCACCATCTGATAAACTTGTGACTGAAAATGTCTTTATAAACGGTTCTATTTCGACATCTGCTTCAGTAACTGTTATATAAGCGTTTTTTAGGATAACAACTTTTTCATAAGCAGGGAATACAATTTAAAAGTTATTACGAAACAAAGAAAAAACAGAATGCAGAAAATTTAAAAAAACAAAAACATGATTTTTCTAGAATTTTAGGATTTCTTGTACTATAAAGTTTTAGAGTAAGATTAAATGAACTGAAGGCCTCACAGAATTTAGGCTAAATCAAAGAGAGATTTTGGTTGGTTATACCTTCCTATGTATAACGGGAAACTGTAATACTGTATACCCAAAAGCCATTGCATAGGGATACAATTAAAAAATTAATTCAAAGTATGCCAATTTTAAGGATAGTAAGGTTATTTGGTAATATTAATGAAACGAGCTTTTAAGTCAAGAAAAATGAAAAATATGAATAGATTCTCATTTGAGCTATCTTCTAATCTTCAAAAAACTATGAAAAGCTCAAGAAATACTAAGGAAAGTGCAAAAGATGTATTGTTTGCAATTCCTAACCGCATCTATAGGTATATAAATCAGAGGGTATTATAGGGTACTATATAAACAAAATTACAGATTTCTAAAATAAAGTGGTCTAAAAATTAACAGACGAGCAGAAATTCAAATATTTAGTATACTCGTATTTATCTATAGTTAGCAATGGATTTATTCTTAAGCATGAAAGCTGCATTAAAATGTTTTAAAATTGGTAACCTTTAGGCAATGTAATGGTCTTCTAATCTATGACCATTTACAAGAGAACTATTCGATGTAATTCTTATGAAAAATACGTTCTACATTGTTGGAGTCATATTTCTGAAGCTGTAGGTCGCTTGTATTTACCTATATATAATTTAAACTAAAAGTTAAACTGTGTGACATTCATTTAAATTAGTTTTAAATTATGTTGTAGTGAAAGTTCTTTAATGTATTTAAATCATTACTGATGTCTTAAAACTTCAACGCTACTGGCAAAGGTAATTGATGATATGATTTATAAACCTGAATATCGTCAGCATAGGCTTGCGCTCTGCAATACTTTACAACCCTTACACCCTATACCTTACAATCTGTTAACCAAGGCACACGAGGTTTATAACCCGTACCTCTTTAATAGGGTGTAAATGTTAAAAACAGACAAAATAAAAGTTTCAAAGACCTTTTATCTAAATCGTCTTCTTACGTCATCCGATACCAGGGACGTTCTTGCAAATCTGATAAAAATTTATTTTGCACAAAGTTACGAAAGCATCTGAATTTAATGGTTTTAGGTTCAAATTTAGAATATTCGATTTTTAAATTATAAAAAGCTGTTCTATGGTCAGAAATCTCGTGAGCTTTAATTGTGCCAAAACTATCAATTGTAGAATTACTATTTATAAATATAGAATCTATGAGAGTACCGCTGTTACGAGTTATCCTGGTAGGTTCAATTAGAATTTGTGTAAAACCATATGAATTGAAACAATGGTTAATTGGATTATCAACATTGAAAAAAATCAACATTCATATCAGCTAAGCATACCAAATGATCCGCAGTTTGAGTTAAGAAAAGTCAGTATATCATCTAAATTATTTACGAAGTTATTAATATTTTACCACACTGGCCCATAAAACGTTCATTACGAGTATTATAACAGTTGTTGAATGTATTTTAATTTTAGCAAACAAATAGTCTAACTCATTATCAAGAGGAAGATCAAACGAAAAATTTTTTTAAATAAAATTTCTTTTATATACAATAGCTGCCTCCGTACTGATGTTTGTTGTTCCACTGAAAACTCAGTGCCTTCGAGCCGATACTACAAATAAATGAGTGGTTCGCTGCTATCTGTGAAACCTTATACTGTACATCTTTTCGAGTTGATTGCTTTTGTTTCATTTCTTTCTATCTGCTGATGAGCACCAATAAGTACGAAACACGTGTAGACGGCTGCAACGCACTTTCTCTTCTGACTCTATTGCGCGATTTCCCATTATTATCCCTTTGTTTGTGTATCTTTGCACGCATTAATATTTCTATGCATATTAAACGATATATACATTAGAGTGGGTCGAAAATAATACATTTTTTTCCGGAACGCTTTAGTGCGGAAAAGCTGCCTATTGTAATAAGAAGAAAAAACGGTATGAAAAAAATTAAAATCGGTTAACATTTTCCGTTCGCGCATCGTACATAAAGTTTATGAAAAATTGCAAAAATCACGATATTTTTGTAATTTTTTCCTGTTAGTTAATAAAACTTTTCAAATAAACACGCTTTAGTTTTTTTATGTTTGATTTATGGTTTAAATAACCTAATTCAGTGAAATTCTGATCAATAATCTAATTTTTTCAGTTTGCGCAATTTTCACTGTGCAACGAGCGAGGACATTTTGCTAGAACAAAACGAACCAGAACTCACTTGAAATAGAATTTACTGGTTTGAAGTAGATTGAGCCGTGGCGTGGTCCCTCCCTACGCTGCCGAAGCCCTTCCCCCACCAGCTCGGGCTTCTACTCGTCGCGGTGTCCACGTCCAGTGTCTACGTCCTTCATCAAATGATATAACTCAAAGTATTATTTTACGTATGTATGAACTATCAATATCATTAGAAAAACTAGAAGTAGTAGGGTGTGATGGCACTGTAACCAACACTGGATGAAAGAACGGTGTCATCCAACGACTAGAAAATCATGTAGGACGCCAGCTACAGTGGAGCATATGCCTCATGCATTTTAATGAGCTATCTTTTCGACACATTTTTCAACATATTGACGGTAAAACTGCAGGGCATAAATCTTTTAGTGGACCCATTGGACAGCAGCTCACTTGCTGTGAAAAACTCCCTGTAGTCGATTATGAACCCATAGCTTGTTTGATTCCTGATATAAACAGGAATTTGTTGAGCAAAGACCATCAGTATTTGTTGGACATTGCAAATGCAATTACCTTGGGACATTTTCCAGAAGGCGTTGGCAAATCGGGACCCTGGTCTTTTGTCCCATTCCAGATGGCCAACTCTGGCCAACCGAGTCTTTAGGTTGTATATAAGTTCATCAGATCCATCCGGAAACTTAAAAGAAATAGTTGGCTCCATCTTAAAATCATACATGCCTGTGTGGTTTGCCATAAAAAAGAGCAAATATTTTACTGACGGACCAAAACATGTCTTTCAAGCAATCCAAACATCATGGTATTTATCCGACGAATTACTTCAAGTTGTCGATCCAGTAATACAACGAAATGCATTCTTTGCGCATTCAGAGAATGTTCTGTTGGTAATGCTTATCGATGAAAGAGGATGATATTAAATCACTCATCAGTTCTGACACTACGCTCATCAGAGAAATACAAAAGTTTCCTTGTCACACCCAGACAGTGGAGAGATGCGTCAAGCTGGTAACAGAGGCCTCGAATGAAGTATGTGGACATGAAGCTAGATATTGCTATATTCGAGCAATACTGTAGTCTAGATCGGTTATGCCTTATTTCTCCACAAAATCAGACTTAACCAGACACCCAATAATTGGATGGTTGATTGGGTAGGGTGTGGGTGGAATTCGACGTGCAACCATCTACACGTGGTGAGTTTCATTCAGTGTTGGTTACAGTGCCATCACACCCTACTACTTCTAGTTTTTCTAATGACATTGATAGTTCATACAAACGAGAAATAATGCTTTGAGTTATATCATTTGATGAAGGCCGTAGACACTGGACGTGGACGCCGTGACGAGTAGAAGTCCGAGTTAGGCTGCGGCAGAGTAGATAGGGACCACGCCAAGGCACAATCTACTTCAAACCAGTATCATCTATTTTAAGTGAGTTCTGGTTCGTTTTGTTCTAGCAAAATGTCCTCGCTCGTTGCACAGTGAAAATTGCGAAACATTGGTAAATTTCTGTTTTTTTAAGACGTTGCGCGAACGGAAAGAATAGATTATTGATCAGAATTTAACTGATTTAGGTTATTTAAACCATAAAACAAGCATAAAAAACTAAGGCGTGTTTATTTGAAAAGTTTTAACTAACAGGAAAAAATTACAAAAATATCGTGATGGTGGCCGATTTGCATGCTATTTCTCCATAAGAACAAACAACGGTTAAAATCATAATGTATTGCAGACAAAGTGTTCAGAATTTAACAGTATAATATTTGATCCTTTCCGAACAACATATTATAATTTAACAACAAAAGAACAAACATAAATTATGTTAAAATATAATTAACTAAGCATTGCAGGTTTTGCTGTAAATTTCGATGTAAGTATTGTATTTTTCGTAGAAATGAAATTGATTACACTGCTCATATTGTAATATGACAAGCACTGTAGGTCATATTAATGATTTATATTCATCCGATATAAATATGGGGTTTTATTAATTTAATTAACCGTTGTTTGTATTTTACCCATTTAAAGCAATGTAAATCGATAATTTGAAATGAATTAGACAGATGGCGGATCGATTCAATAAATGAAAATTTAAATTCTTTTACTCAATATTACTTTCTAATAGCGACTTATATCATTCTAAATAATGAGTAAAAGCACCAGTAATGTTGGCCACATTGGAAGTTACCAGATTTGACATTCCGTTATATAAATAATCTTAGTTTATAAAATAAACCTTAGGTTTAATAATAACAATGCACAAAAATATTGAAAATCTAATATTAATTTGATAATAGACATTCATCTTATGTAAACACGATCACATTAATATAATATACACCTACGAAATTATAATCTTTATACAACTTTTTATTAAATTTACGTAACAAAATGCATGTAGTAATTTTTTCTTTATTAAAGTTTGTGTCAGGGTTGCTCCACATCGCACATTTTACAATAAACACAACACACTCAGAAAAATAAACTAATAACAGTAGCATTGACACAAGCTTACTATGTTTAATTGAATTTTAGATATATGTAAATGTTAAAAATTCAATATTTTGATTTTTTAATAATTACTTATAACTGAATATTTAAATGTTACATGACTACTTTTTCCAAATAAAAAGTAATAAATAACAGCTTTAACAAATTACTGCGTGAAATTAAAGTAAATAAAAAATTTCCTCCATAGCCACCGCAGGAGGGAATGTTCCCAAGTCGCGTTCCCTCTTTGAATTGCAATGCTTATTTTCTGAATTAGATAGGCTTCAGGCGCAGTTCTCTTGAAATTGTAGCCAGCCGTCTTCCGATAGAATCCACAAAATCTAAAGCTTCTATGCTCAAAGGTCACATAATTTCCACTGCAAATGGCACGAAATAATAGTTTTGATTTATTATATTCTTATACTTATTTAACTTCTTCAAAGCTACATTAGCTGCAACTTTTCTAGCTGGTATGAAGGAAAAATTTAAATATGACGAAGCTAAGGTATCACTGCATGTACTATCCCAAATAAGAATTTGTTCATTTATCCATGAGATAAGAGTCATTCCATCAGGTCTCTTTCCCTCGTCCGTTGTAAGTCCAGTTGGTGCCAGGACAAAAGGAAATTCGACTGATGCCAAGCTCCTTTTTAAAATCTTTAAGGTTGAAATGACGGGCTTGTCGACCAGTACTTTTGGATTAACTAAGTCCATGGGTACCTTGACTACCTAGTTCTGATCCACAAATACATGTGTGCGGAACACATACGTATGTTACATTCAAGCCCTAAGGCAACAGATATTCGGAAAGTATTGTTAGCTAGTAATGTTCCAATAGCTTTTGGGTGGATGACGTTCAACCATACACCGGATTCATTTTCACAAGAAGCTAAATATCTAGCGTTATCAATCTTATTTTCAAAATTAAAAGTTGAACGGGTAGTTTTAATATTCATGAGATCCCAATTGTTCTGAAAGAAAGGGACAACTGGAATAAGAGTAGCCTCGTCAGGGCATTTAAGTTTCTATTATTCCAAAGGCAAGTCTTCTGAAAGTATTTCCCACAGAAATTGGTCTAATTCTACCACTCTTCTTATTAAGTGCACGCAGGGAAGCTGTAGAAAGAAGACGAACCTGATCCAGCTAAATGGAAGATCACCGAGGCTGTCTGAGATAAAATAGCTCTATGTGGAGTAAATCAAAATGATGACAGTGACTTTTTGCAATCAACGCGAAAGTATGCTGATGGTCAAGACATTGCACAAAGTCTCTGTTCTCAAGACGTCATCCCAACGGGGAAACATGCAAGCGAGTTTGGTCAATCTATTCAAAATCAACTGGAGCTGTATTTTGTGCTGTGTGTAAACTTTATGGGGGGTTCCACAAAATTTGCTACAGTTGGATTTAGTGACTGGAGGAATCCCAAAAGAATTGACGAACATGAAACTAGTCCAGAACACCGTCAATGCGTGTCCGCCTTCATTGCACACGGGAGAATTTTCAGCCGCATTGACAGTCTTTTGATAGAGCAACTTGCCAAAGAAATCCTTCACTGGCGCATTGTGTTACTGAGGGTTGTAGAAACGATCAAAATGTTGCCCTCACGTGGCCTAGCAATACGCGGACATAATGAAACAATCGGCAACGTGTCGAATAGAAATTCCTTGGGCGTAATAAAGTTAATCGCCAAATTCGACATATTCATGGTGGACATGTTGTACAATTTGAGGTAAAGGATCCTACCTTCCTACCTTTCCCATCACATTATCGATGAATTAATCGTTCAGATGGTACAACAAGTACAGGATAAAATTGTAGATGAAATAAAAATGATAAATATTATTCGATAATAATCGATTCAATACCTGATATCAGCCACATCGACCAAGTAATTGTTGTTTTGAGATACGTCAATAAAATTGGGTCTCCAGTGGAACGATTCCTGATATTTTTTCCGAACACAGGTCATATAGGCCAACAGCTTGTTGATGCTCTTTGTGCCTTTTTGAACGTGACGGGAATTGACCTTGCAAACTGCCGTGGCTAGAGTTATGACAATGCTGCCAATATGTCAGGACAGTACTCGGGTGTGCAAGCCAGAATACGAGAACTCAACCTATTGGCTATATATGTACAGTCATTAGCAAATGTCATGTCCCGAGTAAGGACGTTGCTGCTTTAAGAATCGAAATACCCCTTATACTGTGTACGAAAGAGACCGAATTAAACAGAGATGGACAACTACCTGGGCAAGATTCTTTCTCGAGATTTAAATTCTTTAAAGCTTATTTTGAAAATACACTTGTAAAAACTCTTGTTACTCATTCTATTCAAAATTTCTTTGACACACTTTATAAAATAGTCCTTTTAAATAGAAGCATCTACTAGTTAAACAAAGTTATATAGCGTGTTTATGGTTCATTCTTTACCTTTAATAAAAAATAACTAAACAAAAATAATAATGAAAACAATCATCAAAAAATAGAGGCTTAGGAGTATTTTAGATAATTAAATAATCGCAGCAAATAATGTAAGCGATAAATAAAAATAAAGTAATAATATAGGCATTTATTTATGTAAATTCGTTAAAATTTTAAAACGTTATTAAATATTCAGTTGTTTTAATAAAAATACTACAAACTAAGAAAAAACTAAAAACATAGATATAGTCAGTACTAAAAACAAAACAGTCACAAAACAAAAATTAAGAAATACCCTTGACAAAGCATAGAACCTTAGATCATATAAATCATTAATATCTGTTAAATATTTTTAGAAAATATTTGTAAAAAATTACAGATTTTTTAAATCCCGCCTCCTTTTAAGTAGATTAGTCAATGGGTTTAATTTTTCTCTCTAACACATTATTCTGTGAATTACCCATCTCTCTCTTGCATGTATTACCTGAGTGCAAAAGTTGGACTCTTATTATTAAACTTAATTTATTTGACCGGCAACTACTGGGAATTTTCCTGAAGGTGCATAAACCGGCCCTTAATGTTTAAATATGCCTCTTTTATATGCCCAATCTGATTCTACTTTGGAAACTCGGGGAATGATTATTAGTTTTGATTATTTATTACTTTTACTAATTTTTGCAATAAAAACTGATTACAGTTAGTACTAAAAATTTAGTTTTTTATAGTGTTTACAAAATAATTAAACTTTGTATATAAACAAATCAAACTCGTAAATAAATTAATAGAGTTTATAATAAAGTAGAAAAAAAGTATACCATATTTATTTCTTTAAATAGAAGAAACGATAGTAGAAGTGAAACGGCTGTTTCACTCTAGGTAGGGTAGCAACCTTTAAAACTGGTTAGATTTGCTGTGTTGTTTGTAAACAAAAGAAACTATGCACCGAAACGTACGTCGTTTCTTTTACCAGAATTGTTAAATGTGTTGCCTGCTCTGGACAAGACATTTGCTAATGACTGTGCCTTGTGCTGTGCATTTGAAAAAACTTACCCCAAGTTGACAAAATATTTAGTTTTTTGTTGAAAGAAAGTACATAAGCCATTGATAACTTGCAACGATTGTGCAGAGAGCACGAGATGCATTAATGTAATAACAAATAATGAGTCATTAAAATTAAACATAACATTCCCTGTATGTAAATATTATCAACAATAATATCCCAAGTGCATGTAAAATAGCCGAATAAATTTTGCCGATTTGTGCCAGAATGTTTTGGTCAGAAATAGGTCTAGTAAATTTATCCGCGCAACAAAATCGTCAGGGATTTTAGGCGGAATAATTTTCGATGCGTATTTCTTTAATGGGCCTTCATGGCCTGTGAAAGGGGACTATTATTATTATTTCTTTAGAGCAAGACATTTTAACAAAAAATCGTCAAATTTAATTAGGCTGTTTTACATGCGCGCGGGATATTCGGCGTGATTATGTCCTGCATAAATAGATATTGTTTGTAAATTATCTATTGCTATTTACATTAGTACAGTTAATAAAGAAATTACAATTTTTAAATATGTTTCCATTGTCTGCACATTCACTTACCTAAGCACCTTTTATAACGAGTTCAAAATTAGTCAATTATACAATTTACTGAGTGGATTGTGCCATAGAAAATTTTATCCGACACCTTATTATATTTCATAAAAACATAATAATTATTGAAGATTTTCTACATACATTACAAATGTATTATTTTATGATAGTACATGTAATAGTAGGTGGCTTTGAAAGTAAAAAAGTAGTTGCTAGTTTGACATTCCTTGGTTTTACGAATGAAAAATAATTTGTGTTTGACGTTTCTTCTTTTAGGTTAAGAGCGCATAAACAATTGCTATGTGTAATAAAGTGCCAATCACTCGTACACTGTTGTTGGTTCTTTATCGTAAACAAAATATAATGTTTAACATTTTCTATATTATAAGGAGAGATCTGGATTTTATATCTGATGAGATTATGTCTATCACATTATAATAATCATTTTACCCTATAATTTAGTTAATACAGAATTTCTTTTATAAACTATGAATTAATAATTTTTTTAGGATAGAGAAAGTAGAACTGACAACAGCGTAGTAATCAATCCCAGCGACTTTATTACATACTTGTTATGATCAGTGCGCATTGGGGAACCCAAAACTAAAAGACTACCAAATATCTATATGTTTTAAATAACTATTTCTTATTATAAATTACCGGAAAATTTATGGGTTATAGTGTAACAAAAAAGTAAACCATCACTTTCCTTATTTATAATGGCCACAGTAAACATGGTGTTTATAAAGAGGTGTTGGATAAACATAGTATAAATGCGTAATGTTTTAACGTCAAATACATCTACAGAAAAAGAAACTTCGATCATGGTTCAAAAAGTGCGTTTAGATCTTCTTGAAATTAGTTTTGTTTTTTGAAGAAGTTTTTAAATAAATTTGTATACTTCTTAATAAAAAGGAAACATCATAGTGTACTGTTCTGTATCTAACAGTTGTTTTGAAGGTATTTTATTTTTTCGCTTTTAATGAACAAAATAAAAAGTCATAGCATATCATGATAGCATTACAATACGCGTTACTTTTAAATTTGCCGCCATTTTCATGCCCATTCAATAGTGGAAATGTATGAGACGACCTACTTTTCTAATATTGCTTAGACATTTAGGAACCTTGGATAAAATATGGAAATGATGCGAAACAATTTAATTGTTACTATCAATTTGTAAAAACATTAGAAAGTTAGACTCCGTTATGCCGCTACTTGATATTTTATATTCACGTGCAAATCTGCACAATATCAAAACTATTTTCTATAATCTCTATTCCCATTTGTGCGGCAAATTTGACGAAACAATTTGGTTTTATGCCGCCTCCTTGCAATAGAGCTAAAACGAACGATGCGACATCTCTAGGTAAGGAATCAAAAATTTTTAAAAACCTGCCATCTTAAGTACGATGCGCGAACGGAAAATGTTAACCAATTTTAATTTTTTTTATACCGTTTTTGTTCTTATTACAATAGGCACCTTTTCCGCACTAAAGCGTTCCAAAAACAAATATTTATTTTTTTCGACCCACTCTAATATACATACTTTATGATTAGAAGAATAAAAATAAATATTTTTTGTACTATATAATATAAGATTATAACATAAAACGTTATCATCTAATTATCATTTTATTGGTTTGAGTTATTATTTAGAAATATACATAATTTGTTGTAATAAATATTAAAGAATAAGGAACGGTTATTTAAAATTAACACAGTGAATCTTTTTTCACATGTAGTAAAAGCACTTTTATTGTATTGAATTTCTTGTAGGATAAATAATCCTTTGTATAGAGGTATTTGTTAAGAAAGTATTAGATTATAAATTATAGATACTTGACCCTCCTCATTATCTTCTGTACAATTATATTTTATATTTATACACAGCATTGTTGTGTTTGATGAAGATGGTTCCGTCGGAGGTTCATACATTATGATTTCCAAATCGGATTTTTGCTTGATTAGAACGCACTCTAGTCTACTTTTAGTTAAATCTTCGAATACAGAAATACCAGAACCTTTTAATATTTTTCTTGGTCATACAACATTCATTTTTGTATTATAAGATACGAATTTCACTATTATCTGTCGGTGTTCATTTCATGTTCATACTTATCTAAGCGTTTATCAAGTTCAGTTATAGTTTTTCTATTTTTATTTTGTTTCCAGTTTATTTATTCACAATCGGCTTTAATTGCTCGTAAGTGTCCATTAACAATTTGATTTTTCAACCAGTTTTTCTAATATGTTTTTAGTTCTTCTTTGTAACACTCTTTGTAACATTTTTTCGTTGTCGTCTTCTCCTCACTGCTTTGTATGCTTTTAGGTTCTGTCAGTTCTCCCCATTGTAAAGAATTACAATTACAAATAATTGTACTCAATTATTTGTAAAATAACTCAACAGCTCAAATATTAAAATTAATTTTTATAATTTTTAACACACAATTGTTTGCAAAGTAATAACAGAACGAACACCAAGACGTGTTGCTTTATAGAACGAATTTTCATAAGTGCTATTAAATTAAAATGCAATATACTCTACGTTGCATTTAAAAAAATCATCTGAAACCATTGCATTTACTATACGTTTATGCAACCAGCATAAGCCGTTTAACCCCTTTCATTTCAATTAAGGATAATTTAAGACTAATTGAGTTTTTTAAAAATACAAAAGTAAATGAAAATACCATTTATTGCAAAATAAATGACGCAAAAGAATATTTTTGTAGTATGTACATTCCAGAAAAATTCATGTCTTTTGTATCTTCTACAACGTAAATTTCACTGAATCAAGCTGTGATAACGAAGTAGACAGTCTATTGGAAGTTACAGGCTTAGAGCGGTATTGAGCTAACATAAGTTACACACGTTTGGTGTTTGTTAACTAAAGCTAAGTTAAGAAGAGCAATGAAGAATTGTTTGAATGATCCGTAAGGAGGTCGAAAAAGTAAAAACCTCAATGTAAGATTTTCCAAGATTTCACTCAATTTTAACTTCGGAGAGACATTTGACATTTAAATCAATAATGCTTTATTTTGATTAAGAAATGCGTATTATATAATGCACCTATTTAATTCAATTTGACTTTATTTGAACGCATTTTTGATTTTATTTAACTATACAAACTTATACAGGGTGCCCATTATGTATGGAATATAGTATATATCTCGGTAAATATCAACTTTATAAAAGAATTTGTTATATAAAAGTTGTTTAACATTTTATTTTCCATAATAAGATAGCATTCAATAGTTTTTATTTCAGAAAACGAATGAGTAATGAATAACACTTTAATTTTTTTAAATAGCAATGTACCCTTTCATTAGGCTCATTTGATAGAGATTTTTTTTCTTTTCGATGACCTAAAATCTTAGTACCCTTATATCAGAAAATTTTTGAAAAAAACGTAAAAAATGTTTATTAAGTTAATTTCACCAATAACATGAATCTAGATATCCGAGTATCTCGAATTATTACCCTAAAATAAACAGATGTGCATCTACATAATGTACAAAACAAAACAAATGAACAAAAAACAAAATAAAACAAATGAACAGAAAATTATGTACGTCTCTTATAAAGCTTGAAAGCAAAACGAAATTAGCAATAAAATGGTTTTCATGGCAATAAGTGTTCAAAATGTTCACCATTTATTGCAAGGCAGTGGCCCAACCTATCACGAAAAGCTTGAAAAGAATTTCTGAGCGATCTGGGAGAAATTGCTGCAGCTTCATTTTGCATTTGTTGCTCTAATTCGTCTAGATTCTAGGGTCGGTTACACTTTTGATTTTAAATATCCCCAGAAGAAGAAATCGCAAGGTGTAAGATCCGGAGATCGAGGAGGCCACTCCACAGACCCTCTTCTGCCTATCCAACGGGCCGGAAATACCACATTTAAATATCGGCGTACATCTAAATGATAGTGGGGTGGTGCTCCATCTTGTTGAAACCAAAGATCATCAAGATTTGCTTGGCAAGCTGGAATAATATTATTAAGAAAATTTGGATTGTTGTTGATTCGCTCCATAATAAATTCGAAAAATTCAACACGTCGATCGTAGTCATCTTCGGATAATTCTTGCAATAAAGTCGGTTTGTACGGATGTAATTTTTCTGAATGTAATATTTTCTGTATTGAACCTTTACTTACGGCATGGTTTAAACTTAACTGACGAGTTGAAATGTTTGGATTTTCTTCGATTTCTATTAAAACATCGAGCTTTTCATCTTCATTTGTCGCAGACCTCTTCGGACCAGTCTTCACCAGATCTTTAACATTGCCAGTTTCCCTAGACCGTTTCAAGGTTTTGCTAACTACTGACTGGGTGATTGGTTCTCGATGTGGATAACGCTCATTAAAAATTTCACATACTTGTAATTGTGTTCGTTTGCGTTCCCCATAACCGACCATAATTAAAATTTCTATACGTTCAGTTTCTGTTAAATGAACCATTTTTATTTTTCCATGTACCAACAACTTAATTAAATAAACAAACTTCTGTCACAATAAAAGTCTACAATCAATTGTTAAGACAAATGAAAGAGATCTCGGATATCTAGATTTATGTTATTGGTGAAATTAACTTAATAAACATTTTTTACGGTTTTTTAAAAAAATTTCTGATATAAGGATACTAAGATTTTAGGTCATCGAAGACTAAAAGAAATCTCTATCAAATGAGCCTAATGAAAAGGTACATTGCTATTTAAAAAAATTAAAGTGTTATTCATTACTTATTTGTTTTATGAAATAAAAACTATTGAATGCTATCGTATTATGGAAAATAAAATGTTAAATAACTTTTATATAACAAATTTTTTTATAAAGTCGATATTTACCGAGATATATACTATATTCCATACATAATGGGCACCCTGTATATGGAATTAAGCTAATATTTGTAAAAGCCTTTTTACCGAATCCACCTTTTACTCAATATTATATATACATATATAATGGGCTTTAAGAATTTTAAGATCTTTTAAAGCTTGTTTTATGTTCAAGTATGATTAGAATGAGATGATAAAGGAAATGAGAGTAGCCCGTAAAAAGGTAAACGTTTTAAGAGGTGTTTAACGAGTTTAGTTTTTATGAATTTAGTACTCGCTTTTGGTAAAATATGATCTTTAAAGTCAATTTCCTCTTTATCATTAAAAAACACCTTAAGCGGATTTTGGCCGATTAAAAAAGGTCTAAAACCCCTAGAATTTATCCTACAAAAATACTATTATACCGGCACATGCTTAGATCCGCTTATCACAATGATCACGTACGGTTTCCGAACCTTAATCGAAACGCACAGTTCACTATTGATTACGAAAGGGTGAATTTAATTAAAACTTCGTCGAATCCTTATTTATAGATTTTGATTATCTTTAGATCGTGATAATTAAATTTTTCTGCTTTTTTGTGGCCTCCCAAACTAGTTAATTTTAGATTGAACGAGAGGTAACTGAATTAAGCCCTGTTACGTGAGCTTTTCTTGCTAATCTTTAGATTGTTAATGAATACATGATGTTTGCTTATGGGTTTGCCTGTGAACGTCAAATTTAATATGAACATGCCAAGAACAACCACTTACATTAATGTTACGCCCAGGGTCGTTTTCGATTAACTGCCTTGCAAGGTCTTTACAAGATTTTCTTGCCGGTGGTGGAACTTTGGAATCGTCCTCCCAATAGCGTGACGGTGAGTGACCGTACAAAGCAGCTGGAGTTGCATGGGTAATCCGCGTGTTTGTAACTATACCCGTCGATTTACCTGAAAGGAAAGAGCTTTTAGATCAACAAGAAGTGATTGAATTATCAAACGACAGTGATCGATCTGAGCAAATTCTAAGTAAAAAAGAAATACTGATTGCAGTGTTCTTCAACTAACATTATCTACCTTAGTACTTACTCATTTTAAAGACAACAAGCATGGATTACAACAAATTTAAATAATATCCCGGGTTAATATTAAATTTTAAAACTGTATTGCAAAGTTTCTATATTAATATTTGTATCGATTTGCGTATTTATAGAAATGAAAACTGCAAAAGAAGTTTTCAGGGAAAGCGGAAATACGTTGTTGCTTCTGAAAGGGTATAAATCTCTTGAAACCGCTTCAACGGAAATACTAACTTTGCGATGCGCCGTTAGAAATTGTTGGCAAAAATGCCAACGGAATATCGTGATTATAGTATTACATTAAAGAAAATTGAAAGCTTTTTTGCAAAAGCATTTTCTTATCTTCTAGTGATTTATGCAGTTTATGTATGTCTAAGAGGTCTACACACTGGGATTTAAATTCCTTTGTTTTTGGATTTGTTTTCCTTGCAACTGCAAAGATATTAGTCTTAGATAAACCAGTACCTTCAAATTCCTTTTTAGTGTATATACCTAATTAGGAAAAAAGAAAAATGTTAGAGCTTTAATTAATATCCTGTTCATTATTCAGTAAGCTCTAGAACAGCAAATTTCATTGTTACTCGTTTGACAAATGATGACAACTAAAGCTGAAGGCGTGGAAATTCAGTTTTACTTCAGATAATTGTCTGGAAGTGTCAGTGTTTTAATCAAAGGCATGCCGGTTTTCCTACAGCACACTGATTAAGGTTATCTCTTCTCGTAAATTACAGATAGAGAAGAGTAAAAATTAAACGCTGTTAATTGTTACTTTTTTACGGTAGCTATTCACTTCTTTTTAGAAGAAATAGTTAATTAATTAGTTAAATAAACTAATTTTTGTAATTAAATGCTTCTTGTGAAATAAATCTCGAGTTACCTAGATTTGCACTTCTATTATAATCGAATATCAAACCTATAATATTTTTAATATAATCCTACGTTTTTATGGCAAAACTTCAAATAACAATTCTTACCAATCATTAGGTTAAGTAGGTTAGATTGAAATGTCTAAGAAGGTACAAAAGTAACCTTGAAAATAAGCAAAATATGCATGAAGAAGCATCTAAATAATTATGTGGTGACGTTACGTTCGCCAGATTCAGTAGGGGAGAGTGGGGCACGTGGAGACTGGAGAATGATGTCTGAAGTCAGCTCGCTCGATAACCGCTACTCACTAGACGATTGTTGAGTGAGAATGATTGGAAGAATTTTTTAATGTCTAAATCCACACTAAATAGCCCCTAAAATAGTCTAGCTAGTGACTAGGTCTTGTTAATTTACGCACTCGATTAGCCTCACAATTACAAAAGTTACCGGGGAACACAACCGCGCGCGCGCTCGCACTCACACACACACACACACACACGCCAAAAAGCTTGAATCATTGAAGTAACTTTTGCACAATCTCTGGCTCCAAAAACTCTTAGAATGGAGTCGAAAGTCAGCTCACTCGTCAACCGGTATTTACTAGACGATTATTGAGTGATCGCTGGCTCTTTTCGTTCTTTTAAAGCGGCTATTCATCAATAGAGCTAACAAAAGCGAACATTGCTAGTGCTAGTACCGATTTTTTGCTAGTGTTTTTTTAAAAATGCTAATCTTACGTCTATACTGAAGCGAATGTGTTCTTGCTCGCAGTTGATTCGTCGTTTACACTGATCATTCTACTACAGCTGCTGACTTTTAAATATGGCTGATCAAAATAATGAATTATTATTAGGAGTAAGTGCTGCCTTTATTGTGTTGCATAGTTTATTAAAAAAATAAGAAAAATAAAAGAAATAAATGTTGGTGGCAAGCAACTATGTTTAAAAGTAGGCCATTATACAGTGCATTATTCGAGTGCATTATAACTGAAAAACCCATTATTTAGCGTTAGCCAAAAAAAAAATCTAAATTTGATTATTTAATATGTATCAGCATTTATTTAATTTTTAGCATTTCAAGCATTTGAAATGCTAAACTTAGCTCGACTTAGATTGCTTCAGGCAAATGCCGAAAACATATAGTCTACATTCGGGTATAATTAATTAAAACACAACAATAATGCCAAACAATTATTTTAATAGCTATTGATTATTACTAATGGCTAAAGACTGATCCCAGTCAGTAAATGTAAGTACCTACTCTCTTAAATGTTAAGATTATGGAAATTGATAGCAAATTTCAGAAATTTTGTCAGTGTCCCTTTATTTTCAAACAGTAGGAAAAGCTTGGCGACGATTTTCTTCCGTTTCACAAGTAAAAAATCGTCTTTTAAGACAAAAGCAAAATTCTGATGCCCTTTCTTCCTCAATAATTACCTGCTCCCACAAAGTATTTACAGGTTTTCTTCGTTGAAAACTTTACAAGGATGTAATTTCCTATGTCTATGCTCTCATCATCTATAATATCCTGTAAAAGATCACTTGTTTTATTAGCCTTTATCAAAAACACTGTCCACATCAGAATCTTCAGATATGACCAACTTGCTTTTTTTATGTGTGATAGGTTTCTCTAAATCAGAGTAATCAGTCAACGATTCATCTTTCTTCTTCTGTTTCTCAACTTTGTTGGTTGAAAAAACCTGTTTTATTTTTATTGTGGGCTATTTCTTTTCGTTTTTTTAAATTCTTTAGCTTCTCTTCGATTTTTTTAAAAACAGGTATATATTTTCGAAGTGGTTTTTACTTTTCTTTTTCCTGTGTCCTGGTGAGGGTGAGCTTTAGGATACGGTTTCTATTCCAGAACTATTCTCTGGACATTTTCTCTTGTTTCGAACACTGTATTTAAGATACTGCTCTAAGTGTTCAGGATATCGGTCGCTATATCTAAAGCTGCTTTATTATTAGTAGGGTTTTCTGGGTCTAAGTCAGTGTGAGAGGATTCACATATCGGTAATGAACTGGAACACCAAGGTTGGTCAGTTACACTAGCTGACAGAAAATTATCATTAGTAAACACTAAGCTATTTATTTAACCAAGGTGATATTTGCAGGACAGAAAGATTGTACGTAGGTATGAATTTGGTAAGTTTTGGGAGGTCTTGGATTTTTACTGTAAGTATTGTCAGAATTATTGCACTATGTAGTCGTTAAAAGTAGCTTTGCATTGTGATTTAAATGACCCATATACAGATACATCTCGGTGTTGCATACGATGTGTAAAATGACGTGGCAATGGCAGTAATATAATGTTATTTTCTATACTGTAATTGATTGCCTCCAGATAAATATGTGTCGCGTGATTGTCTATGCTTAAAATAATCGGGTTTTCTTTAGTACAGTTAGTCATCCTCTGAGAATGTAAAGATGCATATTGGAGGAATAGTCATTCCAGCAGCAGAAACTATACCACAAAAGATTACAAGAGTCCCGCGTTCTCCAGATACCACTTAGTCAACTTGTTTTTGGCCAGTAGGTGCAATCACTTTAGGAGCCTGTAAGACCGTCGATATACTAGTCTCGTCTGCATTAGCAGGGAGATTTTCAAAGGAAATTTATATTTGCCCCTGACTTGTGTTCGGAGATTATAGAAAAAAAGTGTCTACTTGGAATCTCTTAAATAATGTTGCTCTTGCGAGGCTAGTATTTTCTGGCTTCTACAATGATGGATAACGATGTCTGCACATGTAGACATACATCCAGTCCATGCTTGCTTGCTTTTTGTCATGCCAAGAATGAGGCACTGGTTTATTTAATTGAACACCGAAGTCATACTCAAGTTTTTGTATAGCTTTCCCAGTTAATCCAAAATTTTAGAAGATTTGGTAAATACTTGTCTTGTAACATATGTACTTATAAGTGTAATCGTTCTTGATTTCTTCCATCTTCATTTCTAGAATCATCATAATGGTCACCATGTTTCTGTTTTTTAGTTTTAACACGATCGAAGAGGGTTAACTTCCTAATATTGAATTCCACGGGAGCTTTTCTTAGGATCTTATTTTTTTATAACAATCCTTTTTGAGGCTTTTTTAAAAATATTATATAATAAGTGAGCACCATTTCCTGTAAACAAACATACCTAACCTTAGTTATTTGGCGGGGCATGTCCGGTGACAACTTGTGGCAGGTTCGGACAGTGCGAATATGTCCCAACCCATATGACAGAACGTATTCCATATGCGCAATTTTTTTAAATGATAAAACTTGATTCCAGGAATGTTTGATGCTGGCGAAGTTCTGCGCAATTGTAGGTTAGATAAACTATGATTGCCAACGCTAAGAGGCTTACTTAAAGAAAAACAAGAAAGTTTATATTACTTTTCTAAGAAACTATTAAAAGTCTACAAAAACTAACATTTTTATATAAAGCTTTGTTTTTGTTAGTGAAACACCGCAATTTCAGGACACAACAACAACTATGAGCCAACGGGTTTCAGCCTCTTTGCGAATTAGCCCGACATTTAAGGGGAAATTGTAAGTCCGGAGCTGCCCCATCTCCGAATGTGCTCCAATCTCACCTATTCTTTTAAGTGCAAACAGAGCCTAATAAGGAAAATATGAAAATGTCCTAGCATTTGATCTAATCCGGTTTATTTTTAGAGCTGTAAATTTGGATGCACCCTACAAGCTCAAAACAACAAGTTGACAATATGAGTCCTGTAAAGTTGTTTCCACCCCCTCCAAATACTAAGACTTAACGTTCTTAAATTATTTTGTGCTGTTGGTTTGTCCACTGTTAAGCTGCCGGTCGTTAGCACACATAAGATCAACAAAGAATGTTATTTGCCCACCAACAGGAAACAAACTATTTAAAAAATAAACCTTTGGAGTCATCTAGACGATCTTCCCAGTGTAGAAATTTTGTATTTTTCTTCTATCAATCATTTGCTCATTGTTAGCCCACGTTGGCTCAGCCTTACCGCAATTGTTATGACAAATACATTTCGTAAGACTAACTTCATGATATCAGCTCCCAAGTTTAGAAATGGTAAACTTTTTTACTATCAATCGTTTGCCCATCATTTTCTCACATTTGCCCGCCCTTAATTTAAAAATTATGACAGAAATAAGTGTACACGGGAAAACAATTTAAGAATAAGCTAGATAAATATGTTGAGAGAGAGTACTTACGATGAAAATTGGTAGTAGGAAAAGCCCCGTGAATTACCCGAGAGTCCGAGATTGAAAGTATAGCAATATATAATTTGTAATCTTGGAGGGGGGGGGGTTAACGTAACCCCCTAAATTTATACATAAGTTAGATAACCGTTAGTCCTATTTGTAGGAAAACGAAATCTTTGTTAGGCTTATGTGGGCTAACAATGTTCAAACGAATGAAATATGAGAATTTTAATAAGAAAGTCAGTCTTTTGAAACGGTAAGTCGGTTAGTGGTTTAATAGTACAACAGTGATCGCTTTTCAACCAGTGTGCTCGGATTCGATTTTCACTTTATATTTTTTATTTATTTCTTTGGTAAAGATATATCATTATTTATAGTTGTTTACAACTATAAATAATGATTTATAGTTGTTATTATTTATTTATTTATGAGTCGAACAATATTGATTTGTGACATTTTCTTGTTAAATATAATTCGCGCATTCAGTGCCGGACCTAGGGGTTATGGCGCCCCGATGCAAAGATTGTTTCAGTGCCCTTAATGAATTTATTCATACATATTTTTTTCTCCAACCGCACGAATATGACACTATAATATCAAATTATTTTGTATAAAAAGTAGACCATTTAGGAATTGTTTTTCGTTCCAAAAAAGGAACTGTACAAAAAGTAATCACCTTTTGTACTAAATAGGACAAAAAGTAATCTAATGTTACGCGTGTCATACTTTTCGCGGTTCTCTAAAACATTTTATATACGATCATACAAAAAGTAAACACTTTTTACACTGATTTTCGTGTAAAAAGTTAACGTTTAGTGAACTAGTGTTATAAAATTTTTATTGCACGCTAATATCTACAATAGATATGAAAATTAATGATTTATAAATATTTTGCTAACTGGTTGTTAAACAACTAAGCACATAAAAATCTAAGCACGCTAATATATGTGCACATGACATAAGTCACAAATTAAAAAAATATATATCAAGTACAATGAATAATTTAGTAAAGCGTTATGATCGTAGATAAAACGCTGTAAGATATACGTGTAAAAAGTCTCTTCATTGCACTCACATCCTTTAAGACGCTCGTACTTCGCTTGTGTGTTAAACCGTTCGCGCAATAAAGAATGGCTTTTTACACTTATATCTTAAATATCTATTATTTTATGCCAATAATGGAAAATAAATAAAAATTATCAACTAAGTAATAATCAGTTATCTGTATTTTGACAATATTAATATAATTATTAAATGAATTTCTTAAGACATAAAGAACAAAAGGATATTCGATGTTTCTATTAAAAATTATTTGCTGCTCGTAACGACGTCACAAAAACAAAACCAATCCTAACCTTTTTTCATTTAACGCATATTTCTGTTCTTCACCTGTCCAAAGTTCTTCAAATTTTTAGTAAAATGAGAGTGAAGATTACACTTTTGTGAGTATTTCTTAATTATATTATATTAAAATTGCCTCTTTCTACCAGGAAACAAAGTGTTCCTTAAAAAGTTGCAGTAAATAATAGTATATTACGTTATAAGTCCGGTAAACCCAAGTTTACAGTAGCGAGTTGAAAACGTTTCGGGACGAGGCGACGAAGGAGCCGAGTCTCGAATGTTGAAACGAGCTACTGTAATGGTTTACCGGAAGTATGACGTAAGGCGTTTTATTTCATACTGCCTCACATTGTTCATTTTTAAAAAAAATGCATTTAAAATTTTCAGTTCGGTAAAATTTTTTACCGGACTCAAATTAGATTTTCAGTCCGGTAAAATTTTTTACCGGACTCAAATTGGATTTTCAGTCCGGTAAAATTTTTTACCGGCCTTGTAACGTAATAATTCATTTACCGGACTCAAATGAGTCCGGTAAATACCCTTTTACCGGACAGTATGAAATAAAAAAACGTTATGTTGTTTGTTCTAAACAGTCCTCTCACTGAGTTTACTAGTTAAAAGCGATTGGAGAAGAAATAGTATGTTTAATTCATACAAAAAGTGCGGCGTTCCGGCAACTTTCTTATTGGTCCCAAAAACATGCGTTTTTGTACTAATTAAACAAATAACAATTTATTAGAAACTATAAAACAGGTAATAAGAAAATATTTCAGGCAATCTCCTGAAGAAGGTTCTTTCGAAATTAAAAACTCTAACAAATTTTCTTCAGGCACAGTTTGACTCATTTGATGTTCGCTCATATTTTCTTCGTCGCCTTCGTTTTCAGCAGATTTTATAAAAATTTATTCAATTGTCCTCGAAGTTTCTAGCTCTTTCGCTGCCTTTCTTTTTCGATTTTCGGATCCGGATAATTCCTTCTTGATTCCATTGCTGTATTTATTTGAAGTAATTAGAGTGTTAAATAACCTTAACGCTTAATCTTTTCTGAAGCTGTTAATGAAGTTAATAATAAGACAATAGCAATAAATAGCAAGAAAATTGTAACAATTTCAATTTCAAGGCAAAATTTGCAGGCGATCTTTCTTTCACTGAAAAATAATTAGAAATAAATAAAACCAAATTATTTTAAATATTTTCGTCTCATGCAGAGGCGCTATCGAAATATTCAGTTCTCGGAAGAATAATAAACAAGTGCTCTATTGAACGACTACCGCAACCGGCAAGGGCGGCAACATACAATAATTTTGGCCGGTTTCACAAAGCTTGATTAAACTCTGATTAACTTAATTGTGATTAAATTTGAAATCTAGAAATATAATTGGATAAAATTCAAGGTCTGTTAAATCTCAACCAATGAAATTTCTGAATTTTGAATTTAATGACAATTAAGTTAATCAGAATTTAATCAAGCTTTGTGAAACCAGACATTTGTATAGTATGCCGCCAGATTTTGCGAAAGACTCTTGGTCTTTCGCAAAAGTCTTAAATACTTTATGCGTATATGACTATGAGTAGACTTGTTAAAATACTATACTATTATTAGATTCTTGGTGTGTCGCCAAATTCTTACATTATAAAAGTGTTCCCGCAAGGTAATTTCGGCGCCCTTCGCGTATAGCGCCCCGATGCGACGCGACGCTTCCTTTGCTTAGCGTGTGGAGCCGGCACTGCGGTCATTGAAAATTATAAATAATCTTCGACAAATCTTAGCTTTTGCAAGTTAAGCTGACTTCGTGCATATTTTCCGAGAATTATCGAAAATTCTCAATGCTCTTATTACACTACTACTGATAAGTATCCTAATAACAAAACTTTTTAACATTTTATAAAATATTTGTTGATAAAACTCATTTTGTTCATCATTCACATCGCCCGAGAAACAAATTTGGTTCTGATTTGCGAAAACCTTTATCTCGTTTATTAATATTGCAGCAAACCAAGCGTACTATAAAATATTCTTAAAAATCGGCACAGAAAGTGGATTATGTATGAGTGAATGCATCTTTAGGGCAACTTCTCGCTTGTTCATCGATCTATTTTCTTTTAAAATTTTGATTTTTTTTTTATAATTAAAAATCTCGACGATGAATTATTACTATTTTTATTGAATTCAATTTATAAACAAATTAAAATTGTAAACGAGGTATTTTTTACTAAAAATGAATTAATAAAAAAAATGGTCAGCGGGAACAAATCTGCACCATTGAACTACCGACAGACTTGCCGTCTAAGTTAGTCAGAAGCAGGCAAAGAATTTGTCTGAGAGCATATGTACATAAGGATGTTCAGGCACATTTACAAGGAAAACGAACCACTAGAATATTGAGATTTTTAATTTAATGGAACTACATAGACTTTAAACAGAAAATCCATTTAAAATACCTTGCTAAAAATTTTAAAAAGTGTATTTATGTACACTTTCTAGAACAATGTACAAGTAGCCTGTGTACAACAAGTAGAATAATGTGCCAAGTTAAAAATGAATTTTAAAAACAGTCCTTTTAACCTTAGGTATTATCTGAACGTATTAGCCGAGGAACACATTAGCTGAGCAAAGACATATAGCCGCTTTTAAACAGATAATGTTATCATTTGGCTCAAAATTGTGTGGGACCTGCTTGAAGCAAATATGTAACATAAATAACAAGTACAGTAAGAGTCTACGTAGGATGCCCTTATTTATACGATAATTTTGATTTTCTGTGCTCACCTCCTACTTACAATCTTTATTTTGGTTTAGTAAACTTAACTAGGTATGTGCAAAATTTCAATTCTATCAGAGATCATTTACCCGTGTTGAGCATTTACAATAATTAGAGCGGTTCAGTCCGGTTACTATTTCTGTCATTTTCTTTTTAATGTCAATAACAGTGACAGAAATAGTAACCCTGTTAATCCGATGCAATTATCGTAAACGCCCAATACTAGTCAATAGCATATTTCGTAATGTCAATATTTTTGTAGTGTTAGATATTCGTAATTGCCTACGATATACTATACTGGGGCCGCCGAATAGATATAGCACAAGAAAAATCAAGGTAGCACAGATTGTTCTGATTGGTTTTATGTGAAAGTGACATTTACAATAAAACATTTTTGCATATGAATTGTTAATTCATTATAAATAATGTCACTTCGAGAGATGCTAGTATAAATAATAACCATACATTTTAAAAAATTGCAGTTTTATTAATTTAATAAAAAATTTATTAAAAGTTCGTGAGTAAGACAGTTTGACAGTAAACGAATTGATATCTTTTTGCTACAAGTAAACATGCCTTTCAATTTGAGCGGTATATTTGAATGCTACCAATAGAAAGTTTTTGTTAAAAAGAGGGGGTAGTTGTAGACGGTTTTAATTATTATATCTGTTCAGCGTCCCGAGTATAGTTGTTTATGTCAGTGTCAAAAATGAATGTTTATTTTGCGAGAAGAGAAGTTGGGCCCACGACGCGCCAGCGGATATGTTCAGGTTATATCAAACCATCGACATTTATGTTTTAGGCGGTTACCGCTGTCCATCAGATTACATGAACGAATTCATCAATGTCCTTGAAAGATCCCTAAATATTATTGGTGTCAACTCACGTGTCATTATGACCGGGGATTTAAATAATTATTTTAATAAAGATAGTAATGCTTTGTCCAAATTCTAAGATGTTACACGAATTTTTGGATTTGAACAAAAGATTTTTGAGGCTATCAGAAAAGGTAATTAAACGTATTACCTATTACAACCAGAAAATCTATTATTATTTAGTAAAAACCATAATAATTTCTTGTGTCAGAGTAATGTGCATGAATATAATACTACTATCCATTATTTTTCTAGAGACCTCTGACTTTGAAAGCGTATTGCTCGTAAACTACTGAACCAAATTATTTCTTTTAAAAACGTACAAATAGTAAATTTATTTCTACATACAACAGTAAAATATTATATTTCTAAGTGCTATACTTTTGTTTTTATCGGATGATATTTACGTATCCTAAAAATAGGTGCCATTTAAATATTACTAAAAGCTACCCATTTCTAAGGACAATTTCATTAAAAGTAAGTTAAACAATTTTTTTCTCCAAAAATATATGCCATGAGATATTTATGAGATTTTTGTAGGTGTTAGAAAGAAACCTTGCGGTTCTTATGCTATTAATTTTCAGACAAAAAGGCGTTTAATTTAAGATTTTATGAAAAAATAACCAACTATGTTTCTTGTGATTGATGATCTCAATCACATGTAAATTTTATGTAATATTAATGTCAATAGTTCGCTTCCATAGTTAATTGCGTATTTACTAGATTTCTGAATTTGTTTCATCTGACCTTTATTTACTTTTACCTATTAAATTTAGAAATAAAATGTTTTCTGTTTAGCTTCAAGATGAAAATAATTCGAATCGTAGTTTGAAATTGTTTTAGAAATGTCGAAAAGGCCCAATGTAATTACTACCTCAAACAAATTTCGTGTAAGGTTGCACGGATCCCATTGAAAAAAAATAGTGAAGATGATATTGCTTCTTGTACCTCAAAAAATATTAGAAATTAACACTCAACTTTAAGATTTTGCAAAACAAGGAATTTAAGTGAAATTGTATGTATCTCAATAGGTCGCAGAAGATGGAATATCAATTCGAACTATTGCTAATAATATTTATCGTGTTCATACTCAGGAAAAAATTTCCTTAAAAAAGCTATGAATAACTTAAGACTTAGCGACAAACATTATAACACTAAACAGGAAAGGTTGTCGCATACAAGAGAGAGAAAAAATAATTTCATGATATAAGAATTTATTTATGTACTGCCGTGCTTTTCATTAAATACTTACGGTTATTTTCCAATGAGAACTTCTAGAAGAAAGTGATTAGAGGATTAATTAAAGCAATTTTAAAAATGAATATTTGAATTTTTGTGTTAGATACCTATGTGGAATTACTATCCGGGATTCCCGGGAATTCCCGGAACTTACGGGAAAACAAGTCTGGAGTCCCGGGAATAGCAAAATTGTCGAGACCCAGAAACCCTAATGTAACAAACAAAATGATTTTTTTACTTATTAATTTGTAGTTCTCACTATCTCACCAGGAAAAAATAAAATCTTTCATTACAGTTAAGAGTATTCCAGTTAATACTTTTCACACGATTTAAAACCTCCCACGTGGGAAGGCGTTTGATATTTTACAGAAAAAGAATATTTTCGTTGGGCTACAATTAGTTAACGATGTTGCTGAATGGGCTGTTAAATTGGGCCAAACACTGTAATAGTAAAACGCACACCATAATGAAGAACAAAAACAGTTCATTTTACACAGCGTGTTGGAGCATAGTAAACTAGACAAATTTATGAAATAATAGAAAAATAATTTTGTTTCTTCAAACGAAAGAATATGACACTCTAAAATGGAGGAGGCTGCTTCGGACCACCAATAGTACAAAAAGTAATCGTTTTCTTTACTTTACTGTACAAAAACGAATTTGACGATGCGCGTTACAAAATAATAGTAAAAAAAATAAAAAGTAGTTTAACGTCGTAGTGTTTTGTTCTAAACAACTTTTTCGCGGAGTTAGCTGGTTAAAAGCGGTTACAGAGGGTAATAACATGTTTAATGTATACACAAATGTGCGTTTAATAGGTTTTCATAACATTTGGGCAAACGATCTCTGATCAAGTTATAATTTTATATATTATTTCATTAAATCGTAAAACAAATTGCATGAGGTGAACACAGCAAATAAAAATCATCATATTGTAACGAATGGGAAACCCCTATACACGGGCGGCAGAACCTTCCAGAACGACAGCGTCATACACCCGTGAGAACATTCTTGTATGTTCTCTACACTTCTGTATCCATATATAAGAGCCGCGGCACGAAGAAGAGAAAATTAGTGTTCAACCGGCGTATTGAAATGTACTTTATGTAATTAGTAATCTTAGTGAATAAATAAATGTTTAAATAAATGCCGTAATAATAAATAAATAGTCCTTATATAATCTACTTTAAGTTTGTAAATATCTAGCATTTAGGTTCGTTAAACAGTTTACAATTATAGTGTTAAATAATTAGTTAAGATTAAATTGGTGTATGTAAATAATATTTTTCTTGATAATAGACGATTAAACAGCATTTTTATTATTATTATAAAGAACGTTACAATATGAACTGTATTAGTTCACGACAAGGTTAGATCTAGCTTCTTTCTGTATGTAATTTTATGTATTCTGTATTAAGTTTATGAATAATTAATTAGACGGATAGTGAATAATATTTAGAGGTCCCCCAAGCTCTTTAAAAATATTAGTTTCGCTCTCCATATAAGACTATATTAATGCTACGTATTTGCTAAAAATTATTTACCTTTATTAAGAACATTTATATATACATATACAACCCTGAAATCATTGATCAACGTATTTTGACTAAGCTACATTTAGTTCTGGCGTAAACTGTAGTTAGCCTAAGCCTGTAATGCCATTTGCATAAGTTCTTTTCTATTGCACTTCGTAAACTTCTTTCGGTGTTCTTCCGTTATACGCAACCAATATTGCTTCTGGTTTTCATTCTTGCTACAGCTATTAAACTCTTGGATTAAACTCACACCACCCTTTTCTACGTCGCTCACGCAGGGAAGGTTTCGAAGCAAGGTTCATCCACCTTTGCAGGTGCAACTGGTGAGTTGAGAAAGCTGTTGTTGATTCATGTAATCTCGAAGAAATAACAAGAGATGTTCAAGTTCAGTTACCTTCTCTGGTAAGGTTTGTACAAGGTGAGAACCTCGTCCCGTTGTCATGGACTTTAGTATTTGAGATTTTTTGGCAGATTTTGCTGTCCTTGGGAAAAGAGCAAGTGTTGCTAGTTCGAGACTGAAGTACCAGGAATGCCTTTCGATCATCAGGAGGGCTACTCCGGATACTTCTGGATCATCATAGGCTTTAGCCTGATGGCCATGTGATGTCTGCACGCCAGCCACATGGCTGAAATACTTTTGTCTGACTTTTGAATGTATGCCTAAGTCCATCCACTGGACCCGAAATTCTCATGTTTAAACGATTTGAAGAAAAGTGGGCTTAGTTAAATCACCAAACCCCAATTAAATGCAAATGCTCAATAATTGTCGTGGAAGAAAGCTTAAAGTACGTGGAATCAACACCAGCTTCCTTAATTCACCAGTTGAAACCTGGTCAGCCCTAGATTCCTACAAAGGAGAAACCTAGCTACAAAACTTTCGCAGTGTAAACGACGTAGCAGAGCGTGGTGTGAGTTTAATCCAAGAGTTTAATAACTCTAGCAACGAGGAAAACCTAAGAACTCAGAACTAAGTGTAGCTTAGTTAAAATGTGTTGGTCCATGATTTCAGGGTTGTATATATAAATGTTTTTAATAAAGGTAAAAAATTTTTAGCAATTTATTGTGGAAGTACGTAGTCTTAATATAGTCTTATATGGAGAGCGAAACCAATATTTTTAGAGGAGCTTAGGGAACCTCTAAGTATTATTAAATCAGGACCAAATTTTACACACGTTATTATAAGACCACATAGAATCTTTGGGGGGATCAGACTAGAATTTAAAAAAATGAGTTATTTTTTGGGACACACTAATAGTCAGCCATAACAAGATTTTTCTAATGCTAATTTCTACGTTATGTAAACATGGTTTACTGTATTCCAGAAAATACTGTTCTTGGGTGAGTGAGTAGCTAGTATAGATGGTATAGCCTGAAAAGAAGGTAGCAACTGGGAAATTCACTGAATAATTAGAAATAATTCTATTTTACCTTCGGTGTGGTCAACACGTTGAGTTACGTCGAATTGTTTATGCTTTTTTTCCTGAAGAAGTCCGATCAAAATAGTATATTGTGTTACAAGTGCAGAAAAGTACCAATTTCTCACGAGTGTGAAGATTTTGCGGCATGAGACGTAGTTGAATGCCGCAATCACACGAGTGAGAAATTGGTGTTTTTGCACGCGTTACACACTATACTTTATCTACGACAACAAAAAAAGTAACAAACCACCAACAGCTAAGAAAGTTTTTTAACCTAGAATTTATACTAGCATTCATATTTTTTACGTGAAATATTTGGCAATAAATTAAGAGATGTAATGTGAGCCGCTTCCACGATGTTTGGAGGTGTACGAGTGTACACCCCAATTTTCCTTCATCGGATTCACTCATACATCTAGAATTTTAAAAAAGACAAAAGTAAACATTCAATTTGTAAAGACAATAGTAATAATACGTTTACAATTTGTATAATTTCAGTCAATCTACTATTTAGTACTTAGAGCTAAATAATCATACGTATGTACTCGTTTTCAAAAAATAATTTATATTATGTACAAAAATCACAATTCAATTGTCAAGGTTATTAACCTCTCCGCAAAATGTCAAATATTCTCGCATTATGTAGCAAATTATAAATGCTTTCAATGTTTTTATTGTAATTTAGCAATAATAATAAATAAAATTACATTAAAAATTATATAATAATGTAAAACATTAATTAATTTTACGTTTTAATTGAATAACAATCATTGTAACTTTATATAATGAGAAAAAAACATCATTGAAAGGAGTCTCGATAGCTCAATGCTTACGCTTTAGCTACTAACCGAGCGATCCCTGTTCAATTCCCCGGGTCTGACCTTAGTTTTTTTTCTAGATGGATTTCCATTCGAAATATAATTTAATGTAAAATAATTAATTAAAACAAAACAAATTATTAAATTAAACAAAATAAATTAACCTTTATCTAAAATTTATAACATTTTATATTTCAAATAATTAATAATATTATAAATATTGCAAGTGGTGACATCTATGGCGTTTTAATAGAACTACGGATTATTGAGAACTCTTTCCTCACATACTTTACCGTTGAGTTTGGAGATTGTTTGCAAGCGAGATTTCTAAACCTAATGGACTTTCTTATGGATCTACATTGTAGCGCCGTGATTGGCTGTTTACGTTTCCACTAGTGGACGGCCTTCGTCGCTTCGAGAAGTTTCATAACCTGCTTGCCTTCATCTTTACAATATAAAAGTCACAATAATTGGTGTCTAGTATTTATTAAATACTGTCGTGTTGTTGCGCTATGATTGTTGTGTGTTAATGATAGTGTTAATCGTACGTAATAACAATGGTACGTGATTTCCAGTTTTATGCTTTGCTAGATGCTACCCCTTATTAATATTTCTTATAACAAGTGCTTGTGCTTTATATATTTCTGTGGATTATAATTAGTTTTTTGGATTAAATGGGTATTTATTGAGTAATTAGATGACTACTTTATCTGTAGATGCATTTAAATGGTTTTTCTCCAATTCTCCGAAAATATGTATCATGATTTCTTTTTAATTTAATTTTTTATTCAACTTAATTAATCGTCAGATTTGAATTAAGAAACTTGTTACTAGTTTGAAACAATTCGATAGATTTAATAGTTTCCTGTACATATTATCTCACACACGAACTATAATTTATTTTAAAGAGCTTTACATTAGATTTCCTTCTTTTTAATTTAAAATCCTTAATAATGTACTGATGACATTTATATTTTTTGATATATTCTGCAAGTTTAAAGGCTTTTTCCTTGCAAGCAGTGGTGATTAACTTCGAAAATTATTTAAAATATTGATATTTATGTCACATTTAATATTAAAATTAGTCCTATTTACATAATAAATTTCTAAAAATGTGAATGACCACAATCTTCATAATCATTTGAAAGAGATGATGGGTTCTGATAATTCTTGCAAAAAGTTTAGTCGACCCTGCTGTTTAAATTATTGTGACACAGTATTCGACAGCACGAAATCGATTATATTATTTATTTAAAATATCAAAGCTTCTTTTAATAGTTAAACCTTTAAACATCTATCGTTTTAATTAGTTCTAATTAATTAAAACGACTTATTAATTAAACTATTATTAAGTCACAAAAAGGATTAATATGCACTCTACAATAAAACAACATTGAATTTATCTAAACACGTCAGTTGTTATGATAGTTTTCATTTCATATTTGTGCGCCACAGAAGCTGACCAATCACGGCGCCACAATACACGTCCGTAAGAAAGTCCATTAGGTTTAGAAATCTCGCTGTTTGCAATTGGTCGTTTTCACGGTTACTAGCTTGTGCGGAATATGTAACTTTCTATGGTGGTCGTAGATAAACACTATTTATTTTAATGTTAACTGTTTTTTACGTTTCTCATAAAAGAACCAATTTAGAAACTCCAAACTTTGTGTACTTTTATATTAGTGTCTCGTTATACTAACAAGAATGCTGCTTTGTGGCTTTTAAAAGGTTGAACACCGAACTGCTTTTATGAAGACATGAGCTTATAATAGTCACGAGAATCCAGAAGAATTTCCAAAAACTTTATACACACATGCTTGGCGATTACACTAACCTGTATAAAGTTTCGCCTACGATCGTTTCAGAACAGTTTTGTTGTTATAAGTAATTTTTAATTTTGTGTGATAGTAAGCCATGCGAATTGATAGTAGTCATGGGATAATTAAAGTGTGCAATATGTACTGAAAGAATATTTCACTGTAGCCTTTGTGAAATATACGCTTTCAGGGCTAGAAATGATAGCTTTACATGAATTTGTAATGAAAACGTAATGGTAAAAACAACGCAAGAAGCAAAGACAATATTGCCAGTTGCACACATAAAAAGATCTCATAAAACAACTGGTGGAAAAGCATGTTAGGTAGGCCATAAAAAGGACTTTTTTTACATAATCAACCTAAGCCGTCATAAAGTTGGCATGTACATCAAAGAGTTGCGGAGCTATTTATATATGTGTGCATATATTACTTTGTTTCAATAAAAAATCACACAATTCCAATTGAAGAAAGTAAAAACGTTGCAATCCAGAAAAATTTAAATTTTGCCGTGATGTAAGAGAATATTAATGCCACAGCAGCTGGAATCAAACCAAGCACTACATCAAATTAGTGAAGTGCTGAAGTAAGAAATCCCGTTTCATTTAACGAATAGTAGATGCAGTCTGGTGTAAAAAGGAAACTTAAACGTAAAGACTGTGGTAAAAAGGTTTCGAGTAATGCAGAGCTTTTTATCCGCAGGTTTACTTCTGTTTTTCGTTTAAGAGTAGAAGAAGATAACGATCATCCATTAGTTTACAGCCGCCGGGGATGAATTTGAACTCCAATTTATGCTTTCTTTTTTGCATATAAACTACAGATTTTGGGCGGTTCCTATTCAGAACCCGATTTATTACTGCACCAAGCATACGGTTAACAAAATATGGAAATTTGTTTGAGACACGTATATCGTGTTTTGAAGAAATTTATGTGATATTTTTACTATTCAGCTTACCATAAAAATTCTTATCTAGTTGAATTTTGTGATTCTGATTAAACAATCCTTTTGACTTTATTAGGATTTATTTTATTTCACTTCGTTGCCTTCTTTTTTTACTTCGTTCAATTCCAGGTCAGAGAATACTAATAAAAATAAGCACAGACTGGAAAAAGACTCATAATTCAAACCATTTAAGTTTAAAAAATTTAAGATATATTATTTATATAATTTTTTTTTTGTTTTTCTTTTTCATTGCAAGTAATAAATGAAGCTTTCCAATCTATGTAGCCAAGTGGAAAAAGGTCATCGAACAAAAGGTTAACTTTTGACGAATTTTCCGCAGCTTATAAAAAATATTTCCTGACAAAAAATATTTTAGAGCTTTATCGTTTTACTTGATGATACACATCAGGCTATGAAAAATGGTGTATATTATTGATTCCTATATTTTATAATGTAAATAAGAAAGAGATTTACGTCTTTCTATAATTTTTAGTTTCGTAAATCTTTTGTTTTTATGTCACAACTATTCATTGATCTATCTATACATCTTGATTTATTACACTTATAGTCCAAAAGATGTCGTAAACATTCTAAAAATATATTTTCTTACTTCCTTGTTTATAGAGGAAAACAGTCACGTTAGCGCTAAGATAACCTAAAATTTTATAAACAACATTTTCTTACCGGACTCTTGCGCCCAATCTATTAGGGATGGAACTCTAGAAGAAAAACTAGAAAAGCAATTCTCGAAACGGCCTCGAGCGTCTAATCCAACAGTTTCGAAGTTTGTTTTAACTCCGCACATCAAGGCTGTAGCGCATGCTGATGATTCTCCAACTTGTGCATCCATGTTGTAAGTCTGAAAAAGAAAAATGCGAAAGAGGTAGTATACTAGTAGTAAATTGAAAGTTTTTTGATGTTTTAAACAACCAAAATAGTAGAAAATTTAATTAACACAAAATTTATTGCCAATTACTAAGCAAGGATGTTCCCATATATACAAGTTCTCCCAACTGAGAGATTAATTAAACTACAAGTTACAAAAGTAATCGTGCGAAACTTTACTTCGGAATCACTAAGTAGGCACAAAATTAATACATATTAAGAACCATGGAAGTTATTGTTTTAAACTATCAAACTCTTATGTTTTTGTATCTTATTACGAAGAATCACAATATATTAATGTTTTTGCCTAATTGAGGGCCTACTGCTACTGGGTAAGCTTTTCAACATTTCTGTACTCTGTAGTTTTACCATATCTAAGAAATGTAAGACATTTTTAGTGTTATATATTTTCAAAGCTGAACTGCAAGACTAGTTTTAGTATATATATCCGGGACAGTCCTATTACACGACTAATTGCTTTTCTAAAATGTTCCCTAGGGAAACTGCATATCCGGAAACTGCCATGTAATACAACCAATTCCTTTAATGATTCTTGCTTTAGCTTCTTTGTAGTCTACTATTAAGTTTAATGCCAATTTCGCCCTTAATGGCATTTGTAACTTCAAATTACGCTGATTCGTCTCATTGAGTTTTGTATAAAAACGAAATGTATGTACGTTTTCTTAAAGAGAAGAATCCCAGTATGTCTTTGAATTAAAATATATAAATTGTACACGTAGTCATTTATAATTTAAAATAAAATTATTCCAAACGTGCAAAAACATACTATTTTTACAGTTCGTTTGTTAAAACTAACAAGCCTTGTTTTTAAAAACAGCCCAGGGAAATTAATAAAAACTTTTAGAAAATATTATAAAAGTCGCAACAAGAACATGAATAAAACGAAACCAAATGGAAATTAGTTCAAACAAGTTGGAAGTTACGTTGAAAACAAGTAAAAATTGCATCAAAAGTAAATTCTATTATTTATTTAAAAATCTACATGACCTTTTTGACTACTACCAGTGCAAACTAGCTGTAACAGTAGTGGTTATGCTGAGTGATGGAGTTTCCATTAACTTACAAACATTTTAACACGCACAGTACATAAACATATTAACTTTATGCAAAGTTCGAATGGTTATTCCCATTTAAGCACTAATTACTTCACGTCCTTCGTGTTTTGCCTAATCTTCTAATTATGTGGCTTGCTTTGATTACACCAGTGGGTGGTAGAACACTTGTACCTTTTAGCGCCAATTTCAGTGCAAACCAACGGACTTTCCAGCTTTACTTCCTTATCCAAGAAGTAGAAATGCTTTTAGTTGGCTTTTAAAGAGCTGTTTTTAAAGTTAGTCGTTTATAAATCTCCGGTTTTCTTATAGAGAGAAGCACAAAGATTCCGCCTGTATGTGGTACATATAGTAGATAGATTGAATCTAGATTTTAAAGTGTTACCTCACTCATTGCAGAGATATTAATTATATTATTATTATTAAAATAAAAATATTTAAAAAAGTTTAAAAATTTTTTTGAAGGACCTTTAAATGTAGAAGTTTATGCAAGACTGGCCCGCAATTATTTAAATAAGGTGCTTGAGAACAAGTGAATTGGTCGAGCTGGCTCGATAAACTGGCCTCCTCGATCACCCGTCTTGACCCGCCAGACCTTTTCCTGTGGGATTTTGCAAAAGGTTATGGCGACTGTATCTGTTCAGAAAAGATGAAAAATCGTATTCAATATGCTTACCAACTAGTGACGCCTGAAACATCACACGCAGTACGAAAATCATTTAGAAAAAATGTAGAAGAGTATGTAGAAGTTGAAGGGGCGCATTTCGAACACCTTTTGAAGCTTGATAGACGTTAAATAAATTATGAAATGGTGTAAATTATTATTTATTATTTGTAATAATTAATACATTATGTAACTAGTGCAGCAGATTTCGTAATTGTATGTAAACCTATGTACAGTAGATATCATTATTTATTACGACGCACACTGGTGTAAAACTCACAAAATGAATGGGGGCATTTTTTATACACGACCTTGGAACTGATAAATAGCCACGTACTGATATAACTTCCCCGTACTTGGTCATTTCATTATAGCGCTTAAAGCAAGTACACTTGTGCGTTAATTAAATGTAACCCCCAGTTAAACATAAGGGTTAATTTGCTAGTTGAAAATATGGATTTAGATTTTCAAGGTAAGTATTTTTAGTAAAAGTTTCACAGTTTTAGAAACACCTTTTAGAACAAAATCACACAATGACTCCTCAAAATAATATTAAATTCCTACATTTTTGTAATAACAAACGCAAATTAGACATTTTAGAAGCCTTTGAGATATACAAACACAAACTCAGGGTACCTTTAATGAATGAACAACTTGAGCTCAGTAATTCTCCGTTACTGGAAGTATTAGATATTTAATTATGATTATTATTATTATTTTATCTAGTTACCTATTTTGTATCTACCTTAGCGACGTGTTTGTTTATAATTATATTACCTTTGATAATGACAGCATAGCTGTCGAAACAATAAGTATTTTTAGCCTATATAACAATTATTCCGCTTGTATTTATTACGATGTATTAAATATAGATACGAAGATTATGAGTTTTTTTTTAATTTTAGCAATAATCTGTCATAAGTTTCGATTTCCGTAGATTCCTGGGTTCTAATTTATACATCAAAGAGGAGCATCTTTGGTGAAGATTTCCTGAAAATTTCAGACCCCCTCGACTCCACTGCTAGTAAGTTTTAAGTAGTAATTTTTAAAGTTACTACTGCAATTTTAGTTTAATTAAAATTTAACATAAAAAGTGCAACAGAACATTCTTTAGATAATTAATCAAAAACTAAGTGGTATCCAGGTTTTTTCTTGCACAAGTGGAAATTTAATTTTAATTGTCGTTACTCCTACAAAACAGTTCAAACATTGGTAAAGAACGGTATTATGGCGAGCATTGTTAATTGACATAAACGCGATTCGCCGGTTTTTCGACTTTTACACCACAGTGCGACGTTCAAGGGACCAACAAAATTCTTTGTTAGTACCGTAGGTCGCTATATTCAAACGGCATATAAATAATAAAATAGCAAGAATAATATTAATTTAAACCTGCAAACCACTAATGGCACTAATGGACACTCGACTTCCGTCTCGTGCCATAACATTTGCACTCGTAAGCAAGATACTTTATTGCATAACTTGTTCGATATACTGTTAGGTGCACTGAAGTCTCAAAAATCTTGCAATTTTTTCTTTATTATTACGTTTCCACCTGTTTTTAGGATAGTGTATGTATTGTCTTGAATTTCTTTGTATGCAATTTGAAATATTATCTCTAAAATTGAGAGTGTTATAAAATTTTTATTCTAGAATCGAGGTCTTGATTCTTTGTTTTCCGTACCATTTGTTTTCCGTTCCGTCTACAGTAAAGAAAAGCTTAAGTACTTCGTATTAAAGTTTAGCACTTCGTGTTAACAAATTAAAAATTTATCCAGTGCGCCCCGTTAGTTGATTATTTGTAAAAGGAATTCAATAATAAATTGAAATTTAAAGCTAATAAACTTCATTCCTTTGTTTTTCGTTGCAATAATAATATTGTGGGATTGCCGAATTTTGTGATAGATTAAAATATTAAAGAGTTAAAATAATGCAACATTCTGGGTAATTAAACTTGTGTCAACGTTAAAACCTGGAAATAATAGACGTCTCTAATGGTATTGTATGTGTTAAAATTTTTATTATTGAAGGGTTGGTGCCAAGTTATGCGAGCCATGATTCCAGCAAATTTTAATTCATAATCAATGTTTATATCTTCATCATCTACGCCAGTGATCCAAAGTTACGGTACTTAGTACTTAAAGTTTAAGTGAATAAAGACGCATTATATTGTGGTGCAATTTGTGTGTTTAATGGATTATAAAATCTACCGATTTAACAAGGATTAGCTGATAGACAGTATCTTATAAGTAAGTTTTGTAAATAAAATTTATAAGTATCTTTTCAATGAAAAACCTATTGCGAGGAACACAATTATTTTTTTACTAGCATAATACCCGTTGAAAAATCAACGGTCCCCTTCTGGTCATGTCACTCGTCTGGTCCATTCATGAAGTAAGAAAACAGTTCTACTTATAAAAGTTAATTTTCGGGATCCACCACCAACACTCTCCCACCTATTTTAGTAGACCTTAACCCCTACCGTAAACAATTACCATTTTATATGCATGCATACTTGAGCACATTGTTGAGTAACCTTGGCGGACGAATGAACATACGAACCAACGAACGGACAATATTCCTTAATTGAATATTTCGTCGTACACAAGGTTTGTCGTAACCTTTTTCCTTTTGATTACTCTTCTTCTTTCTCTCTATCATTTTTCTTCCTCTACCTAGCAGCCGCTCGGCTGCTAAAGATTGGAAACTTATTGGAAACTGGAAAGATTGGAAACTTATTTCCAATCTTTCAGCGTCTATTTCTCTGATCATCCAACCTATCTTTTTCGATTTCTCATCTTTCTTTCTAGCATTTTTAGTCGTCTCCCTGTCAGCCTCTTTATTTCCGACCTTTACACGTCTGTTTCTGTTATCTTCCAACCTTTTCTTTTTCGATTTCTTATCTACTTTCCTTGTAGCATTATTCTTCTTTCTCTTGCCAGCCTCTTTATTTTCGACCTATGTATGTCTATCTCTGTTATCCTCCAACCTTTTCTTTTTTGATTCCTCACTCTCTTTATCCCTAACTTGTCTTTTTCTTTCGATTGCAATAAATCGATCTTCTCTTGGGCCAGACTCTTCGTTGTCTCTCCATCTCGCTTTCTGACTTGATTTTTTTGCTCCTAATTATTGTTGACTTCCTTTTTTGTGCTTCTTTCTAACAGACCCTCCGTCTTCTAAACCTTCCTGACGCAGTGTTTCTATTTTCTCCAACTCATCAAAGTGATCCTCTGAGGGCCCCCCTGAGAAAAGTAGCCTTTTTGTTTGGAGGTCAACTTGAACCTGAGGTGTAGTCGGATAGATGAGGGCTGCCGTCCCTCCACACTTCAAATATAAATGGGAAGATTTGGGTAGCTGCAATAACTTCACACAGCGATACATAAGTCCTACCGAGGCCCATCTCTGCCCGGTATTCGGTAGGAGTTAGGTAATTATCATCGCTGGGAGTCAAACCAAGGACCTCAAACTCTTCCCAGTTGTTGCACACTTGGTCGGAAATGAGGTCCCTTACCACCTCGTGCACTGTCTAACTGTTAAACACACAGCGTGCGATAGCTCTAAATAGACAGTTCTTATCGCCACTCATTGACACAATGCGATGGGAGACTTTACCGTCTTCCATTGTCAGTTTCTCTAATGTAAAAATCAAATATTAACAACTCCGTAATAAAGTTTGCTAAATGAAAATCGGAAGTAAAAAAAATTCAAGTTAAAACGGTCGAAATAAACTCGCCCGATGTTGCGTCGCTCCTTATATATGAACAGAACAATGCTCCTAGCAAAAGAAGTGTCGCCTCGTAGCTTAGGATGTGCTACTCCAATGGAATTTTTATTTTCCTTAATAATAATGCCAATAAGATCATAACATGTAACATTGTAACTATAATTTAAAATAATCTCGTTTGATTCATAATTAGCAATGCCTTTCTTTGTAATTACTAATAACTTTTTTTACTCAAATAAATGCTATAAAACACATAAGTTAATAATACATAATTTTCAAAATAACTTTAAACCAATGGCAGGCGTGTTCAAAGAGAATACACGATATAGTTATTTTAATTATATATATAGTTTTCTATTATATTATCTAATTTATAATAGCATAATATTCGTTGGAAAATCAACGGAATGTGGAGGAACCACAGCTGAAAAGGCGTCATCCCTCGCTGGCAATCAGCGGCCCTCATTAACTTTGTAGTTTTTGTAAGATCAGTTGTTGTAAAAACTGTTGAATTTCGAGAACCACTGAATAGATTTTGATGCTGTTTTCAACATTTGATAGTTTGTTTCTTAGAGAAGGTTTCTATGTATACAGATTGCTCAGAGGATCTTTCGAAAGTCGTGTAATAAGCAAAGTGTGAAATAAGTAATTAAGAAAATTGGCTCAAACAGGGACAAAACGCATTACGCTGCAAAAATGGTAAGAGATAAAGACAAACTGCGAGCGAACGAATTGTAGATCTCAAAAAGATCTACAAAAAAGTTCTGGATGAGATATACGTATCTGTTACAGATTACTCACAATCAAGATTTTTATAATAGTTATTTTTGCGGAAAACTCTTCTCCCCCTGCAATATTGCCTTACTCCGCCCCTGGATCAAATGCTGATAATTTCTGTATTTTTGTATCTTGAATTGTTTCAAGTATAACCTATGAAAATTTGAAGTTTGTAGCTTACGCCATTCAAGAGATATGTAGCGATAACTGTTTTTTTTAATGGCTCCCCCTGCGACTCCCTCGGGCTTTCTAGGATTAATAATATACTCATGCACCCCTTTGGGGCAAGGCCCACCTGTCTGTAGAATTTCAGCTTCGTAAGTCTTTTACTTTTCGAGATATCTTTCGGTGGACATCGGACATCGGAACTGGCTATTATTATATAGGAGATAACAAGGGATCCCTAATAGAACCTCATCAAGATTTTTTACATTGTTTTTAAAGACTAGATATTCTTATCAACGAATAGATAAGAATTAAACTAGACATGGTTGTGGTAATATTGGACCAATCATTTGTTGATCACATTAACCTGTTTTAACGTCAACCTGTCTAACTACGATTAGTCTACTTAATTCAATTAATCTAATTAGAATCTCTTCTCATTTGTGGATTCTGACAATATATTCTAATGATTTCAAATGATTTGCACCCATATTTTTTATTATTCCAATAACCCTTATTTTTTCCTTGACAATTTATGAGCTTAAGAAACAAGTACCTACCATGAGATACAACTTGTTAAAAAGAGATCTTAGTCTCAGCATAAGTACAATAAGTATCGTTCTGAGTTGATCAAAGTTGAGTCAGATCTGCGCAACATGCTACAACTATGAGTTTATACACATTATGTAAGGTCAATGTTTAACGTTCATCAAAAAATCATTTTAATTAACATACAATTATCACTTTATATTTCTATCTATGTGTTTTTGTTTGTGTGATTTTATCCATATTTACTGGTTTTAATATATCGATAAATGACAATATTGATAATCATTGGGTTCTAAGAAACAATTTTAAACTATGCTCTAAAGGATACATTAAGAGAATAACTGAATCATACATTTAGGAAATAAAGAAAGGTAACATTCTATTCTATATTAAATGAATTTTAGTAAGTTTGTAGAAGAAAATCAAGTGATAGAAGTGTAGGAGGCCCCAATAAAATCCGTAATTTAAAAAACCCAAAATAAAAAAAGCACTTAACACCTTATGCTTCTCAAGTCACGATATAAGGACAGAAATTGTCATTTATGCATTAAAGATTTCAATTTTTTATAAATTTGTCCCTTCCGAGGGAAATGACTGTATCAAGGTCTTTGTCTAGGTGACTGGTTTTGTGCTCTAAGAGATAGAATATGCTACGAGGGTCGTTTTTTTTCAACCTCCGATAGGCTATAAATAAAAGACAAATGTATATAAAAAAAGTGATTTTATTAGTAAAAGTTCTGTATACTTATGGTTAATTTTCGACATACTCACCATAAAGATTGAGGCATTTGTTGTATCTGTGAACAAACTTTCCAATACTGTCTTCATAAATTGTGCCGCCAACGCATTAAAATGAGTCTTAACGTTGTCTTGAAGATCCTCGGTAGTTTGGTATTGTTCTACTGTCTAAGTACTGTCTTCCTAGCCACGTCCTCAGTTCAGGGAAAAGATGAAAGTCACTCGGTGCTAGGTCGGGACTGTAGGTCGGGTGATCGAAAATGTCCCATTGAAATTGCTCAAGAAGCCGTTGTGTTGCAACAGCACTGTGTGTACGAGCTTGTCATGGATCAGAACAAATTCCAGAAGTCAACATTTTTCTTTTCTTGTTTTGAACGTCTCTCCGCAAAGTTTCGTCTTAAAGTTGCACAATAAACTACCGAGAATCTTCAAGACAACGTCAAAACTCATTTAAATGCGTTGGCGGCAACATTTTATGAAGACGGTATTGGAAAGCTTGTCCACAGATACGACAAATGCCTCAATCTTTATGGTGAGTATGTCGAAAAGTAACCATAAGTATACTGAACTTTTAGTAATAAAATGATTTTTTTTTATATACATTTGTGTTTTATTTATAGCCTATCAAAGGTTGAAAAAAAACGACTCTCGTACATCTCGCTAACTTAATCTATTTAATGCATTGTAACATACAAAACTACTCTTTTATTCTTAACAAAAGTCCCCGCTTGGACGTCAATTGTAACAAAATCAGTTTCATCAACGATGCTGACCTTGAATTTAAATAGGCGTCGGCTTAGCCTGAACAACAAGTATAATTCATTATCTTTTTTAAATAAAGCAAGTCGTAGGTGAATTGGAATGCCAGATAATTATATAGAGCTATAAAGAATGAGAGCCAGCATAATTATAACAAATATAAGTGTTATTACTTCTCTGCAACAACGGAGCTATAGATCTTATAGTGAATCCGTTCTAACCATGCAAGAACCGAATATCTTCACTCTGTTATAACACTAAATATTACACAACAAATAAAAGGAAATAAATAACACCAATATTCTCATTTACCTATTTATTCACACATAAAACTCAATATTCAATATTCATCGGTTAAATTATTAACTGAAAGGCCTTCAGTTCTTATTTAACTAATTTTTACTATCGTTAATAATAATGTTACAGAAAAAGATAAATAGTTAAACAGTTAGTGCTTCCATAAATTAATCTAAATGATTCACTAGTTTAAATACACTTATAAAATCAAGCCTTGATTTTTATTAACCTCCTCAGTTACACAAAAAATGAACGCCAAAACTTTATATAAAATGATTTTTGTCACATTAAGGATCTTCGCTAACTTGTTACTTTATGAAGATTCTATTTTTTATGAATCAAATAACTTTATTTCTCAACTGTAATGCTAGAGCTAAGTGACCTTTCCACATGCAAATAAAATATAAAGTATATTATAAAATAAAGTACAGTACATGTACATATATTTGGCAAACACTTGCAAATTTTGACATATGATATAAAGAGCACGTGCGTTGTTACAGAAATCCAAGACATCCCGAAAAATCTTATTATGCCAAACATCTTTTAGAACAAAATCACACAATGACTTCCCAAAATAATATTAAATTTCTACATTTTTCTAATAACAAACGCAAATTAGAAATTTTAGAAGCTTTCGAGATATACAAACACAAACTCAGGGTACTATAATATATGCTCAGTATAATTCTTCGTTACTGGAAGTATGAGATATATAATTTTTATTATTTTAATTTTTTTCATATTACCTTTAATAATGACAGTTTAACTGTCAAAACAATTGCCAGGTTATATTTTAATAAATATTGTGAGACTTTTTATTAATCTTTATTTATTTCATAATAGTAATTTACGTTATCAGTCCTGAAAATGGAATTTTACAGTCGAGTAAGATGTTACGGACAAGGCGACGAAGGAGCCGAGTCCGGAACATCGAAACGAGACTGTAAGACCATTTCCAGGACGTATGACGTAATGCGTTTTATTTCATACTGCAATTATTGGAATATTGGTTTAATTTAAAAAAATATATATATAAAATTAATTTCCAAATGCAAAATAAGGACATCTATGAAGAACGAGTATCCATAGTAACTGATTACGTACCAAAACATTGTCCAGTTGATTGATTGTATTTGCGTCCGGTAAAATTTTTTATTTCCCCCTTCTATGTAAATGACACTTTACAGGCCTTTATGTAACTAAGTAAATGAGTAATTACAGCCACAGCCCTGTAAAACTTTATGGGCTCCTAAAAGAGACCTGTAAAATTTTACAATGCTCATCAACAAAATGCTATGGCAACTAATGTGTTGCTTAACCAGAAGACCATGGCAACACCTAGCTATAAATTGTGCTACCGCCTTTGATTCCAAAATGTCTTTTTTATAAAAATATACAATTCATAAAAAAATGCTGGTGAAGGTGGAAATAAAAGTTTGTACGCGACACACTTTGCAATTAATCGTTACTGGGCTCGCTGGATTATGGAAGCTCGCTCCTTCGTCGCTCGCCCCACAAACTTTCCAGCTCGCCCGTAAAGATTAATTTACAAAGCTTGGCACGTCAATAACTATTACAGTCATACTAAACTGTAATAGTAGATTGCTTACCGAGGCGGGAAGTAGAACATTACGCGGAGAGTAATGTTGCTGCCCGAGGCGCGAAGCGCCAAGGGCAGCAATTGCTCGACGCGTAATGTCTTCCCGCCGAGGTATGTATACTATTTTATTCACAATCGTACATAATTATGTTCTTACATTGATACCTTATACTTGATATATGTAAAACACAACACCAGCGTTTTTATTCAGGTGGCGATAAAATGACAATTGCTGCAACAATTGTCAAAGTAAATTCGTGTCACTACTAAACCATATTTAATTACATTGCTCCTAATTGCAATTTACACGATTTAAAATGTCTGATAGTGAAACTGATGTAAGTTGCACAGCACCGGAATTGCGAGAAGTTGCTACTAACAGTGATTGACTGTTTGTTACCTGCTCAGGTAAAAATAAAAGTAAAGATAGATACGAAAACTTCTGCCATCTGTTGAGAATATTTAGAATGAGCAAAAGGTAAGTAATGGATATTACTAACCAAGAGAACTCATTACTAACCAAGAGAACTTATTATTGACTATGGTGTATAATAAACTACTTTCTAACTTTTTAAACATCAGTAATAAACACATTATGTATCGATTGTGAATAAAATTTTTTACAATCATACTAGACCGTAAAATCGCATGTTCTGGACTAAAAAGTTTGACGTAAAACTGACAAATGTGACACAGTATGAAATAAAAATAATTTAAATCTGTACAACCTGCTTTAGCATAAGTGTAGTACACACAAGTGTAGTACATTCCTTAGAGATGAGATTTTACAAACAGTTTAAAAGCACTGGCTAATTTCTATATTTGATTTCCAAGTCGGACATACGGTATATTTACTTCTATACTATTTTGTCGTAAAAAACAATGATAATAAGAAAATAATACAAATGTAAATTTTTAAAATGTACTAAAAACTGTACTTTCTAAAATGGTAGTGTAGAGAATATCGAACATAAAGAGGAAGAAAGAAGTTTGATATAATAGGGCAGAAAAGAAGCCTTAACTGCTATCAAGACAGAACATTAATGAAATACTCTTTGTTCAGGTACGCGAAAAAAAATATTGCAGCCGTAAACGTGACAGGTGATAAGCTTTATCGACACGGTATTATCGAATGCCTATTTTATTATCTGTCATAGACGCCGTCGACCTAAACCATTGAAAAATAATGTTTATGTTTCCTAAACTATAAAAGCAGATTTCCCATATATTTAAGTTATTTATATTTTATTAAAGATGATATACAATAACTAAGTTATTTGTGGAATTTTGATTGAAAACATAAAAGTATGGGATAAAACACAACTAATAAGTACGAAACAATTTTATTTGCATACAAACATTAAATACAAAAAACTAGCAAAGAAAATTAAATTCTGGTGTGTCCTTTCAATATCTCAAAATATAAGGATTTTATTAATTTTTGCAGCTGAAGCTGATTGATAACGTAACACGTAACATCTCATTTTTGCAACATATGTATTCGTTAGTCTAGCATTGCGTAGATTTACAATTGCATTTTCTAAAGCCATGATCATGCCCTACAGGTTCATCTGCTGGGATGCTTAATTTGTTTATATCTATACTGCGTTTACCCAACAGATATAGTAATGAAAAACCAGAGACATTCAGATGCAACTTGAAACTTGAATATCCATTGGTTGAAATAAATGGGGCGGTACTCGATAGAAGTCTCATTTACACATACAAACACAAACGGCAAACGCCAGCTTGTTACGCATGCGTTTACGTCAGTTGTTTTGAAAGTTCCGTCAGTTTTTCCAACTGTGTTACATATTAGGTACATTACAAGTCTTTATTAAGACTCGCACCATTCAATACACGAACGGTTGTCAATAAGTAAGTTAGAATTATATGAAAAGTTAATAATAATAATGAGTTGGTTAATTTGTAGAATTTTCCTTACTGCAAAATTATTAAAAATGGATGATGAAAACGTCAACAATATTCAGTTGTCACCACCAAAAAAAACGCCAAAAAAGCACTTTTCTGTAGAGGTGAAACAAATAATTATGAACGCTTTTAAAGTGTGTGAAGAGCAGTATCCTCAATGAAAAAAACACGAAAAAGAGGAAAATGTTGCTAGATTGATAGGTCATGTTTTAATTTACCTTCCAATCCCACTGCTTATTTACTATAATTTTATGAATTGGTCTGGCCAGTGTGTACAACATACTTCGTGAGCACAAGCAACATCCTGATTATTTTGCTGCTCCTAAGGCGTGTCATAGACCAAGAGCTATTTTGGACAATGTTTCCGAAGAAGACAAAAATGGCAAAAAAGTGTGGGCTGACATGTCCATAACAAATCCACGAGATGCATTTTTAAGAGGGTTATCGACTGACTTGAGAAATCCATCGGGGAAAGGAAAGCGGCTCATCACCCTTCATATAGGATCTGATGAAGGTTTTGTAGATAATGGATTACTGTTATTGAAATCCAAGAAAACAAATGACTACCATGAAGAAATGAACGCAGATACATTTGAACAATGGTTTAAAAATATTTTGCCCAGTCTTGAAGAAGGTTGCGTTATCGTCTTGGATAACGCAAGTTATCACACAAGAAAAATTGAAAAAATTCCGTCTAGCAACACAAAGAAAGCTGGCATACATAACTGGCTGCAGAAAAAACTATCCCCTACGAAGACAGTATGGTGAGAGCTGAATTGTTATCTTAAGTAAAACAGCATGCACCTAAACACAGTGCTAACGTAATCGACGAATTAACACAGGAAAGCAACAGAACTGTTAACTGTTAACTGGTGTAGTTTACTTTCATACTATGTCATTTTGATAACTTACTTAAAATTAGTTTTCATGGTTTCGCCTTCCATTAGAATATCACAATCAGTGCTATTTAATTATCATGCAACATAAACTGTAAATTGCATATTAAAATAATCATTTCAAAGCATGCATTTACTGTATCTTTATGCAACCAACAAAAAATAAAAGCTTATAATGCGCAAGCCGTTTAACTTATTTTATTTGTCATTTATTTGGCGAATTTAAGTTTAACGCTAATTGAGTTTGTTAAAAATACAAACATACATGAAAATAAAATTTATTGTAAGTTAATATATGCAAAAGTGTATTTTTTTATAACAAACCACGTCTGTTCGGGGGTAGAATTCATACTTGCAACAACCAATCAATTTAACCTAACTTTAAACAACAGATAAATACCACAATTTGTTTATTTGAATATATTAATTACTACTTTTAATATAGACACTTTTCAAAATATTCACCCCCTTGTTCCAAACAGTAACCCAGTCTATGATAAAAAGCCTGAACTGCATTAGAAATCTTGTTTACAGTCTGTTGGAGCTTATCACACACCTGGAACTGACTGGCCTGGGAATTTTCCATTAAGAAAGTTTCTGACTTCTACCTTATAGTGAGGTGGAGCACCATCGTGTTGGTACCAGAAATTTCCAGTGGCAAGTTGATATATTTATCATTACGCTGACTTTGAAGATTTAAATAAGAATGATTTAAAATGTCAATAATAGAAAATGAACCAATCAGTGTATTATATATTACATTTAAGCATTTAGTTTGTTATTCATTATACTGTGATTATAGTGATCACACTACACATCAGGAAGGCATTGAACACACAAACAGGTTGCTATGCCAATAACAACAACAGCTTCAATAAAACCAGATTCAAGCAAAAGTAAGTCTTTTATTCTTCAACGAATTTATCTATAAATATAGTGTTCATCTCTTCCAACAAACCAAGAAATACTGTAAAAGGAAGAAACACTATAAATGCTGACCCCGAATCAATTCCTAATACTAAATACTTTTATGGGACAACAACCCGACACAAGACCAACCACCTTTTTGGAGCACAAATTTGACATATTGATAGCAAAATTAGATAATATTCTCAGCAATGTTTTTACAATTTAAAACATTTCTATAAGTTCAGAGTGACTAACCGTGGTTAATAACCTCCAATCATTTAGTCACTTTAAACTCAACCAATTAACCCACTAACAAATACCTTAACTACTCCTTCCAACGAAATTTCAGATTTAGAATATTTCGGAATAACTGTATTGTATCAAAACGATATCAATTCTACTTCCTCAAATCAAATCACATCAAATCAACGGACCAGATCCACCATGAAAGACAGCAAATCAGAATCTTTTATCATCCTACCACTATTCCTCGATCTCTTTCAAAAAAAAAGTTATTTCAGTTTCCTCTAATAGTTTGACAGCAGGAAATAATCAAAACATTTTAATCTTAGATACCTTATCACAAACAGGTGCCTTTGACATTTCTCCGTCCAACTATAAAACCCATAAACTCCAAACTGATGTGTATCACTAAAACAGTCAGTTCTTCGCCACTGACAGACTTTGAAAGTCCTGCTTCTACCGAACCTGACTCCAATAACGAAACGTTTACTACTGACTCTTCAATCCCTAAAGATAATTTTTGACACATTAGTAATTCAATAACACTACCTAATCAAATTTTGTCGTAACCACCACTATAGAATGGAGTCAACCATTCGGGCAGCGTTATTTTAACGTAGCGCAACTAGATACCTAATCACCACTGTCCCCCTTTCGGGAACATGAATTAAAATACGCTCAATTAGCGCACTAAAGGTATTGCAGAAGCTACCAGTACACTGGTGGGAGCGACGTAAACCTATCTAGACCTCTCCTAGCTCTCCAGGCTACTACCGGAGTTATAAAAGTACTCACAGCTCCCGACATAGGAGATGACCCCTAGTTCAGCTTTGGACTTTCTCAACAGGTGTGGGTCCACTGGACGATCGAATCCAGTGCTTCGTTTAATTCTACCTAGGTATAATCCTGGTGTCTTACCTTTTAAGGTGAAATTGTCTTGAGTATTGAGAGGCTATATATTTGCATCAATACCGCTTAAAAGCGTAGTGGTACGAGACAGCTTCTTTGAATCCCAAGACTGGAACTGCTCAGCCGTTGTGTGATTCTCATACTTCCGTCACTGAATCCAATCTACCTGGTGGCATGCAGATTTCCATCGGCCAGAGTCCCCTCCAACCTGAATAAACCACACTTGAATTCTGCTCCATCAGACTAGATCAATCAGCGGATGACCCGCGGTATACTATGAAGGGTATTGATCCGAGACGAAAATCCAATCCACCCTCACCGGTACTTATGCCTGCAGAGCTTCCTCAACAACGTTAATGAATATCCGTCGAGAACACTTACGTGAATCTCTACCTCACATTAATTTCTGATCATCCGTTACCCAGATTTCCGGGATTGGGTAGAATCCAATCAGTTTTATGGGTGAACACCGTGTGGTCTGCACCATTCACCGAACAAAAACCTAACCAAAATACTCAACCAGGCGTATTGAATGCTAATCAATTGTGTTTTTTAAGCAAAATTTAAGAAGATATCTGGGGGTCAGCGTTTTTGAACGGCCAGTTAAAGAAACACCATTAGTTTCAAATTAATGGACTCCTGATCAAGCATTTTTAGCACCGGCAGACCATTGCCGGACAGTAGTTCTTCAATATTTGAATGCATCAGTTCAACACCAAACAGTTACTGACGAGTATCCGAGCATCACTGATTTCACCCTTTTTGCAGCTGACCCATGCAGTTTATCACTGAACTTTCTCGAAAACTACCGGTTGCAACGATGTTCCCCAATATCTTCCAGTTCAAGAGGATGGATTTCAGATAAAGAAACGCACCTATTCGTTCTTGTCAAGATTACCTATTATATTCCTTTCTTTGATGTTAATATATATTAATTAATACAATTTTCCTGTTAAGCAACCATGAAATTCTAGTAAACTTTCAAAAATATATTAAGAGTGTTTTCAGGTATGTTTTTGAAACAGTTGTGAAAAACTCATTCTCAGATCATCATCAAATTTTCAGAACTTTTGCAACACTGTCCAAGATTACTACCAATATTGTTTTCACGCGAACTTTCGAAGTAATTTCGCTAATAAATCATCATGCACTATGTGCAATGTAAATAATTTCATATATTTTCACTAACCAGAACATTGTGTGCACCGCAACAGTAGTGACATATTTATGCTACGCTAGTCCCGTCAACTCAAATTCACAGACGGAAGCGCGGATAGATTAATAAAAAATCCAGTATATCAATCCTTGTGACTAACTGGACAGCACGCTAATTTTTAATTTTATGTATGGCTATACTTCACATACATATTGGGGATTAATTTTCTCAAAACCAATGCATATCATTCTATCAATTATAGGATCATATTCACACGGTATTTCTTTCTGGATCTTCCCAAGAACCTTACCATGAATACTACCTTGTTACGAATTATAATTAACAAAGACTTACGTTAAAGCTTATCTTGTAGATTAAGTTAGCACAGATATTTTTAGTTTCAACAAGTTCAAACCAAGTTACAACAGTGCATCTCCGCAAGGACGCTTGTCCAAAACGAAATGTTGATTGCTGTTTTTTAAAATTACTTGATGATCCTAACCCTTATTGTTCTAGCAAGAATTTCAAAAACCTTTACAAAATAATCCTTGCACTAACTAATTATAAATTTTGATGTACATGGATGTACAAAACCCATTGAAAAGACCAATTGATTATTAGAGTTTTTTTCAGCTGGAATTTATTACAAAGTCTTAATTACGACAACGCTAATCAATTATATCTTTTTCTTTAACAAATGTATTGAACGTCTTCCTAAGTTATTTACCTTCGTATGTAATTCTTTTTTTCGCCGGGGGTGTAGTATAGCGATCCCGCTTTACTTTTACGTTTAAACGAAATGTAGCTTCATCAGTGAAATAATTTTTAATGCTCTAAAGTTTTCAAGTTTAAGAGGAGTTCCAACACTTGAGGGTAGAATTTCAAAACTTGAGGCAACATGACTTTATGAACTAAAAGGTTTTTTCCATGTAAACTAAAAAACTCAGTCTCATCTCTTCCGTTAGTACTGTGCTTGCGCGACTACAATTTTTATTTTTATTTTTAAATTTATTAAATGTCTACAAAATTTTGGAAGAATGATGGAGAGTGTGAGTAGAAAATGCAGCAACATAAACCACAAACCAATTTTAAACTTGGTTTTGGTACTACAGCCCCATTTACACCTCTTTGGTGTATATTTTAATAATTAACCTAAAGTTGTTTTAACGCCTTATTAATTCAGTTGTTTGATTTTATCGGCTTCTTAGATTAAAGAATAAAATGATAAAAACAGCGTGCTGTACAATTAGTTGCCTAGCAAGTAAAACCATTATGCGTATTTATTTCGGCGATATACTTACAAGTATATCGCATATTAATTTAATAGCATTATAAAATATTGTGGCTGACAAATAAATTTTAATGTTTTTGAAAGTTTCCTACCAATTTGTTTCTAGTTAACGACGTGAAAGACAAACAAATAAAAGAACCTTATAGCAAGTAATAACCAATTAACCAATCTTAAAATATATATCAAAGTAAACCTTTATTATGAAGATTCTTATTTCTATACATATATAACCTATATAAATATATATTAAGTACCTATATATATTATAAATATAACCATAGCTTTTAGACATACAGTTACAGTTGTATAACTAAATATGGTATAAATGAAAAATCTCTCTTTTTTATTTTGCACTACATAATTAAAAGAATTATTTTGAATGTAAAACAGAATATTAAAATATTATGAATCATTAAAGTAAATTAAGATTTCGTAAATAAAATAAAATGTTTTGAGAATTGATATTTTTTTCATGAATTAAATTGAAATTAATTGATTTTCTCACAAATCAAATGCAATTTATAGACACACCTTAATTAAAAGGAAAATTTTCAAGATGTTGTTTTTACGAAATTAATTTCAATTATTTGGATTGTACCATTCATAGAAAGTCTCATAAATTAGACGTTATAAAATGTATTAATATATAATACCGTTTTTCAAATTGTCAAATTCTGAATATTTCTAAATCTCTTGACAATGTAATTATGCTGTATACATTATTTCACATACTTTATATCATAGATACTATAAAACCAAACAATTATTAATCGCAGATCATTTAAATTATTACGAGAACAACATGCATTTACAGATGAATTTTTTGTAAATATATGTTTTCAAATTTGCATTTAGGTAATGGAAATTAGTTATATCAGTGGTAGTTCAGTGAAACACAGTGCTTTAGGGTAAAACATATTGCATTACATTTGCATGTTTAACACCATTTAAGAGAAAAAAGGATTCATTACTTTTCAGCATTTAATTACGATTTTAGCTTTTTCTCTATTTTTAAAGATATTTACATATTTTTTCATTTCCCTCTAAATTCTTTTATCCTGTACATTACATCAACATATAATATTTAAAAATATATACAGAAAGCAGATATTGTTTTCAAAATATGGCTTCTAATTATATAATTTAAATAAAATTTAATATTTTCGACAGGTAAATATTCTTTTTTTAAATATTCTTGCTTTCGCATTTTTATAAATTTAGTTCTTTTCAGTTTCACTTTATTTCCTTAATGCTAAGCTTTTTATTCTGAAAACAATTAATTAAACAGAAAATAATGAGGTATTTAAAAATGTGGACAGGTAAGCTTAAAGAAGATCCTAGCGTAATCTAAAATAATGATCCAGAATTGGATAAATGAAGCAAAACGAAACTGAGAAAAGGTTAGTCCTGAAAAATATATGTTGATGCTAATTTATGTGTAGGGTTGGAAAGCTAAAGGACAAAATTAATGTTTTCTTTTTGTTAATGTTTGCATGTCAAATAACCCTAATAAATTGTTTCTTTTTCAATTCATTCTAAAAAATTGGATTGATGAAGATCCATATTAAAACACAATAAACCAATTAAAACACTGGTAGAAGTCTTTACTAAAAAAAAAACTGTTATAAGGTATATGACGCTTGTTTCACTACAAATAGCTTCCTCAGCTAACAACTAAATTTATTCTCATACAGGTGTACAGGTAAACATGAAACTACTGTACAGGAAGTTTCACTTAAGATTTGTACTTTCTGTACAGGCGTATAGTACACATAAAATGCAACAAAAAAAGCTTAACATTACTAGTGCCTACCTTTTATAACAACCGACAAAAAAGCACAAACTTAATTAAAGCTATGAATAATTAATTATTCTCTCTGTTTAAAGTAATGTACCTATAACAAAACGGATAAATAACAATTATTCGGGGCTATTCTGTTTGTGTTAGAACAAAAGGCACATTAACTTATTTGTGTTACTTATTGTGTCTCGTTTTCATGGAAAATGCCAAGGTTACGTTATAGCTAAACAAGCTTTTCCCTAAAATGCAATAATAAAGTATTGTATGAATGTAAACCTTCATTTCTTTTAGTCAGTACTCATGCTTAATACACAGACTAAAATCACAAACAAAATTAAATGTGATACCGTCAATTGCTATGTCCAGTATAATTGCTCAAATATTGTTTGTTTAGTTTGTTAAACAAGGTATTTGATTTTATAGTGATACGTGTGGGCCAGCAGTTCCCAAAAGTGTAGCTTTTTATCAATTTCTTTCGATTTGCGTAAAATTAAAAATGTCATAAGGATTTTTTGTTATACAACTGTATACAACTTTTGATTTCATTTTATTGTATACAACAGGTCTGGTTAAAAGACTACAGTTTTTATCCGGAATAAAACACAATGGGCCGTGAAAAGTTTTTCAAATATTGTTTATATATGGTGCTCTTGGCTTGTAGCAAAATATATTGCACAATCAAAAAGGCCATATGCTATTGGGAAAAATTTGATATGGGAATTCTGATAGATGTGGGATAAGAATTGTTTGGAAATGAAAATGCAGTAAAAATTAACAAAATTGATCTGCCTAACGATACAGTTACTGGCCGATTCAACCCTTGCTCGAAATTCTAAACCAATGTGTGAAAATGGTAAATTTTATTCGTGCAATGCCCCGAGTAGCCTAATTCTTGCAACGTTATATGAAGAAATTGGTGCCACACATACATACTGATTTATTTATGCACACTCAAGTTAGATGGCATTCTCGTAAAAAAGTTTTAAGGTGGTTTTACAAACTTCGAGCAAAAACAGAAATCTTTTCGCTTGATTAGAAATCAGCTTTTACAGAGCTTAAAGCCAAACTTTGGTTGGCTAAAGTTGCATACTTTCAAGATATATTTGCATTACTAAATGATCTAAATTGGTCGATCCAAGGAAATTTTGTTCATAACATAACAAAATTTAGACTTTTTGAAAATATTTCATTTATGGAAAAGCTGAATGCAAATAAATTCACTGTCTACTTCTGATAGAGAAAAATTAATGGAAATGAGTTTGGACGAAACTTTAGAAACTGAATTCAACATAAAAAAGTGTGTAAGTTTTGGATTTCTGTTTCAGAAAAAAATGTCATTGCCTGAAAGGGCGTTAAAAATCTTGCTTGATTTTTCAACCATACATATATTAGTTAGTTCTGCCCAACAGGATAAGGGCAAATACGCTCTAAATCAACGAAAGTCCCACGAGGTCCACTCAAAAAAAGTAAAAATAACATCATATACTCCAATACTAACAAATAACTTATCAACAGGTGGGTAGTGGACATTGGAATAAGTAAATTAATAAGCTTGCAGAATTTAGATATTAGAGAACCGAACCGTTCTCTTCTGGCTGGTGTAACAATTAAGCTAAACATAAGGAACTCAAAATGTGCTTCTCTCTGTTTTTTATTTTATTTTATGCATCTATTTTTTGGTAGCAATGCATAAAAAAAATAAATACTTATTATATTAATCCTTTAATTTGTATAAAATAAAATGTTAACTAAAGTAAACTTATTATCAACAACCAAATTAAAATAAATATAATTAATATAATAAATTATTTTGTAACCTATTAACATTCGAAATAAAAACTATTTTAACAAAAACACTTTTTTGCGCGAAATATTGTTATACATTATTATCAAATCTTAAACTCACCTATCCTAAGTAAACAGATAATTCAGTGTGACAATTTTAATTTAATTTTGTCACACTGACTTATTTTGTAAATAATTTCCCATTTTGAATTTTAATAATACAAATATTTTGTGCTATATTTTGTTTTTAAACTCGAATAAAGGACAAACCATTCATATTTATTGTTGTATAATAGAGAAACAATATACAATTAAAAACGTTTTGAAAAAAATATATACAAGCCCAGATGGGACACTTCTTTGGGTTAAAAGATACCTAGAAACCTTTACTTCGAAATAGTTTTTCTTGGTGCATGGTATTGGTGTTAATTGTTGATAGAGTACACTACTGCTCGTGCCCTATGCCAACGCTCATGAAATTTCTATTAGGATATTTATTGTTTGGAAATAGAACACTGAATACGAATTATTGAAAAAAGTACGTACAACTCCGTTGGATATCAATACTAAACATTTTACTGTTGAACATGTCAAGTTTCCAAGTGCTCCTGTCTTACTCATCGTAAGTAACACTAACTACTAAAATTATAAAATGATACACGTATTAATAAAATGTAAAATTGTTTTAAGTAACCTTATATTAATTCTTAAAACAAACTGTAAAGATTCACATTCACACGCAGTAAAAAGACTTGAACATATTTGCATTAACAGGTCTCTAGTTGTAACTGTTAGAACTTTCCAATTTGAAAAGTTACTAAAATTAGCGGAAATTTCAAAATTTTCCTAACCTAAACTTAATGTAGGTACTATTTTTTATGTACAGATACCTATTTTTTGGTTTGGTCAATATAATCTTGTTCTCTAAATGTTGCTTAGTTATTTACCACATTTTAAATTGTACAGCTACATTAAGTTCATTATAGTAAGATATGCAAGATTTTAAAATTCCCACCAATTTTAGTTGCAAAGTATAAATTGCAAAGCTTCAACAGTTATAACTAGTCGAAGTCAACTACAGCAGACAAATAATTGTCACAATTTTTTGTTAGTGTTCTTATTACGCACACATTTCTCTTGTCAAATACACTGTCAAGTGTATATTGGTCCCAATTCGTTTTATTTACTCTAACTAGAGTAACATGAACACTAACAAACATTTTTACCAATTTGGACCACTCTTTAATTGCTTTTTTTCTCTTAAAAGGATTAAAATTAGAGTAGATTTTGTTATACTTTTAAAGTAGAATACTATTAGATGGAATATTCAATCTATATAAAGTTAATAAATAATATAGAGAGAAAATATATTGCAGTAGTTTTAGAATTATTTTTGTTATAAGAATAGTGTGAAAGCGAAAGTTTTTCTACTCTAAATTCCAATTCTTTGCCAGTACTCTAAAAATTCTATAAGTATCAATAAAATAGAGCAATTTTATTTTTATCACTTTATGATATTACTCTAGCTTGCTGGTTTAGTAAGACAACACATAGCGTAATAGAAGTTGACTAAAAAATTATGGACGAATTTAAAGGTTAATAACCATTTTGTATTTTGTTTGTAAATATTCATTAAGAACTTTTCAGTTTTTGTAGAGAAGTATCAGTTTAACAAAGGAACTGACATTATTATGTTATGTATTATCTATAAAGAAGTTGGCAAACAATAATAAAACGTTGAAAGTTCTGTAATTATGTTTAAATTTTATCTCTGCTAAAAAAATATCACGGTCGATGAAAAACAGAAAAGGAAAACTTATAAGAGAGAATTTCACTGAATTAAGGATAATGCTTTAAATAAACAAACATTAAATTATTTATTATGATAAAGTTAATGTAAATATGCATATACTGATAATAATATTGTAAATTGGCATGTCAGCCATTAATAAATATATATAAATGGGAGTATAGAATTATATAAAACATTATGGTGTGTAGGTTTATATCTAAACGACGGTATAGAATAAATGGAATGAGTTTATTAGTAGTACTAAATTCTGTTCGGAAATTGAAATGAATTGCTTTTAATTAACAATGATAAATCGCTTATAGCAAATATAATAACGAACCGAAACTATCTTAATATAATACAGCTTTGCTTACTGATTAAAACCGTTAATTACTGATAACCGATGAATATTTGAAGGCTTCCGAAGTTTTTTAACAAGATACTAACTTATGCTTATTATTGTAAAGCGTTGTGCCTGTATAATCTCAAATTTTTGTTTTAAAATAAAAAATAAAACTAATCCTTTAAGGATATTTAGGTTTCTGTAATAACATTTTAAATATCTTTAGCCAAATTGAATGTTTTCTGAAATTGAAAAATAAAAAGAAAACGGAAAAAGTAATACCCTTCTTTAAAGGCCAAACTAGAAAGTACGAAAGCTCCTAAAGATATAAACGTAGATTTATCTTATATTAGCTATTTTGCCCTACGATTTAATAACAGTTAATAGCACATTCTGACTGGACAAGTAAAACCTCCAACACCGAAACTGTTGTGATCTTGTGTGTGATTGTTTAGTTAGGGTCAGCTTAGGTCACTAGCAAGGTCTGATATATAAAGCCTAAATCTTATCTTTATTATCCAGGTAATTTCCACTCTTCTATTTTTTGTTTAATTAATATCTATTAACATTTCTACAATCAATACAAGATACTTTATTAGCCGAAAAAAACTAAAAAGGGAATTAAGTTTTCCAGAAACACCCCAAATACCAAGTAATCTTCTTCCGTGTTTCATTCTTTTACAATTCAAATAAAAACCAAATTAATTAACGAGAACCTAAATCAATCCCCAAGTGAGATTCTAAATTTCAGCAAATACAAATTTTTAATTAGCGATTCAATTAGAACGTTTTGTTGGTTTCGCACATCTAATACCTTGGCCAGGGCAACTGCCGGAAAAGCGTCCCAGGCGAGTTCGTGTTCTTCCCCTTGTTTTCCCTGCCTCTGCCCACGAAGTATACGTGCTGCTGTAACGGTTGCAACTCCCATACCGTCTCCCACAAAAAGGATCACGTTCTTGGCGTGAGGTCTGCGGTCGTTGGCGTACTGCAACCGCTTTCTCAACGCTATGCGGGCTTGTTCATACCAATAATCCAAATCTGTAACAAGAAAATCTAATCTTAATATATTTCAGTTTTGTGAAAATTATGTTAATGCTAACAAAGTTTAATAAAGATGGTTATTCCTATGAATAAAATTTTTAAGTTTAATGTTTGAATAATTTTCCATAAAAAAATGTTTATATAACTAAAATATTCATGAAGAATAAACCTCCACGTGAATGACCCCCAACACGTCATCCCCTTGTTATTAACTTCATTTTATCATTCAACGCAAGCAATCGGGGTGTTAAATTAGATTAGGGATGGCGTTGACACATTTTCCACCTAAAGTTTAAATTTCACACCTTCTGCCGTAATTAAAGAATTTTCATACTAATTTTGTCAAAAGAATTAGATTTCGACAATTTAACAAAAACTTATTTGTTATTTTCTTTCTTGTACGTATATTTTTATTTAAGCCTTCCAGTAATACCCTATTAACGCTGCTGAACAGTATTATATTCTTTTTCTTTTTGTTAGTGGGACAGAGAATTTCACTAGTTGTTGGTAAAGACTAGTTCAATTGCAGTTTGTAAACTCTTTTTCTTTTCCGTTCTTTCAATCTATAAAATATAACTGTAATGATGCTCTCTGGACTGAAATTCAGAAAGCTTATACTAAATCTTAAGGATAAAAAACTGTTTATCCCTCTATACTACACTGAATTGAGCGTAGTATAATATTTACATTTTCGCTTTTGTTCAAAAACTCTCTAAAAGCAGAAATCAATCCTTAAAATCTGTATTCATGTATGGGTAAATAATATAAAGGAATATATTTTTTGCCATTGCTTCTAATTTTAGTATTCTTTCAGCGTTTAGGTTTGGAGTGTTTTGTTTGCGAGAAACTGTTTTAAAAGTGAGTTAAATCTGTGAATGTCACAGAAGGAATCATCTAATAATCCTGACTCTTGGGAAACCAATTCGAAGAGTTTCCATAATACTGATGTCAGGCTGACAAAAACGCTTTCCTATCGATTACTTAGGGTCCAAATATTTTTCTTCGCAAACATCTTACCAAATACTTCTGTACAGAAATAAAGCATCTAACAATAAAGTAAAATATAAGTATTTACTCTGACCAATAATTGAATAGGTATAATAAGTTAATACAGTATGTCTGTATGCATATAAATTAAATATTTTTTGAAACTAACAGTCCTATAGTTTAATCATTCAATAGCAAGCATTGTACTCATCATTAGAATAAACGCCGAACTGAAGGTATATGGTGGCCCACACAAGACGCTCCAGTACCTTATCTTGGAAACTGTAAGAGTTACGAAAAAAAGTGAAATATCAAAGTTGGTTGGTATAAAACAAATTTTAACCTTATAATAGTTTTGTATATACAGGGTGAGTCATAATGCTGTGTCTACTATCAACTTTTTTATTTTTAGTGGAACACCCTGTATATTTTTACACGTTTCGATTCTACACTTTATTTTAAGTATGTTAGCCTAATGTAAATATCTAAATACTGCGCAGCTTCTGAGAAAATTCAGTTTTTTGTTTTTTTTATTGAAGATTTATGTTTAAATGTAAATTTACGTAGTGCAAGTTTTATTTAACCGATGTAATAATACACGGCGCTTATAAATATTTTTTTGCATAAATTTATTACTGAATAGTATACAGGGTGCTCAATCTGATAGACCAAAGGTATAAATCATTGAACAGGAAAACTTCACGTCTTTCAAATTTATTTTTGCCCTTTGCCTGTTTTGTGCTTTCTTACCATCTCATATATCAGGGAGGTTACGTCGAAAAATAATTATTATAATCGTTTACTAGTTTATGGTTTACTGTAATTTATTCTTGTCGTTCTTATCTGTTGCTGTTTATTCCAAATAAAAATATTCTAGCACACATCTTACAATTTATTGTTCATCGCTTTGATAATACCCCATTCTGCATAGGTAAAAATCAGTTGAATCCTACTATTTTTTGAAATGACAACTAATAATGAGAATGTTGTACTACATTGTTAAAAAAATATAAAATCATACTCTCATAGTCTGAATTCTATAATTTTGAAATGAATTTATACTGTTCCAGAACGAAATCGGACAAATGATAGTAGTTAAATATCGATACGCATTGAGATCAAAAATAACTGAAAATAGTCAATCTAGTTCTTACCCAAAAACACGATTAGCCAATGGATAGAGCTGCTTCTGTAACGCTGAAGACCTTCCTATCTAAATTATACCAGGGAAAACATCGAAAGAACCAGGAAAACAAACTGTTCAAACTGATAACTTTGAAACTGTTCACTTGAAGTAGAGGTTCACATGAGTTAGTAGGGAAGTTAAATATACAGGGTGTCCTATTTGAAAAAAGTAAGTCTTTCCTGCTATAAGATTTGTACCTTTGGTCTTTCAGATTGAACACCCTGTATACTATTCAGTAATAAATTTATGCAGAAACGCGAATTTAGATATTTATAAGCGTCGTGTATTGCTATAATCGTTTAAATGTAACTTGCACTGTGTAAACATATTTTTAAAAACTTGGATTTTCCAAAGAAAAGCAGAAAAACTGAATTTGCTCAGAAACTGGGTAGTATTTTGATATAAGTACATTAGGCAAACATACTTAAAATGAAGTATAGAATCAAAAAGTGTAAAAATATACAGGGTGTTTTATTGAAAATAAAAAAGCTGATAGTAGTCACAGCAATAAGACGCACCCTGTAGTATAGTGTATATAGATAACTATTATAAAATCGGTTTCGCACCAACCAACTTTGATATGTAACTATTCTTCGTAACTCTTACAGTTTGCAAGATAAGGTACAGGTTCATCTTGCGTGTACTCAATCACCCTGCACTTTCAAAATCTATTACAAACTTACAATGACCAATAGTACAGATCTAAAAGTCGTTGAGCTGAATTGAACTTTAGGGGACAAATTGTAAATCGTTTGACAATATTATTGAAATAATAAAATTTCAAAATTTATACAAAATAATCAGTAAAAATATTGCAAAGAGGCTAAAGGTTTGAATTTTAAAAGTCAAATATAAAAAGATGTAATGTAATTTTAATGTAAAAAATGTGAAAGATATAAAAAAAGCAGAACAAAAATCACTAGGTCAAACCTGCAAATCTAATTTAATCGTACAGAGAAAAAGGTATAAAAGAAAACGGAGTAATACACGCAGCATACAAATTCATTTTAATACATCATTTGTAATTCATAGTATAGAAAAACAGATAGAAGTAAACTAGTAAAGGTAAATAATTAAAAGAAACTACCAGTGACCGAATTTTAAAAACTGTAAAATAAATGCACTAGAAGGGTAAAGAAAATTCACTTTTATAAATTTTAAAATCATTAGCCACTTAGCAGTCACATTTTTTCAATAAACTTTTTTTAAAATTGTCACTTCTTTTCTCTCAGTAATTTAGAAGTTAGTATTTAACCATTTAGTAATAAAATGGAAAAACAATGTTTGCTCAATAGTTTTTGTGAAAAGAAAAATATTTGAAAATAATGAAAAGCCCGGTCCAAGTGCAGTTCATGGCCGTCGTCATTGGATTAAAGTTCGAATAGGAGGGGGCTAAGGGGGTCAAAATTGAATATTTGGCCTTTTTGGCAATTTTACTTTGCTTCTAATATTCCGATTACCGTGGAACCGACCCCCCCCCCCACCTACAAAAAAGGGTGGAGGATATTACGAATGATTAGTTGTGACCTTGTAAACCATAAAATAAAAAATGTCGATGTTTAGCGTTCCCATAAAATATGGCGATGGCGTCCACGTATCATTTGAGCATCAAACAATTTTGTTTGGTTCCATAGGCGTCGGGCAGGGTGAGGGGGCAGGCCCGGGGTTTTTGCGAGATATCGCCGTGGAAATCGGTTGGTGGTTAGCTAGGGTGGGTCTGCTTACGGCTGTACTAAGTATATTTTGTCTATTTGCAGTGGCGTAGGTAGAGGAAAGAGGGCAATTTTCAATGATCATACGGATGATCTACGAAGACGTGGTTAGCGGCATACGTCGTGCGATTTACATATTGATGACCTGATAGGCAACAATAATATGAATTATTTGACAAAAAAACAAAGGTCAATTGTCTCAGGGTTGTGTGCTGTTGCGCCTAAACATGTCTATCTCACACTTATAGTACAACGGAAAACTTCGTTGCCAATCGGGTTAACACCAACACAATTCTCAAACAACAAACATATTTTAGATTAGAATTGGTAAATGTGAACCAATTTGTTGATGGAGTAAAATACAAGAAACCATAAAAAACGGTAACACCAGCAGGCGTAAAAAATTAATTATTTATTTGTTAATTTCAAAATTTTGAGTTTTGGAATAAATTGATTTAAATTTGTTGAATTTATTTTAAAAGTTTACAGTAATTTAAATGAATAGCCCTGTATAATCCGTTTATTTCCTAGATTATATCGAAAGTAATGTAAATCTGAATTCTAGCAAGTGAATTGGACTTCCGTTCCTTCCACTTTCTATAATACACGAACGTAATTTTTATTATTCTGTTCATTGTTTAAATATACCAGTCCTATCTCACATGAATCGAACCACTGTATGTTTCTGTAATTAATATTCATCATTCAACAAATAGTTATCAATGATTAAACGGTTGGTTTTCCTATTCGATTTGAATTGTAAAATACCAAGCATAAATTGAAAGCAAAATTTATTGCTTTGTCCAATTCATCATGTCGATCAGGACTCGTAGCATAGTAAAGTATCTATATCTATATACATGCGTATTGTATCTGTTGTTTGTGCATTTCATCAAGTGGGTGAAAATAGCACGGACGAGTCAGACGATCATATGTTTATTACAATTTAATAATAAACAATGTAAACATTGTTTTCAGATAACTGAAAACATTTGGGTATATGTAATATATCATCATTCTACAATTTTTATCCGCTTATCACCTTTTGAAAAGTATCCATTGGACTTAGAGGTACACTAACCTATTACGGATATTTTCTAAAAAAAAGAGAGCAATTATCAAATAATTTATAAGACTCTGTTCTAAATTACTGATTGCTCAAGAAATAAAAAAACCTTAATTTAAAAAAGCAGTTTTAATTTAAGAAGACTGGCAAAATACCGTTCTGTAATACTGTATTGCTCAAGGAATATAAATGCCTTATTTCTAAGAAAAGGCAACTTTAATTTAATAAAACACGCATTATTGAATTGTGTCAACAGTCGCCGAACACTTTATAGGTGATTGTAAATATAGTCCAGTCAAACTAAACATTTGAAATGGAAAATGGAAGTACATAAGATTTTTTCTTCCAGCATGCAGGAGTGGACTAGAAAAGCTTAACTTGAAGTTTTCGACCTCAAATTCATATGAGCTTTTTCGGCCATTTTGAAAAGAAGGGTGAAGTGTTATTTTGAAATTATCTCTGTAACAGTAGGTCTGGCAAAAAATTTGTATAAAGCATTTTTGTCGGCAATACAATTGTCTACAACTTTCATTTGAAACTTTTTCGCGTAATATAAAAAATGAAACAGTTGTAGACAATCGTATTGCCGACAAAAATGCTTTCTACAAATTTTTTGTCGGACCCACTGTTACAGAGACAATTTCAAAATAACATTTCATCCCTTCTTTTCAAAATGGCGGAAAAAGCTCATATGAATTTGAGGTGGAAAGCTTTTCTAGACCCCCTTACTGGAAGAAAATCTTCCCTTACTTAAATTTTCCAAGTTAAGCCCATTTTTCGTACAGTTTGACTGGACTAATACATTTTTATTTTATTTGGAAAGTCTGGTAATTATTGGTAACACTTGCTCGAAATTGCAGAAATCTTTAGTAGCAATTTTCAGATCGCGCCAGTGTTGGACAAAATTAAATCTTACTGGCAATTAACAATTGACAATTAAAATTTTAATTGTTAATTGCAATTGACAATTAAATTTTGAAATAAATAAAGATTATTAAAAGTTTCACAGTTTTATTAAAATACAACCTGACAATATTTAATAAAACTGTGAAACTTTTAATAATCTTTATTTATTTCATGATTATGGAGTTCCACAAAGTAAGGCTGGAAACAATAAACAAGACAATTAAATTAATTAATTGTGAATATATTTTATTTTGCAGGATTAAAATTAATTAACTGTTAGTTGTTCTGGCAATTAACAATTAATTAATTGTTAGTTGCTCCCACAATTCAGAATTAATTAATTGTTAGTTAATCTATTAATTGTAATTGTCATTACAATTAACAATTGATTTTCATTATGATGACAATTAACCTGATATTTATTAAAAAGACGGGATACTGCTGTATAATAATACATTCCTTAAGAAATCAGATGCTTTTTATTTGTAATTACAGCTGGGACATTACATTTTCAGGCAACACGCAATATTTTGATAGTTTATTTTTGCACCCAATACCACACACAATACATGCATAAAGATAAATGTCAATTGCTCTTTTTATTTTTTAGGGTTTGTTTAAAAGTCTGGGACAAGATTGAAATGTGATCTGCTGTTATTACAAAATACTTACAAATGACCTTCATAGTTATTTTTTTAATTTAAATTAAAACTTTCATAAATAGTATTTATTTAACAATTTTAGTTGTGATTTTTAATTGCAATTGACGTATTAATTGAAACTAAGGTTAACTGCAATTAAATTTAGTTGCAGTCTGCAATTAAGAGGTTAATTGCAATTACATATAATTGCAATTGAAATGTCACAATTAAATCGTCAATCAACTAATTAATTGATTAAAAATTTTATTGATTGATGTCCAACACTGGATCGCGCCAACATGATATAACCTAACAACTACCAGTATTTATATCATAACTGGCATCGACGGCTCAACATGTCCTCCAAAGCACAGTCGGATATGGTTCGTACTACTATTGTAAAGATAACACGTCAGCTTCAGCTTTTAAATAATTAAAATAATTTTACCGCCCGATTGTCGCAACGCTGCATACATCGCACACGTAACATCAGCAACAACTGGGAAGATCTTTAGGGTTCTTCCTGTACAAATACCTATACAAGTACAAGAAAAACTTGCCACAGCACAAAGGCAAAGTTAGCTTTACGAAGAATTGTAAGTGAAATGAGAACAGGGAATTTTCTTCAGTAAAAATTCAGATTGAGAGGGAATAGTACGGGAATAATACGATATATAAACTCGTATAGTTGTATACCATATGTTGATTTATCAAAATGGAAAATGCATACGAGGTCCGATCAAAATAAAAATATACTATACTATAATAAAAATACTATAGCAGTTTCAGTTTCATGTGTACACCCTTGGATCACATTTTCAAAACCGGTGTGGAAATATCAAATCATTTATGTCATCGTTTATTACATAAGTTGGATCCGTTGTCCAACTTTCCAGCATTTGTGGAACCTAATACTACCATGGAACATATTAGATAATGAAATAGAAACCCTTTTTTTATTACATATTTTAAGCGGATTGATATTTGCCGGTAATAGCAGGATATACAATTATAACTTGAGCCAGTGGCGGATTTAGGCACAAGCGTTTGAAGCGGCCGCTACAGGCCCCGCAAGTCAGGGGGCCCCGCAGAGGCCTCCTGCCAAGGACCAACTGTACACGCGACAAATAAAAATTATTAGCGTAGGAATTCACTTTCTCACAAAAAAGTAAAACAAGAAACAGATCATATCGTGTACAGGCTGGTAAAAAAAGTGTGCGGTTGACGCATTAGAGTTTCGTACAAAGAAACCAGCGGTAGTCAGAGCGATATTGTAACGGAGTACACTGTTTTACCGCCACGTTGACTTAGTTGCTTACTCTACTGTTATTAAAAGCACATTTTGTATTTTAAATTCTTAATTTCACGATTTCAGAAAAAACGTAATATACACCTCAGCACAAAAGTTGATTTTTTATCACTCGTTATGTTTGTTCAACAATCTCCATATTCGTGATAAGAAAGTACAACTTTAGTGCTTATTTGGTATACTAATAACTAGTTTATCTACGACCACTATAGAAAATTACACATTTCACACAGTCTAGTAACTATGAAACTGACTCATTGTTCATAATCTTTAAACTGTACGGAAATGACCGTGGGAAATAATTTCGCATTTTCAGTGGTTCTATTAAAATGCCATATATGTCAGCACATGCAATATTTCTAATTATTTGAAATATACAAAGTTATAACTTATAAAAAGATTAATTTATTTTTAAGAGTTAAAAATTGTTAATGGACTATTGTATATAACTATTATACTCATACTTTTATAGTGATATGTGTATAAATCACAGACGGCATCCTAAGACAGCTGTTTCGAGCTTTTGGCTCTCCTCAATTAGGGGCAGCCCGTATGTGAATTCTATACACATCACTTGAGCATATATATACTAGCTTGGAAATATCACTAACACCATCAAATAACTGTGGTGCCTCCTGTAGGTATCAAACCGCACTAAACGACGTAATTTTATTATCCAATACAGGAATATACAAAATAAAATCCGGTCGAGCGTCCGACTGTATAATTAATATAAATACAACACAAAATGAACACAAACGTGTTTTAATAAAGTGAGTTTTTAATAAATTTAAAAGTTAAAAATTGTTAATGGACCACTATTATACTCACAATTTTGTAGTGATATGTGTATCAATCACAGACGGCACTTTAAGACAACTGTTTCGAGCTTTTGGTTCTCCTCAGTTAAGGGAGCTCGTCTGTGATTTATACACATATCACTATAAAATTGTGAGTAAAATAGTCGTTCATCAACAAAACTCACTTTATTAAAACACGTTTGTGTTCATTTTGTATTTTATTTATGTTAATTTATTTTGTTTAATTAATGTTTTACATTAAATTATATTTTGAATGCAAATCATATAGAAAAATTATCACCCCAATTGGAAATGCAACCCTGGGTCTCCAACTTTCTGAACGACATCTCTACCTCTGAACTACTGTGTCGAATACCAGCATATAAAGTTATTATTACCATATAAAGTTATTACAAAAATTGTTATTGAATTAACGTAAAATTGATTTAACGATATAGCCTTCTGACGGCTTTAATCAATACATTTAGAATAACCGGTCTATTACATGGAAATCTAAAAATGTTTTGGGAATTTATTATTTCAAATTACATTCAAATGAAGCATTAGGTATTCAATGTATTTGTAGATTGAGGTTATGATTTACTTATTATTATTAATTTAAATAATTGTTCAAATTTCAGTATTAATTTTAAATAATAAATGATCATTACATTGAGGTATACGCATTTTTTAATTTTTACAACTGACACCTGTTTTCCACAAAAAACGGGGCATTATCTACTTTTGACATCCAGCACCTCAATCTCAAATCATATTCTAGGTTAAATATATGGTCGTAGATAAGGTATAGTGTGTAACACGTACAAAAACGTCAATTTCAAACTTCTGTGAGTGCGGCATGCGACAAAGTTGAATTATTTAAAAAATCTTGGGGGAGGAAATTTCCTCCCACCCCCGTGAATTCGCACCTGATATTAATTATATGTACTTAATTTTTGATAAAAAATAAAAGGTATATAAATTTTAGTAATTGATTTATACTATGAGGCCCCAAAAATTTGTAACGCTTCAGGCCCCTTAAGTGTTAAATCCACCACTGACTTGAGCTCTATGAGTTTTCTGTTTTAAGTTTATGATGTGTACACAATCACTTAATTAACTTGAATCGATGCTTTTCAATGCTCGAATGCAATTTATTTATGTTGGACATTATAATTATAAAGTAAACATCTTTTCATAAAGTTGTTTACTTTATGAAAAGCTTCTACCGTATCGTATCGTCCTTTTTGTAGTAAATCTCAAAACAAAAATTTCTAAAAATAAAAGTACGAGAACTGTTTATTACAGGAACAGTAACTGAAAATGTAGAAGTATGATGTCCTAAATAAAAGTTGTCTTGAACTTAGTAAATACTCAAAGTACTATCTATTTAAAAAGTCTTTATATTTATATTACTCGTAGTAGACTTCCGTCGAGTTTAACGTTTGACTCCGTTAACAAGTCTTTAATGGAGAAATTAAAAAACTTTTGAACTATTAAGCTGTTCTTTACTATTTTTAAATTCAGTTGAAAGACTGAACTTAATAGCTGTTAGTATTTAATCAAGTTTTGTAGAAGCAGATTACATTGTAAAGCCCCTAATCTTGTACTTCTAAATATAAAACTGAATAATGTAAGGTTACATGAACGTAATATGAATGCTCATTGTAAAAGAAATAGGGAATGAGGATATTAATTAGATTAAGATAAAAACTTTTCTAGAAATCTTGCCTATTACATCATGCCTGTTACTTAGAATAAGTTGACTGACAGATTTGCGGTTAGCGTTAGGGGCTATGTAAATCAGTTTGAGGACGTGGTAAGAAACCGAAGGCGAACCACTGTGGGTTTAACATATTGCTTGATGCTCCCAACATTTGTCTAGGTACAATAAAAACTGCGATTAAGAATTCAATGTAGTGAATTACTGTAATCATTGTCATTTAATTTGGAATTAAACCAGTAATTCACATTCACCTCAATAACATCTATGGAAAGATTGTGGAAATAAAAATAAATCGTTTGATTTATAATATATTGCATATATAATATTTACATATATGTGGTGTTATAAAACTTGAAATAAAATATTCAATGCTTTAATTGATCCGGCTACACTCCAAAATAATATCAAATTCCTACACTTTCGGCTTCGGAATATATAAACACAAGGTACCCTTAATCAACGAACATATCAAGCTTATAATTTCTCCGCTACTTGGTGTCAGATATTTATTTTCAATTACTTTAACTAGATTCCATTTTTGCATACTTTATAGTGACGTGTTTGTTTATATTGTTACTACCATTGATAATAAAATAATCGAGTGGTCGAAATAATAGTCGATGGACAAATAAATTTTTTATTATTGATTTCATTATTTCTTAATAATTGTATTGTTATATGATAACAATTCCATGTCGATATTCGAAGTACCATCACTAAAACTAATAAGCAAATAATAATTTTCTGAACTCGTTCTGATGGATCTGTTGATGGTAATCTCAGTTGTGAAGCATACATTGACTGTTCACAAAAGTCAATACTTAAGGGCCAATCTCTTATCATCTCCTCTTAACTTTATTTGAAGGTTAATTGTCATAGACACAATTTTAGAAACAATTGTAACCATATCTGTTAAACTTTCAGATAAATTTAAGAGAAGATGAAAAGACCGACCTTTGAGATCATTAATCTCAAGATTATTAATAATAGTCTATACCTAAACCATAAATACAAAAAATGAATCCTCACAAATCACCTGGGCAAATCACCGAGTTGCTTTCAACGAAAGAAATATTACAAAATAATTTGGAGGCCAGAATTTAATAAAAGTATTGATTGGTAAATACACGAATATGTCTAAGTCGACAAATTTGACTCTACGTATTACAAATACTTTCGTTACTCGGTGGTCTGCTACGTTGCTGCTCGCTGATGAATTAACTCTACACTCGAACTTGCATTTATAGCTGGTACTTCCACGGTGTGGGTTTGTTTGTTTAATGCTGCCCTTGGTTTGACTTCCACAGTATACCAGGAAGGTCCGTGGGTGCAAATGAGCCATTAGTATGCTAAACGGTTCTTAGCAGAAATGCATAGCGAACGTGACCTGATAAAAGTGGCTATATTTAAATTGTTCTCAATGTCAACAAGACCTTGGCACTCTAGAACTGACTAACATTTACATTAAATGGAATATGATGAGAATAAATTGCAACATATTAGACTGCATAAAATATATATATAGGTAGTTTAAGTAAAAAGTGAATTAATATAATGGGAATTAGAGCTTTATGTAACTCGCATTGTTGTATTCCATCTCTCTCTATTGTGTAACAAATATATGAAAAGAAAAAAGTAAACAATAGAGAGAGATGGAATGCACTAAAGTGTTAGGAGTCCCCGCTGTTGCCCAGGTGATTTGTGATTTATTTGTATTTCTGGTTTAGGTATAGTAATATTCTTCCAAACTGTTTAGCATTTTAAGAGTGTTTGTTACCATAGCGATATCTTTACAACTTTTTAGAGGTACCAGTGGTTAGCCATTAATGCTGTTGCTTGAGTGTTCCCTTCACGCTTTGGTAGTAACAAATTTGGAAATTTCACAAAATAAGGTTTTCAGGCAGCTATCTGGGTAGCATCTATCTCATCTGTCTCAAAATCACTAATATATCTTATCACTTAGCTTGTTGATTTCGTTAATAAGACTTGACAGGTTTTAATTTTTGTTCAATACACAATTTACATGCCATTATCGGTTTTTCGAATTGACCGTTAGACTGTAATCTATTTTAAACCAATGGGGAATCTTTATTGTCAAAGATCTAACAATTCTATGTAGAGGAATGGGTAAGTCCGAGAAGAGTAAGACGAGGTGGGAGGACGAAGGGTAGGTGGGTAAGTCGTGGGTGTTTGTTAAATAACACGTCCGGTAGATCGTTTGACAATGTTAGGCTTAGCATTTTCAATTGAATCTGGAAAATTCTATAGCACAATTTTTTACCACGAAGTAATGCATGTGTACACATAACAACGTGAGGGCACGTTTTGGGAGAATTAAGTCAAAGATTAGTTAAAAGCTATTAAATGTGCAGCTACTTTATGCCCATGCCACAAAACGTAAATGATAGCGTTGGCATTGAAGTTAATGTTAACGTTAGAGAAAAAAAATTAACTCCTAATTTTATAAGTATTCACTAATCGATACTAATTTATAAATTAAACTTTACTAAACAAGGTTAAGAAAAGATGTTATCGTTCAGTTGATTAAATTGTTGGACTGCTGACCTATGTTCATTGAGATGGTCGGGTTCGAATTTTGCTAGTGGCGTAAAAACTTTCTAGCGATTCTGTAACCTGTATACGTGAAAAGCAACATGAAACTAACACGGCACCACCAAAGCTACCCTTTACAACCTATTTTACACCCTGTTAATATAGAATGTAAATCGTCTACACTAAAATTATTTATAAACATCAGCGTCATCCTCAGAAAGTAGAGTACCTAATACATCTAAGATGGTTAGGAACCTCCTAGGTGCACGTACCGCATCGTCTGATATATTAATAATTGACATTAGTCAATAGCATATAATGTATGTTAATGTATGTATAATTGTATATACAATGTTCACTACATAGAAAGTATGACACTCTAAGAAGAAGAAGACAATGTTTAACTAATGTTTACTGTTTGTAAACCCCACATTAAAGTGATATTTCACTGCAGATTTATGATATCAAACATTCTAGAAAACTAAATAAGTCTACTATAAATTCTTCCATCCGGAACTTATTCAAAAAACTCTAAAATTATATTTCTAACAGTTCATAAACTGTATCTAAGAACCTATTTGCAATCTCCCGACTTCGTTTAATTCCAGAGACAAATAATGACAAGACTGTATTTTTTCCAAAGATAATTCATAAACTTAATCAATTGAAAATATTTAATTACCATGTCGACAGCACCCACTAAATTAGTTTTTTATTTGTTTTGGAAATTCTTTAACATGATGATAAATGTATCCGAGAATGAGGTAATATAAAACTCTGAAACGAAATAAATTTAAAGATCAGTGGCGTGCGGTCCATGGAAGCAATGGAAGCAATGCTTCCCTTGATAATTTTTGTTAGATGATGCAGAGTGTGGTATAACAGTATATGCATTTGAAATTCTGCTCTGCAGCACTCTGCATCATTTAACTGAAGTTGTCATAACTCCTTTATTGTTTGAGTTATATGACGCATTCAGGTGTCAGATTAAAGCTAGTTTTTGAATCTTTAAGAGTATACGGCCATTATTTTCTTCCGGATGCTACATGTGTATGCAATTTCCTGGTCCTAGCGTAGAAGTTGTCTCTTAAGTCAGTACTATTTATATTTTAAAATGTGTCCACTAACATCATCTTTAAGAACTGGAATGCTTTAATTCTAATCTCTCAAGTATAGAGTAGAACTTTAAAGAAACAAACTGTTCCGGGCTCTGCTCTATTTGAACGTACATTTTCTAAGTGGTATTGGTATTGGATCTTTCAGAGGATAGCAAGAAACGTGCAAAAACATTGCACAGTAAAAAAAGTTACAGGCTCTGAATGCAAATTTCTTAATAAATAGTTTTTTTTTCGAAAACTACAAAAAACACACTTTTTATTTTTTAACCATACCAAGTATATACTAAGATGATTTTATAAAAAAAGTCTCAAGGGGGTGATAATTGTAGCACACGAACAAAATCAGAATTTTCAAAATCAGTAAAGTTTGCCTTCACAGCCTGCTACTTTTCTACTGTGCAATGTCTTTTGCGCGTTTCTTGATATACTCTAAAAGATCCAAAAACTAGTTTCAAGCTGGACACCCGGATGACCCAAATAATAACTCAAGAAATAAGGGAGTTATAACAATTTTAGAGACAATGTAGTGTGTCGGGTAGCAGATTTTGCATCAAAATCAAAATTTTTCAAAATTTCTACTTCGGCCATTTTTCGTCCAAAAAACCTGAAAAAATTTATTTAATGTTATTTCATGTGTATCTATGCAAGGAAAAGATTGAAAAAAATCTCAGATATCGAAGCACGGTTATGTTTTTAAATTATGTGATTTCGCTTAGCCAGATCTAAATATAATTTATTGAGCAGAATCATAGAAAAACGAAAGCAACTTCACTTGTGAGTGTTTCTAAAGATTTAACAACGTCGGCTTTTCCAATTTCGTACCTAAGAGGAACAACCAACAATGTAAATTAATTAAATTTTCGAATATACGAGGTGTGTAAATTAAGTAATGAGACTGGCAATGTATCCTTCGATCTGGCGACACTTCGGACGCGGGACTTGGAGGAGCGGCAGGTGAACATGTGATACGCCTTTAGTACGAGTTAGAGTAGTTTGAACTCGCTAAAGTCATTTGGTTGTCCATAGCGATTTTTTTGAAACAGTTTTTTCTAGTGCTTTCTAAAAATGAGTGACATCAATTTCGAGCAACGGTGTGCTATCAGGTTTTGCTTCAGACTTGGGCACAGTGCAACGGAAATTTTTGCAAAACTTCAGCAGGCCTAAGGAGACAGTGTTTTGTCAAGGGCCCAGATATTTCGGTGGTTTAAGGCATTTTCAGAAGGAAGAGAGTGGATTGAAGATGAACCACGAAGCGGAAGGCCTTTATCTTTAAGAACCGATGAAAATGTCAACAGAATCCGAGATCTTGTGCGTTCAGATCGTCAATCAACACTTTTACCGAGAGGTTCTTGACAAACTTCGAAAAAGGGTCATTCGTGTAAGACCAAACATCAAGAACAACTGGGTGTTGCATCACGATAATGCGCCTTGTCACACAGCAATTTCAATAAACGAGTTTTTGACCAGTAAAAACATTCCTGTGGCTTCTCAGTCTGCTTATTCGCCTGACTTAAGTCCTTGTGACTTTTTCCTCTTCCCGAGATTGAAAAATAACCTCAAGGGACATTTTGGGACACTCGAAAACATTCAAACGGCTGTAACCAAACAGCTGAAGGCTATTCCAGTATCCGAGTTCTAGCACTGCTATGAGGATTGGAAGAACCGTCTCCATCGATGTGTGGCTTCCCAACGAAGTTATCTTGAGGGAGACAATATTGAATTGTAATTCTATTCGAATAAAAAAAATTGAGAAAATCAGTCTCATTATTTAATTTACACACCTCGTATATATTTCATATCGGGTTATCGCAGCGCCATATCTTACTTCCTTAGGGATGTTCATGGCGGGTTTAATTTTTCTTTTTGTGCCATAAATTGATACGAACGCCGCTTGAGTGCATAGGCCTTCGTTTACCTAATGATGCCGTTTTATGATCTAAGCTACTTTTAATCTCAAATATAGAAATTTTAAAGCTGTAAAGATAAACATGTCAGATGATCTTTAGAGACCCCCGATGACGAACGATAAGCATATTTTTAATAATTTTTTCGTGAATTCATCTATTTTACAGTCAATTAAAAAATCAACTCTTCCATTAACAAAACTGTACCATTTGAAACAGTGTTAACGAGTGGCTTTTAAATAACAGAAACAACTGTCTGATAATGTTTTATGTTTCTCCGTTTTATCTAGGAATTTCACCCAAAAATTGTACAAATATGCAAAACATCAATAAGTAATTCCAAATAAATATCACTTCTTATGTAGGAAAATATTTTCAATTTTTATGATAAGAGTTTCTTTTGTATTTGATATTAAAAACTGTATAATCAAATACTGATTATATTTTATAAATTTTTAAGAAACTTAAATAGAATCCGGAGGTTAGATTCGAACCCGGGCTTGCAAAATGAAGAACGGAAGCGGAATCCATCGAACCACGCCGGAAGCTCGTTAACAGCAGAATATATTCGTCATATAAAGGTGTTCAAGAAAAGCAATATTTTGTTTTCGAAAACGCCGGCGCAAGCACTCAAACGGCTTCATATCCATTTATAAAATAAAAAAGATATCGAATACGCTATTAACAATATTATTTTGTTTTAAGTTTTCTATTTGCTTTTTCTATTTTCTATTTTAAGATTAAATACTTATTTAACTGTTTTATTTCTTAAATAAGGGATAAAGCTCTTCTAAAATATGACATTTTATTGCTTAATGGGTTACCAGATTTCTATCATGTTAAAAATAATCTTACTTCTAATTTATTTCTTAGCAACGTTGAAAGATCATTACTTCGGTACTTGTAGTCCGGTCAAAATAGACGAAAAAATAGTGGTAAGTTTACATTAATTCGCATAGAGCTGACAATTAGTACAGGTCTTGCAAAAAATGCAAAAAACCGATACTTTTGACCTTTGACCTTGAATAGATTTTTTAGCAGACGTAGGATCTATGGAGATTTTAAAAATTTTATTTGTAATAGTGTACCTAAGTCCTGTACCAATTTTCAGCTCTATGCGAATTATTGTAAATTGAATTGTCTATTTTGACATGACTATTGTAAGTGCACACCACATGATTAGTTTTGAATAGACTCAAACTGGACTACTTAGGTTTTCTGTCTGATATACTTCTATAGATTATAATTTATGTAGGACTTATGTAGGAATTATTTCTTCAGAATCTTATTAAGGGTACACTGAATGAATCTAGCTTTATATTCACCCTTACAGATGTTTCTTCCTAGCCAAATTCATCAACATTCTTGGACTAACACTGAGTTGCTACTCTTATTTAAGAAAGAGTCTGTTTACGGCACACAGCTCAAGATGCGCTCGGTGGTCAGATGAATTATATTAGTATATACAAGTTATGTCGAAAGTCCGCTAATATGTTTAGAAATTAGTATAAAATCGCAAGTAATTTTTATGAAATCAATGTAGGTTTGGTATCATTGGAAAGCTAAGATATTCCGTTATGCCCCCCTTGTAATGGATTTTCGTTCTAATTGCTCTGTTTACAGGAAATACGTCATAGAAATCAACAATTTTAGCACTTATTACTCACGTATATTTCAAAAACAAAAGAAAAATATCGAGAAATATTACAAGGTGGACCTAGAAAAAAGATATATCTTAAATAATATTTTTATTTGAAATCAATAGACTCATTTGTTTTACAGAAAAACGTCAAGAGCGTAGAGCGAAAAATGGATTTCAAGGGAATTAACAGACTCCTAAATTGGTTGATCAATGCTTGATGGGTTTATACGAATATTGATTCTTTACGTACTTATATATTTCGGGATGTGCTGAATAGATATCACTGCCAAACAAAATATTTTTACATGTATAACAAATTGAGTAGATGAATTGTATATTATGAAGTCTATTAGTCAATATTGTTCATTCTATTTACAAAATACATGCATATGAGGTTCTGGAATTATTTTGTAAGAATCCTATTTATCTGATATGTGATATAGAAGATCAAAGAAAAATTTGAAGATTAAGGGAAACAGTGTTTTAGTTTTATTTGATATTTTCTAGAATATCATACAAATTAGAAAAACGAAAAATCTACTTGCCAAAGTATTAACTGCTACTTCTTTAATTAAAAGAGTTTTTTAGTTAGAGTTCGGAACTTTCGATATGATGTCATGTTTTACCTGCTCTGAAAAATCTGTTTATACGTTCCGTCAAAATAAACTTTTAATGAAATTTTCCCGGAGAAATATCTTATATTAATAGTATTGGATATCAAAAAAGTTCAAAAACTTTTCAACGTCGTATCATACACCAACGTGCATTTCAAAGTAATTTGTTAATATATGCAAAGTATATCAAAAGGCTTCCACTAAAGTAAATTTAAGTGAATGAGAGATTTTCCCATACGCTTTCTAAATATAATCACGGATTAGTTCACAGTAATCGGATTTCGTTCGCAAAACAGAAGTCAAACTTTCCATAAGCGCAGTGGTTATTAGATGGCTTTACTTTATAAGTAAGCAGTTAGTCTGGCGCAACGGACTTAGAGACATTCACTTTTTATGGAAATTACTTGGAACAACAGTAAATGCTTTTCACGCAAGACCTATTCGAAATTCAAGAAACGAGCCAATATTATCTCTTGAAAACTGTTTAGTTCACTTTATACAAGAAAAGTTACAGAAGTTGTATTCTACGCACGTATTTACTTCCATCGAATGTTAGAAGCATGCAAAACCATAGAAAATAAAATGAAGATTTTAAAACGACCGACATTTCTAAAACTAATGACTTTATTTTCATTCGAGAAAAACAATAAAATTGCTGCTATAACGATCTGCTTCAATTCTCATTATACTTTATGAATAATCAGACGTAACGCTTTAAAGCATTACTACTTACATTTCTGTACTTCTAATTACAGTACAAAATTGATGTTGAAAATTTAATATTGGGCTGGATTATTATGACTATTTACCACGTCTTTCTGAAACGATTCGCGCGAAAATAAAGCGAAATGAGAGATATTGGATGACATGAAAATTTATAACATTCCGTTGATGTACTTTTTGAGAGTATTTGCCTTTCAAACTAGTACGAACAATTTCTCAAGCTTTAGATGAACGCACCCGTGTACGTAAATAAAAAGGGAATTTCTTGAAGCCAAAGGATTCTCCAAAAGGATTCAGTGTAAGTCATGTGAATCACATAAATAATGCATGATAGTAGAATGATACGAAGGCGACTATGTCGCACGAGAGAGGACCGCCCCAAGGAAGCCTCAATAAAATATAGGCAATTTTCGGCGTGGTAAATGATAAATTTAGCCCTTAAAAAAATTGCCTAACATTATTTTAGTGCAGGGTTAGACAGAGGATTAATTAACTCCCAGAAAAAGGACATCTTTTTAAAGGACCTGTCCCTAAAGAGCATTTTAGCTTTCCTTTCATATTTATTGATGATATTAATTTTCATATACCTGACGATATTAAAAATTTCTCAAGTTATTACTTATAAAACGTAAATACCGTGTGTTCTGTTTATGGAAAATTTGCCGTAATATCTGTTATTAATTTTGAAGCTATGAACTTATTATTTACGAACCATTTGGAAATCAATTTGCACAGTGAAATAAATGAATGAAACAATCTAAATAGTTAAATTCGGTTAAATTCCAATAAAAGACATTTTAAAACGATTATTGGCAACCATTTAAACTTTCTCCGAGTTTATTTCTAGTACGAACCTTTCGATGCATGGAAATGGTCTCTTGAAATTGTTGGATGTTTTTCGTTACGTGTCGAATTGATATTCAATGGATTAAAGGGAAAGCGAAAAATAAAAGCAGTAGCAATTGAATTACTATTGTAATTTGAAAAGTTTTATGGAAGTAATGGGTGGCTATTTATGTAATTTCTAACTTTTGTTGTTGATTATATTGCTGATACATGTGTTGTTCTCATACAGCTAAGCAACAGAGCAGCAAAATTCGTATCGTAGATTTTTTTTTGTACACATTGCAGTCTATACATTTTGCATTTCGTAAGTAATTGAAGCTTTCATCAAGGGTATGAATTCATAAAATTAAAATATCGATTTCGTAAACAGAGTAACATTCGCTTGTTTCCCGGTATCCCGATGAAAAAAGTTAATATTTAAAAACGGGAAATGATCGGAACTTCGGATTGTAGGTAATATTAGTATAATATAATTAATATTACGTGTAATATTAGGGCTCTAATCGACAAGATTTCATTTTTTTTATAAAATGACATTTCGGAGATAACGCTTGCCATTTTTTTCAGCGTCTGCATTTTCAAGCATTTTTGTGGTGTTCAAAGATTCCTCAAGTTTATACAGCTAAACAATAATTTATTTTTACCATTCTATTGTCTAGTATTCAAATATTACATACTGCCACGATATTTTACAGCCCTTATAAAATTTAAAGCGGACTGGTATTATTGTTGCCAATGCACTTGACTTTTAATCTTGTTAATGACAAGAAATCGATAACACTGTAAGTGAACCTTCTGACTTTTGAAAATTATTTTGCTCCGGCTTTGAAATAATGTCGGGGGTAAATATTTTCCATATAACTGGTACGAGACTTTTTTCAGGACGTGTCGCTTTGCTAGTTTTTCTAAATTATTATGATTGTAATGATCAAAATAATAGACAACGATTATACAAAACACAAATAAAATGTACAAAAAACAAACAACATCAGATTTTATTTATTAAATTTTAATTAACACGAAGAAATAAACAAAAAAATAAAAACATGTGTTACCAAATTAAATTCTTTTAATAGACTCAGAAAAACTGATTGTATAATTATAATTACTTTAATTAGTGCAATGTAAAAAATTAAATAACAATCGATTACAATCCTTACACTTTTTTAATTTGAATAGCCAAAACAATAAATCTTTTCCTTTTTGTGTTTTATGACTGCTTTATTATTTATTTACTTCTAAATTGCTTTAGCTTAACTTTTTTATTTATTTTAAATCAGATTTTACTTTTAAGTAGCAAGAGGAAACACAATCTTTCCGTATTTTATAGCTACTTAATTGTTTTCTTTGATATGTTTCTTATATAGCATTATAAAAAGCAAGTGAATCGCTCATTAAAAACAAATTAAAATTATTACCTTTGAAATACATACATAACTAAATTCTAATTTTTAAATTTAAATAAAATACAAAACTACAAGAACGGCAATGTAGATTTTAAATGCCCGATTCTACAAACATATAATATTTCGGTTCTACTTTGAATTTTTGCATTCTTATTGCATGTCGATTAAGAAGTCGCAATTCAGGTACTATTAACTAACTTAAATTATTTTCAACACTTTTTCGCACTATTCTGTATCATTAAACACCTTCATTATGTGTTAAGCGACTTTAATCGAATACTTTTAGTTCTATCTAAACTTGATCTGCAACCCAAATTACATAAATCTATTTGGCGATAGAAAACCATAACTCTACAAATATGTTTTCCAGTGATTTTAACAAAGACACTCAACCTTTCCACTAATATTTTATAAAATTCTGTGTTTAAGATAATATTACACGAAGTTTCAGCAATACATCCAATCACAAAGTTATAAAATTGAAAATAAATCAACAAAACCATTTTACACTGCTAACGTTATAATGAAAATCAACAGCTAACAACAATTCTTGCAGGCAAGTTGGTTTGCTTATGCATACACCTTAATTACAACTTGCTATATCTATTCCAGATAAAATTCTACCACAATATAAGCTTCCTAATTTGAGAAATATCATTAGGGAGAGCAAATTGTCACATTAAAGATGAAAAATGACCTTTTGCTAAAAAAAAAGTAAATGCTGCAGTATCCCTCATCTGTATTAAATCTATTTGTGTGCTAGGGTGGTTCTTATTTGGGTCATGTTGGAATTTCGGTTTTGCCGGGTGCCTATTTGATTCTAAAAAAAAACTAAAAATTTTAAGACCAACACGAGCTTCCTATCTCTATTTTAATCATTCTCTGTAACGAAGAGAAGTTTCCCATTTAAAATACACGCTTTTTTTCACTTCTTATGTATATATTTGTCAACTGGGAAAAATAGTCGAGAAAAAAGTTGAAAATTGATTTTTTTGGAATTAACAGTGTTCGATACTACTTTTAGGCACAAAAAAATTATATGGAGCACCCGATTTTTTACAACGATTTACAAATAAATTCAAAATAATGCACCGTTCAATTAGGGCTGAAGTGATGTAGAATGTCCCATATAATTTTTTTTTCACCTAAAAGTAACATCGATGCTCGTTAACTCTATAAAATCAATTTTCAAATTTTTTTCAATAATTTGTCCCAGTAATCAAATATATGCATAAGAATTGAAAAACCCCATGTATTGTAAATGAGAAACTTCTCCTCATTACAGCGAATGATTAGAATAGAGATAGGAAGTTCGTATTCGTCTTAAAATTTTCAGTTCTTTTTTGGAATCAAATGGGCACCCGGCAAAACCGAAATTCCAACATGACCCAAATAACCACCTAGTGTGCATGTTACTTAAACTGAAGAAACCCTTTTTCAAAATTTATTTTATAAATTGAGGTTATGTAACCTTATAAATCGAAGACCTGAAATAATGCATGATATTTTTCTAGTAAATGTAATCAAATGCATCATATGTCCCATCTAACACCTAAATATCATGACAATTTGTAATTTACTAATTTAATATAATTATGAGGTTTTTAAAAATGAGATTTTTGATCAAAAATGCTAAATAAGTGATAAGTGATTGCGCAACACTTTAATAACGAACTCCATCAATTCCATACAGCACAAGCCATCGCTAAAAATAGATATGTTAGATAAAGACTACTCGAAGAGGAGCTATATTGCAACATTTACTAACCTACATAATTAAATATATTTCGTCCATATAAAACTATAAATTTTGGAAAATAACTCTTGAGTACAACAAAATGTCTTTTTTATATAATTATAAATACGTTTACGGTTTGTAGCTCACATCAAAGGCTAATTCAATAGCTTTTAAATAGAAGTCCTCTAGCTGTTATAGTTTTTGTGTAACACCCACTTAAAGATTTGGCGTTTCGTGCCATTTTTAAAGATACGCATTGTTTGCACCAATTTTCGTAATTACATAATAAAACATTTTATTCAGAAAGTTCTTTTAGGGTGCTTCCACTCAGTGTTTTCAAAAAGTTTAATAAAAGCTGTCGGCATTTAAATGAATAGTTTCTATAGCAATATAAAGGAGAAAATGTAACTAAATTTTTGCACATTCCTAAAATTGACCAATAGCAGGACCTACTCTGAATTTAAAAGTGAATGAACTATATGGGGGGAGAGCTGAAAACAAACTACATATTTCTTAAGCGATTATGCATTTTTTTATCTGAAAGCTCATTACCGAATTAAGCGTTATTTCCATACAAAGTTCATTATTGCCATAATTATGTGCATTTAATTTATTAACCTGAATATGTCGTGTATTTCATGAAAAAGATCCGAATCATGTTAGTGCTGCATACGTTGCCAGAATTAATAGATATTTATCTACGATCATATAAAAAGTGACTACTTTTTACACTGATTTTCGTGTAAAAAGTTAACGTTTATTGAGCTAGTGTTATACAATTTTCATTGCACGCTAATATCAACAAGAGATGTATGATAAATGAATTTTGAATATTTTACATACTGTTTGCTAAACAACTTAGCACATAAAAATCTAAGCACGTTAATATATGTGGTACTAAAGATACATAACATAAGTCACAAATTTAAAAAAATCTTAAGTACAATGAATACTTTAGTAAAGCGTCATAGTAGTAGATAAAACGTTGTAGGATACACGTGTAAAATCTCTTCATTGAACTCACATACATACATAAGATACAAGTTTAAAAAGTCATTGTTTATTGCGCGAACGGTTTAAGACACGAGTGAGGTACGAGCGAGTTTAAAAAGACGTGAGTGCAATGAAGAGACTTTTTACATGTGATCTTACAACGTTTTATCTACGATCATAACGTTTTACTTAAAAGTTAAATTATTATTCATTATATTTAATTTTTTTAAATTTGTGTATTATGTTATGTATATCAGCATAATTTGATTGTTACGTGCTAAGTTTTTTAGCAACCAACTTATCATAGATCTCTTGTTGACATTAGCGTGCAACAAAATTTCATAACGCTAGCTTAGTAAACGTTAACTTTTTACACGAAAATCAGTGTAAAAAGTAGTCACTTTTGTATGATCGCAGATAAAAGAAAATAAAAATTCTAAAAACAATGCAATAAAGTAAATTATAATACAGTGTGGAAAAAATATGGAACACCTTCAATATCTCCTTTTTTGCAAAAAACTTTAGGACACGTTAATTCTTCCACAGAAATTTGCCACATTTAGGAATGGTTTGTTTATTTGTACAGTGGCGTACGGTTACGGTATAGCAATAATTTTATTTTTTCTTAATCGAAACCCCATTTTTTTATTACGAACTCAAAACAGACTCATCTTTTTATGTTATATCTATATAAATTTTATATGATGATAAAGTTCTGGTGTGGCTGGAAGATTAACTTGGCAAAGAATAAAAAATAGCAGAGATTAAAAACTTTCCCTACATGTATTATGCACAAGAATTTTTCTATTACCAATTGATAGAGTTATTCTTAAAATTTTTAATTCCACGTTTGTTGTCATTTTAGTATTTTGGCAAATATGCTTTTTGTGTTACAAAGTTGGATTTAAAATTTTTATTTTGATATCAGGGAATGCTACCCTGATCACTGAGCTTGTTTACACATGCTTTTCTTGCGTATTGAAAATATTTAAAACCTATTCGTTTGTTGGAATTTAATATACAACACACTTTTATTAAAGAAAAAAGGTATTTGAGAACAAGGGATAAAAAATCGCCAGAACGTAGTTTGAAAGATTTTGTCTAATGACCTTGGTTCGGGAGTTTCCTTCAGTTTGCAACAAAGCATGAGTAAGTTAAAAAATAAAATTATTTTGAAGTAGAATTAATTTCGAGCGTCTTTTAGGGAGATTTATGCACGATATGATATACGATATTCAAAAATATTTCTTGAATACCAAATTGGAAACATATTTTTGATAATTCTAAATAATTGATTTGATGCTTGCCATGAAACAAACTTCCAACGCGTATATTCTATAGAACTACATGCGTTTTTATCGCAGCTGCTCCCATTAAAGAAGAGCAATTTTTATTACTCCTACAGTAATAAATCAGTAAATTTACTGTCAACTAAGACCTGGAAGTTTTACGTATTTCTAAAGGTGCTTCCGTGCTATGGGATCGAATCTGGGACCTCGAGATTGCTAACTAAGCTTCACATACGCTGAGCTGTAGCTAGTGCTAGTCTGTATACTAATACCATGGTCGTCCTAAGAATTCATTATTCTGGAATCTAAAGTTGTCTCTCAACAGTATACAGTAAATTCCACTTTAATTATTATTGTTTGATCGGCAATTCATTTGGTGAAAATAAAAGAATCCCTTGAATTACTAAAACACTATCTGTAACTATCTGTAGTGTAAATGTATTCTCCTTCTGAACTATTCCTAATTAACAGAAAAATTCTAACTTATTGTGTCATTACTAGTGGTAATCTACTTTTCCATGAATAAATTTTACACATTACAAATAGGATTTAAATTATTCCTTGATATCGAGGCGCAAAGGTTCGTATTAATAAGAATTTGTATTCATCATGTTTTAGAAGAGTTATAACTACTACTGATTAATTACAACAATAGGATGAAAGTATGTTGCTCTCAGAAATCTGAAAAGTGCAGTTGCAGTTTGCATGTATAAAAATTTCGTTGCATAATAATTCCGAGAATTGTATAATTACATAGCATTCTATTTAACTACGCGGAATTTCGTTATATAAACGTAGCAGAACCAATACAGCGTCAACATCAAAGCATCTAAGGACTCAATATTTTGCAATTCATTGCACCACAGCACACAACATTCCTTTCACAATACCATTCCAATTACGTTTGGCTTGTGCTATTTTCTAAAAGAAATTAATTTCTGGTTGTAGTATACAGTTTAAAACCGCACTAATTAACATATTTAAATAAATAAGTTAAGATAACGCTATTTCAACCATAAATGCATTCAGTTACAGTATTTAAAATTTAAATTCTAAAATACTTAAATAAAACTTACTATATAAAACGATCGCAAAAACTATTTTAAAACCAGTATAAAAAGCACAAATTACAAATAATTGTAGCACCATTTTAAATTTAGAGTAAGTACTAACTATATTTAGACTTTTATTTTATGCAGTTATAAAAGGACTTTAAAGTCATTCGTGCTTGCTAAATAAAGACTGCAATAGAAAAATTTCAGCAAGATACTTCAGATATCTTTTATTACCCTTCACAAGCGTTCATTCGGTTGACAAGAGTATCAATTATTAAAAAAGGACGTTAAATTGATCGTTAGTTATCAAAAAATTTAAATATATCCTTTTAAATAATTGCCTAAGATACTTAGACAGATATATTTTATTAGTTTCCACTGGTGTTCATATGATTTATTTATCGACCTTATTCATTTGAGAAAAGACTCAATTACTAAAAGAGTGCATTCAATTGGCCAGTTTTAAAAGATATTACTTGTACAAAATATGAGTTTTCAAAGCTTTTAAATAAATTAATAAACGTATTTAATTTTCTATGTATTAAATTGCTTAATTTGTGGTAGTACTAAAGCTGTTCCAGTTTTGCAGATTAAGTAAAATTACAATGTCGGTATTTATAACTACGGTATGTTATCACGAAAAGCAGTAAAATTCTTTTAATGATGGTTGTAGTTTACAGAAATTTTTACTATTTCAAACGGTTATTGCTTTGCTGATTGCACGCAATTGTTTTTTTATATAGTAGTACGGAACTTGAAACATTATAAAACAATATTAATCTTTCCATTAAAATAGTTTCTTATCGTGAATATATAATTTTCAATGCACATTATGCCTACAATCATTGCATAATCATGATTGAAATATTTATAAAATCTTCTAATTATGTAGCTAAAAAATATAAATGACTATAAATAAATGGTTATTTTTTATTTATTGTTACTTTTTACTCTAACATGGTTCCATCAAAAAATGCACTTAAAAGTAATTCAGAAGACAATAAACAGTGTGCCCTTTCCGAATAAGATTTTTGGACTGAAAGGTTCCTCTTCCCATTCTACTTTGTGGAATGTGAAAAGAATAACAACTGTAATTGAATTTAGGATATTGTTACGTTATATTTTTGTGACTTACAGAGCATTCAGTGGTAGAGAAAGAATAAAAGTAAAGTTCAAGATAACCGTTATATTAAACTTAACTAATACTCTAATACATTTTATTTATTTCAAAGGCGGAACTCTTTTAAGCTTGAACTACTACATGTTAAGAAATTGTTCAAAGAATTACCGAAGCTGCGTGGGCAAAAGAGTTCGTCGATACTCAATTTAAGTCTGAAGCAAAAGTTATGCTTACAGGCAGCTTCATTATGTTCCTTAGAGTACTTATACTGACATCAGCAGTTTATGTCACCTACGAGATCACGAGTATTTTTTTCATTCTCATCTTTACGAAAGCGTAACTTTCTATCTTGATAAGGCAACCGAAAGCGAAAGTAAAACATGCGAGGTGGTTGCTAGGTATGAAGAACTTTCGGGCCCTGAACAACGAAGTAAGACTGTCAATTTTTTTAAATATAATATTATAAGGTGGCTGTTGTCAATATTACATTGGTAACAATACTGTTGTTTTATACAAACATTATTTTATTATAATCACTGAATCATCATTTTATTTATTTATTTGCGGTGGTTAATAAATTGCACATCCACTTCAATAGGGACACAAGTGCAAATTTTTCCGATTTGGAGTTATGGTCATATGGCACTTTCTTTTTAAGTCCTGTATGCAATGCGATAACGCTACATGTTGTATCTAAGACAACCGATTTTTAAAGTCACATAATGTTGTATTAGTTCGAGTTACAATCTTCGAAGCTGGCATCTAGGGATGTTGCTTACCTAGCTTCTGAACTAATAACCTCACTCAGAACCTTAAAAGTTGTCATCCATGGTTGTTACTTACCTAGGTTCTGAGCCAGTTTACCAGTTTAATGTTGAAACTGTAGAATAGTATTTAAGATATTATGCAAGTGCATATTATGTAATTTCAACAAATAAATATCTTATTGTACTTAACAGTAAACTGTTCATTCTCTAACGTGGACGTCGTTTGTGTTTTTGAATAAAGAATTTTTTTAAAAATTCTTTTCAACGTTAAGAAAGCTTAAATCGTTTCAGTGCGTGTTACATGTGCATTGAGTTCTTGTGTTAGTATTTTTGGGTTTGCATTTAAAGATACTAGGTAATTTGTAATTTTTTTGGAAAAGTAATGTGATGGTTGCACTTATATTTTTTCTTTCTTACTATGCAAATGCATAACGTGTAATTATTGTGTTTTCTTACATTTATTTGAAATAACTTATGTATTTAGTTTGTATTGCAATCTTTTTCAATAAAGTTCTTTAAACCATAATTACTTTTTCATTTTCTTGCTGCTCGCGTGCAATATAGCCACATATTTTTATTTTTTGGGAGAACTGATTAGTGCAATATGGCCATATCTAACAAAGTTCACATTTTGGTTAAAATTATAAAATTGCTTTTTAGCACTACCTAAAAAGGATATACATAATAAGTGTATTATGAAGTTTGATGGAATTACAAGCGTATTTCAATCTGTAACAAACAATCTTTAAACTGCTCTCCTTTAAATTTTAACTATTTGCACTTGTGTCCCTATTGAACTAGATGTGCGAAATGTCAATCTGAGAATGAAAAGTATAATAAATTACACGCTGCGAAAGCCCTTTCAGGTGCTCGGTTTTTTTAACTAATCTCGGCTACGCTTACGTTTCGTCTCGGTCAATCAAAAACACCTTGCACCTAAAAGTAAACTTTCGCAGCTTGTAATGTAAATAACTATTATTATTGACATATTGATAATTGACATTGACGTAAATAGTTTACAACTGTCATGTTTGACAGTTGCAAAATAATCCGTCATTTTACTATCATGTGAGTATAGCATACACATAGATTTGACTAACTCTTTATTTACTAATTTTATTTTTAGGATGTTCTTTGAAAAGGATTCTTACTCTGTCAACTTAAAATATGGTATCCCTCAAATAAGTCTTCAAGGTATGTTTAAACAATCATCCAAATGTTTCTTCTTATTTAAAAAAAAATAGATCTTGTTCTTTTTCAAACACCTACACTTTAACTACACCCTTACTTATCTCTGTTGAATTCTTTCTCCTTTATTTTCTATGACAGGCTATTTTCATCCACAGATCTTCCGTATCGAGGTGTATACCGAAATTATCCACTCTAACAGTTGATATCCCTCGTTAATGGATCACGATGACAGATCTGTATTGGCTTTGATTTGTATACCAATCTCCTCCGGAATACTCTGGCGATGCTGGATCTGCAAACCTATCTCTTCCGGATGCCCTGAAGATACTGAGTCTGCAGGAAATTTTTAATTTTCATCTATCAGGTAAGTTACCTCACTGATTCTCTTGAATGGATTAATGTTTATTATTTCCTTTTACACTACTCTATTAAAGAGAAGGACTTCTCAACACCTCGATTTGGCTAAAATTCTATCATGTGAACGATCCTACTTATGAAATCTATCAGGGATTCTGTTTTATTTTACTATATTAATTTTCTTTCATCTGCTTCCTTTTTATCTTTATTTTTTATGCTCCTCTTTTCTTCTGGTAATACCAACTTATTTCACTTCCTTCACCTTCTACTTTTACACTCCTCACCTCTCTAATAAAAATACTCAAATCCTTTTTGTTTATTTTAGAACTTGTAATTCTTTATTTCTTTAACAATTTTATTTTACAAGATTTCGTTACAATTTCTTCAGTAAAATCCCTTTTATTATTTCTTTTTACACATCAATTAAAAATTCTATCTTATTATTTTTCTTGTACTTCAAAAATTATTTATTTATTATCTTATCACCCAGAGGAACCACGTTTTCATTTATTTTATTTGTTTTCTTCCTTCTAAAAAAAAAATATCACCACTCTGTGGTGATTCTTTAATTTCTGTTCCCAATAATAATACAAAAACCATAGAACACAGATCTATTTTCTTTATTAACAAGTTCATTTTTGTATTACTATAGCAGGTTAGTATGAATTTTTAAACCTTTTGATCAGATCAATATACCTTGAAATTTTTTGATTGATGTCTTTTCTATATTTCAAAGATACATGGATCTTTCAATGCTTTTAATTAACATACATAATCTTTCACTTTTTCTTTTTTTTAGGTCAACTTATGAATAAGATATCCTTTTCTTATCCCTTATTGTAGTTAATTTTGTGTACTGTATATACCAAATTTATTAAATGCCACTCTAACCTGATTTATTGTGTGATGATTTTTTTTTTAAGTTTCCTTTTCTTTTATCTATAATGATTATTCATTTTATAGAAACTTTGTTTCTTTTGTTTTATGATCACCACGAACCATGCTTGAAGAACAATGATTCTTTAAAGTTTCTAGAAGAATGTACCTTCTCATATCATTCACCATAAAAGTGACCAGTACAATACGTAAAATGCAATTTTAATTGATATTCCCTTGATATTTGATTGGCTGTGGAAATTTGACTGATGATTTGGCCAGCGTTTTCAACTTTAAGGCAAACAATATGAAAATTTAGTTGTTTGACATTTTCAATTGACTCTTAGTCTTTCGTCTATTCATGTAATGATATACAGCCTGTGTTACTCTTTACTTATATAGCGACTTAACTGTAATCTTAAAAATGTCTCGCAAACATTACACAATGGCAAGTGATAAGCAATTCAGTGATAAACAACCCAATTATAGGACGGAAAGTTCCATTTCACATAGACGCTGACCTGGACGGTAGGCCTTGGATTGTTTTTACATGATCTATATGAAAATGGAAGAAAAACAAGCAGATGTATCAAGCGCTATCGTCATATTTGCTAAGTATGTATCAATTTGCAAAACTTACTTTAACAAAATGTTCTAAATCACTATTCCAGAATAACCCAATCCCACCATACTGTTATTGACCATACTTTATATAAATTTTAAATTTTAACTACCATTTCAAATCGATTGCCTTGTGTAAACCTTCTTTGTCGTTCGGCCTAGTTAAACGATCTAAGTCGCTCGGTTCAAATCGACTCGTGAAAACGCGCCTTAAACAAGTTAGATTACGGGTTCTAAATTGTTTTACCGGTTTGTGGGAGCGTTTAAAATAACTTTAAGCACTACCCGATCTTCGTCCAATTTCAAGAAGTTTATAACAAAATTTCTGAAAATTTCATTTTTTTAATTGCGCAAACTGAAGATATTATTTTTCAGGCTTAATAGCTGTTCCTCCTAGACCTCTGTATTGATAAGCATGACTACTGCTGTCGCGCTGATCATCAGCATTCATGCGAAACGGGACTAAATTAATTTCAGTAGTATACAGGAACATATGAAAGGTAATAAAAATCTAAAATCCACATTACAATTAATGATACCTACTCTGGGGCCTGGTTCGCCAGGTAATGGGTAGTAGCAATTATTATTATTATTATGCACATGGAGAATCATCTGCAAAAACCAGAAACGAGAAAGACATAAATTAATCAAAGTAATTAACATGTCTTGTTTGAACAGATAAAAAGTAAAATAAACTTTGATAAGATTTAAAATAAACATTTAGAAGTAAATTACAGAATGAGAGAACTTTTGAAAATAACATTTAAAGTTTCAAAGTGTATTCGACAATTAACTATTAACAGTTATTAACAAGTCGTGTTACGGCATTTTCGTATAACAATATTTACAAAAACTAATACATTAAAAATAATATTGGTTTATTAAATTAAGAAATTTAAACCGATCGAATCAATATTGTACTTCATAATTTGGTAAATTTTGCTGATTAAGGAAACATTCAACAGGAACTGCATTAACAGAATGAATCTTACTTCCGTTAGATGAGTGGAGCATCAATAGAGGGTAAGCGAAAATTATTATAGATTGGTGAATGAAAACCCTGATATGGAGGAAAATTAGTCTCAAAAGTCACAACAAAAGGTAATGTCTCACGATAGTGGTAAGTGAAGAACACTTTTTTTTGTCAAACGGAAACCCTTAACTAAAGTGAAAATTGGTAAAACAAATTCATAACGCATGGGAGATAGGAACTAACAGCAATAAGTAATAATGCATGATGCATAGGATTTTTTCTGAAAATTTTTAATGGTTGACAGATTTTGAATAATCGCATCTATAAACTATAAACTGTAATAACGTACGTAGATATTTGCGTTCGCAACTAGTATATATAATGTTGTTAAAATGTTAATGGAAATAATTTGTAATTAATGTCCATCTGTCAAAACAAGTACATACAATCTAGTTCATGTAAAATATTCCAATATTATTATTCTACATTTTAAACAGCAGATAACATACAATTGATCAAAACAAGAATTTCGGCAACTGTTCACTACATCATTTAAAATTAAAAATTCCTTTGTATGTCGTTTCGGATAACACTCGGGCTTCCCCTTCTGTAATTTTAATAAAACTCATGCGAAATAAAATAATTTAAAATTTGAAATGGAATTTATTCATATTTTTTGATTACAGGACACTCCAGTTCATTATTTTCCTTTGCTTGTCTGCTGCTGACAAGAGAAATAACTTTAATGACCCAAGTTTGTCGAAAAGCTCTCACTTAGTTTTAATTCAACAATGGAAATTTACAAACTCGACAGTTTAGTTAACAAACTTTTCTTCTCGTATATTAACTCCTTTGAAGTGAAAGTTAAAGGAAAAACATAAAATTAGTTCTTTCTTCTAATGAGAACCCGTAAGAAAGCTCGTAAAGGGTTTAGTTTTCTAATATAACAGTCAAATTATTCTGTGTTTTTGCGGTTTTTTCATAATCACTGTTTTGCAAATATGTAAATAGCGTCTTTTTTCTCTTAAAGCACAGTCGTTTTGTACTTGTAAACATCATACATATAGTGCGTGTATGCGATATCATAAATTTTGTGCGTTCTTTGCAAATTTTTATGATGATCGTTATGTTTAAAAATTATCCAGCAGGCGTATCAAGTAATTTACCATAATAAAAGTGTAATTTCCTTAAAAGCAAAACAGAAAACCTAATTTGCACTTTCATTATTTCTAAAGTACACAACGCATTAAAAATAAACATGATTATAATTTTTTATGTACGTATATATGTTATAAAAACAGTTTTTTACATTACTAATTTTAAGGTTCAAAGTTCCTTGAATTCATTCCTTCAGTTATCCGTAATAATTTCGGGGAGGATACCAAAAACGCAATGTCGTTAGTCGAATTGAACGTCCTTTTGTGTGTAATTTAATACTTGTAATAGGATCTCATTCAATTATCTACTTATCGCACTGGAGTAGTCAAGACAAGAAATCTCAATTTATGAGAGGGTATCTATATATTTTCGGCTGAAAACTAGAAATGGTTATTTCAAGTTTTGTTGGGGTTACATTTACAGAGAATGCAACAGAATAATTTATTTGATACGAAAAAATATACAATTTCTTAATCAAAAAATTTGCAAAGGTATAAAGAAACATTGTACTACCTAATAATATTCTAGTACAACCGTCCATATGGGCAAAGTCGGCAAGGCACCGCGATATAGTTTGAGGAAATAAAAAAATATTTAAAACGTTCTACATGAAAAAGCATGCAAAGACACTACAAAATTTGAAATTTAAGGTATTTAAGGAGGTACGTGCATGTATAAAAATAGTTTTAATATCCCGAACATCATGCAGGTGTTTATTGAAAAAAAATACTATACAGTAGATCCGCTCACCTGTCGGCACTTTGAAGTCGTTAGCTACCTTCGAATATCAAGCCCACAAACGATAGATCGCCAAGGATTGTTGACAGTCATCGTCTGCGATTGCAGTAATAAACAAGTAGGGACGTATTAGATAAAATTGTATTATTGTGGCAAGTAAATTTTGTAAAAACTGAAAACTCTTTTTATAAAGATAGTAAAAGAGGAAATAGAATTGTGTGTAAGAACAAAATTAATTGAAGCTTTTGAACAATTAGTTTATTAACTTAAATAGGTACATACATAAATCACCATTTACAAAAGTTACAAAACTAAAGCTTGTTTTTGTTGTTTGTTAAAAAAATTCTTTATTATAATAATTTAGTATTTAGAGAACTGGCTGCCTATAAAACATATTTTATTATATAAAATATTACTACGTTTCGCTTATCTATGTAGGCTGTTTCAAGTAATTTTTTTATTAGTGAGAAGTTATTAGTTAAAAGTTATTGATCTGAAAATGAAACGGAGTACATTTATATTTGTAAAGGTGTACAAATTTTCTTATTTTATTTGTTGCAAATTTAAAAGATTATTAGTTATTTTTTTTTATATAATATCCAACGAAAACTGCTTTAATGTAAACATCAAAACGTACGTTAGCAGTTCGAAGGATTTTAAAATAACCGAAGTGTACGGGGACGTTTAAAGATTAAATTATTGTTAAATTATAGAATGCAACGTAAACACTTTTTGAATCGCTTATTTCATGCACATCGAAAAAATTAGCTTATAACATAAAGCAGACAATATACCTTACATTTAGCATACACTCACAGCTTATTTATTATTATTATTATAATAATAACATTTAATATTTACCATAATTTAATTCTGGTTCAACATAACTAAAAGATCCAACTATCGAATGGAAAATTACAGAAATAGAGTCTTTTCACAACCTTTATTTCATACGGGCCCACTACACAACGCACAACTAAAGTTATACGGCTCTGGCGTAATTGATGTGTACGCTTGCGCGAACCAAGCATAACTGCTGTCAACGTCCCGAGAATCGCCTTTCAATGTTTACGAGAGTGAACTTACTAGTTATTATTAGACTGTGGTTGCGCTTTACTTATCAGAATAACCTAGGGTCCCTACTTTTTGAGAGGCCTTTTCCAATCTGGTGGCATTAACCTATTAAAAGAAATCACGATAGATGAATTGAAGGCGCATACATAAATTTGCACGGTGACGCCCATTCGACTTGGCGCGGCCCTGGACATACTAATATTAACATGATACTCATTAATTATTATGAGAGAACACCATTTAAGTATATATTCCAAATATGATTGCAAATAACCTTAGTTGCAGTGGGGGTAAAGCTATTCAGTGATTCTAAGATTTTTTCCATAGTAGACGGATCATTTATTTGCATTTGGGGGCATCGTCGAATCATATATTGGACAATAAATAAGTAAATGTTGTCTAAAACTAAACAGACCTTAGTCGGACCAACCCTAATATATATGTACAGTGCCGAGCAATCGAAAGTAGACGAATCTTGAAAAAATTTCGTAGAAATTACATAACATAAACCAGGCTTTTCTACATTTGTCAAGTAAAAGCAACAAAACGCCTGCTACTTTAAATTAAATTATACAGTGCTTGCATCCTATTCTTTTTGTGAGCAGTTCTTTTAACAGGACGGGACGACATACCACACATTGCATAGTTCGAGAGCATTCCTACAGGAAACATTCGAAAACAACTTGTTTTCACGCTTCACTGACTTTCTGTACGTATTTAACGTCTTTGGATGCATGTGATTGGACGTATGCTAACGCAACGGTTTATTTTTAGAAAACTCTCCATACACTATGAATTAAGCACACTGGGGGATATTTAGAACGTGTTTATTTATAGAAAGCATAAACAATGGGTCAATTAATTTATTTTTATTATAGTTTGGTATTGTAACAAGTCATGCATTTACTAGCTTCTATGTATATAAGCATTTAATACCTGGTTTTTTTATTAAAGCTATAGCAGACATTTACGGTAACTTTATGCGAGATTCGGAGTATTACTTAGTATTTATCGATATATGTTTTTTGAGAAATACTTAATCAACATTGGACTTCTTTTGGACTAGATTCTTCATATTGAGATGATATCGTATCATCGATTTGAAAATTTAACATATAATAAAACACTAAGAATTTTTAAGGCTACGATTAGATCGTAAGCACAGACATAATCAATTCATGCAATAAAGAATAGATAGACACGCTAGGATACTATTTGTATTCATGCTTGCAGTTTACATGCTTGGTTACAAATAGTTTATCAAGTTAAAATGGGAATATAGGAGTACGATATCTTCGGACCTATTTAACCTCACTTTTATAAAAAGGTTTGATATTATAAAATGCATATCACTCAATTATGTTGTTTTATAATAAAACATGTTTTATGTAACCCAGGTTACATGTTTAGGATATTTATTTATTTTTCTAGAAGGTTCTATCTTCTCACTAGATTTGAGATTAACGTTAGTTTAACGTAGTACAGAACTTTCTTTCCCCTATAAAGCTCAATCAGTTTCGAGTAGATATTTCACTGGAAATAGTGAAAACAGATCATAACCTTGTTGTTTATAAGATTACAATTAACTTACTGAATCCCGTATTTGGAAGATTCGAGGTCATATAAATGCAGATATTTTGCACATAAATTGTAGATATTTATTGATTTTTACAAATGTTGGTTTTATATTGTTGTTTTGCACCGTTGTCTGGGTTCAGTCACCTATACAGAGTGCTGTATTCTGGACAAGATTTGTTGATTTAATTTATGTTGTTATTTATTCAATACTTGCAGAAGCATCGCTTGATGTCTAAGACGTAAACAGATTTTTAAGTTAAGTTTTTTTTAGCATGTAATTATAATTTGTGTAAACTCCATGTGTATAGGTTACCTTGTGTAACTATGTAGATATTCTGTGTACCGAGATAGTTGGGAATACTTGTATTCTAAATGTAATTTAATTTTAATAAGATTTGAGACAGCTGATCGTTTTTATTGATTTTCTCTGTAAATAGGAATTGTAGACCATAACTTTCTTATGTTATCTTAATCGCCCTTTTGCCAGCTATCTTTTTATCTTTTTAGAATTAAGATTAGTGTTAATTATGAACACATGTTTATTTTTGTGGCGTCATGACGCTAGCGTTATTTGATTGTTTTAGTGTTTTGTGATTGTTTTTGCCTCGAACGTATAAAAGGGCCCCGGAAAAAGTACAATTTCCGTCGATAAAAGCGTATGGAAAAACTCACGTCGGCTCACGATATAATCTGAAAAATAAAATTGGGTTATGTTAACCCACACATGTTTCTCCGTTTGTAAATAAACGTCTACATACTGAATTGGATATTTACCTGTATTAGCGAAACGCAAACAATATTTATTTTCGTTTTTAAAACACAATCACTGGGAATTGTGATCGATTCATTTTATTTAAATCAAAAGAATATTTTTTATTTCTCATCAATTCGGATATCGACATTGTATGGATCAGCTGATTTGGATAAATGCTGATATTACCGATCGTGCTCAATGAATTAAAATAAAGTTAGAAGTGGATTCATTGACATATTTGATGTGTCAATTTTTTTTATATACAAGGTGGGTTATAAATAAGATTTGTTGCCTGTTGCGAAAAATTGTTAAAACATTTTAATGTTATTCTTGTCAAATTCACGAGGTTCTGTCTGAACAAAGTTTGTTGTTTCTCAACAATTTCAATTTGTGCAATAACTGTAAATATTTTTTTTTCGTTGGATAAATTTATTTTGAGATTAGTTTGTTAAAATGAAACCAATTGCAACCCCCATATCAGGTTGACAACTACCTTTAATTCATTTAAGCAGATCAACTCAAATAAACTCAAGGAAGATTCTCCTTTGTTTTTTATTTCTTTTTAAGAAATTTGTTTTCTTTTCTTTGATAAATTTTTATTTGTCTTTAATAAAATAAAAATCTGTCGTTTTAATTTATAAAATTGTTTTGATGTGGTATCCAAGTATCCATTTATTTTCTTTATACACAGAGCGAAAGATTACTGCTTTTCCAGGAGTGGGATTCCAAGTGTAGTTGGTAGTAAGTTTCTCTTTCCAGGTACAGGAATCAATAAGATCAAAATTTTTATCTCATGCTCGATCGAATTAAAACTGAGTTAGCCTATTGGGGAAAAGAAAAGCTATTGGGTTGTTATATTTTGATTTTTACTAAAACTAGCCAAATTCTCATCCAATCTTATTTAATTTATTTATTTTTCTTAATAAATATAGCATCTCAATATATTACGGTGTCTAACTTAAGTAAATCCGAAAGTACTCAAAACAATTTTAGCTACCTTTTTTTTGTTTCAAACTACCGTTACATGTAATATTTTTTATTTTCACAAAGAAGCAAAATATAATTAAATGATTAAAAACACAGCAATATTTTTATTACAAACTAGTGACTATTAGATTAAGGTAGTAGTTTGTAAAGTATGTGATCATTGAAACTTGTAAGCTGCAAATGAATAAGTTGTCTCAATTTACATACAGGCATTTGCACCTGCATTTTCAGATGCAAATCAAAATTTTAATTAGCATCTACTGCATCAATCCTGAATTTCGCGTTGCAAAGCTAAATGGTGACAGTATAGTATACAACTTTAATGAAACACTGTCTGAAAAAGAGAGTTTTACTCAGGTGTTAGGTATTTTAAAATTTGCTGGATGTAACTAAAACGTAATTCAACGAAATTCAGAATTAGTACTGCTGATTGCTGTAAGTTAATATAACTTTAAAACAGTGTAATGCAAAAGAGAAAGCGTAGGTAATGATGGGATGTGCGCAAAGTTTGAATTGGCGTCCCTGGATTTAATTGTAGGTGTTATGGTCAATGTTTCTCTTTAATGTAAAGTTATAGTCATAGTTTCGAGAGAATAAACATAACCACTTCTATCGCACTTTAGTGGAATATTAAGCGTAAATTAAGCGTTAAGAGTATTCCTTAAGTGTGCAATTTCTCATTACCCTAATAATGAGTACACTCCCAAGGATCGCTAATAATTTAAAAGAAGGGTTAAAAGAAGGGGGGGGAAATCAACAGAACTATTAACAAAGACATCGTTTTCGCACAAAAATAAAAGCTAAATGACAATAAAAACAAGTAAACTAGTGCGTCCTTGAAAGTCAAATGAAGTTAAATTTAACCTATAAACTGAAACAAGTAAGTAAACGATTACAAACGTTGAATACGATTTTAGCTCTTAATTTTACTACGCGATAAAGATTACAATGGACGACAACACTTTCAAGCAAGTAAATCAGGTGGTCCAGTGATTAGCGTTTCTTTAACTTTTTTTTAACCGGCTACGATTTTAATCATAAATATCATTAACAAATACTTTGGATTGTTTAAACAAACATATTTACTGCTAATTTCCAGTTTAATGTAACATCATTAATAGCTATTAAAATTCCATCAGTGAAAACGAGCAAATTAGAATATTATCCAATTACTCAATGAACTTCTTTAGCGTCTGTGCATCGTACGCGGCAACATTCTAATAAATGTGTAAATGTGTAAGGGATTTCTTTTCTGGTACAAATATTTTCAAACCTTCTCCCGCTTCCCAACGAAGTAATTCTTCGTTGTTCACATTGACCTTGTCGGTGGTGTTTAAAAAGTAGCCAGATTTTTAAACTTTTCTTTACATTTCTCACGACCGTTTAGGAACATCATACATTTTTGCAAATATCGTTGAGATGAAATAAAGTGTTCAAGAGCTATAATTATTGGACTAAAAGAAGTGTTAAAATGCCAGAAAGTACTTATTCTATCACTTCTCAAACAGTACCTCCTCAAACTTCAAAGTATATGGAAGTAATTTCAATTATAATCTAGTAAAACGACCTGAAGCAGTGGCGGAGGAGGTACGTAGCAGAAGGGGGCGTTGGAAGGTCCATGGTGACCCAAGAAATATTCCTGGTCCCTTTGTTGCCCCCTCCCCCAGGAAAGAAGATACATGTATTTATAAACATACTTGATCAACAAGTTCGACCGTTTCAGTAACGCTCATAACAATAGAAAAATTATTATAAAATAGGTAAGTATACCCCCCACCAATATTCAAAGGCTACATACTTCATGTCTGTGGTGAAGGCATATAACGGCGTTTACACAATAAGTTGCGAAAACTAACCTGCTCTGTTGTAAAACGATGTCGATTATGTTTGGCTCAGAACGGTCGGCATTTTGAGTATTGACTATTATAATTTATGATTTTAGTATTTCATGGTATTACGTTATTTTTGTTTCATTTGTTTCAAAAATATTTCTTCCCTGCATTTGTTTTCATGTCTACTTTATTTAAAATTAAAATAATATTTCAGAAAAAAAATGAATTTAATTATGTAAAAACCGACTTTTTAGAAAACCGAAATTTTCATTTTTTTGGATAATTTTAATCTGATCTGAATTTAAAACTTTTCGCTGAATCAGCACACAATATTACACATTTCCTATTTAACCAAATCTTTAATAATAAGAAAAATAACCATGTTATCCTACTCAATTTAGGGTACCGTATATCTGGAATTTATTAGTTTTACGTCTCGGTACATTTTTTTAAATTCTATTTTTCTAAAATTCATTAGTATATACAAGAAGCATTTTCAAATATTCAAAGAATCGGATAACCATATACTGATATCATAACTGGATAACCATAACATGATTTACTTATTTTTAAAGAATATATTTATATGAACAAGAAAAATAGTTTAACAACCGTCAACGTAATTGCGCCAAATAGAAACATTTTGACAAAACTCTTCGTCATAAAGCATAACTCATTTGGTTCGCTGGTAAACTGTGTTGACACGATTGCTTTACCGACAGTTCATCGCATCCTTGACAATGCGTCAAAGAAGCGAAAGAGAGTGACGTAAATAGATGCCTATGCTTTAGTTTTGAGTTTCCAGCTTGTAAGAACTAAACACTTAGGGTATTCCCACACTGTGGAACATAAACCCGTGGTTAATAACGAAACAATGAAAAGAGGTTTAGTTAGAAAGCATTCTGCAGTCGAGTTGGCTAACCTACTGGAAGAGCTTATATACGAAGAAGAACAAGGCTCACAAAAATTTTCATATCTAATATAATCCCAAACTACGGGCCCACTGAGTACTACCTAGCCTACTAACGTACTCTTCAAAATTTTCCTTAAAACATCTATTTTGTGTGAATAATCCATTGTACAGATTTTGTAGAACTTCAAAAGAATTAAGTGCTCTCAAATGTTTTAATTCTTATTTGAGTGAGAGTTTTTAGTTCTAAGAATTTTAAGTTTATTGGCTCTGTGTAGGTTTTTAATTAATAATAAATAGAAATCTGTCCGGTTTTGCTAGTGACTAGGCCTGTTGTTATATTCAAGTTTGAATGGTCAAATTTATATAAATCCACCTTAAAACCTTGAGAAACGACTAGAAAAGTTACCCTTCTAGAGATTATGGCTTTCCTTATTAAGGCGAACACTTCGCGTCCAGGGCACCCTTTGAGAAATCGCCTTGCGTGGCGAATTTGCCCGTACTGTTGAAAGGCGATCATAGAATCAGTTTGTTTATTCGAGAAAAAATCCTAATAATTTCTTGTTATTGGTCTAGTTAGAGACCACTTTGTGTGCAGCGTGTTTTTATTAAGTTTCGTGTTGTATTTGTTCACTGGTTAGAGGAATTAACGAAGGGATTGAATCGTGTGCCCTAGTGCACTTCAAGGAGATGGAGAACTTGTGTGGGCTGGAATGGACCGATTTATGAGACTGTCCTCACGAGAATTTTGGTCAAGTATCAGATATTACGAATACACGGAAAGTATCTGTGTTTTAATGTTAAAACGTTAACGGCCATCATCATTTTTAAATGATGGCTAATGCAAGTTTAAACAACATTCCAAATCAGTCTTCATGCCGCCGTTCAAGTTTGAAACGACTTAATAATAAAACTAAAGTTAATATTGGAAATTATTATTATTTTACGTTTTTAATGTAAATTTGTTCAGGATTCAGCTGTTGTTTCTGAAATGTTCTTCGGCAGATTGTGTTGTTAGTGATCTTTTGCTTGTGTGATCATTGATTGGGCGTTGGTTTCAGTAAATTAAGCATCTATGTGTGAGGTTAGTAAAAAGTGAAATAGTCGAGAGTGAAATAGAGAATTGTTAGGAGTGCTCTTACAAGGAGGTTAATGTCACACATATTTTATGTAAGTGTTTACAATTGTCGAAATTTCATTTCTTGATAGAGAAATTTTGGATTATTTTTAGATTATATATTTTACTGAAAAATGTATTTAGAATGGGATACCAAAATTAAGTTATAATGTAGAGAATAATAATACCATAATAATAATAATACGATGTTGTGAAAACAATTTATGCTGCACTTTATTTCAATATATAAACTTCAAAATTAATAATCAACGCTACAGTTTGGCACTACGATTGTTGGAGTTTCATTCCACTAAATTTCAATAGTAAAAGAAAGATTTAAAATGAATTTAACATAAATTAATAGGAAATCTAGTCCCAAATTGTAGATTTCTCAACTTTGGCTATTACTTAATAACATCAAACGATTGTTTATTATTAATTGGTTTTGCGTTCTATTCCTAATCAGTTTAAGCGTTTGTGATTAACACCCACGACATCTGAACGTAATTTTAATTAATGAGATGTCACTGCCAGGAGATATGCTTACGTAAGTATCAATGATGTGTGCTTATTGCTATTAATCTTTTGGGAGTATTTGTTTCATAATTAGTGGAAAAAACAACTGTTACAATTACTGGCCCACTCGTGGGCCTTACGAATTGATTTGTTGGCCGAGAATAATGCTTGATACAATATATTAAATATTGCATTAGATACAGTCGTCTCACCAAAATAAAAAACAAAAGCTTTAATAGTTCACTATGAATACTGCATTTCGTAACTTTATAGTCGGATTTGTTTATTTATTTTCAGTGTTACTTGAATTCGCTGTCACTGTATTTATGTTAGATTAAAATTATTTAAATTGATTTTAAACTTTATACTATTGATTGCATAATGAGTTAGAACAGCAAGGCTAATATGATGCTATTTTATTCTTTTTTTTCAATGTAAATGGATAGGATAAAATAATAAAAAATAACATCATATTAGGTTTGCTGTCCTAGATTATTATGAAACCAATAGTACATACATATATGTGTATTAAAAACATGGAAATTAATCAGTTAACGAGTTTACGAATTAAAATATTATTTAAGAAAACATGTCATAACCGTCTGATTTTATCTTCTATTTTTGAACAAAATAGTCTCCCTTAGACTTAGTTTTAGTTTATTGTGACATTTTTATCGCTCAGAAAAAAAAGTACAAAACAAATTCCCACATTACTCCTAATTTCATTTTGTACTCTTAATTGCAGTTTTTGTCAAATATATTCTTAAATTTCTGAATATACTTTACATACAGCCTTGGTAGTGTAATGTCTGGCGTGCCGGACTTTCACCCAAGCGGCCCGGGTTCGACTCCCGGCGCTGGCAGATCTGGTTAAGGTTTTCTGCAGTTTCCCTTAGCTGTAACACAAATGTGGAATTTGCGCTGTTCCATCTATAAGTCGGCTGCAGCCGCACATTGGGCCTACATAATAATAATAATCGCCCCCTCCCTCCCGCACAAGCTTATAGCTTCTGGAGCCTTGGTTAAGGTTATGGGTTGTAGTAATTATTATTATTATTATTATTTATACGCAGATGTTAGAAAATGTAAAAATGTAGGTATTTTTCAGTATCAATTTGATAATACGCTTTAAATTTAGCAAATAATGTTACGCTTTCCACTCTACATCTTAATTCACCATTGTAAATATGTAGATTCGAATAACCAACTAATACTACTACTCTGCAAATAATCTTATCGTTGGGTAAATTCAAATGCACTGGAGCGATCTAAAACCATGCCATGCAGACAGAGAAATGCAACCAGAAATGAGAGCAACTGCATTTGATTTTGAATTTAATATTATGCAATTATACTAAGATGTGGGTAACGAGCTGTTTAGGTAATAACTACTGTTGCATTCTTTCGAAAATGCCCGTGTCCTTTTGAAAATTCAAAGTAGAAACTTAATACCTTTTTTTATTCCAATTCTTCTTATGGAATCGAATTTAATTTTCTTAAGTTGCTTAAAGTTTCTAGCGCCGTTGTCAAAACGCCAGTGATATTTATAAACACTGCTTACGTAAACTATCGTTTTAAGCATTAGCTAGATATTGAATTAGTATCCGAAATATTTCTAGTTAACAATAATAGCGTCAAACAAGTTGGTTATCCACTAAACCCACTTACATTATCATATAACCGCAATATAATTGAAGTGAGGCAAACTTCAACACTGTTTAAAACAAGTGGCAAACTAAACTGAATGCGCACAAATAGACACATTCATTATTACATTTCAGAAAGTGCCGGCTTTAAACCCAATTTATCACTTTCGCCTCTCGGTCTGTGGTAAGTGATGCACGAAATGTACCACAATTTACCTTACGAAAGGGCGTTACGAAAGTTAGCTTCAAACTTGGATAAAGTCTAAACTTGCCGGTTGCTAACGATGTTCTAGTTTTGATCAAGGGGGGTAATTTTCCAGCGATATCGGAGAATCTTAAGCTTTAGGACCAAAGCCCCCGCATTTCCACAACGCGATCTTCTAACAACCACATGTAATTTATATACTGCAAAACTATCGACGTAGGTGATTAATGTTTTATTGGAATTCGATAAGGTTTTCCAGGATTTCTCAAAGTGGGATTAATCCTTAAAGTTTTTATTTTATTTCTTAATCTCGAGGTAGCAGCAATCAGTGAATAGTTTCTCTTTTGGTAATTTTCTAAAAATCTAATAAAAGTTTCCAAGTATTATACGATAAATGTCATTAATTAGAATTGTAAATAAATAACCTAGCATTATATTCGCTCCTATTCATCTTGCACTATATACATGGAAATAGCTTTGACAGCTCCTACTATATTCTCATTTAAATACAAGACGTTGACGAATACGATAAGTTTATATCCGACACGTCTGGGAATAGAAACCAATGCATTTAGTATACCGCATTTTAGCTTTGACGGAGAAACCATCTGCGCTAGCGCGTTTAAACAGGCCACTACTTGTTTATTAAATTATTTATGACGATGCCAAATGCGCAGTACATTAAGAGCCTCATTTATATAAAATGCATGCTAGGTGTTAACGTGCCGTTATCCCATGAATTCGTAAAATAAATGTTAATTGATATATTTAATATTGTAACACCCACATTGGGAAACAGAAATGGAGAAATGGTTTAGAAAAAATAAATAAATAAATAAAGCATCGAATATTCCCACGAAAGTCATAGGCAGCTCAAGTGCTATCGGTGACCTGAGATTTGATATTTAAAAAGACTGGATTAACTAAACTCCATGGCTCTGAAATATAACGTTGTCATGTAAATACCCAGTAGTACCAGAAAAAAATATTCTACTTACTACTTACCTTCAAACGCTTTTATGCCAAGAAAAAGGTAACATTGTTACCGATTTAGAGACACCGTTTTAAACATAGTGTTAAAAATACTTTTATCCAAATGTCTTCATTAACTGTTTCATAATTCAACAACCTAAAGGAGTTAAATTTGTATGGTGTTACACGTCGTAATAAAAGTAGAATGAACTTAAAAACGTTTAATTAAAACTACTAATAAATAACAACTATAACAAATGAATATACAAAATTTAATGATATGAATATTGAAAATTGAATGCTGTTTTCTGGTTGAAATTGCAATACTGAATGCCGCTGCGGGCCAGCGGCTCTGCTACCCTTCTTGAATCGTTGGGGTGGTGGTGATGATAGCTGAAATATCTAATGTACCCAAGTACAGTTAAGGCTGTACCGTACATATCCTGGCGGCCTTTGAACTATCCTGTTCAAAATTATCTTCTGGAAATGGACATAATTTGTTGGTAGCCCTAGTGACGTTTCCACTGGATGTTTTCACTGTTGCTGTTCGTATTAGTCCATCTTTACCCGGGTGTACTTCGAGAATGACACCCATACGCCAATGGAGAGGATGCAGATTATCTTCTTTTAATAGAACAGGAGTTTCAGCCTGCAGAGTTGTTTGTGATTGTTGACGCCATTTGCTTCTTTGTTGAAGAGAGTTTAAATGTTCTTTACTCCAACGTTTCCAGAAATTTTGCGTCAATTGTTGAACTCTTTGCCAGCGTGAGAGGTGACTTTCTTTTATTTCTGTTAGATTGGGTTCTAAGTTTGATGTGAGTCTGTGACCAATTAGGAAATGTCCTGGGGTTAGTGGGGAAAAATCATTTGGATCACAGGATAGAGGAGTAATAGGCCTAGAATTTATACATGCTTCAATTTGTACCAACACCGTAAGTATTTCCTCATAAGTAAGAAGTGCATTACCCACAGTTCTTTTTAAATGATATTTCATTGCTTTAATACCGCTTTCCCAAAATCCCCCGCGGTGAGGTGAACGAGCTGGTATAAAATTCCATTCAATGTTATTTTGCTTTAATAACTGAATGATTTCATTGTCAAAGTCTGAAGATTTTAATAATTTTTTTAATTCGCGATTTGCTGCAGTAAAATAAGTTGCATTGTCAGAATGTATTGAATAGACCTTCCCCCGTCTAGCCATAAATCGCTTCAAGGCAGCCAAAAATGATTCGCATGTAGCGTCTGTCACTAGCTCAATGTGAATCGCCTTTGTTGTAAAGCATTTGAAAAGAGCAACATAAGATTTTATTGTCTTTTTACTTCGACGACTACCCTCTTTTATCATCACTGGGCCGCCATAGTCAACAGCACAATGTAAGAATGGTCGCGAAGGTATGACACGTGTGGATGGTAAATTTCCCATCAACTGATCTGTAGTTTCAGGATTTACTCTGAAACAAGTGTGGCATTTATGAATTAAATTTCGAACAGCAGATCTAGCTGATAATGGCCAATATTTTTCGCGAATTGCATTAATCGTTGCTGATGGCCCTGCGTGTAATTCTTGCTTATGGTAGTCTAACATTATGAGTTTTGTTACGTGATGTTTTGACGGTAATACAATTGGAAATTTTTGATTATAATTTAATTGTGAATTACATAATCTACCGCCAACACGAATTATGCCGTTATTATCAATAAATGGATTTAAACTTATTAACTTGCTAGATGTTTTGATGGGACGACCTTTTGTTAAGTCGTTTAGTTCTGCTTCGAAGTCTTGCCTTTGTACAAGTTTAATTATCACGTTAGTTGCATTATTTAATTCTGGTATGGTTAGTTTTTTGTCAGTATGTTGTTTGTTATGTTTTGTAGAACAATTTTGAATAAATCGCAGACAGTATGTTATGACCCTTTGTAATTTTGCAAAAGAAGAATACTTCGTTAAAATTAAAAAATCGGGTTTTACCGATATTGTGAGATTTTTATTGTCAGCACGTTTTTCTAAAACACTTGTGTTTGCCTTACTATCAGGTAGTGAATTTGGCCATTCACTTTCATGATTTGAAAGAAAGTTTGGTCCATGAAACCAAAAATTGTTGTCAATTAGTTTTTCAGGTAAGATACCTCTCGAAACAATGTCTGCTGGATTGTTTTCCGAACTAATATGATGCCAATCGTTTATTTTAGTTAAGAGTTGAATTTCCGCTACACGATTTGCAACGAATGTTTTCCACTGATTTGGTGGTGCGTTAAGCCATGATAAGACAATAGAAGAGTCAGTCCACAAGTACATTGATTTAAATGTTAAATTTAAAATAGTCAAAAGTTTTTTGAATAATCGCGCTAGCAGTACCGCCGCACAAAGTTCTAACCGCGGTAGAGTTATGGTTTTAAGCGGAGCTACCCGAGAACGTGCACATAGAAGCTCAGTATTGTATTTATTATTACTTTTGTCAAATGCTCTTATGTAAATACATGCACCATACGCTGACATGGCGGCATCGCAAAATCCGTGTAATTCGATTTCACGATGTGCATTTAAAATTACCTTACGTGGTATGTTTAATGTATTTAATATGTGCAACTGATTAGCAAACTTTAACCACTTTTCATTTAAATCTTTGGGAAGAATGTCATTCCAATCAAGTTTAAGTGACCAAAGTTTTTGTATAAATATTTTTGCAGTTACAATAACTGGCGAAAGTAATCCTAAAATGTCATATATTTGAGCTATTGTTGACAATATAGATCTTTTTGTAACCCGTCTATTAAATTCTGGATTTATTGTATATTTGAAAATATCTGTTTGACAATTCCAAACTAATCCGAGTGTTTTAACTTCGTTTTTATTATCAAGTTGTATTTGAAAATTATCGTTTACTTCGTTACTAGGTAAAATTTCTGAATAATTTGAGGACCATTTTTGTAATTGGAAACCCCCCTTTTGTAACGCGTGAATTAATTGATTTCGTAATTCAATTGCTTCTGAAATTGTATTTGTTCCTGTTAATAAGTCGTCGATATAAAAATCTCTCAAAATTACTGAGCATGCTAAAGGAAAATTTTCTTGTTCGTCAACCCCTAATTGTTGCAGACATTTAGTTGCTAAGTAAGGAGCCGATGCTGTTCCGTAGGTAACGGTTTTTAATTCTGTTTCATCGCGCCAAAAAATACGTTGAAATGCTGTATCGCGCTGATCGACCAAGATCTGTCTATACATTTTGACAATATCGCACGAAAATGCAACTTGATGTGTCCGAAATCTCGTGATAATTGAAGAAAGATCTTGCTGGATGGTGGGTCCGACCATCAGTACATCATTTAAACTAATACCCATGGTGGTTTTCGCGGAACCGTCAAAAACTATTCTAACTCGCGTAGTAGTGCTTGATTCCTTTATGATTGCGTGATGCGGTAAAAAATATTGATTTTCGTCATTGTTATTATGCGACGCGTTTAATGAAACTCATTTCATGTGATTTAAATCAGAATATTCCTTCATAAATCTTACATAATCTGATTTAAAATTTTGGTTTTGGTGTAACCGTTTTTCTAAAGTGTAAAAACGTTTTAATGCTATTTTGTTTGATGAACCTATGACTGTCGGGTCACTCTTAAATGGCAACCTAACAATAAATCGCCCATCCTGATCCCTTTTGACTGTTTCCGAGAAATGCTTTTCACAAGCAAGTTCTTCTAAAGATAAGGAGGCCGGCTTATTGCTTGTTTGCTCTTCTAATTCCCAAAACTTGTTTAATTGAAAAGAAAGTTCTGCATCTGGGTTTTTACTTGAAATTATACCGACAAAGGTTTTATTATTGTTATTGCTATTTACAAATTTGCCTGTGACAACCCATCCCAGCAGGGTACGTCTTAAATAAATCTGCTTATTGTATATGTCTATAGTTTGTGAGCATCCTACAATTTTCCAAAAATATTCGGCACCTATTAACAAATCTATTTTGTTTGGTTCGTTAAAATGAGGATCTGCAAGATTAATATTACTAGGAATCTTGAAACTGGCTTTAGAATATGGTAAATTTGGAAATTCCTCCGTAATTCTTGGTATTACTAGACAATGCATTTCTAATGAAAATGAACTATAACACGATTTAATTGATATTTGTGTTGAGTATTTTACTCGTGTTTCTATTTCGCCAACACCAGAAATAGGAAAGTTAATTTTATTTGTTTTTAGCGAAAGGGTTTCACATATATGCTTGTTACAATATTACTTTGTGAACCACAATCAAGAATAGCTCGACAATTATGATAATTACCGGTTGAATCTGAAATTTCTACAATTGCCGTAGCTAGTAATACGGTTTGAGAAATATTAGAAACTGATAATGTTAAATTATTACTATTATTAGATGTTGTAGTTTCTATAGAAATATGAATTAACGTATTGTGTTTTTGTTTACATTCCCGGCAAGTGTACGCCGACTTACAATTAGATGCTTTATGAGTTGATTTTAAGCAATTTGTACAAGCATTTACTTCATTTATGTATTTAATTCTGTCCGTTACTGATAAATTAAAAAATTCGGAACATTTAAAAACCATATGTGAGTCAGACTTACAATATATACAAGATGGTTTGTTTGTAATTGCCTGAACAATAGGACGATGTTTGTATTGATTACTAGATATTTTGTTGTGATTTGTTTTATGATGTTCGAACTGATTTGATTTATGGTTATTTATGTTTTGCATGGATTGTAAAAGTTCGCAACGTTTTGATAAAAATTTTAAGAAATCCTTTAATGTCGGAATATCTGATGTTAATTTTCCTTGCCATTCCATTCTAGAAGTGTAATCTAGTTTTTCACATAGTAAAGGAACTATTAAGCAATTCCATTGATCAACTGGTTGATTTTGAACTTTTAATGCTTCTGTGTGACTTGTAATATCATTTAACAATTTTCTGAGAGCTAAATAATTAGGTTTTAAAATTACTGGGCTGTTAATAATGGCTAAAACATGCTCTTGCGCTATTAAACGTATATTATTGTATCGTTTTTTAAGCAAATCATAAGCTTCTGCATAATTGTTTGCTGAAATGGTTAAAGATTCTATTGTAGCTAGAGCTTCACCCTTTAAGCAAGATTTCAAATAATGGAATTTTTGGCAGTTATTTAAATTATTATTTTCATTAATTAATGAATCGAAAGTATCATGAAACGGCAACCATTCTGAATACGATCCAGAAAATTGAGGCAAATTCAAAACTGGCAAATTAACCGCCAATTCAGATGAATTATGTGTATTATTAATGTTACTATGATTAGAAGAAGTAGGCTGATTTGTATTTTTAGTTAAAAATTTAATTTTTGCCAAAGTATTAAAATATCGATTTTCGATTGCTTCGCGATCTTGATCATTGGGATCGGTCAATTCAATATCGGTCTGAATTTCATCATACGCTTTCATGGCATCTTCTAATTGCGGTACTATAACATCTAGTTGATAGAAATCATTCTCGTTTTTAAAGTCCTTTACATAGTTTTCAATGCGCGTAATTTTTGATTTAATTATAGCACGCTTCTTTTTTAAGTTTTCTAACTCGGCCATTTTGAATTAAATTAATAATGAAGAAATGCACACGGTGCAGTGGTACAAATTAACATGCACAAATAGGAATGTATAGGAAAATGAAGGAATGTAAAACTCACTTTGACTCGTTGTTTTTGTATTTGTTGGTGTAGATCGATCGGACCTCGTTGATGCTGCTGATGTTGAAATCAAATCACGGATGTGACTTCGTTGATTTGAAGCTGATCACGGATCAAACTTCGTTGATTTATCTTATCTTCAATGGTAACTGGATTGCGAATCCTGCTCGATTGGACCAATTTGTATGGTGTTACACGTCGTAATAAAAGTAGAATGAATTTAAAAACGTTTAATTAAAACTACTAATAAATAACAACTATAACAAATGAATATACAAAATTTAATGATATGAATATTGAAAATTGAATGCTGTTTTCTGGTTGAAATTGCAATACTGAATGCCGCTGCGGGCCAGCGGCTCTGCTACCCTTCTTGAATCGTTGGGGTGGTGGTGATGGTAGCTGAAATATCTAATGTACCCAAGTACAGTTAAGGCTGTACCGTACAAATTTGCTCCTGGCCGCAAGTTGTACTCCTCTCATTCTAATGTTGTTACTGCCATCTTTACGATGGACTATGTAGTCATCTGGGATAAGCTCTTTATGATCAATTGAGGGATAAAGCCAAGTTTCGGTTAAGGCTATTATGTCATATTCACAAACGGCCGCTAGTAAATTAAGCTTAAAAGTATTACATTTGAGAATCGCACGACGATGCCGAGAACCAATAGAAAAATTCAAATTTGAATTGTATCCATGACAATCACACAATTTTCCGGAAATTTATATATATGCTACCAAGGAGTAATTTTTTGGAAATTATACTAATGCATAATTAATCATAATGCATTTTCTTCTGTGCGTCGTGCGATTCTCTTACCGAATATAGCCTCGTGCATTGATTCTGCCTGGAAATTTTGATTTCGTGCATTTCTGCAACGTAATTGAACTCCACTCCGTGTCGTGCAATTAAGACGTTGCAGAAATGTCACTTACAAAAAATATCCGGCAATAATCAATGCACTTGGTATGTTATAAGTTATAACGTTTTGGTAGTTTACATTTAAATTTGCACTGTCAGCGTTAGTTTGGTTGTTCAGGAGACCACGCGACGTTCACCCATAAAACTGGCTGTCTTCTACCCTACCCCTATAAATGGCAATGGATGAAGCTGTCAGATTAAGTGTGCGGTAGAGAAATTCGTGAGAATTCTCGACCGTAACTCATACCGATCAGGGGGAGCCCTGGTAGATGAGACCGGTGTGGGCGGATTCGAATCTCGCCTGGGATAAGGTCATTTATGGTCACCAAGGAACCCGCTGCTTGACCGAGGTCATTTATGGTCACCAACGGAACCCGCTACTTGACCGAGGTCATTTATGGTCACCAACGGAACCCGCTACTTGACCGAGGTCATTCATGGTCACCAAAGGATCCCGCTGTTTGACTGAATCTCAAGTGCGGAGAATCGAAGTGAGGTTTACCCTATTTCTGGGCTAATGGGAAACTGCAGGCCGCCAGGTAAATGTGCTTAGGAGCTATCCCGACCACCCTATGATCCGGACTGCAGCCGGGTACAGTGATTGGGAGAAGCTCTGAAAGCCATTACACTTAACCGCCACAATTGAGGTTGGATTCGATCGGGCAGTGGTCCCACTTTTGCAATAGCGCATAGCTGGAGAGTAGTACTATTGCTGGACGAGGTACTTCGGTACCTGCGGGTGAGCAACGTGTTAAGTCAATTGCTCCGGCACTAGTCCTTAGTTAGCTAGTAGAGGGTGGATAGGCAACCTCGCTCCGACCAGTGAGCTGATCTGGTAGCAATTGCTGTACTGCCCGTTATGCAACTTGCGCGCTGATTGGGCGTATCCCAATCACTTCCTTCTAGAAGGGAACGTGGGGGTAAGTTCACACAGGTACCCCACGTAAAACAATCATGACATTCGATGTCAGCGTTAGTAGACATTGTGGAAATCAGACGCACAATTGCCTACAAAAACACAGCTGCCTTCAGACTTTGTCCACAGAAAGTCGATGTCATTGTTTTTTTTAATATTCTACATTGTGCTACAAGTGTTCGATCAATTGCACCTACATTTGCAAAAACAAATTCATTACTTGGTTTTGGAACTCCATCGATTTCAACTATTTAGACAATGTTGCCCCATTTTGTTCAACCTCTATTTTTGTTGTAAATTATCCCTTTGCAGTTCATTTTTCCTCGTTGACCAGCTTGTCTATATAATAATAATAATAATAACTACTACAACCCATAACCTAAACCAAGGCCCTAGAAGCTATAAGCTTGTGCGGGAGGGAGGGGGCGATTATTATTATTATGTAGGCCCAATGTGCGGGTGCAGCCGACTTACAGATGGAACAGCGCAAATCCCACATTTGTGTCACAGCTAAGGGAAACTGCAGAAAACCTTAACCAGATCTGCCGGCGCCGGGAGTCGATCGCGGGCCGCTTGGGTGAAAGTCCGGCACGCCAGACATTACACTACCAAGGCTGTTAATTATATTAATTAATTAATAATATTAAGACAACAATCGGAAATTTTTATCGTCTAGTAATTTTCAATTCTTCAATTTCTCTCAGTCTCAGTCGACCGGCAACCTCATGCCAACCGTTTTTTGAGACACCGCGGGAATCCTATTCAAAAAAGGTCGTTTCGGAAAACGGAAAAATATGCTACAATTCTATAGCGCTTGAGAGACTACATAAAAAAAACAAGAGGAAGACTAGCTAAAGGTGACGACAGCGCGCCCGTCACAGGAGTCAAGTTGCATTGGCTGCTCTACGCAAGGTGGGCTTCGATGATTTAAACCACCTGTCCTACACTTTGCTCCATTATTACCTGCACAATTATTACCTGCTCTCGAAAATGAAAGAACTGCGTGGGAAAAAATTTCTTAGTGAAGAGTGCTATTTCAGACTACTTTGAGGACGATCTGCAAAAATCTTTTTTTTTTCGAAGGCAAACACGAGTTATTTAAAAGATCCGAAAAATGTATTAGGGCTAAGGGTAAGTGAATGTATTGAAAAAGAAAAATCGTTCTGCATCTTTATTTACTCTCCTTGCCCCCATTCCGCTAATTTAACGACGCCCCCTCGGACATACTCTGTCTCCGTTAATATTGCACAGCCAGCTACTACATAACTAATATATTGGTCTTTTTTACATTATTCTATTAAACTTTCAGTTTGCCATCTAAGACTTATTAAGCCAAGCAAAAGTCATTTTCTTATCTACATGTGTCTGCCCGTATTGTTGTAGAACTGGCCGCGTAGTGGTTTAGCTCCCAAAATATTAATTTTTTCTTGAACCATCAGGTTTTTAAGTATGGTCAAATTTTTTTTTCTTAAATATGTACATTTCTCTAAGGGTAGGTATTTATTCAGAGTTTAATGTCTTATTTTTATTATGGAATATTTGGCTTTATTTTCATGATAATGTCTTAGTGAACGGGTATATTTATTTCCTTCCAATTTAATATATTTGCCTATTCCCACGATGGCCTCCTTAGAAACAGTTTCTAGTTCTAACAATACTCACCTGTCATATTTTCTAGGAATGTACAATCATTCACATCTGCTTTTGAATGAGGAATTCTTCCACGTATTGTTAATAACTTTCTTGTTTTCCTATTCATCTGTCGTATTTCCTGTAACTTCCAATTGACTATTCTATTAACTAGGTATTTAAACACATATCCTTGTTTCGGTCTTTTTATTATGTTTGTATTATTTAATTCTATATTTTTACTTTCTACTACCTTCCCTCGTTTAATAGTTGACTTGAAAATTATTCTATTCCGCCGTACAGAATAATAATGGGGGACCTAAATTTCCTTGAAACATTCCTTTCTCAATAGCTATTGTACCTTTTTTATGCACTCTGTAGAATGATATAAAATCATTTCTGTTTTCCAATGTTCCACAGTCGGTGTCAAAAATTCTCCTATGAGCGGGTTACTTTATAGATTTTAAGTGTGGCCCGTAACTAGGTATGAGGGATGCTGTCAAAGGCTTTACTGTAGTCAATCGAAGCCATACATATGTTACGTACGTTTCCCAGTTTTAGCATCTTCTATTATCATTTTGTTTACTAAAAGTTGATCATTACATCCCTGAGCAGATTTTCTGCAGCCTTTTTGTTCCGGCGGAGAGATGTTGTGTGCAATAAGGTAATTACATTTAATCGATATGTTGTTAAATGTTAGTAATTTGTATTATATTGTCGGCAAGCACGTGGTGGGTGTGTAATTTATGAAATTTCTGGAGTATTTGCCTTTCGATAGGATAAACGTAACTTCCTTGGTCTCATCTATTCTGGCATGTTCTTTGGAGTACTGATGAGTTTGTTAAACTCTCGTGTAAAACAATTGTGGAGAGCGTAAAATTTTTTAATTTATTTATTCCATGATTATGGAGTTTCACAATATAAGGTATAAATCTATTAGTACTAGTGAATTTCCTATAGACGTCTATTTCTAACTTATTCATATTCCTTATTATTACTAATATATCCAAAAAGAGTAATTTGCTGTCGACGTCTTTTTTATGTGTAATTTATGATTGTAGGATAGGTATTTTCAATTTAGTTACTCCACAAAATCTTTTACTGACCATTTACTGTTGTCAAAAATAAAAAATACATCGTCTACATACCTAACGCAAAAACATAGAAAATAAACCAAAGATCTACTTAAATAAATTTTAAATTTTCCCATGAAGAGGTTAGTTATAAACGGAGATAGCTGTTACCCATTGCTGTCCACTTCGGTATCATCAAGATGGTTAGCAGGTAATATATTTTTTAAATATTCTAAAGTTTTCTCGACCGGACTACTAGGAAATAATGAACAAGAATTTCATCTTCCGTGAGTTCAATGAATTTGATCTTATCAATAAACTCGTATGAATTCTTAACTGCTAAACTGAGTTGTTGGATAGGAAGTTGATTAAACCTATTGGATAACAAATAAGTAGGGCCATTAATGTTGGAAGCAGTAGGGCGCAAGCTTTTCCCTGATTTATGTATCTTAGGTAAACAGTACATCTACTGTTCTAAAATCTACATTCTAACATAGTTTTTCGGTTATTTCCAATCATTTTAGATAAAGGATTCTTTTTTAGCTTATAGTATGAATTTTTGGACAACAAATTATCAACTCGATTGAAACAATCCTTATTATCTATTTTGACCACAGTGTTACCTTTGTCAGCTTTTACATAAAACAGTCTTTCTCTTTGAGTCTTATTGCAATTTTTATTTCTTTGGTTATATTTCAAACAGTTACTTAATAAATCTATTCTGAATCTTAGTAAATCTGTCTTACACTCTAAAAAATTACCGGTGAATTATACCCTAAAAAATGGAGGCAACTATGTTACCTCCATTTTTTGGGGTAAATTTACTTCAAAGTGTAATTTTCATAGGAAGTGGGGAAATTTCAACATTAGGTTAAATTTGCATTGTAATGTTTCCTTTTTAAGTAAATTTACAGATTAAAATTACAATCTCAATGTAATTTTACATTTTAACATTAAAACACCTGTGTAAAGTTACATGGCAAAGTTAATATTTCATGGCAATAGTACTTTTCAGGGTTAAAATACAAATGTGAAAATACTTCTTGAATGTAACGATGACTTGCGAAAGTACTTGCAAATTCAATCGTTCCTCTGAATATTATTTACATAGGTAAAGGAATTGTATGAAACAAAATAAAATCAAAGTAATTTTTGAACGTATGTACTTATATAAAATATAAGACATTAACAGAACTTCTTTTCAGGGGCTTTCGGAAATATTTGGTCTCTCAAAGACATTCAGATAAAGTTTCGATTCCACCTAGAAAATTAAAAAATTATAAATTATATAAACAATTATACACGAGTACCTTTCTCAATTACAGTTATGCTAGTTTATTTCGAATTCTTCAATTTTTGATTCATCCTAGAAAAACATTAAATTAAATATTTTTATTTTATTGGTTTAAATTTGTAATTTTAACATATAGGTACTTACCGATTATTATTTTTTAACTTCTACTATAAAATAAAATTCTTCCCATCTTCGGTCATACGTGTAAATATTTGCCTTTAATAAATGCGCACTACACTACAACGAAAAACAAAATATTAATGAGCAACAAAATGAACACTTCGTTCGATATCGATAGAGTACGCCTCGCCGAAATCATAAAAGAATGGTACACACCATTCCGACCATTCCCTAAAAAGCCTATTTGGACTGTTCATAATGGATTCCTGAATTCTTTCACGAAACGAAGGTCACAAACAAGTGCGATCAGCGAAATATTAATTAAGGGTAAATATTAAGGGTAAAATTACACTATTCTTGTTCAAGTTAATCTTATCTTTAATATTACACTAAAAATGAATTAAGTTATTGAGCAATTATACATTTGTAAGGAAAAAATTGTCTGAGTTATGTAAATTTATATTATGGATAGTGATTTTAACCAGTTCAATGTAGTAGAATTACTTATATTTGTATAATTTTACATAATTACAGGGCATTTTACCACAAATAGTAAAACTACTAAATGTATAGGTAAAATTAATTTTAGGGTAAAAATACCGCAAATAATAGCGAAAAGTTACCTCTTTCCCAAGGTAATTTTACCTCATTTTTTACAGTGTACGTACCTCTTTAACGCAGCACATCGACTAAAACATGTGTCTAACATTTGGAAATTTGCAGAAGTGATAAAGGTAAACCACCCAACGGTGTGAAATCTTACAGGCCTATTTCCCAGCTTTCAATTCTTTCAAAGCTCTTCGAAAAACTGCTTCTTAAAAGGTTGAGACCTCTAATAAAGAACAGTAGGCTGATTCCAGACTACCAGTTTGGCTTCAGACAGAAGCATTCAACCATAGACCAAGTGCACCGAATCGCAGATAGGAAATCCCCTTGAGAAGATGCAAGTCTGTTTAGCAGTCTTGCTTGTCGTGGCCCAGGCTTTTGATAAAGTCTAGCATGTAGGCCTGATTCATAAACTGAATAAAGTGATTCCGAAACAATATGTGGAAATTCTATTCTCGTACATATCGGACAGAGTTTTCAGAATCAAGTAGAAGGAAGAATACTTCGAAGTAAAAGAAATTAATGCGGGTGTGCCTCAAGGTAGCGACTTAGCTCCTATTCTCTACCTGTTATACATCAGTGACATTCCGAGTTTGGATGCCGTTAAAATTGCGACCTTTACTGACGATACCCCAATACATGCAGTAGGTCCGGAGCAGGATGTGTCCACCAGTAAACTACAAACAGCTAGTAACATAGTTATGGATTGGACCAAACAATGGAAAATCAAGCTAAACGTGTACAAGTCTATCCATGTTAATTTTGCCAACAAAAGACTAGTTGATCCACCATCTCTAGACATCAATGGTACCATAGTGTCATATGCGAACAATGCTAAATACCTCGGCATGACGCTAGATGCTAAACAAACTAAAGGATGGACATCAATGGATGGACTCTACCTCATAAATATTTAGTTTTAAGATATATTGGATAAAAATTAATGATTGGTCAGCTTTTGGTGGTATAGATCAAACACCGCACAGGTGTTAAAAGGAAACAAATCTACTCAACTACCCGTTGACCAACCGTTTGAAGAAACATAAGAATAAAAAATTTTTTTTTATTAGAATTGCGGAAATAAAAGAAAGTGTTCTGTAATCTTAAAAACGAAGCTTTTATTCATAAAGTATTGATATCAGATTCACTAATTTCTCGCGGTATATTTTGTTTTAAAACTTGAGGAAGCTGCTAAAAACCTACTATCAACCCATTTAATCATGCCTTGATATAACAGTCAAAATAGGTTTTACACTATGTACCTATAGTATATATGGTCTGGTGGGTTTGTAAATATACTCCCTTCACGAGCAAGATTGCAATTAAAATCGGACAAGCAATGCCAAAGTGATCCCAGTAAACACACAGACGTTGAAAAAATGTTTTTAGAATGTATGTTCGTTGAAATAACGGTATACGTTGAATAGGAAACGTTGGTATTTGGTTGATTTTAAACGGCTTAGATAAGACGTTTTTTAAATGTTTGTATTCGACCTATTATCAACAAAATAGTGAGTTTGCTACGTTTATATAACGTTTTAATTTAATGGTCATAAATTACATAAATTTTTCACATCTAAGTCACGTAATATATTAATACAGACTCTTGATTTTGTTAAAAAACATTATTTCTTTTTAAAATGATTAAAAATAAGGCAAATAGAAAAAATAGTATACTGTATTCGTTTCATAAGACTTTTAGCGTGTCTTATAAAACTAATACTTTAATATACTATTGTTTATTATCACGTTTTCTATACCTAAAATTGATTAAAACGTTGCGTAAACACGCTTTATTTCACGTGGATTCTGGCGACATTTTAGCGTCTTTATGTATGTAACGTTATGACTAATTGCCAACGTTTTTTCAACGTGTGTGTGTTTACTGGGATGAAGCTTTTGTCAACAAATTCTTGTTTTAGAACCAACCACACTGAGAAAAAAAGATTTAGTTGGACCAATTAAATTTATTTAATTCAACTAAATATTTAGTTAAATCAATTAAAATTTAGTTTTTTTAACTAAATATTTAGTTGAATTAAATAAATTGAATTGGTCCTACTAAATGCTTTGTCTCAGTGCACTGTGCGTTGCCATTTATGAATGTTAACACAATCAATACTCACTTCCAACTTCAAAGTACATACTTGCTAGTAGCTAATACTTAATACGGATCAACTGCACCATCATATTATTATACTACGCCAAATATTAAGATTCACTGACTCTATCGATTTCTAAATGCACAAACAAGATTTGAGCTTATTCGGTTGTTAATAAAGTGTCAAGCATGGTTGAACTTTACAGTAATTAATATGTTTTTTATCAGAATAGATTTCATATAGTCCAGTTGGTAAATAAAACTATTTTTCTGCAGATAAGTAATTTTTAATATAATTCAGTATTAAGATGTTTACATCATTTCAAAACTTTATATGAGTTTTAATTAAGTTTGAATTATGAGTGTTGCTTTAGGTAACTATGCTTATATCTTTATGTAAAGTAATAAGATTTGTTGAATTACTTCTGAAATTAAAGGTTAGGGAACAATGAGAACAATAAAATGCAGCTTTTACTTTCTAGCATATTTTTCATTTTTTTTATAAACTTAAATATTCCTCAAGCTTCTCAGGAATCCCTTTGTATCAGCTACCGTTTTACGTTTATTACATTACGTTGGATATAATTTTCAGAGATGAATTTCATGATTTAATTTTTTAGCTGCCTTCAGAAGGTTAGCCATTTATTTTCTTAGACACAGGTTTAAACAAAAATAATTACACATATTTCTAAAGCTAATTATTACCCATTTCCCTAGTCTCTTGTTGACTAACTAGTAATGGAAAACTTGTGATTACTTTCAATTATATTGTTTGTGTTTATGTAGACTTTTGTTATATATACAAGCCGACTTGAAACGTAATTGAGATAGTCTGTGGCATTGAATGTCCAACTTTAATGACCACCACGTTGTTCTCTTAACGAGATCGCTATTAGTGTGCATTTTGCAAGCAATCCCCTTAGAATGATTGTCTCGTCTGCTTGCTCCATATTAATGCATATAATCACTTCAAGGACTAATACTGAAACTTGGAAGTCATGCAGGGATAATACCTGGATTTAACCTATAATAGCAAATTTAAGTGAGAAGGTGATTAACATAATATATCGTTATTGTTTAATCAATCTTTATGTACCTATATACGCAACCGTCGATAACCGATAGCGAAACTCAAAAATATGAATTTGAAAACAATAACAATAAGTTTATATTAAATGTTGGTATATTTAAATTGGCAATGGCAAATTAAAATACTATTGCGATTAATTAGTATAACACTAAATTGGACTTGTAATTGTAGAATGAATGCAACATGTTATTATTATTTCACTTTGAATTGAAAGTTCGACCTTTGAAATACTATTTCATAGTTGATTGCAGGATTCTAATAGTTATAATTGATTGTGTTTGCTGATTTTCAATCCAATATGTATTTTGCGATTACAAATTGCATAACCTAAAGGATCATATTAATTAGGTATTACTTCACGGAACTCTAATTAGTCCTATCAGTAATTTTAATATAATATGCTTTGAGCTAGTATGTCAGGTTATTTAATAGTAGTCTTTAGCGGTACACTCAGGAATTCTTTTTGAGGTGTCGGGAGGGGGGTTATAAATCGATAGTATAACAGTTCGTACACAATCAGAAATCAAGTCTTATAACTATTATCTGTTTTTAATAATCAAGTAGATCATAAACAACTAAAAATGAACCTGTATCTTACTTTAAAGGCAAACTGGAAATTCAATAATACTTGCAAATACTATTTCTGCGGAAAAGGTAACATTGAATTAAATCGTGCAACAACGTTAATATTCTATTTAACGGTAAACCAAAGTTAATGTATTAAATAAATAGCCTAAAAGAGTGAAAGATAAAGATTTTACAAATTTTACAATATGAATCAAAAGGTAATAGAAATAAGACGCTAAAGGTGTTGTTTGTCCTTATGGTGTTAGCTTGAACTGGTTAAAAGGTTGATCGTTTTAGATTTTATAGTACATTGTTTACAAGAAAAATAAAATGCTCAATATTCAGGGGGGGGAATCAAAAAGCTTAAAAGGAAATTCTACAATTAATCAAAAATTATTTATTATTAAAACAAGATATACCGAATAGTTGATCTAGTTTAGCAAAATCAAAGGCCTTCTGGGAAGGGTACGATTTAGCCTATGGAATTTAAGCAATGGATTTCCTACAAAAGCAAGGAATGGGTTGAAATAAATCTAATTAGTAATTTGTAGTTTATCGAATACCTTGATATGAAGTGAGGCATAAATTCCAGCAAAATTTCGTTAACTACACACAATGAATAATCCTACTGCTTATATATACTTAAAAATCCTCAAAGCAGGAAATTACACATAATTCTCTCAGGGTGAATGGAAGACCTACATCAAAATTCAAAAAACTCAACTATCAAAATGGATTATAAGGAGTATTACTCAACAAAATTTTACAGGATACAGTTATAAGGCAGAATAGAATCAACCTTTAAATACAAGTCCTAAATTAAGAAATTGTTATATATGGATAGCAACTAAAATACTTTGCAAAGCAACACGTTCAAATAAAGTAAATAAAATTAATAAGCATAGTGGAGGAAAGCCTTTTAACAAAACTTAATTTCAGGTATACATTCTGAAATAGAACTGGAAAAAGACAAAAAAATGTAATAAACATGTTCATTGCAACTAACAAGAATTTAAGTTGCAACTAAATGTGAGTTTGTCAATATGTTTTATATCCTGCCCATAATTACTATCACAAACTTACATCACTATAATCACTATCGTAATCATAATCACAATCACGATTAGGATTATAATTAAATTATATTATTTAACTACCCCCGTTGCTCTCACTTATTTCCATAAATAGTATTTCAGTAATATCAATATTTTTGGATAATGTTTGGTAATCCTAATCAATCAAGTTTAATGAATCATTAACAGAATATTTTTTAAGTGCAACGCCTTGTAGCAACCTCTGTTATGAAATAAATAAAGATTAATAAAAAGTTTCACAGTTTTTATTAAATTATAACCTGACAATATTGCTTCGATAGCTTTAATGAATGAACAGATTGAGCTCAGTAATTTTCCGGTACTGGAAGTGTTACGGAAGTGTTAAGTAATATTTATGTAATTCTGATTATTTTTATCTTTTTTTCTAATTACCTATTTTTTGTATTTACCTTAGCGACGTGTTTGTTTATATTTATATTGCCTTTGATAATGACAGCTTAGCTTAGCTTAGAAACAATATTGTCAGGTTATAATTTAATAAAAGCTGTGAAACTTTTTATTAATCTTTCTTCTTATTAATCTTATTTCATGATTATGGAGTTCCACAAAGTAAGGCTAGAAGCAATAAACTCTGTTATTTAATTCGGTCAATTTCTACTTCATCTATTCTAAAGTAAAGTTGTGTAGCTCATAATAAGTACAACGTAGGAGTAGCTTTCTGAGTTACCTAGCTTTGCCTTTGATGGTAGCTTTGGTAATCGCCGCCTTCCATCTCTTTGTAAGGGGATGGAGTTAAAAGTATTTTCGTATAAATGTAGGCAAATCATTATGTGAGTTTGAACAAGTTCACCAACTAAGTTGTTTGGACAATGACATTCCCAACCAAACATTTCATGGTGTAGTCAAGTCATCGTAACGTTATTTAGATTTTAAAAGGCATAAGTTTTATTAATTACATATTATTGAACACATGGCTCTCTTTTATGTAGTTGAATGCTTGTTTTTCATTATAATGATAATTGGAATTCTGATGAGTGTGTTTGCAACTTCAGTCGTCCGAAGGATTTCCTTTTTTTTTAGTTTACACAGTAGGTTCTTTCTCCTTTGTTATGGGCTATTGTTTTTTCATCTTAAATTTGGAAATATTAATTTAGGGAATATTAATATTCATGCGCAAAAGCAGGCTTAATTTGAATTAAAGTTTGGAGAAGCTGTAGTAAACTTGGAGAATTAAAAAAAATGGATTAATTAAGAAAAACTGAAAAGCGTTGTAACCCGAATTAGGTTACTATAAGCTCCTTAAAATAAGTCCTTAAGATTCTTAGTAAGCGTTTAATATTAATGTGTGGCATTTTAGGTCAAAAGAAGTTTTAAATCAAAGAAAGTGTAAGATTGTAACAAGAAACCAAAATCTGTGCTAAACAGAATTTAGCGCACTCAATACGGCAGTCATTATTATCGGTACGGAACTTTCCTATATTCAAATCAAGTAAAAATTATTATTACAATTTAATTTTGTTATTGACTTTTCAATGTAACTTTTTCTTTTGTAGGAAACAGTTAAATATCTATTATATAACTAACTCAAAATAAATAACATTTACTTTATAACTTTTCATTTCTCCTTTCAAAGAATCACTTAATAGGTATACAAGAAAATATTTAAAATGATGATTTTGACCTCATTACGTTAATACTGTAACAAAGTTACTAATTTTTGTTAATTATTTTGGGTGTAAGAGTAAATGAGCTATTCATCTGTGCGATCTGTAACCACTCGGATAAGCCGCGAACTCAAGCGAGCGTACGCGTCCCTTCCCTAACCGTTTATTTGGCGTGCACCGCTACCTTTCTCTCCTACCATTTACCTCGCGCTCTAAGAGCACCTACATAAGAAAGTGCACAGGCCGTTTTATTCAGTCCGCGTCCAGAACTCAAAAATACCAGAATAATCAGCCAGGACCAGCAAGCAGCCGGCAGGGTAGAGTAAGGACTCTTGAAAGTAGTTCCATTTCCGCCCCGCTAAAACACCACTCCTTTTCCATCCTTTTCCGTACTTTACCCAAGATCTCGATGTGTATATGCCTGGGGATCGCATCCGTTTTCACCCTTTTCCGTACCTTACCCGAGATCTCGCTGTTACCTGTTATTATTGTCCTACAGACACTGGTTTTGCTATGGGAAGATAACCCCAGAGCAAGAGCTGCAATGGTTATACCGCAATCTGCTACCAGATTTAGGACAGTAGATACGCCGTAGCGACCGTTGGCATGCCACCTCTTTCTCGAAAGTAGTACGGGACTTAAGCTACTAAAGTCAGAGTTCCAAGCACCCGACCGCCGCCCCACCGTCAAGAACACTCCGTTACTTACCGTTCCAGTCAAGCCTACCGCCCGTCAGCCTCTCCAAACCGCTAGGACAAACGTTCCGGAAACCTTCAGGAACAACCGTCCGCAGACCAAGCGAGTCAACCACCACAGAGCCAACCTAACGCACAATAGTTTGTTGGCAATGTGGCCAGGCAGAACATTTCTGTGCACTTCACGACGACCGGAACGTCTGTTCTGTTCCCGTTGTGGCACACAAGGCGTGTTGTCACGAGACTCTCCGTGCCGACCGATAGAACCTGAAATAACTACCTGCTCTATAACGACCGTGAACCGTACGTAACGGTAAAAGTGTTCGCTACACTGTTCACTGTTTTAAGATACCGGGACCGCTATATCTTTCAAAGGAGACCGTCTAGGGACAAAGTGTAGTGCCCGTTTTCCGATAGTGGAGCCATCAACCAGTTTCGCCCGAATGGCGAGAGGAGTCTGTCACCATTAATGAAGCTCTTCGCCTGAATGGATGTGGGACCGTTTCTGTTACCGCAACGCTCCTTTATTTACCGTATATGAGATGGCATGATTAACCTAAAAACCTGAGTGGTACATTTGCATGGTAAAACGTTATCCGCAAATCCGAAACCTCTGGCATGTATCCCTGTAGGCCAGATAGAAACTGGTCCGCCGTTGGATATGAGTAAAAAAGAAGGAACTTACATGAAAGCTTCCCTGGAAAGAGAGCTACCATCATATACCGAGATACGTAGCACAGCACTGATAGTACAACGGCTTTCCATAAAGACGTGATCTCATAAACGAAAAAAACGAGAATAGTTTATTGAAGGAGATTTGATGAGCAAAGGAAACTACAAAGAGTATGAGAAAGGAAAGAAAACACAAATAAGCATTGGATGAATAAGGACCACTCATCTCTCTTTCGAATGAATTAGAGAAATGATCTTACGACAGACGAAAAACTTTTTTAACGATCTATTCACTAAACCAGAGCAAAGACATTTGAAAACATAACGTACACTTTACAACGTATTATATTATTACACTTTGTAAAGTAACGGTGGTAAATGTTTATTAGGAATTTTAGAATTTACACTTACGTTACAGCACCTTTCCCTTCTGTTAGAATACGGTGTACTGGGTGGGGTTCGGTGAATTTAGAAAATTAATATATTGGTCTTTTTTCAATAACAGAAGAGAGGGCCAGAGCACCATAAAAAAATATATTTAATACATCAAGAGATATTAATCAAAAGGATAGCATATACCGTGTGTCAATTTGAAAACTTCCCACCCCTAGTATCGCTAAACTGGCAAATTATTTCAAAAATCGCTGAGACACGTCAAATTTGTTTTCAAGGGGGAAGAATTTTGACGTATAAATTATATCGCCTCCTTCACCCCCCTGCCCCCAGAGCCTCCAGCCAAAGATCTTAAATGGGAAAGGCGGTCGAGTGAGACATCATTTTGAAGGGATTTTTATTCTCTACATTTTGGCGTGTCATTGAAACAGGTTTTGACGGTGGTGCGTTGTTTTAATAAATCAATTTTTACAGATAAAGTACCATTATACCTACTAGATTAACGTAAACCACAAACAAATTAGAATGCGTTTTTATTCTTGTACATTTATTTTGCAAATGATTAACAAAACAAAATTGAAGACAACAAAGTAAAAAATGAAAACACCAAAACTAAAATAATCATAAAAAACAATAATTACAATTGATTATTAAAGAAAAATTTAAAACAAAGAATCACAGAGGCATGCAGAGCTATTCCAGCAGATGTATTTCAAAATGTTAGAGAAGGGTTTGAGAATAGACTCCGTTTTTGTTTGGAAAATAATGGACAACATTTAGAACATCTCATAAAATAATGTTTTTTTTTGTATTTTACATGCCGTAATTATTATTTTTCATGTTTACTTTAGTTTTGGTATTTTCAGTTTTGATTTTGTTGTTTCCAATTTTTTTTAATAATCAATTGTAATTATTGTTTTTTATGTTTACTTTAGTTTTGGTGTTTCCAATTTTGACTTTGTTGTTTTCAATTTTGTTTTGTTAATCATTTGCAAAATAAATTTACAAGAATAAAAACGCATTCTAATTTGTTTGTGGTTTACGTTAATCTAGTAGGTATAATGGTACTTTATCTGTAAAAATTGATTTATTAAAACAACGTAGCACCGTCAAAATCTGTTTCAATGAGAATTTATGAGTTTAATGTATCACACAAATAATAACAAAAATTCAATTTTGCAATATTCAAAGGCGCCTAACTAAAATGGCACACCAAAATGTAGAGAATAAAAAGCCCTTCAAAATGATGTCTCACTCGACCGCCTTTCCCATTTAAGATCTTTGGCGGCTGGCTCAGGGGGGTGAAGGGGGCGATATAATTTATACGTCAAAATTCTTCCCCCTTGAAAACAAATTTGACGTGTCTCAGCAATTTTTGAAATAATTTGCCAGTTTAGCGATACTAGGGGTGGGAAGTTTTCAAATTGACACACGTTATAAAATAATCACACAAGTTTAATAACCAAATAATCAAATTAGATTATTTGTTAAAAACGAATTATAATGATTATAGTATGATACATAAGCAGATAACTAAAATCAAGTCAAAAATCGTAAGCATCAAAAAGGAGAAGTTTATTCCCTATTGCTATTCTCTAATGAGTCAAAAAGATAATTAGATTATAATTAATTCAAGAATATTTACATGAAGATTAAAATAATTTAAAATTTCCGAAATAAAACAATTAATAGGCAAGCAGTTAATTTCAAATAACAAAATAAACCATAAGAACAAAACGAAAACAAATGTAATCTATTTCAATTAATTCTAAGCCTAATATTTGAGGATAAATGAATTAAAAATTTCCGAAAATATGGCGAACAAATATTATTAAAATATCGAATAATCTGTTTTATATTATATTAATATCGTATATGGTTATTATTGTGTCAATGACTTCTACTTTTTCATTATTTCATGATATTTATTTTAAGCATTTGTGCAACTAATTAACTAGCGTTATAGATAATCGTGAGTAAATAATCTTGCCAACATCTTTAGGGATACAGATTAATTACTAGATACTAGTCAAAAATGTGTATATCTGTGTCTATCCATATTTTTATAATTGAAAATTGAGTTGTCCCGAAAAATAATCAAATACACTTAAAGAAAAATTAGTTATAATGTATATGTATAAGGAAATCGAATGTCTGAGTATTAGTTCAGATAAAATTTGTAAACGTCTGAAGGATAAATGCGAAGCAATTCCTGCAATTTGTCTGTCGACTACCCAAACACCTGTGGTGATCCCCAACAGTTACTCCCTTGTTCGTTGGAGATCTCCCGATGAGAGGCTTTATTTGTGTCGATTTTAGGGATAAACTAGTAAACCGTAATTCCTATGTCCGTCCAATGACAATCAAATAAACTTGTATATTATTTACATACTTATTGGATTAATGGTTGTTAGACATGTTTTTTCTGCTTTTTTTACAATAAAATGTCTGGTTTTGGCGTGGATGAAAACAAAGTAGCCCTTGGGAATACCTTGTTCCCTGTTGTTACTTTACATCTTGTTAAAAATCGTGTATTCAAGGGATGGATTCTTTAGTGTTACAGAAAAATAAAAAATGCAGAAATAAATCTGCGTATTTTTATAAAAAGTTAAATATGGGTGTTTGTTATAATGCCGAAATTTCTTTAATTGATTGCACCAAAATTACCTTACATTATTTATTTATTTAAGTTTTAATTTTTTTGATTATTCAGCTCCTAATAGTTCCTTAATTAACGAGACGAAAAATAGTCACAAAAAATTGCTTAACTGCCTTTTACATAAAATATTAATTAACATGAAAAAAAATACTTAATATTAATTAACTGGAGATGAACAGACTGCTAATAAATAATTCATGCCCTAATTGGTGCCTAAGTTTTACATCTACAATTAAGAAATTTCCGCTTAATAATTTCGTGTGGATGTAGCTTAATACAATTTCTGTGTAAAATATTTACAACTAATGTATCCAGAAGTTACAAGATACAGAAAATTAAACAGCTGCCTTCTGTCCATTTATTCTGTTTAGGATAAAGTTGATGCTAACTTTAGTCCACCGGTTTGGATCGTTTTGCTTGCAACCAAAACTTGTACTACGTTGTAAACGTGTCTGGTGGTAGTAAATGCACAACATGGGTTTACTGTTACTGAAATAGAGATCTTTAATTAAAATATGTATGGGAGTGAACTTTGCAACAATGTACCAACATAAGTAGTTTTGAAATCTTGGTTATTTGAAGAGAAACACTTGAATTAAAAATGAATAGAATAAAACAGGTTGAATACAATTTTTTTTATTCATATTTAATTTAGATAATACGTACTACAACGCTAGTATATTTAGACGCTACTGACACTTAAAAAAATTACCTGTACCACACGTATGTTAGGAACATATACAAGCATGTGTTATAGTATATTACATTACTAGTGTGGAAAGTGAAACTTTTCGCACGCAAGAGTTTGAATTGACGCACGAGGCGTAAGCCGAGTGCGGAAATCACACGAGTGCAGAAAAGTCACTTTACAACGTGTAATGTACAATATTTTTCCTACAACCCCTCCAAATTTCAAATGTTTAAAAAATTTAGATTTTTAACTTTTCAAGAATATAATTTTTGAAGATTTTAAAGCAAAATTTTTATGGTTAGGTTTAACAAAAAAAATCACACTTAAAGCTAATTTTCTTAAGCCATTTATTTTTAGGATATAAAGTTTAATTTTTTAAACAATTTAGTTTTACAATATGAATAATTATAACGAGATTTCTATCAAAACATTCCCAGAAAAATAAAATTAAGTTATCTTGATAACTTAATTTTATTTTTCTGGAGCTGAATAGAAGTTAAATGTAAAAGTATTGTTATGACAATTGTTAAAGTGAATGATCATATTTTCATAACATTTAAACATAGTATAAAATTAAACCTTGGGTTTAGCAGCAAAGTTAATTAAATGAACTACTATTACAATTTATAATATAATTTGAGAGGCACTTAATTTATTTTTTATTTATATTTAATAATATCTTCATAATTAACAAATATAACTTCAACTAATAACATAATGCCATGTGTGAAAGAGGTTGCCTAACTAAATTATTACTTTTATTTTTCTCCCATTTGGCATCGCTGATTTTAATCTTGGCAAACTTGCTTCAATAATTTTCGTGTATTATAGTGAGGTTATGTTAGGTGTAATCTATTAGATATTTCTTTTTGATAGCTAAAATAACTAATTAAACAATAATTAAAGTTATATTTATAAGAAAAGAATAGATACATAATAGTTAAAATGCTTCTCAAAATTGGATTAAACATTAATGTCATCATTTTAATGTAAACAAAATTCATAGATTTCTAGGTATTGCTTAGCGTGACGTATTTTCCTAACACACACGTGTGTTATGTTCCTAACATACGCGTGTTATATGACTCACTTTCTTAATGTCGGTAGCGTTTGTTATTGTTTACTTTCGTATGGGGTCGTAGGAAAAGAAAATATCGCACGCTAAGCATTATAATTACAAAAATTGAATGATTTTCTGTTCAAATCTACCCATAAAAAGCATTATGTTCTTGAAAATTTAAAAATCTAGATATTTTTAAACATTTAAAATTAGAGGGGTCACAGCAAAAAGAGTGTACAACCCTGGAAATGTAATACACTATTGATTACTTTAATGTTTTTTATTTAGTACAAAACGTGTACTGCTTAAGATTAGATATCGATTTAACAACGTTTTAACTTTTAAATGTTGTAATTGTTTTTGGTTTCGTTCTACTCGTTGAAATAACAAATGTTTGGTACGAAAGCCTTATATTCATAATTTCATGAAATTGTTTTCTTTTTTATAATACCTACATACCTACATATATTTATACATTCTGCATTGTTTCACAGGTTACTTTTTTATCATAGCTTTTGACATTTTATACATTGCAGCTCATTACGTTCATAAACATTATACTATAACATTACATTTTAGTTTGCTTATGTTAATTTAATAAACATCCTAAAAGAGAAATATTTACTTTGTGCTGGAATATTAATTTGCTTTTGCAATAAAAGTTATAATAACATATAAAATAGTTAATAAACCTGTTACATCAAGCAAAACATAATTTTAAATGTGCATTTTCACCCTAAAATTGTGATAACAATTTTTTAGGGATTGATGAGTCAATCATAATTTCGCCATTTGTTTTGAGAAATTTGTATATGACAGGGAAGGCTTATGAAAATTTAGGCTTTTTAATAAGGATATGTAAACCGTTTGCAAACTTTAACTGTATCAGAAGTCTTTACTTTGCATATGTACGAAGTGTGGTATGTTGGCCTAGTGTGGTATGGAACCCTCAGTACTCCACGTATATCAATATGATAGAATCAATACAAAAAAGATTTGTGAGCTACATTAGTAAGAAATTTAATATGCCAACAATAAGTTATAATCAATCATGTATACTAGAATTCGGTCTGTTACAATTATGTAGTTTTAGAGAGTTATCGGATGTTCAGTTCCTCTATAGATTAATTACAAGTATTATAGATTGTCCACCACTATTACAACAAATAAATTTTAACATTCCCGTTCGCCCCACTAAGAATAATAATTTATTTACACCATCCTTTTCAAGAACTAATTCTTATCTTAATTCCCCACTTATACGTATTGTTCGAATATACAATGAAAAATATAATTCAGTTGATCCTTTTTCAGTTGATGTCCTTAATTTGTTTTAAAAAGAATATAAAAGCCTTAATCAACTGATGAAATTTGCATCATCTTTTATCCCTTTGCTTATTAGCTTTTTTCATATAAACCGCATATGTGGTAATGACAAAATGTAATAAGAATTATAGCACATACTAGTATATAATTTTTTATAATTTTTTTATATTAATATTAATATTTATATTATATTAATTCTAAATGTGTCTTTCACTTGGCTTTTGTTAGTTAATAATATAGTGTGTTAATTAAGAAGTATTTGTACTTGGGATGTAATCCTGTAAATACTTTACATTAAATAAATAAAATTTAAAAAAACTTAATCAGATGATGATAACGTTAAACGGAAAAAAATAATAAATGGGACATAACCTTTCAATTTTAATGTGAGGAATAATTTGAAATTGTAGAAAAGATATGAGGAGCTTTTTTCCAAACCACAACTTGACCAAAACCACTAAAGTTGTTTCATTAGATAAGCAATATGCTAAAAGCGATTAGGAATTGCTAAGTTTTTAATTTATACGCCTTGAAAAGATTGATTTCTATGTTAAAAATAGTTAGAACCACAGCATGGATTGCTTAGAAACAGCTTAATGGTCACAAATTGACGTGATTTATACTGATTTTCAAAGGTATTCGATAAAGCAGATTATAAACGTGCTGCTAAATAAGTTATATCTCTTTAGACACAACCCAAATCTGATTGCTATAGTACAGTCTTACTTAGTTGAGCGTTACCAACTAGTTCAATTGGAATTTATTTTAATTTGGGGTCTCTCAAGGCTCAAATCTCGGACCAGTAGTGTTTTTGTCGATAAATAATTAATGGTTTATCAGATGTTGTTAGGCATAACAAATGTCTGTTAATTATATGCTGATGATTTCAAACTGTACAAATCAACACATCAATCAATTAGCAATTAACAACAACGATTATGATAAACAGTTACTACAACACCATGCTGAAGATGTTTGGAACTGAAGCATAGATACTAAACTTTGCTTTAATACAAAATTATTTACTTATTAAAAAGAAGAGTAAGATTGATCGAAACAATTAATATTACATGAATACGGAGGCTTTAAAACATTAAATCAGGGATCATGGAGTTTTGCTTATAGCATCTTTCAAGGTTTCAGAGTTGTTCATATTGAACACATATGTTGTTCTAATGCATACAAGGCTCTAGGTTTTAGCAATTATGCGCAACTGCATATAAAAGTAACAAGCCGTATTACATTTTACAATCCTTTTGTAAGGTCAAAACTTGAATACAATGCGGTGATTTGATTTCCTATTGTCACGGAATATAAATGTTGTTAGTAAACCTATACCTATTATTAGTTTTAATTTTTAACCAATAAAATTTTTGATAAATTAAAATTTAACTTTTAATATGCCATATAAGTTACAATGTACTTTTGTTTATACTGAAACATATAATAAGGCCATTCGGGCTGTTTGTTTTCAGTTTAATGAATAAATAAATATATGAACCATTTTAAACAAGCTATTTTATACATCGAAAACATAAATTTTCATTCCAATGTTAAATAAAAGCAATGTTACATTTAATTTCAATTGATTATTTTTGCAATAAAATATTTTATTCACAATAAATACGTATACTGCAATAGTAAATCAACTTTTACTGTATTTTGTATTTAGCTTACTTAACTTCTGTATATAGGCAGATTTTATTTCAATACTGCTTATGACGGAATTACTTTACCTGACTGCCGTTCAAAACGGAATGAATCTCAACTTACAGCTAAAATTGCTCCTTCTAAAGATATTACCTGAAAGTAGAAAGCAGCAGGCATATTAAAGATGAAAATGCGCTTTTACAAATTAGTCACTCTTTCGTCTTCTGCTCAATGTTTTGCCTTTATTCAAAAAATCTTAAATTACTTTTTTTATATAAAAATATGATTTTAACTTCGAATATGTAATTCATTTTGAATGGTTTTTTGGTCCTTTCAGATATTTCGCAATATGTAATTAAAATGCATATTAATTTTATTTATTGCTTTAAAAGTAACAAAAAATTTATTCATGCAATAAGTACGTATAGCTTTTATCAACACTGCTTTTGTAAATCAAACTACAATTCCAATGTAAATGACAAAGATCATCATTATTATTGTTATTATTGTTATTACAGTTAGTAATAGATACATATTGTCATGATATGGCATGCTTTAGGTATCAATAATTACATCTATGATTTTTGGGTTGCTTAATTTGTAACGGGATTTCAGAGAAATGTTTTTTTATGTAGAAATTTAAGTAAATATGTTTCAATTATGATTAAGTAACACACTAAGTGAAAAAGGATAAATTTTAAAATGACTTTTTCTTTAAATTTAATAATTTTTCTAATTTGGTTGACAATTTTCTATCGTTGTTTGGAATTTGCTTATAAATGGATATTAAATCCATTACAAGGCTTGTTTACACCTGAAATAAATTGAGGGTATGGTTGTGAAGATGTACACAAGGATTTATCACTTTACCTGCTGTTTTTATTGTTGAAAATTGCGAAATTTTCTTCAGAGCCAAAGATTTGGGGTATTTTTATAATGAATTTGTAGTTTCCATTGGTCAGAAGTCTTTGAACTTAAATATTTTACTGTAATGTTGTCAAGTAAGTTCTTGAGTACATTTGAGACATAAATGTCAATCTGTAGATCTTTTGTTGTAGAAGATCTGGCCATTTCAAACCAAATATTGCTGCGATATGTCATAGTTTTCTGAAAGTATGAAAAATAGCCTTTATTTAGGTTTTAGGTACAAAAATCTGTTTAATAATTGTTCTATAGGATTTTTGGATTAAGTTAATAATAAGAGAAGGAAGCAACAAAGTGTTTATACACATACATTTCAAATTTTAGTACTGTTTCTATCTAGGGGAAAATCAAGTTGGTTATTAAATCCTAAGCTTATGTTTGCATTTTAGTATAATACTCCAGTAAAATAAGAAGATAAGTAAAATAAGTAAGAAAGCTGTAGTTTTGCATGAACCTTTGTTTTGACGTTCTGAAGACTGGATGAAAAGTCTCCTATAATCTCGTGTCCGCGTCACAAGATATTAAATGTCAAAGGTCACGAAAATCGGTTTTTCGCAATTATTTCGTTTTCTATCTGTCATATATCATTTAAGGTTATTATAAAACTTGTAGATCATAAGATTATCTACAATCTTTATTACATGCATGTTGTCGTATGATCAACCGTTCTCGAGATATAGTGCGGAGAGTGGCACGCGCGCATCTGCATATAGGATAGCGCTATGTAAACTGCGGAGCCAGGTATGTATATAGTTTTCTAAACAAAGTTAATTATTGAATAAAATGGGACAATTATTCATAATTTTTTAATGAAGCTAAAGAAAAGCTTTTAATTTATTAAGCATGCACTTTAGAACACACTAGGCAATAAATGGATAAAGTTGATTCTTCTTAGAATCTTGGTAATTTTTATTATTATTATAATAAGTAGTTATCGGACTATCGTGCAATATAGACGTGTGTGTTTGAAGTGTTCCGAGTGTGTGAAATTCGATAACGCAACAAATAATTATTATTGTGTACTAAATATGCTTTCGCTGACTCCGCGGTCGCGACGTCGATAAGCGGGTCAAGTGTAAAAAAACAATTAAATTATAATTTATAACTAAAAATGGCCAACATGTCGACGCCTAATATAAAAATTAAAACAATAACAGAACAAACTCTGTATAATGCCCTCCAAGCAGAAAAAAAAGGAAAAATCCAAATTAGAACAAATAGTATAACAGCTGCAACAAAAAACAGACACTCGCAAAAACAATTAGAGCAATTCCAACAAGGAATAGAATGTCAACAATACATACCGGAAAGCGAGACTATTGCAAATTTGTAGTCAACTACAACAGGCTTTGAATGAAAACAAAGTAATTAGAGAACAGCTGATGCAAGTTCAGACGCGTAAAATAAGATATAGTCCGGTCAACTCAGATGACGAGGAAGTTTCTCTAGAGAAACTGACTGGTTCATCAAAGAAAATAAAAATAAACACAAGAAAAGAAAGGCAGCGGAATCGCCTGAAAAACCTAATAATAGCCCCGAAGCTAAAACAGATAATAAATGTAAGATAACTAAAACTACAAAAGCTATAAAACCACCACCAATTATAATTAGCAACGTAGAAAATTACAATGAAATTAAGGCTAAATTACAAATAGACAAGTTCAATTGCAATACCAGCCTGATGAATAATAAACAGGATAAAAGTTAACGCTAACTCTGATACCGAGTACTGGGAATTGACCTCTCTAATAAACAACACTGACCTAGAATGGCAGACATATGAGAATAAAAACAATAGGCCCATACGAGTGATATTAAGAAATTTACATCCTACATGTAAACCTATAGATGTTGGCAAGGAACTTGAAGAAAAGGGATTCAAGATAGAACAAGTAGTCCAGAAATTCAATCATAGAAAAGAACGAAAAAAAGCTTATTGGGCTACCACTATATATGTTGACCTTCCATAACTCTGAGGATATCAACAAAATATATAACATAAAGTATTTAAATCACATGAAGGTTAAAATAGAAGCGGTAAGAAGTAACAAACTCGTGCCACAATGCAAAAAATGCCAAAGTTATGGCCATACCCAGAAATTCTGAAAGCGCACTCCTACCTGCGTAAAGTGTGCTGGCAACCATATGACAGCAGAATGCACTAAAAAAAGAGACGCCCCTGCATAATGTAGTAACTGCTCTGAGGCACATCCCGCTAGCTACAGGGGATGCATAGTAGCCAAAGAATTACAGAAGAGAAGGACTGATGCAACAGCAACAAAAACAAAGAAAGCAGGCTCTCAGCCAAAAACGTTTACTTCTAACAAGGTTAAAACTGGTACTACATATGCACAGATGACACAAAATAACACGATAGAAGTCAACCCTTCTACATCCAAGACTGAACCAACTATGATGCAGATGCTGCATAACATGATAAAGACACTTGATGGAGTCAATAACAGACTTGATAAACTAGAAGCCAAAAACGTTGGTACTGCCTCAAAGAATAAATAATTATATGGATCGACACGACCTACGGATTGTAACATGGAATGCCAATGGCATCCTGAACAAAAAAATGAGTTAGAGGTCTTTCTTAACTCTCAGAATATAGACATTTGTCTCATATCAGAGACCCATATGACAACCCATTCTTATCTTGATAAGAGGCTACAAAAGCTATCACACTATCCATCCTGACAATCAAGCACATGGAGGCAGTGCGATCATCATAAAGGAATCCATAAGCCACTACGAAGAATGCCACTTACAATGCATAGACATGCAACTTACCATGGTGGGCATCAAGTCCACTAAACAAAAGCTGATGTTAGGAGCAGTATACTGTCCACCCAGACACAATCTTAAGAAAGATGACTATAAAAATCTCCTACAACATCCGGGTGAAAGATTCATTGTGGGAGGAGATTTTAATGCCAAAAATACTGACTAGGGAGCAAGACTAACTACGACTAAACGCAGAGAATTAAGAAAAGCTGTCCAAGAATCAGGATGCAACTATCATTCCACAGGTAAGCCTACCTACTGGCCCACTGATATTAACAAAATCCCTGACCTGCTAGATTTCTTCATCTCAAGAAAAGTATCCCCCAATTTTACTGAGCTTGAAGAAAACTTTGACCTGAATTCTAATCACTCAGCAATCATCATGACGTTGAGTGAAACAATAATTAAAAAGAATGCCCGACCCACACTGGTTAACAATACCACTGTTTGGGACAGTTTTAGACTTGATCTACAAAGAAACATTAACCTAAATGTTAGTTTGAAAACAACTGAAGAATTTGAACTAGAAACTGAAAACTTTACCAAACTCATTCAAGCAGCGGCGCATAATAACACAATAGAAATCAACTATATAACAAAAGGAGTAAATTATCCAATAGAAATCAGAGAACTAGTCAAAGAGAAAAGAAGAGCTAGGAGAAGATGGCAACAGTCGAGAGATCCTTCAGACAAACCCATTCTAAATAACAAAACACAACTGCTCAAAAGAGAAATACAGAGGATTAAAGAAGAATCAATTAATTCCTACTTGGAAAATTTAACCGCAAACGAAGAGACAAATTACTCTCTTTGGAAAACAACTAAAAAGATCAGGAGACCTATAGCTTCGATTCCTCCAATCAGAAGAGATAATGGCCCATGGGCCCGAGAAAACAAGCAAAAGGCTGATCTGTTTGCGGAACATCTGGCTGAGATTTTTGCCCCTAACCAAGTCTATATGGACAATACTTTGGCCAATATAAGCAATCCAACATCAGAAAACATTACCTTAGTTACCCCAAATGAAGTAGCGAAGTAAATAAAAACAAACCTAAACCCGAAAAAAGCACCTGGTTTTGATCTGATCACTGGGGAAATCTTAAAACAATTGCCTAGAAAAGGTATAGTCATGCTCACGTACCTCTTCAATGCAGCCTTTAGACTGAAATATGTTCCAGACAGCTGGAAACTTGCGGAAGTAATAATGCTGCCAAAACCAGGTAAGCCGCCTAATGAGGCCAAGTCATACAGGCCCATATCCTTGCTGCCAATTATCTCAAAATTATTTGAAAAACTACTACTCAAAAGGATGAAACCACTAATTGAAAATAATAAACTAATTCCTGATTTTAATTTGGCTTCAGACAAAAACACTCAACTATAGATCAGGTGCATCGCATTACTGACGTAATAGAGCGCGTTCTTGAAGAAAATCAAATCTGCTCAGCTGTTTTTCTAGATGTAGCTCAGGCCTTTGACAATGGCACGAAGGCCTGATATACAAACTAAACAAAATGCTACCAAAGCAATATCTAGAGATAATAACATCTTATATCTCAAACCGACTTTTCAGAATTAAACAGGAAGATGATTATTCTGACCTGAAAGAAATAAAAGCGGGTGTGCCACAGGGTAGTGTCCTCGGTCCTATCCTATTTCTGTTATACACGAGTGATATGCCAAAATTGGATGGAATCACAGTAGCAACATTCGCAGATGACACTGCAATCCTTGCAGTAGAGAAGGAGCAAGATATATCCATTGAGAAATTACAAGCAGCTAGCAACACAATACTTGATTCAACACAATACGGACCAAACAATGGAAGATTAAGCTAAATGAAGTCAAATCTACCCATGTTAGCTTCACAAACAAAAGGTTGGTAAATCCTCTGCCCTTAGAGATTAATGGTACTATTGTGCCCTATGAGAACAACGCCAAATACCTAGGTATGACTCTAGACACCAAACTCCGGTGGAAAGAGCATGTAAAAAAGAAAAGAAAAGAACTGGGACTCAAATACAAACAGCTTTATTGGCTTCTTGGAAGAAACTCCCAACTGTCAGTACATAATAAGATCTTACTCTACAATCAGATCCTAAAACCGGTATGGTTATATGGCATCCAGCTCTGGGGCTGTACCAAAGATAGTAACATAAAAACCATACAAACATTCCAGAACAAGGTGTTACGCAACATGGTAGACGCTCCATGGTACATACGTAACTCTGATTTGCACCGAGACGTTGCAAGGAAGAGATCAAAAGGTTTGCTGGCAAACACGAAGCCAGGCTCCACCTACACGAAAACGCCGAAGCTCTTCAGCTATTGGACAACCAACATATTGTTCGAAGACTAAAGAGGACCAAACCATTCGAGCTTGTGCAGTGCAGTGAAAAGCAGAGCATAGTGCGAGTTTAATAGTGGCTAAAAAAACTAAAGGACATCTTCGGATGAACTCTAGGTATTTAATTAGTTTAGTTTTAAGAAGTATCAGAAAAAAATTAATGGTTGGTTTTATAGACCAGTTTTAATAGACAGACACTATAAGTGTGTATGAGGAAAAAAAATTATAATTATTCAGCTAACTATGTGAAATCGTGATCTAATTAGGCAATTAAAATAAAGTTGATACAAAATTAAGGAAAGTTTTGACCTAAAACGATGTATGCAAGTATTTGCTACCTTACCTGCTTTATTAATGTAAACAAATATGTTTCAAGTTAACGAGATAGTGATATCTTTAAATATTTTTATTTAGATAGATTATACAGTTCGTGGCTAGAATGCTTTAATGCTATTTTGTCAAGCAGTTTCTTAAACACAATTTTAAAACAATCTTGAATGTTGGGATTGTTTTTTGCAGAAGATATCATTGAAATAAAATGCAAGTTTGTACGTTTTGCCATAGCAATATGCAATATTGTAATTTAGCTACTATTTTCATGTTATGGATAGCTAAAAGTAGGTAAATAATCTTCTTTTTTTTAGAGCTATGGTCAGCAATTGTCCCGTACAAAGTTTGAATACCGGAAGATTCATGCCTTTGTTGATAAATAATCGACTCATTGACTCTTTCGTCATATTCATCTCACTGACTATCATTATCTGCTTCTGCATTGGAGTTCTGGTTTTGATGGCTTGCTGGATACTGACAATCTTTGATGTCTCCAGTCTCCTAAACAATTTAATGAACCGATACACAAAGCATGCGGCAAATGTCGAGTGGACGAAGCGTTCTGAAAATGTCTCCTTTTTCATAATTTCATAATACAACAACAATACGGTTTTCTTTATCATATCATTCCACTGAGAAAACAAACACAAAGCGGAATTGTTTTTATAGACAAACAATACAAGGGTTGGCTGTCGAAAGTAATATGTCAATGCGAAGGTGCGTTCAATTCTACTACTGCAGATGGATGTATTTAATGTTGTAACAGTATTTATGGATAGACTACGTTGAGAACATTTGTAAACTCCACTTTTGTTGAGATTTAGTAATTTGCGTTGAAATTAATTTCATGCTTATTGAAACTTTTACCAACATTACAATATCATACAACTTATGGATATTATAGGTAATTTACTAAGTGTTATTTTGAATTTCATTACAATTCTACCTACTCTAAAGGCTAGCATAAATGAAGTTAGTTAACCACCTCGGATACATACGTATCACTACAACGATATTTCAACATAATAAATCTAATACTGTATGTCAAAGAGAATACTAATACTATTATTAATTTTAACTGATTGAAATAAGTTACTGAACTATTGTATTTCAGCTGGCTTTCATTAATAGTATTACAATGCCCTCCTCGCTATACATATTCAGCATATTAATTTATTGATTGTGTATTACGGTACACTATTGAATTCGTTTTGCAATGCCACTAAATTTAGTTTATGATTTGCATGGAAACTTAAAACTTACAAAGAACTTTGGTAATAAAACATTAAATCAAAAGACATAATAGTAAAGATGGTTATTAAATTTTAGTGGTAAAATTAATTTAAAAGTTTTCCAAACGGTAACTTTTCATTCCCTTTTTCTACAGAGATAATGGAAACGTTATGTTACTTTTTTTAAAGCAAGCACAGTTAAAAATTCCTCTTTTAAGTTTTTTCTTTGCTGAAAGTTTAGAATCACTTTTATCGCTATAAAATGCTAAACCGTTTCTTCCTTCAAGTTAAAAGTTAGACAAAAAATAAAATTTATATATAACTTTTATTTCAGAATTTTGTTCAAGTTCAGAAATTAAACCCTTTTCCAACTTCCTTCCTGAAAGTTGTATTCAAAATTAATAATCGATTTACAATTGAAAGTACTTTTATATGTACAGTTATCAAAACTGACATTAATTTTCTCTTGAAAATGCGATTATAATTCGGGTATTGAAAATCCTAACAATCAAAATTTAGTTACATAAAACCCTTGTTTGAATTTCTAACAAAGACCTGGATCAAAGTTTCGATGTGATCAGATTTCTCACAATGGTTTCCCTATCCATTGTTTCAAGTAAATGATTACCTTGCATTAATGATAATCAAAAATGAATTATTGCAATTTTGATTGTAAAGGTTATAATTTTATTTTGATAAATATGCAAATTTATGGAAAAGAATTTTAATGGAAATTAAATAAGCTTTAATCGTATTTAATTTCCTAGCTTAACATTTTATCAATGTGACACTGTTGAGAATACGCTTTCATGTCGGCATCAGAATCTGTTAAGATGATGCTACGTTTGATATAAAGACCTTACTTACTCTCTCTTAAAGTAACATTATCCTGTATAATAAAATAAATTTAAACTAAATTCTACAAAAGCGTAGATATCTAAGGCAGTACTTCAAAGAATGTTTTCAATCCACAGAAATAACACTAAAACTTGCTAGGTACAATGGAAGTTATGTTCGAAAATGCTGTAATGTTTCCTTGGTTTTAGTTATAAGACGTTTTTATTCTAAATTTACTTATTTATCAACTACTGTGTCATCTGGCTTTTTGCCCAATTGCAGTCGTACATTGTACTTTTATGATTTTTCCCCGGAACAAACATGAACAAAGATATATAAAAACTAGTTCTGTTTATGATTGCTTTTGTGAATTTTAAGTTTACTAGACAAGTTTTTGAAAGCGCTATAGATATTTGTGCTATTTCCGTAAATTGTTAGTTTGCTTAAATAATTGAGATATTCTTTCTCTGAGACAGAAAAAACGATTGTCTGTAAAACTTTTCTGTAATAGCACCTATTTAATTGCTAAATGGGTTATCCTGAAACAATCTACTACACATGTTTGAAGGTGATTTTTCTTGCGTCACAGTAACGCGAACGATCAAAATCCAGGTTTCGCGGTTTCGAGGGGCCGCAAAACTAACTTCGATCCGGACCGTTTTTTGTGTGTCGATGCGTTGGGTAGTTTCCGTATCAAATTAGAAGTCTTGACTTTCTCCGGTAAACCGTTTAGGCCAGAGTGGGCCAAGCTCAAGCCCGCGAGCTCGAGACACTCCCCTACTCTGCTAATACTGCGACGATCACGCCCGTGCCCGTGCCCGTGCAACGATCCACTCGTACCCCTACTCAGAGCAATCACTGCCGGTCCAAAATTGTCTAATCTTAAAAGAATGATGAATTTATAATTTTATTTTACATCTTGCAATTTTCATAAATGACTTTTTTATCTGCTTATATTAAATGTAGGATTTATTAGTTACTCCTTCAGTTATATTGTTATAATTTTTTAAAATATGTATTTTCATAATCCCAAACCAAACATTAATTTTCAATTTATACTTATCATTTATCTAAATATTTATTTAAACGTGCTACTACAAGGAATTTAACTAGAGGTGGAAGCCGCGTAGGGGAATAGTGCGGGTTAAGGACAACCCAAATGACTCAATATGATGCAGTGGAAGTTAAACACGCGCGAGGGGCCCCTCCGGTGGCCCAGCCTGGTTTAAGCGAAGACGACAGAAAACTGCTCACGCGTTAAAACTTGTAACGTGTTAAAATTCTAGATTCCACCTTAATGCAATTTTAAATGTATTTATCGCAAATAATCTTAGGACAGCCCTGTACATTTAAGTATATTTTCGTTGGATTAAAATTTCAGACTGTATTTCGTCGAGTATCAATTGGTGTTTTCGTTAATATCAAAGTTTATCCCAAAGCGTTCTCACGGCAATGAATTATTTTTAGAATAAAATATAGAAATAAAATTACCTCTTTTAACAAAGGAATATGTCTATAAATGCAGTTAAATAAAATTTAATTTCCTTTTACATGTCTATTTTTGTTTGTTAAACTGAATGCTGCACAAAATACAGATAAGAGTATGTCTGGTCTGTTTCTTTGTAGACCACCGGTGAGAATTTCATTTTTTCGTCTTAATTAATAAGATGCAGAATATTCTAGAGTGTTTATTTCCCATTGGCTCGAAATGTGTCAGTGCAGTTTTTGATAGGATATTCATGTTTCCCTCTCTTAAAAAATATTAGCGTAAATATTTTTGCATCCCCAAGTCAGTATAATACAGTCCACCAGTAGAGAAGTGACGGAGGGGTCACCTAGAGAGGCTTCGTACCTGAGCTGTGGGCTGCTCGCCCCCAGAAGTTCCCGTTGGAATTTTTTATTAGTTAGTGTTCCCAAAAGTACAGTTTTATGTATAACCCAAAGTTACGGATAGGAAAGTATAAATTAAGTATTGGCGATACCGTTTTGAGTTTCCCGTTCGCTTTAACCGATTAGAAATGTAAAAGCTTAAAATTAGAGCTTAATATTTTGTTGTAGTAACAATAAAAAATAATCCAGTGTGCTGTTAGCTTGAGTTGTGAAGTGAATTCAATAGTTAATTAAATTCTAAATATAACGAAATTATGTCTTGTTCCGTATTGTAGCGCTAATCTTGGGAATTGCATAAATTCGTGCCGAATTAACAATAATATTGTAGTGGGGATAATCATTTGATAAATAAAGTTGTGTTAACGTGGTAACTTTTTAAAAGATACACGTTTCTTTTTAAATTACACGGTTTAATTCTTTATTAAGGAAAGTATATTGCAAGCTTAAGTACACATAACTATCATGTACTTTAGGTAATAAACAATCGTTATAACTTCAGTATCGACAGCAATAGTTCACAGTTCTTCACCTATAACTTCTGAGGTACTTTGTACCCAGTGTTAAGTGAATTTAAAGGCATTATTGTGCAAGTGATATTGGTGAAATTTAAAGGATTCTAATGTCTTTCCTTTATGATGCTGTACTCACTTTGTAGAGATTTGTGTGCTAGGATTACTAGACAATAAAACAACAAGAACTTGGCTGCATGACTAAGAGTGAAATGCAAAACAATAAAATTAAATTAAAGATTTAAAATTCTATCACTTGATTAAGGATTAACGGATAAACTGTATAAAATAGAAGTAAGTTCTGTGTTTAAAATTTATTTGTACTATTCCTTTTATATTTTATAAAATATTTTACTTAGGGCTATAAATTATTATTGTTACAATTGACAGTCCAATCGTGAGGCTTTTGTGTTATAGAGTAAAACTAATGTGTTACAAAATCTGACAGCGGAATCTTTGTCAGCGCAGTGGCCCAATTGCTTTTACCGGAAAAGTCTTTTTTTGTCAACACTTTTTCGGCGGCGGGTTCTAGGGGTGAAATGGGTTTTTTGGAAGCGATCGAACATGTGTTAGCGGTAATTCGATGTCACGCGACCTGCTACGAGCGATGCATCTATTGGTTTTTCCGTCTCTAGGGATCGCCGCCCGCTTTCGAGAAGCGGTATCTCGGAAACTATTCGAGCCAAAACGACTATCTTGGCGTCAAACGACGAACAACCTCAAAATGTTTCCTCTTTAAATGCCGTGCAAAACCATAAGAAAAACTGAAATTTGTTTGTTTGTTTTTCGCCAGATAATCGTACTAAAGTAATATCGCCTCCCCCAACCTAATCGGGATTCTGAGTGGAGCATGTGAACGTTTAATAGCATTATAAGTTATAGCTTACTACATTAAAGTTTAAAGTAAGCCGTAATTGCAACTTTAGATCTTTGACTCAGGTAATTTGGTTCGAGCGTCCGGGAGCTCCGTCTGCTCTTATTTCTAAGACATGAATACGCTCAATTATCCCGCATTTGTACACAATTGACACCCCACCCTGCGATTGTTTCTCGACGTTGCTTTAGCGAAAAGAGAAAAACTTCAGCCTCTTGGTACTCGACGTTTGAGGTTTGGTATGCGGAAAGCGGATAATGTACGAAAATTGACTTTTGTTACTATAGAGAATGGATATTTATTTATTTTAGATTGTTCTTGTACAGTGTAAAAGTAAATTTATTACTATAAGATTTATTTTGCGAAATGTTTTCTTTAATTCTTTTATCTTACCGGTTCGCAAGTAAATGCTACGTTGTTTGGCGGTCTACGACCGAAAGAGGTTGAAAACCGCTGCTCCAGAAAATCCCTCAAATGTATAGTTGTTATATAACAATGGTGTATGTAATCGATAGTCTTGTTTGCATTTTGCTTCAATAAAAGGATTCGTAACACGATTTTAAAATAGAAAAACATCGCTACACTGTTTGGTAGGTGTAGTCTTTGATTTTACACATGTACTTTTGTACTCCATAAATAACAAATTGAAGCTGTTCTTTTTAAATGTGTCTGATACATTGAAATTAGGCTATGCTTCAACCTCATAAAGTTGCTGCTTTTGTAGGAATGAATAGTAACATCCAATGCTAAGTCAATACGTTCTTTATCTATTATGCATGCCTGCACATAATTTAATTTATTTTTATTTTAATCAGTGCTTTTATTTGTCAGGAGAACAAACAAAGTGCCATACAGACAAAAAAAGTAAATAAAATCTGAAAGTAAACAGAGAAAACCAATCATAAAATAATACCAAACTTAACCGTGTGTGAGCCATTTGACCTGAGATTCAGTATTATTGTATCGGGCATTATGAGAGAAATAATTTATACAAAAATCTAAAAGGAATTGTTACTACATAATGTTTATAGGTAAATCTATGTTACTCAAGAAAAACGCTTTCCCTAACTAGGATAAATGTGGGTAATGACCCTTTAATAGCATTTCCACCAATTAGATGCTAATTAGTGGTACATAACACCAATAGAGGACACTAATTAACTCAAACATCGTTGAGCTATATCAATTATATGGCAGTTATAACTGATACCTGAGTAATCTATATGCAGAAGTAATATACACGTAGGTATATGTCTGCTCATGGAGCTCTATTCATTGTATCGGAGACTAATTATAGCCCAATGTAACATTTGTTAAAGGAAGAATCATTATTATATTTTACCTAAAAGTTTGTTTATGCAAGCAAAAACTTTAAAAAGCTATCACACCTTCAGTCCCCCGTAATGTGGGGAACCCTGACGCAAAGAGGGCCTACAAAAAAGTCAGTTGCGTGTAGACCGTTTAAAAAATAAATTCAGGATATAACGTTAGGAAAAGTGTAAAAATATCTTCATTTTGTCATGATATTTGATTTTGTAGAATTCTACAACTACCGGATTTAATAATTGCATAACCTCACTTTTAAAAATTAAATTTTGGGAAATTTTTTTTATGAAAATAAATTTAGTTAATTAACACTAACATGCACACAAAAAACTCTTTGAACAGATAAAGGATATGTGAAAACACTGTTATTTATAGAAAATAGATAATTATTCCCATAACTTAACGATTTGGGGATCGTCGATGCATTTTGTAACTTAACTTTAACTTTTTTAACATTATATCCGCAGAATTGATACACTTTTTAATATAAAGGTTGTATCTTGTTGATGGAATCACTTAAAAGCATGTTTGAAAAGCTACGATTTTCTAAGGTTCACTTAAATGATGTAATTTAGCTTGTTTTTGACATCTAAAGACGTTCAGATAATATTAGTAATGATTTAATGCTTGGATTTGTGGAGAAGGGAAGGTGTAAAAAGGTGGTTTTATGAGATTAAGTTAATTTTTAGTATTAAGGAAATATTATGTCGTCGACATTAAAATTAAAGGCATAATTCAATTTTTTACCTAAGTGTTTTATATCATTGAATTCGGAATTTTATTTTTTATAAGTTTATGTAATTAGATTTTACGCGAATGAATTTATAAATAATAATTGGGTTATGTAAATTTTAGAATGTCAAGATTCTTTTCTTTTTCAAAGAATTAATTTGTATTTTAAAAAACTATAAAAAGATGATCCATTTTTTAACAAATAAGCAATATAGCTGCTTCTAATATTGAAATTTCTAAGGTTAGATTTCAACTTGGATTGTGATAAAAATATAAGGTTATGTGAAACGTGAAAATTTGAGAATCTTGTTGAAGTGTTTTTGTTTTTAAGTATAAATTTGTTCATCAAATTAAATATTATTTTGATTAAACAATTAAAAATAATTATTGTATTAATAAAATTTCATAAATTTTATTTAAACTCGTAAATGATAAGTGAGTGGAAATAAAAAATGAAATATTCAAGTTTATAGTTACATGTCTAATGCAGAGAAGGTTATATTTGAATAGATCAATTTTATTGTGGGTCCATTGATATTTGGAGATGTCAAAATAATTTTTGACATGTAAATGTCAATCTGAAAATAAACAGAGTTTGTGAAGCAACTTGAAACTGTTGCAACTGTTGTTAGTTCTGATTTTTTCGAATTCTCAGGATAAATTGATATTTCGTGGAACTGTAATATAGGCAGTTCTCACAATTTAAGCAAGATCAAATTAAAAGAATAAAAACAAAAAGCAGGATGGAAAAAATTTTGTTTTGTTATTTTTTTAATGAACAGAAAATGAATAAAAAATAATTTGTTTGACTAAAGAAAAAATAGAATTACGAAAATGGGAAAGTTTTTATAAGGCTTCTATATACTACCTATATTGCTAATATTAACTTTTATTAAAATATTGTCTAAGATTCTTATAATGTATTTAGTGTTTGTTTCATATTAAGTTTTCTAGTGAACTTGAATTAAGGAGAACATGAATTACAGAAAGTATTACCAAGGATTTCGACTAAAACATTGATGGGATGACAAAATTACACGGAATTAACTTGAGCACTGTTGCGGGTACCTTTCCAATAATTTTTATTACCGTTATAGTTACTAAAATTTAAATCGTCACTCGTCGAATTTAAGCTCTTTCATCGATCTTCAACTAAAAAGACAATATCCCTTCGGAGTTCCTTAATTTGAGTTTTTAGAAGCCTCAGGTCTCGTGTGAAGTAATTCCATACATTGAAAATCATAGAACATCAACTTACATGCATCAAAGGTTAAACCATGCTGATACGCCACAGAACTGTTGGATAAGCATTGAGCTGTTTTGTTCAATATCTAAAGTCAGTTATTATATACGAACAACTCTGGTTGTGAAAGTCATCGTGTGTGTCACTTTTAATAAACTTTGAATAAAAATGAAGGCTTAGTTCAGTTTAGCTTCCAAAAAGTCCAACCCATTGCTATGCTCGTTCCTCTGGCGTTGGTTTGTTCGCTCATCTGTCAGCTGTCCATCCTCTTTAGTGAGATACTGGGACTACCTAGAAAAGATGTGACGATGAAATAATATGAGTATTACGTAAACGGTCCTGGAAATTTTCTTGTCAAGGTCAGACTTGGCCTCCACCAAATCCCTCATTACCCCCTAAGGAATTCAGAATCAAAGTAACACTTTTTTTTTGTGCGATACATCCATGAAGTCTCTTTTATCAATTGACCTTTGTCCAGGTTATTAACGTGGGTTAGGTAATAGTACAGGACGATTACTCTAGGCAGTCTCCACTTTTTTCATTTTTTAAATAGTAAATTAAATATTTCAAAAACATCATTAAAGAATGAATATGAATTTAACAGTAGGTTTAAATTTGTTTTCATATTGTAAAAAAAGCCTAAAAATATTTTCAATAGATGATTCCGGAAACTAACCCTTTTATATGAAATAAAAATGTTTGCTGACACACTGAATATGCCCTTTTCAGCGGATTATGCCATTATTATTTTAGGCAAAAATGAACACACATAAAAGATTGACAGTAAGCTACTGTTGACACAATATATTTTATTATAGATATTGATAACATTTTTGTAGAACGCTGAATATCTAACATGAAAGCACCTAATAGTTATCGATATACCGGTTAATATCGCTATTACAACTCCTGACAAATTTTATTAGCTGCAAAAATATAAACTACCTTTTTCCCGTTTTTCCAACAATAACAAATTAAACCAGCGAAAAAGTATAAAAGGAAAGTTAAAATGAAAATAGAGTTTAACTTTATCAAGTCGGAACAGTTACGTATGACACAAGCGGTTACAGACAATAAAATCTATAACCGCCAACAATGAGTTTTCATTTGGTGCTGTACACAAAAAGTTCATTAAAGTATAAATTACATTAAGCGAACATTTGGTGTCGTTTATAAAGCTGCTATATTTTCAGATATTTAGCAATGCAGTAGAAAATAACAATGTAATGCGAGGTTTAAATGTTTACAACTACATTATAGTGTCACATTTCTCTATATCTATTATACAAAGCTAAATTGTCCATGAAAGATAAAAATTTATGTTTGCTATATATTAACTCTGAAGGTACTTAAAGTGGTGCCATGATGCATTTTAGGCGATAAGATAGACTAGTGCAACTATTCCTATAGTTACTAAATTTTATTGGTATTCCTTTATAATACAGTTATAAATCAACTTTTACTTTTGGGAGAAATCGTTTGAAAAATAACTTTTCAACATTTATCAGTGTTTTGTACTTTAAATTAAATGGGTATTGGAAAAAGATTTTTCAGAAAAGATAATTATCTAGGCTTACAGTAAATTTCATATTGTTATCTCTAATGGAGCGAATGCCAGTCGGTTTGTTTTTCACTTATTTTGTTAATTTTTCTTCTCTATTGTCGATGTTTATATATCTGATAGCAATCATATTCATTCGAAAAGGGTGAAACGACAATCCCTACTTTTTGCGAAAATAAAGAGCTAAATACTAATAAACGAATTTAGTTAGTAAAAGCAATTACTTATGTATTCTACCTATATCTATATATTTAAAACAGATGGCTTATTTTTGTTCCAGTTCGTTTGAGAGTTCCGCTGTGCCGATTTAAGTCATTCTTTTTTTATATTGAAGCTTTTGCCGTGTAGATCAATCAATACCATTTTATTTTTACAATTTTTTAATGTTTATATTTTCATCTCACTTTGCACGGTAGCGAGTTTCGTAACTACTCCCGCTTATCTATATATTTAAAACACAAAGCTGATTTTTGTTCCAGTTCGTTTGAGAGTTCTCCTTGGCAAATTTGCGTAATTCTTTTTTTATATTGATAAATAAATAAATTTAAATATTTATGTTGATACGCAAGTGCATCCAGTTTATTGCTATATTTTGTTTTTGTATGTCACATAAATATGTGGTAGCAAAAGGCACCAACAAATAAAATAGTTATTAGGCCGTTATTGTAGGAAAGTTTAAAGCTTTGCAAGTGGTAGCGTTTTGTTATATTACAGGACTTACAACTGGTCCCACGGAACCCAAAATATATCCACGAAACCCGAGGGTTCCACGGAACCCACTTTGGGAATCAACTTTTTTTTTGAAATTTGCCATTTCAATAAGTTTCCGAAAATATTCCGGAAATTTGCCAACACTATTTTTATATCGTTTTTGAAATATGTAGTAATAGACCTTTTCAAGAATTTCTTAAACAAGATCGATTTTTGATTTTATTCTTATCATTTCGTAAGGTGGAATTTCTGTATATATGTATGTAGAATAAAGCGGAGGGGAGGGGTAAGCCAGAGAGGAAGATATGTCAGAAGAGTTAAGGGAAAGCTGGGAGAGAGGAGTTCTAGTCGTAGAATTTTCAACTGGTTATGTTTGGTTGCGTTTATTTAAATAATCACTCACAAAAATCCCAAAGTTTGTTTTCACACAACGAATGTTGTATATAGCATTTCCCCTTTAATCCTTTTGACCATCATGTCTTGAAGAGGTATCCCTAGTATCTACGTATTTAAAACGCAAGGCTAATCCTTGTTCCAGTTCGTCTGAGAGTTCCACTAGACCGATTTACCTGATTGTTTTTTATATTGAAGCTTTTGTTGGGTAGATTAGACAACATTACTTCATTTTTATATTTTTAAAATTTTTATATTTTTAAATTAAATAAATTTAAATTGTTTAATTCGAGGCAGAGCACGATACTGGACACTTACTTGGGGCGCCATCTGATATCCCAGCATGTTAACTTTTGAAGCTACTTTTATAGACAGGCCACTTCCATCACTACTAGTGTCTAGAATCGAAGCCGTCGATATGAGCTGCGGCTATTTCTAGCAGTTTTAATTTTATATTTCAGTGGTTATAATACTATCATACTAAAAAAATATAAAAATCTTAAAACAGTAGACAAAAATTATTTATTTATTTCGGTATTAAGCAGTAAAGTTTATATCACCAATGTAGATACAATTTAACATTTTAATTAGATTACCACAGGCATGATAACTGATACGAGAAGATTAATTTTTTCTGAAAGTTCTGAAGTTATTGTTGTATAGAAAATTTAAAACAACAATATTTGGTTCTTAGATTAGTGCACTTCACGTAAATAACTATAAAAACTACAATATACTTATCTGTAAAAAGTACTTTCAACAAAATTCATTAATTTTATATTATAAACATATTATTTATTAATAAGTATTGTTATTAAACAATTTTATTTTGAAATAATATTTTCAATTAGCATAAAAAAGTACAATAATGGATTATTTGACTGCTGATTGCCAAAAAATATTTTTTGTCACGTTTTTGAAATATATACTAATAGATGTGATCAAGAATTCTTTAAACAATATCAATTTTAGATTTTATTCTCCTCATTTCTTAATTTATACGCGTACAGTATTTGTGCTACAACAAATTAATTCGGAATGCTAGAAATAGCGCATGTCGCGTCAGTGGCTGCAGTCCCTACATTCTAGCTTTCTCACTCCATCATGAGTGTTTAATATTCCAAGTGTTCTGATGTATGGACAAACCCTAGCATGCCGCCATAATTCTCCTTTACGATTTCTACAAGGCTGATTCTTATTTATAAGCTTCGACACTATTTCCGTTAGTCTTTAGATTTTTAAAACCAGAAATTTAATATACTTTATACCTATTTAAAACACCAGACTTATTTTTGTTGTTTTATCATTATTGTTTCGTTTCAGGGTTCTACGCAATTAAAAGTTTTTACGCTGTAGATTTGCCAGTTCTCTTTAGTTTTGCGACATTTTAATTATGTATTTATATTTTTTAAAGCTTATTTGTAATCGATATATTGTATAATATTGTAATCGTATTTCTATACGCTCGAGACCGATTCATTACTTGCTGCACTCGCTTCGTCACGTCTCTGAACTAAACATCCTCCCTCTACTTGCTTACTAACTCACCAATTACTTGCTTACGAATCATATCACAAACAATTCTCAGCCGAGTGTCATACTACTTGAAATTTGCTGTGGAGCATTTTTACGAAATTCGATACGAGTATGTATGTCCTCCGTCTCTGTCTATCCGTTTCTTCTCAATTTTTTAAATTTTTATTTCGGATTCGGATATTTGATGTAAAAGTAGAATAGGAATGTCTGAAGAACTAATGTTCTATTTCTATCTCTGCTCTATCCTATGGAGCATGGAAATGCAGCGCTGCAGCAGCTTTCACAGCCGTCTTAGATTTAAAAAACCACTGAAGCAATAACATCCGTTTGAAATACATTATTGCTATATACATATAAACTGCTTGAAACGCTGGCAAGTAACACTAGACGACTGATTTACTGAATGTCAATAATTAAAATGTCAAAACATCAATTTTTGACAGTAGATAACAGATATGATGAAAAGCTAAAAATTTTAAACGGTGGTTTTCAAATCTAAGGCTGTGAAAGCTGCTGCAGCCCTGCATTTCCAGCGGTATGTTGGACGCAGCCAATGATATGGTTCTTATTTATTATACGATTGTTGTTTTTTAGCAATGACACTTTTGACAATCGGTTGCCTAATCTGATTAGAATTTGGTCTGATAAAAATAATTAATTACAAGTTTTTCTCAAAAAGTTATCCAATAGTAACACACTTATTTGCATAGATAGCGCTTTAAAAATGTTGCCTGTATAGCTCCTATATTTTTAAATAGTAGCGGCAACGATTGATCGCGTCGATGGAGCGAAAAATATTTTTGAGAATGGGGATTAACAATTGGATTTTTAAAAATCTTTCTTTAGAATTACGGACTGGGAATTGGATTTACAAAATATTTTTTGGGGTTAGGGATTGTCGATTAAATTTTTAAAAATGTTTTTTGAGAATATGGGTCCGATTTCCTTTAAATATTTTTTAGAATTAAGGATTAAATTTTTAAAAATATTTTAGAAATTAGGGATTCAGTTTTTAAAAATCTTTTTGTGGGATTCGGGAATTAGGTATTGACGACTCGATCTTTTTAATAAAACTTTACGATTAGGATTAAAAATTAGATTTTTTTTAAATATCTGCTTGGTATTGGTGATTAGAGATTGATTTAGACTCTAATTCTTATTACGGATTGGTGATTACCAGGCTTAGTAATTGAGTGCTGAGTCTTCATTAACGTATTTGCATTGACTATACTTATAGATATCATCTAATAGATAATAATAATCTGAAACATCTAATAGATAAAAATGGTGAAGTTTTATAGAAATCGACATTCTACATATTTATTTTAAAATTTGTTCAAACTCAAACGTATTATAATAAATGTCATACAATTATCTTTTAATTGTCAAATACGTAGCTTTAATTAATAAATTATTAATTACTTCGTAAAATAGATTGTTGCGTCATTTTATATTTGCATTTAATTAACTATTTTTATTTTGATCATTTAGTTACATACATTTATTTACAGAGTATCAAACAGTTCCTCACTATCGAAGAAGATTTTCTATCAAAGCTTATTTTGTCAGAACAATTTTTTTTCAATAAACAACTACATGGTGTTCATGATATTAAAACTAGTCACAAATGACCAACCAATAATTTGAATCTGATAAATCTTAATAACTAAACATTTATAAGCTAGAGTTCATCCAATGATGTCCTTTAGTTTGTACTGGCTGCGCAAAATACACTTATACTACTCACTCGCGCACAATACTCTGCTTTATACAAAACACTATACAAGGTCAACCGGTTTGGTCCTCTTCAGTCTTCGGACAAGATGTTGGTTATCCAGTAGCTGAAGGGCTTCTGCGTTGACGTGATGGTATAGTCTGGCCTGATGTTTTGCCAACGAACCTTTTTATCTCCTCTCGAACCATTGGGATGCCAAGATCACGATGGAGGTCCTGGTTGCGTACGTACCATGGAGCATTTACCATGTTACGCAGCACTTTGTTTTGGAAGGTCTGAATTAGTTTTATGTTGGAATCTTTACCCCAGAGTGGAATTCCATAAATCCAAATAGGTCTTAAAATCTGATTATAAATAAGAATTTTATTGTGCAATGACAGCTTGGAATTTCTACCAAGGAGCCAATAATATTCTTTGTATTTCATACCAAGTTCAAACCGTTTCTTCTTAACATGTTCCTTCCAGCGTAGCTTAGCATCCAAGTTCATGCCAAGGTACTTAGCGTTGTTTGCATGAGGTACAATGTTACCGTTGATATTAAGCGTAGGGGGGTCCGTCAACCTTTTATTGGTTAAGTAGAAATGGATAGATTTAAGTTCATTTAGTTTTATTTTCCATATTATTGTCCAATCAAGAATTCTGTTACTAGCATTTTGCAGCTTAGCGGTAGAGGTTTCAGAATTGTGTCCAACTGCAAGCAAAGCCGTGTCGTCAGCAAATGCTGCGGTAGTCACACCTCTTGTTTCTGGCAAGTCACTGGTGCAAAGGAGGTAGAGTAATGAATGGTCCCAGGACGTTTCCCTGTGGTACACCTGCACTTATTTCTTTGAGATCTGAATATTCGTCTTCTTGTTTGATGCGAAATAGTCTGTCTGATATCTATGTATGATGATAAAACTTCAACATATTGTTTCGGTAGCATTCTTTTTAATTTATGGACTGGACCATCGTGCCAGACCTTGTCGAAAGCCTGAGCAACATCGAGGAAGACAGCCGAGCATTCTAATTCTTCTTCAAGAGTTCTCTCAATAACATCAGTAATTCGATGCACTTGATCGATGGTGGAGTGTTTCTGGCGGAATCCAAACTGAAAATCTGGGATTAAACTATTTTTTCTATTATAGGCCGCAGTCTTTTCAATGGTAGTTTTTCTAACAGTTTCGAGATAATTGGAAGTAGAGAAATAGGTCTATATGGTTTGACATAATTTACTGGTTTACCAGGTTTTGGTAATATAATTACTTCTGCCACCTTCCAGATAGCAGGGACGTATCTGAGACGAAATGCTGCATTGAAGAGATATGTAAGCATCACTATTCCTTTCTTCGGCAGTTGTTTCAAGATTTCTCCAGTAATGAGATCAAAACCAGAGGCTTTTTTAGGATTCAGATTAATTTTAATTTCATTGGCCAGTTCTTTCGGCGTAACCGACATTATTTCTTCAGAAACTGGATCAAATGTGTCCTCAAGTAATACGCCTGACTGGATTTGATTTGGTTTAAAGCTTTTAGTTTATTACTACTAGCCCATGATCCATCTTCTTTCTTAATTGGTGAAATAGATGAAACAGGTTTTCTTGGGTTGGGTTTATTTTTGACTGGACTATCCTAGTTTTGTTCAGGAGAAGAAACGGCTTTACGTTTTTTGTTTTTAGGTAACAAACACGCAGTTTCTCTATTTACAAATTCTTCTTCGTCAGAATTGATTGGGCTGCAAGATATCTTTTTTGATTGAACTAATGCTAATTGCTCTTTTAAAATTTTTATTTCGCTCAAGGCTTTCTTTAACTCCTTTTCAAGGTAAGAAATTTTTTCTAGGTCAGTTGAACTTGTAGTTGCTATTTCCATATCGGAATTTTCTGTTCTTGCATAATTTTGTTGAAATAATAATTGCATTTGCTAGTTGTTAACCGGTAGCGGTTCATTAACATCGAGTAAGGAAATTCCTTGTGGAGGTATTGTTACATTATTTGTTACATTATGTTGATGTTGTTGCTGTACATTTTGAAGCTGTTTAGTGGGAGATCTTATAATCTTCCCGCTTTTTGAAAAAGGATTTGATGGCATTTTTTTAAAATTGTTATAATTGCTTTTTACTTACGTTACGTGTTATTATACTTAATGAACAAACACGACGTCATGTTTTCTGGACTACTTTTAGTTGCACTATCAGCACTTCACTGTTATATTGTTAACAAAGCAGGTCGCGGAGCTAGGTCGTCGTGCTTCCTTACTCATCGATAGTCAACAATAAACTTTGGCAGAACAAATGTATTATATTTTATTTTACTATCTAGAAAAACAAGTTTTTTTTAATTGAGATTAGATAAGATTTTATAAAAACATATTGATAACGTATTTTTTAAAATAAACAAATTTTTTTATCTTCTATTAAATTTTAATAAGACGATGCATTGCCGAGAGTTCGTATCAATCTGCGTGTGTGATTTACCCTTCAGAAAGTAGTTTGGAAGTTGTCGCCAGTACAGTCAGGTTACAAAATTTTCGAATATTAACCATTTCTGCATACTGAAACCACATCCATGGTTATTACTCATCCACATGTATGTAACGCGTAACACGTTTCGTGATAAACCATAAAATTCTAGTATCGTCCGTAAACCTAATGGACAATATAATTCGGTGCTAATGACTTTTCGTTTTGTGCATGCATCTGGCATTTACTTGCTGACTTTGGATACTTTTAAAATAAGATTTCTACATACAAATTGTTGATTTTCTTCTTAGTATTTTATATAATTATTTTCATAACGAATACAAAAAGATCTAGAGTACATATTAATAAAAAGTACTTATTAATTTAGACCAGAAAAAATATTTTTCTCCTAATTGTTTAACTAATTATGTGATTTTTAAAAGCAGTTCGACTGCTTGGGTTCGTCAAAGCCAGTTCAGAATTGCCTCATGACTAGCAGTATACCTAAGTTTAAACAGTTCAAAAAATTTCGTAAAAATGTGTAGGTAGGATGAAAGCAAATATAATGAGCATTCCAAAATAGCTGTAAAATCAATAATTGTTATATTTTTGAATTTTTGTTGACGGTAATATATGTTCTTGGTATTGTACATGCCTGTTCTGTGCTTCCAATAAAAGTGAATAAAGTAAAAAATATTCTATTGTGTAATGTAGGATAAAAAAATGTGTGTATCACGGCAGAAAAGCAGTTTTTTAGTCGTGTCTTTGCTTTCTCCTATTGTTATATGTTTTCGAATCGTCGTTGTCGATTAAAGGTAAATGGAAAACTTTGGGAGCACGGAACGAGTCGCTTTTAATCCGTATAGCACATGCTGTTTTTTCTAGGATAAAATATTATCTAATAAGTGAATAAAGTTTATCTAAGGATAAAATATTAACAGAATTAAAAGAATGTTTAAATCTATGATTAAAAATACTAGTTGCCTTAGCAACGAACTTTTTTTCTTTGTTACAAAAGCGTCAACTTTGTTTGTTTTAAATATCATTAAAAGTGTCATGTTTTAATCCGGCTGCAGAAATAGTTAGCTTTTTTTAATTCATTTCAGATAATTGCAAAAAGTAATGTATGTAGCGTGTGCAAAACGAGTGTTTTTCTACTCGGCAAGCTTTGTTGGGCTTACACTTTAAAAAAATATATTTCGTAAGTTTTGTACGTATAATAGTTATTTATACAAGTTGCAAAAAGTAAGCCTCGGCAAACCTTGTATAATTCGATGATTAGTAAAAAAACACTCATTTTGCACGTGTTGTGTGCATTATTTTTTGAAAAGGCTGAAACAAGTACTTTTTTTATTAATTTTCTTCAAAGCGTGAAGACAAGTACTTTTTCATGTTTTCACTTTTTAACATTTAAACTACGTCATCGTTTTGACATTGAAAATGACAACTAAGATGTTGACATTGTCGTTGACAATTACAGAAATAACTAATACCAATTTTTTTTCTATAACTAATATGAAATAGTTTACACAATTTTATTAAGCTTTTTTTATGTTTTCTAGCGATTATTTGGCCACAGAAAAAGTATTGTTATTATTAATAAATATAGAATAAATAATATTATATCTGTGGGAAATTTACAAATTTTCACGTTCTCTGTGACGTTAATGTTTCTTCCATTTTTATTGTTATTTTTACCTAATTGAGATAAATATTATGACACCGATTTGTATGTTCTATTTGAGTTGAATGATCTATTTGAATCTTTGCAATTCCAGTAGACCGCCAAAAAATTCTATCCACTGATAGTTTTTGCAAAACATATATCCCCGTTCAATAACAGTTATTTTACAAGTGCGTTGTCCGTCAATGATTAAGCTCCAGGTCGAGATTTTAAGTACCATCATGCCGTTATGCTAAAACCTATGAAAGTTAAAAACTGGAACGTCGATTTTTATAACCACATGTAAAAACTGTTCCGAAAATGTATTGTGACAAACACTACAAACTTTAGAATTTTCTCATTAACTACATAAAACCACACAATTATCCCTCCTTTTCAATATAGTAAAATGCGCCACGGGTAAGGTCACTAGTTTAATTTCTATAAAAATTAAACTTTCGGTAGTGGTTATATTTTTTGGGGCGACTACTGTATATGAAGTAAAAATTTCAAACGTCAGTTTTGCCATAGCACAAAACGATACATGGCTAAATCGATTTTCTGCTTGCTTGTGGCTTTTTGTACCTCTTCTTACAGAAAGCTACGTACCATACTTCTGCACAGACCTGGAAAGAATATGTAGATAAAATTCAAGGTTTTTAACACGATATATTCATTTGTAATCCGTTGTGGTGTATAATGAGTTTTCTAAATATAATTATAATCGCAAAATTCTTGGCAAGATTTTTGGTTTTTCACGTTAAAAAGGTTTTTACTCTATCTATTTAAGTAATAGTCTAATTTACATTCGTTTATTAAAAATTAAATTCGTTTTCAGCTGGAGCAACGATAAATAAAAATTTGTTTTCAGCACATAATTGTACGAGCTATTATTTTTATTTTCTGTATCATAATAACATCGTGATGGTCTCTAAATTGTTCCAAATTTTATTGTGTATATAAGTGTAAGATAATTGGATTGCATTAATCACAGAAGGGAAGTTAATTTTATATTATAAAATTTAAAGTTAACTGCAAGGTAAACTTTCTTTGTCATTTTATTTAAAGTAAATTAAATTCGAACATTCAAACAATCTAGATTAATTTTTGTAATACTTCTAGCGGAACAAAATAAATTTGTTTAAATTCCATGTAATTCTGAAACGGCTAAGAATTTGAAATTAGTAAACTATTAATTCGTTTTTTATTTATGTGCTATTAAAGGTTGCTTCTGTTTCGATGTTGAAGAAATTATGTAAAATAACTTACAAAAGTATCAAAATTACTTTTAAATGAGGCGACTCATAAGCGCCCAAGTCTATTTCGAAACGTCCACCTTTCAATTTCCCCATTCTCAACAAGAGTTTTAATGAGAACTTATCTTTTGCCGGCTTTGATTAGCTCAGACGTGGTAATCAACTGTGGGTCTAACGTAAGTATTTTAAACGCCCAGTCGTGGGAAATAGACTTTGTTTGTCACGCTTGTGGATTTCAATCGTGAGGCTTTGACTGCGTTTAGCTTTTATGAATGATAAATTTTGCTCTTTACAAACAGTAAGGTATAGATCAATATAATGTTCTGCAACTCATTCTGTATCCACCCTACATTGCAATATATTTAAGGTTAATTATTAATGAAGTGGAAAAATGGGTTGCTTTTATGTATATACCATATTATATACGGAAGGGATGTTGAAATGGTTGTAGCAATATCTAAACGCGAGAGTAAACGCCGAAGCACTTAAACTGGTTAAAACTCAGATGATAATTAGATTTTCAAAAAATCTACTTGATTCATAGAAAATAAAGTTTTAGAATATTTTAAACATTGAAATTTCATAATTTTATAGTTTCATACTTTTAGAATTTGAGAGTTCCCAAGATCTACAATTTTATTTAAATATTTTAAAATTTACATTTTCCATGTTTTTACAATATAGAAAATTAAAAGATACAAGAGACTGGTGTTTTTATTAGAATTTCAGTTGTAAATTTTGAAAAATAGTTCAACTTTTAACGTTCGAGTATGGTCGTTTTAATAATTCACACTTTTAATACTGCTGATAAGTTCAGATGTGATAAACACATAATAGTCTCTGTGTTTCAATTTTAATGTACTTTCACGATATTTCGAGCTTTACAGCTTCGTAGATTAAATGTCATAATTCACTTTTTTAAGTTCTTTGCAAGCTTAAAAGATTTAGCTAAAGCTCTCAAAACTTTAGCAATTCAAGATTTTACAATTCTCATACGTCGAACATCTCAGTTTCTAAGCGCTAATTAACTGTTATAAACTTTTAATGATCTCATCCTGAAATCCGCAGTTTAATTTGACAAAAATATATACTCAAAATTTGTACTTTCACATTTAAGAAATCTAATAATTACAGAGTTTTACACTGACATTAAATTATAAAAATTATGGTTACATGTTTTTTATGACTTATAGGTATCCAAAATTTAAAGAGTAGAAATTTTAGGTTTTAAGAGTTTTAATGCTTTAAGCTACAGGCTTTCTAACTGCCAAAGATACATGTACCATATAAATTGACATTTCAGGAGGTATAAGCTGAAGATATACATTCATCTAATAGAGTTTTTAAAGAATCAATTTCATTTATCCAAAGAACATTTAAAAGTTAAATTTCGCAAATACTAGATTTGAAAGTTTTCTAAACTATTTAATTACAAAGTGTTAGATTTTTTACGAAATCTACAGAAATGTCTGTATTTTAAAATATGCCACAATCTACAGTTAATAAATTAAAACATTCCATTTCTTCCACGTGTCTTGAATACTGAAGCTGTAAAGGTTTTACATTTCAGAATATTTTTCGAGATTTAGCTACCAATAAAGTTTTCTTTAGAATTCCGGATTCATGTTTCACAATTTTGGCTTTGAAATTTTCTTCAAAAGTCTAAGATTAAACTTTTAATTCTTCAATGTTATTAGTGGATAGGGTATTGTTGCGGTACAAAGTATTGAAAAACACGTTTGCAATAATAACGGGAAAAGGCGAGAAAATAAGAAAATATATGGCACTGTTTCCAGTATTTCTCTCTTATTCTAATTCTCAGCTTAATTGTAATAACTTTTAAACATACATTTTAATTAATTTCAAATTATAATTATCTACCATTTTCTTGTATATCCATTTTCAGATAATAATAGTATTTATCTACTTAAATATCTGCAAATTTTAGATAATTTTATGAGCGTCAGGTACAAGAATTCCTTTGTTATATGATAAAGGAAGGATAGTAAATAAAACAATAATGTTTAAAGTACGTAGCATTCTCAAGTATAACATATATAGGACGGGGCAAAAGTGCGCTGATTTACCTGCGTTAATCCTATAGACCCAAAAGGCTGGATAAATCTCTGGGCATATCTCCGCTGATATCCCGCTGATTTCCACTCAGCATGATAAGAACATAAAATTACGGAAAATTCCAAATCTTTGTAAATTGGGTTTTTCTTAGTATTTTGAATGGTAGGGGTTCATCTTAAAATGAATAGTACAAATTTGGCAGCTGTTATTCATAATTCAAAACACAAAGACAAGTTGAAATATTTAGAAGAATTGGTAGACAAATATAAGGGTGGGGAAATAGACAGGTTTGAATACGTTAAAGCTGTATCATACCATTATTCTAAACTGTTTTAATTTTTTTAATATTGGTAGTTAACATGTAAATATTGTTTGTGCAAAATTTTCTTAATTTTTATAATTAAACATGCTTACTTTTGGTGTTTTGTTAGTCTGTAGTAGTTTTTAGTGTTTGTGTGCATAAATATAATATTATGTAGAATGTATAAATAAATGTATAGAATTTAAGTCAAAATATATGTATAACATTTTTTTGTGATTTATTTTTTTTCTACATATAGGTATTGTCACCGCCCAACACTACGTGAACGAAGAAATCTGACTTGATTCCAAGACAAAAAACTTAATACTTAAATTTTTGATGTTAATATATAGGTTTTATTCACTTTGTTTTTTTAGCAATATATTTATAGAAAATCATTTATTGGCAGTCGTCATGGGACAAGTTAAATTTTGTACTTTAATTTAATATTTAATCTATCTTATATGACTGTCCAGCGGGGTGCAGCGCAGTTAGGCTAGGAGATTATCGAGACCATTTAGAGCGTCAGCGCACTTCTGCTATTCCTATCAGGTAAAGGATTATCATCAGCGCAGTTTGGATACACCGACCTAACGATATAGTATTTTGAAATGTCAAGTACAGCAACTAAAAAGTTCATAATTTCAATAGGAATCTTCGTGGAATCCTCGCTAAAAATGCAGTTCTGGTTTGTCAAGTGATTCTTTTTTCTGAAAATATTCAATCCTCTTAAGGTTTTATAATTATGTTGCTCCGCTGCATGTCATTCTGTTGTACTGCATTTTCAAGGATTAATTAACAGCATTTCTTTAAGTACGTTTACTAAGAAGAAAAATAAATCATAATAATTCCAAAACACACCGTTGTAGCGATACAAAGTTGAAGTAATATTTTATACAAGTGGGTACACCAACCAAGAAAGAATGACAAAAACACAAGAGACTTAAAAGTGTCGCATTATTTTGAAAAATGTAACGTTTTCCGTAGAGAGAAGCTTATTCTTAGTAAGTGTAGGTTCCTTTGAAAAATACTAAACATAAATCAGTATTTTTGAACAGCTCTGTTGAAAAATATTTAAAGGTTTTAGTTTGCTTATTTGATGATGTTAGATGTAATTAAATTAATTATGCTTAAGTTAAACATTAATTTGATAAAAGTATAGGAAAATAGAAGAAAAGTAGAGAAAAACATTAACATAATTTTCAATTTCCTGCCTAAAATACCTTGCAACTGGAAAATCTTATAAAAGCATAGCAGTACTCAACCGAAAGCATTTAGGGAGTAATAATGGCTTTTCTGGTGTGATCATTAAATTTTATGATTGTCTCAAAGTGCCTGTAAACTGGACACTTTACAGGTTTTCCGCGTTTCAGTTCTTTATAAAACTTAACTTTGTATTATCAAAACTTGAGATCAGCGTTAATATTCAGAATTGCAGTAAATATTTAATGTCGCCCCAAAGAGGAGGAAGAAATTCCAACGTCTTTTTTTGTTAAAAATAAAAGAAAGAAAAATGTGTGACTTCAATTCAGCGCGTTTGACTCGTTTGACTCCATTTTCGTAATCAAATCAGTAAAAAATTAATATCCGGTTCTTTTGGTGCAACGAGAAAGGTTAATAAATTTTAAAAGCGTAGATGGGGAGCGATAAAAAATTAACTTGAGTGTAATTTTTCTGCGGACAAGCTAATATCGATTTTTACTAAAAGCGTAATTGTAGCATCACCGTACATATAAATTGAAAAATTTTGCTTGGGGAACATAAAATTAAAATAAATTTATAGCACACCCAGAGTAAAACCACAAAAGACTTTTAATGTGTATTCTCAAAGCTTTCAACAAGAATTTTGCTTGCATAAGAAATTTATTATTTTATAACAGCGTTAGCAAAAATTGCATTTTATGTTTTTCTTAAATTTTAGAAATTTATATTAAATCTATTTATATCAAAGGTATTAAAATAAATTCAGTTGTTTTTGAAGATTTCCTTTGACTAATAAAAATAATGATAAAGGTGATTTTACTCTTATATATATAAACGCCGGAATTTCTTAAATATCATAAAGGAGTTGGCATTAAGGATTCTTTTAAACATTTATATCTCGTTGGAAGTAAATAGAAAACTTTTTCCCAAAGCCGGTAATAAAACTACGCAAAAATTGCTAGACCTAGCCACATTTACGACTCACGGGACCACTACTTCCGCCTGAATATCTCACGTAGGCACCTTTCCATAACTTTTACATCTTACCCATTAGTTCCTTCAGAACTTTCCTGAACTACGCCTAGGGAATATACCAAAGTTTTCGTGCGGCTATAGTAATTAATAAGTTGCTTATAGCTGCAATGTTACGTACTTATCTGTTTGTTGTTAAGTTAATTGCTTTACGTGTTCATGTTGAGCATGTTCATACAGCATATTAAACGTATGTCACACACGATGTGTAACGAAAAATAAGAACGAAGAGGTATAAAGAATATTTCAGATTTTTACTTCTAAAACTAAAAATAACATCATGTATCCACTTTTATTTAAAACAATAATCTAATGAAAAACTTTTTATCAAAAACGTAGATGTTTGTTTCATAGTCTAATATTAGGTACATAGCCTTTTCAGTTATGAAAATAAAATGAATACTTGTTTAGATTAATTCATTCTAAATCTAAAAACTTTGACAATAGAAAGATATTTGGGCTAATCTCAGGATGATTCAGTGTTATGTCGTGACCCGCCGAGACGGGAGCGACTAAAACAAATCGCTCGCTTTATGTACGTACTTAACGTTTCAGAATCTGTAGGTAAAATATATGATGAACATCAATTTAATAACAAGAATTAAGAGTTATAAGAACATACATCAAATTAGATTTAATTTATTTCAGAATTAAAATTATTTTCAAAGGCAGAAAGTAAAATCAGCAGGATTGTATAAAACATAACGTAAAATCCAAATTGTGCAAAACAACTCGTGACGATTATACTTAACTTACTCTCTGAACATCCTTTAATTAACTTTAATAGTAATTTACCACTACTGGCAGGTTTGTTATGTTTCTAGGCAATGTATTTCATGAGTTATCAATAGTATATGTATTGCAATGATGTAAGCTTTTGTAGCCATACATTTTGGGTGGCATTTATTTGTTCACTGAAACCCACTTTTATAGTATATATAAGATTTTGCTACTCAGTTGGTATAATTTTATTATTGTTTATTTTTATAATGTAGTTTTATAATGAGAGATTTCAGTGTTAAGTTCTTTGATTGTAGTCTCTCCTCGTTTGCCCATTGAAGAAATGATACCTTGCTATGTTTCCTTGTGTTAGATAATTGTGTGACACAATGAGAAATTTTATTTGAGATCTGTCAAAACATATTTTAATACTAAACATCAATCTCTAATGAGGTGAAACCACTTGATTACATGGACAAGTAAGTTTCTACTTAATTAATGTGAAAGAATATTTTAAAATGATAATTTTCTTTTTTTAGCTATGAGGAGGAAATACTCACCCGCACTTCACAATCAATCTTGTAATCATGTAAATAACTAAATTAAATCTTTATAACTCCTTTATATATTTTTGTCGCAGTATTTCCCCTAATATAAGGGATTCTCGTTTTTTTTATAAACTTGTTAAACTTAACGAAGATATCTTTTCTTCACACACTATTGAGGCACTTATAACAACACACTACCTGTTTTGATTATGGCTAAGACCTCTTCGATTGCCTTTTATTTTACCATAATTTTCATACTCTGTAGCTTTTACATGAAGAACACAGGTAGGTAAATTCTTTATATTTTCTATCAATTTATTGACCATCGATGCCAACAGGAACTGTTTACATATTTTACACATGTTCATTGTACATTTTAATCTTTGTCAACCCTTTTACTTATTTATATACAAATTAAATTAATGTTTTCCTTTTTTCCAATTAATGAAAATTTTACAGATTATTTATATTTACCACACTTAGTAATTTATTCTTACTTAAAAAAACTTAAATTGTTTCTTATTTTTCTCCTTATCCACCAAAGTCCTAAGAATATGATAATCATAACTACAGTTTGAACAATTATAATTCATATTATTTCTTAGTAGTTCATTCCTTGTGTTTCAATTCTCAAAGCTGGCTGTCCTTTCGAACAGAGAGACATTGTCTCAAGTATTTATTCCATTAATTACAATATTTTCATTTTTTCCCGGAATAATCAGTTAGGTGATCAACATTCTCTTAACATGTATTGCAATATATATTGAGGCAATATTAACTTATAAATAATTTAATTTGATTTGACCCACGTTGGGACATACAATAAATACTGAGATGTTTTATGAAATAGAAAATATGATTAAAGAATAATATAATTTATGTTTGGCTAGCTAAAATATAAAAATAAAACACCCCAATATCCTTTTATCCAATAGGCTAACTCAGTATTATTAATTTTGTATGAAAAATAGTAGAACGCCAACAAACTTACCAACCTTTATGCTTTGAAAAAAGCTTTCTCCAAAAACAAAAACACATTAATTAAACACACATAACTAAATGATTTATATAACACATAAATAAATATACAAATTTATCTAAAGTAAACACAGATTTTATTTATTCCACACAGAAAAATAAATGAAAAGGAATTACGAAAAAATAGAAATGAATAAAGAAATCCAGTAAGAAATTTTTTATGCTTGCTCAAATAAATTGTAATTTGTTTATAAAATAACAATTGTCATATAAACAATTTTATTTGATGAAACATGCACATAATAAATTTAAAAAATTGCTTTAGCTACACAAACAAAATGTGAGCGCACTAACCTCTATAAATAATTTTGATCTATAATAATATAATAAACTTATACTAACTCCCTTTTAACTGTATCCGCTCTTATTTATCATTTTTCCCCTTTTTACCCCCCCCCACTAAAGGGGTGGAGAGGGTGGTTTTACTATTTATTCGTTTGCGGGAAGTATAAATGCAATATCCAAGCTTGCTCACCAGACTTGACCAGGGTATCCTGGGGTTTTTGGGGTCGCTGATTCCGAACCCGAAGTCCGTTAACTTGTATCACAAGTATTCAAGTATTGTATTCAAGTTTAAGGTCATTTGAAGGTCAAAAAAATGACAAAGAAATCCAGAAAAATAGATAAATACGTTTGTGGCGTCTCCGAATTCGATTTCAGGCTTTCTTGAATCGCTCGCTGTCAATTAGAGGTCATTTCAAGATCAAATCAATATTATGCTAGAGTGAAGGTGAAGAAAACGCCGTGTAATGAATTTGAATCACTTTATGTATAAGTTTTTGAGGCAAGTGAATCAGGGGATCAGCTAGAGATAGTTTCAAAGTGAGCTTAACATCTCAAGGTAGCTGAAGCCAACTCAGGAGATCTTTTCATTTCTTATGATCATCTAGAGGTTTTTTAAGGGCTGGAGGGGGAATGGTTCATTGAAAACGAAATGTATTTGATAATGCGAGCAGAACAAAATGTGTGTTCATGTTTAAATAGCAACAATGAACAATTTTACCATAAACACATCATCATCACCTTTTCCTAGTCTCTCCCTTTAACCTCTAAAATGAAAAAGATGGCACCACTTACTGCATTTTATTTTACTAACAATAATAAGTTGAAAACAACCTGAATGGGCCATCCTCTCCCCTTATTTCCCCCTCCACATCCTCAAATACAGAAAATGCAATTGGAGTGATTCGGAGCTGCGAGTCTTTTATACGTTCGGGGATATATTACTTGTTTTAAAAAATGTATACTGTCAATCTCTTCTCATTTATTTTTTCACTTGTAACATTTGACTCAACATTGGCCAAGTTTCCCACCAATGTAGTGCTACGGTCACTTGATGACGACGCATGCGGGCCGCGAGGGCCCGCTTTTCCACCCTGAGCAGACGCCGATACTGGGGTATCCCTCCCCTGCATCGTAACACTTTTACGTGTGGTTGCCATGACGGCATGATTGCCGTAGCCCAGAGACCCTGCCAGATAGTGGGACAACTCTGTTGCCCACCGTCACCACGTGGAGGTGCCCTGGTTGCAACCACACGTTGCACATACGGTTAGAGTTAACATCATTTTAAACTCAAGTGAATGTTATCGGATTACGAGCTTGTTATAAATAAAGATATCGGAAAAATAAAAATTGTGCTTTACGCTTAGAATGTTGAATATTACAGAGTTATGAGTTCGAGGTATGTAAGCTTAAAGGACCCTGAAACCTTTATTTCGAGCCGTAAAATAGTCTACTACTGATATTACAATGACATCTATCAAACGTTACAAGGTTAAACGGGTTCTTTGTTTCAATTCAACAGCCACACAAAGGGTTTAACTAACAAATCACATCTGGTTGACTTTGAGACCACTGATTTAAATTAACGATTCCAGATGCCTACATCTACCGTATGAAAATACAAAGCGCTTTTTAGCTCAATCTTGAGATGTTAAGTTTACCTTGAAACTATCTCTAGCTGATCCCCTGATTCAGCTACCTCAAAAACCTATACATAAAGTGATTCAAATTGATTACATGGCATTTTCTTCAGATTCACTCTAGCATAATATTGATTTGACCTTGAAATGACCTCTAATTGACAGTGAGCGATTCAAGAAAGCCTGAAGTCGAATTCAGAGACGCCAAAAACGTATTTACCTATTTTTCTGTATTTCTTTGTCATCTTTTTTCAATTTGACCTTCAAATGACCTTAAACTTGATGTGATACAGGTTAACGGACTTCGGGTTCGGAATCAGCGACCCCAAAAACCCCAGGATACCCTAGTCAAGTCTGGTGACCAAGCTTGGATATTTTGCATTTATACTTCCAGCAAACGAATAAATAGTAAAACAACCCTCTCCACCCCTCTAGGGGGGGGGGGGGGTAAAGAGGGGAAAAATGATAAATGAGAGCGGATACAGTTAAAAGGGAGTTAGTATAAGCTTGAAAGCGATATAACCCCAAGAACGCTGTTAGCAAGTGATGGCATATTCAGGATTGTGGGGGGTCTAGGGGGGGTGGGGGATCGCCCGTTTAAGGTAAAATCGACTTATTATTGTTGGTAGTCATTAAAAAAAGATTTTCTGATTTTTTCATACAGAAATAATTTGGGACAAAAACCGCACCAAATCGACCCTCCTCCTTTATTAAAAATGAAAATTAACAAATTTGTTAATTCTATTTGCACAAAGAATGTAGATCGCAAAAAGACGAACAAAATGATATAAGATACTTATGTTCTAATTTGGCTCATAAGCTTGGAATTAATTAGAAACGACATCTGTCAAATCAATAATTAAATTTAAAATTTATTTCTTAATTACATGAATTTTGCTATAATACTATATGGAACAGCTACTTTACAACACATGGCATAAATAAATGCATATATCTATATAATATAAATACACCTTAGTACTTAAAGAGAATTACAATTATAAGTTTGATGAGACTTGAATCATAACGAAATAACTTGGATCGACATTTAATGTCTATAAAGCAATTTAACTAAGTAAAATCTTAAACTATTCTCGTTGTTTGTACAATAATCCAGCTAACTGAAATGAAATATTCGACAAAAATATAAAATAAAACATAAATTTCAAAATGAACTCGTTATTTTCAAAAGAAGAAAACTCAAATTTCATCAGATTTAAAAACAAGTAAGTTAATTCTAGCAATATAGAGTATCTATTTATTTTTAATAAAAATTCAACCTAAGACCTTGTGTTACCTATCCTACGACCTGGTTAGGAGTTAGCCTCATGATAGATGATATCATGATATAATTAAAATGTTTTTATAAATATTTCCACTTTTTATCGGAAGCTTGAGAAATCTCTTTTATTATTGAATTCTAACATCATACGACGATATCATCGCAATATCCTTTAAAAGATTAAAGCAAACTTATCTCAATTAGTACATTTATTGAAAATCGTTTATGTAATCTTCCCATATATTGAATGGTTCAAACTGCCTTGACTTTCTAATTTTGATACTACTTCAATATTTTGACTGTCTTACTACTAAAATAATTAATACTAAAGAATCATGGCATGTCTTACTACTAAAATAATTAATACTAAAGAATCATGGCAGTATATTACGCTATACGTTCGGTAAGTAGAATATTGCAGGTTGAGGGAAAAACGCAGGAATATTCAAATTTCGCCTTGGTTTTGCGTTTTACCGAAAGGTACCTAATTAACGAACATGTAGTGTATACTATTTTCTGCAGGGCCTAAAGCATTCCGTACCATTAAATTTGAATCAAATATTGGATATCAGATTTTACACAGAGCATCATATCGTAAATATAGTCACTGTACAACAGGCGATTTTTAATCAACCCACTGAAAAATTCAAATGATCTTGTTAATATTGTTACAATCTTTTTTTCTATCACCGTGTGTAAAGCAGTAGCGTAATGGCTGAAGAAGCAGTTCTTACTTTTTGTTTCCTGTCTTCAAATCGTTGGCTATAATTTATATTAGATAAAATTACTTTATTCATTATAAGTAATGGATAAAGTCTCTCTTTTAAATTATATTTGCTCCCAAACGTAATTAATGTCAACAACTTTAAGATATAATTAAGATGTTAAAGATATAATCTATAGACGTTAATTATAAAAATGATGAACTTAGTAGACTTCGCAAACGATATTATAGGACAGGACAGGACTTTTTTACTTATTTGGAAACTTCGAAAATTCTGTCTGTCTTCATGAGAGTCTTATAAATCTCTCCAGATTTCGTTTGTTTTTTACTATTAAATGTGTTCCTCACTGTAACTTTGTAGCGTATTTAACAACGAAACATATAAATACTTAACTGCGCATTAATAAAGTGTTGTGTGTTCGACAGTTTGCTAGTTGCAAGTTAGGACTTTTAGTTATAGTACCTTAGGTAACTTGAAAGTATACACCTGTTAACGTGTTAATTATTAGAGGGTATACTTTTAATAATCATAATCATAGTGGAAGTAAAATTGGAAATAACACAATAATTTTATACGCGGAAAGTTACTCCGTCGGTTACAGTGACTAGTTGTAAAGGAGATTCAAGAATCTTTTCTTATTCTCATTATTCTTTTCTAAACATTGCATCGAGCCATTTCTATCAGTCTTGAAAATAGGAATTGTTCTAATTTAGAGTTTAACAATCCCTATTCTGAATGCACTATTTGACGGAAATTAACACAAAAGCACTTATTGCAATATTTAGTATTCTTCTTCAACCATTAACAGCCAAAATTGGTTTTGAGTTTTCTCAAATATGATACGGGCATATTAAGCTATGCGATATTTTATGTACCTGTAACATTTAACATTTTATTAGGAATAGTAGAAGTCTTACATTCCTATTAAAAATTCTTCACTCCAATAAAACTCAATATTGGTAAGTAAACACAATCGATAACACTTTTTCAAAACTTATCAACTAGGTAATTTTAAGTCCCCTGATGAATTATTCTATGGAGTAAATGGTATTTTGAGAAGAAATGCTAGGCTTGATTACATTGTTTTATTTTTTCTACTAATTTTACAGAAAGTCCCATGTTGCGATTCAAAAACCAACAAACAAAATGGAACTTTGCCTCCCTTGTAACGTGTTTAAATTCTCGACTTAGTAGAAATACAATTTTAAATGCATTAATGGTAAAAAACTTAGTACGGTACTGTATATTCCAATAAATTTTCATCGGTTAAAAGTGCAGACCTCATATTAAATCAAATGGTGTTTTTTTTTAATATCAAAGTTCATTTTCAAAGTGTTTTCACGGTTACGAATTGTTTTTTCGTAGAAAAAATACAGATCAAATTGATTTTATAAAATATCCAGAAATAATATCGTCTTTTTAACAAAGGAATATAATGTCAAAAAAGGCATTTAGCTCAAATTTATAGTTTATGTACATGCTTATCTGCAATTTGTATGAATAGATTTTCTGCACGCAGACAAATAAAAAATGGTGTGAAACCACATTTAAAAAACATCAGGTTTCACTTTACAAACAGATTTTGATCATTATAATTCCCCTTAACGATCTAGAATGCCCCAGAAGTATCCGAGGTGGTTATTTCCTATTGGTTTAAGAAGTGTTAGTCACATTCGGATAGGTTGGTTTAAATTCCCCTTTCTTAAAATGGCTAGAACAATATTTTCGGATCCTCAGGCGTCAGTCGAACATAGTAGGAAATAAAATCATTCCGTTGAGTTACAAGTTAAACTTTATAAAGGATAATTCATCAGCTAGTTAGTTTTTTTTTGGTAATTTTTATAATTAACGGAAGTTTTTTTTGAGCTGATATGGTTTTAGTTCTTCATTAAAGGATTATTAATGAATCTGAATTTGTGAAACAATTATTGTGGGCTTCAGTTTGTTAATTTAGGGAATAACCGTTGCATCGACAATCAGACTTTCCAGGTTCTCCTTCTTTAATTAGTGAGGTATTGTGTGCATTGTTCTTAAAGGCATTATTGTGACAGTTAGGTTGTGAGAGTTAAAGGACCGAAAAGACTACTGCTTTGTCTAGGACTGATGGATAACTTGTATAATAAAAGTAAGTTCTCGATGGCGACAGTATGTGGTGCCGGCTTTGGCTGTGCAGTTCCAGTTGTTGGATCTCCAGAAACTATCGAGAGAAATACGCTTAAAGGACGTAACAGCGAATATATAGCCTCTCACATTCAAGACAACTTCAAACTAACGGATACATGCCGGGATGCTATTTTGGTAAGGCTACGAAGTATCCTCGGAACGAAGCTTTGCCAGGGGCACACCATGCCTATAACTGGGAGATCGGTGTGGTAAACCAAGTCCCGCCACATTTGAGGTTGGACTCGATTGGACAGTGGCCCCAACTAAGGCTGGGGGAAGAAACCTATGAAGGCATGAAAGAGGGCTGGAGTGTTCTGATGTCTCTCACCTGGGTTGGGAGAATAGTACTATTGCTGGACGAGGAGCTTAGCACAACATGAAAGAAGGCGGGAGGTTCCGGCGGGAAAGCACGTATTAACTTAATCGCTCCGGTTTTAGCCTGGTGAGCTTGTAGAGGGTGGATAGGTAATCGCTCCGACCAGTGAGTAACTGGTAGCATTTTCCATGCATATGCTCGCTGATTGGGCGTATCTGAATCCCTTCCTCTTGGAAGGAACGTAGGGATTAAGTTATTACAGGTTCCCATGTAAATAAATGTTCATAAATTTGTCTCTGAGCCATAATAAAGTCCGATTCTCTAATGGTTCTGGATTATTAATATGTTGCCTAACTGATTTTGGAAAATCCACATATCTAATCTCATTGTCGAATTGTTTAATTATGTTGTTCAGCAAAACGTGTCCTACCTGTCCTACTATTTCCATTCGTTGTTGTTACGTTTTTCCATCTGTTTTAATTGGTTACTATTCATCGATAAATGTAAGTTTGTAAACATCGAACACGCCGTTCAGAGCAGCAACCTAATAACTTCTTCTTTTAGATTTATTGTTCAGAGCAGCAACTTAATATGTAACTTCTTTTAAGATTTATTGTTGGGATCCACGTTCCTTTGCGCTCCTATGAACAAGCCGCCACTGGTTGCTATTGTAGCTAGCGTTTATACACTAGTAAATAGAAACGTTCTCTTTACTCGTTACTAGTGAATAAACGTAACTTTAAATGCTTAGAACCATCAAGATAAAAGCAATCTTATTGAACTTGTCAATTCAGTTTTAGATATATAACATCAATGAGACTTTTGTATCGAATACTTACAGCCTATATAAAGTAAGTTATATTCCATATACATAATACCTACTTGAGTAGGTTAAAACAAGCGTAACATGCTCAAAAATAGTTTTCATATTTATATGAAAAAGTAGCATTACCGTATACATAATAAAATGAAGAAATAAATATGGATCAGATAAATTAAGTGAACGTAATACGAATTAAAAAAAGAAATTTGTGTAGTCAGTGTATAATATTTCTTAATAAATAACAAAAAATAAACCTTTCCTGTTGGTAGTACAACAACAAAACATAAATATCTCTAAATACTTTTAGAATTTAGCCTACAACAATACAGCAACAAACTTTACTTTTTCCTATCATCCACAAAGCAGTTTAAAACTCAATTTATCAATACAAGGAGAAAGGCAGCTAATAAATATCGATTATATTGTTTTCTATCTAAAATAAAATTGAAGTACTCGAAAACATCTGAATTTTCTTTAAGAATCTTATTTGCTGAGTCTTTAATAGTTTCACTCCCCGTGGGCTTTGAAGGATTTTTGTTTATTAAAATAACGCCGAGTTTTTTTCTAGTACTTAATGGAAAAGTCATGTAATTCTTTTTTCTTTGAGTTTGATACTAGAATTAAATAGGAACCACGCTAGGAAAATTAATTAAAGACTAATAAATTTTCGTCTGAAATAATTTGAGTAAGTTTGGTAAGATGTATCATCAGACATTTTCGATTTTTTAGCGTCTTGTTGTTTTTATAACACGGACGGCTAAATAAAAGACAATTCACGTAATTGGACCACGTGCCTGAGTAAAACCAAAACAATGCAGTAAATCTGTAATTGTAACTGTCTACATTGCAAGGTGACTTTGGTGTTTTTTAAATAAAATTATTGGCCTTTTTAAAAAATCTTTCTTCGTTTTCCACTTTCCTTAATTTTAATGATAATAAGGAAACATGAGTTGACGTGAACTTATTAGAGTCGCTTTCTGCGATTTATCTACGGCAGAATATTAATATTAAATGTAATGCTATTTGTTGGATTGTCAGAAATGTACCAGTAATTTATTGGATCCTTATCTTTGCACTTTATCTAAATGATAATAACTCAATAATACAACACATTAATAAAAAATAAGTACATTCATACATTTATTTGAATCGCAATGTGTTACAAGAAATTCTAATTCAGTAATTGTAGAGATGCAAAGTTAACGCATTTTTGTATATTTATAAAAAATTAGTATTTTGTTATTCACAAAATTATAAGCCAATAGAAAACGAAGTCTATAAGTTAAAACGGTACTTCTCTCATATTACGACTATTTCATTCGTATAGTTACCTTCAATAGAAAGTGTAAGCTAATGCATGTTCAGGCATTCTAAAGTAAATCTCACTCAAATGCCTGCTGAAAAAAATAAATCGTGACTACGTATAACCATTTAAGGTATTTAGTTCTAAGATTTATAGTAATGCAACGGTCTTTCTTTTAAAGTTACGTAAATTTTAGAACTTTGCATGCAACTGTGCCAGTTTTCCACAGATTGGTTTTACCAAGAGCTTTCTTGGTAAAGATATTCAGAGATATTTTTCAACTACCGGCATTTTTTAGACAATAACTTTGTCTTATCGTTTGCATTTAGAGCATACCAGGTACTATTGACAAAGAGAAGTAAAATTAATATATCATGCTAAAAACGTAACTACATCCTAGATATCAATTAAATAAATATTTTTGGGTCTTACACGGATGCTTCAAACCACTTAGAATACTGTGGCAACACTCAAGAATTGTGCACTTGCTCCCTTGATGTAAGCTCCAGTAACTTGAATGTTTAGGTGGTACAGAGCTGGGTTAGTGGTTCGTTTGATGGAATAAAAATGTTGGCGCCAATTGAAGTTTGCTTTAAGTCCTAATAGAATCGTTTATCGTCCCTCGTCCCTCGAGGAGGTTCCTGGCGCAACGAAAGCCTTTTACTGTATTCAAGATTGGCAGCGGAATGTACCGGAGCGATGGACGTATGCATATATAAACGCTACCGCTCTAGAAAGGGGACAGTTAACTAGTTAATTAAATACGCGCATCGTGTGATAGGATAGGATCAATGTTGTAGATAAATATTTATCTGCGTATATAAATATTGTAGTACTAATAACCTGTAATTACATTAGTTTAAGTTCATTAATGGTTTATAATTGTGTTTGTATAATTCGTGTTAGTGTTAATATTTCTCTTGTTAATAAACAGTTAAGACAGCATCTTTAGTATTATTTAAAAAGAACGTTACAGTATTAATTATATTATTTACTTCTGTTTCTTGTAAAAGCCTGTTAGTTTCATCATCAACTTCTGGAAACGACAAAAAATCGGTTGTACATTTAAGTAGCCATCCCTGTTGCATTCTCTGCAAGCTGAAGTATAGTATAGTCCACTTTTTTACACCCACGTATGGTTTTATATCCAGTTTTGCATACGCAAAATATAATCTTCAATACATTTGCTGAAACTGCAGATTCTGTTATTCTTATGAGGTAAAAAATTGCATTGTCACACTATTTCCCAGCCATAGTTAAACTTGCAGCTATACCCTCTTGAAATGTTGCTGGGCACAATGCTGCTAAATTCACATTTTCCCATGGCTTTACATGGCTTATTGCTATAACGCAGGACGCGACTCAGGGCGAAACCCGTTTCGTAATGAAAACACATTTTAAGAAACATTTTTAATTGCATTTTGACTCCGACATCCATTTTGCACTTTGGACCGATTTGGATCTACCCCGAATTCGTCATCTACGACCCCAAAAACCTATAAATACCTAATTCTATTCAATTATAATAAAAAGTTGAAATTAATTATTAATTAGCCCCTTATGGAAAAAGTTACAATTTGTTAATAACAATTAAACAGGGCATTAGTTTACAAATGTAACATTTAGGCTTTGAAATATAGTCGATTACTTACAATTTAAAAAAAAATCGGCAAAATCGGTGGCCAAAAGGAGAATTCCGAGGTATCACTCTTTATTCGTATCCAGGAAACCGTCTAACTGGTTGACTTTGAAAACCGTCAAACAAATCAAGAAGATCACAAAGTCCTTTTCTTAAATCCCTAATTACACTATTTATTTCAGGTTATTAGATAAGTCCTTTTACCAAAATAAAGGTCTTTGACGAGTAATTAATAAGAAAGTTCACCGAAACATAGCTATCACTCAAATAAGTACATTCCCACCATTTTTAAGTTATATAAGAGTGCTAATATAAAAGATCGACGTTGATCTGACTTCGTACTGGCTACGAAGGCGGCTGTAAGTTTTCTTCGTGGTAAGGTAACTTCACGATTAAACCAATGAAAACCCTTAGTAGAATAACAAGAAGTGATAATGATGATGATCGAAAGGGTTAGATACTTGCATCTAAAGGCCCCTGTTTTTATTTGCAGCTCTTTACCGAACTCTTATTAGCACAGGACATATACAGAGTACGGCAGTGAGATATGAGTAAAACGCCTGTGTAAAACACAGTGGCTTAATAATAAATGGGAAAAAATAGACTTGGCGTAGCTTACCAGTCATCTGGCTACTCCGATAAATAATTAGACACTATCTTCACTACTCTCTAATTAGAAGATAAGCGGTAACTTGTATAAAGAGTGAAATATAATCAAATTAAAAAATTAATTCAAAGTTTCACAAGTTTTATTAGTTTATCTTAACCTGACAATATTGTTTCGACATTAAAATATCATTATCAAAGGTAGATAAGAATGATAAACAAACACGTTGCTAAGGATAAATACATACAAAAAATAGGTAACTAGATACAATACAGACAAAAACTAAATATCTAACACTTCTAATAAAGGAGAATTACTAAGCTCAGTTTGTTCATTCATTAAAGGTACTGTGCGTTTATGTCTGTATATTTCAAAAGCTTCTAAAATGTCTAATTTGTGTTTGTTGTTGCAAAAATGTAAGAATTTAATGTTGTTTTGATGTGTCACTGGGTGGTTCTGTTCCAAAATGTGTTTGGCATAATTCGATTTTTCTGGATGTTTAAGTCTATAAGAGCGTACGTGTTCTTTGTATCTTGCAGCTTCAAGTTCGCCGAGTCGGACACATAGAGGAGGGTGGTAGTGAATTTGTCAAATACCGCGAGATTTTTGTTGTGGTCTGTTATGTGCCGTTAGTTGAGTTTCTCGTACGGTCGTGTTTTCTCGTCCCATTTATCGTAAAATTATATGCTAATAGTTTATAATACTGAGGTGGTTCTTCGAATTAATAAATTTAACAAGTAAACCAACGACTTTATAGTACAGTACTGAAATTTGAAAGTTTAAAAGTAAAGCTTACTGTTGTGTTTTAGTAACAAACAAAATAATTCCGCTGCGCTATAGTTTAAGATTTATGAAGTGAATCCAATACTTATTTGAATCTTTTTGTTTGCTTTTCTTGCTGTTTTTTTGCTTTGGAAACCACGTCCATTCGGCCAGTACATCTTTCTATGTTTGAATTACAGTATCATATGATATGGCTTAAAGATAAAACGTCGACAAATTCTAGGGGTATCTTGTTTGTACAAATTACAAATAATAAATTAGTATATATAACTAAATTAAAATGCAAATTTCATGCCACTATTAAACTACTTTGTTCCATGGTGTAATATTAATTTATTATTACATATATGTATGTATATACATACCCATATACATACCCATATACATATATATATATATATATATATATATATATATATATATATATATATATATATATATATATATATATAATAGTAATTTGATTTAGAACAGCGTATGTAAGCCGCCAAGAGTAAATATAAATTAATTAAATGTTGATATAATATGGAAAAATTATTTATCTCGGACCAGGAATCGAACCTGGGGTCTTCTGCTATCCGGGCAGATGCTCTACCGCTGAGCTATCCAAGAACTGATTGCTGGGGAAATAAGAATTTTTCCATATAAGTTGTATAATTGCATAAACACATAAAACTATATAATATTAACTTAAAAATATTATTGAAAGTCCTTTGTGAAATTATATGGGTTCATTTCTTTATTAAGGAAATGTGGGTGCAAATGCAAATATGACATAACTACTATAAACTTCAGTTCATCAACCTTGGTTATAATTCCAGCATCGACAACAATAGTTCACAGTTCTTGAGCTATAACTTGTTAGGTACTTTGTACCTAATGTTAAGTGAGTTTAAGGGCATTATTGTGCAAGTGATATTTCTGAAATTTAAAGGATTATAAAATTCTACCGTTTTATTAAGGTTTAACGGATAAACTGTATGATAGAAGTAAGTTATATATTTAAAATTTATCTGCACCACTCCTATGAAAACTGTTTGTTATTTATGCAACCATTTTCTTTTCAATAAGAATTCTTATTAGAACACTAGTATTACGATTGTTCTTATTATTATCATTTGAGACAAAAGATTATTTTATCTACGAATAAATGAGTATTTAATTTAATATTGTGCCGATCATTAATTGAAGTTATTCAATTATCTAACTTGCTTTTAGCTGTCAGTTTAGCTAATGGTGATTAGTTATTTTTATTAATTTTAATCAATATAATCTGGATCTTTTTTTATTCGGGTGTTAAGACCAGGATAGTAATGACCGAATAAATGACGTCCATATTCCTTCTTATTTCAACGAACCTTATTTTTCTTTACAATTTATAAGATATGGAAATCAGTAACTACGCCTGGGAAATAATTTGTCATTGAGAGATCTTTAGCTGGTGCATTCAAGTACTGTAAGTGTCGTTTTAGTGCGAAGCTAGCAATTTGAGTAAGTATTCAGTATTTTGAATTTCATTGATCTTACAGTGACGTCCAGTGTGACATTAGTTTAAGTTAGGGCATTAAATGATTATCGTTACAAATTGACAGTCTAATCGTGGGGCTTTTGTAATCAGAGTAATTTAGAATGCTAAAAATTGGCGCCCAACGCATGGGCCTTTTTTCGTTAGTGTAATTTTAGTGTGCTACACATTCTTATGTAGATGGCAAACAGAAAAATGCATTCAAATCCTTTTTTTAACTGAGGCTTACTGAAATCGCAGATCTTGATCCAGCGGATACGGTGAATCTATTACCTATACTATCAGAAAAACTATGCAAATTGACATTTATTTTCACACGTCGGAAAAACATGACATTTTAAGAGTCAGTTGACAAGGTAAAAGTGTCTTTTTTGACGTTTATCGGTCCCGGTAGTATTTTACACGCTGCCGGCAGATAAAGTACTTTATCTGCCGCTTGCAGCGGCAAATAATAGCCATTTACGTAACAAGTACATTAATGTAGGACTTTATGGACGAACTCAGTTTATGGACGAGCAAGCGAAGCGAACAAGGCCTATAAAAAGGGCGAATCTAAACGTCCGATTATATACGATAGCATACAAAGCTCTACGTTCGACTGCTAAAATTGGCTCATTATCTATAAAATTTAAGTTTATAACTTGTATTTCAAGACAAATCGGGACAATTCTAAAACGTTTCTGCGTCTTTTGTGTTTTGGTTTTGCCTCAATTTTTAAGAACTTTTCCGTGTTCCGTCGCAATTAGGTAAAGATCTCCGTTTTACGCATTATTTTGGCAACTATCTGTGCAGTGTGAACAATTATTCTTTATAATCTAAAACAGTTATTGAATATTTGCGCAGTTCACATAATTATAATAGACGCGTAACTACATGCTAGTTCACATTATTAGACAACTCTGTACCATATCTTGGAAACTGTCAGACTTACGAAAAAAAATTAAATACTAAAGTTGGTTGGTATAAAACAAATTTAAATTTTAAATATTCTTGTATATGCAGGGTGAGTCGTTTTGATATGGGTACTGTCAACTTTTGAAAATTTTTAAAATTTACTAATTTTAAATGTAATATTCAATAGATTTTTACGATTAACGGTTTTACACTTTAAGTAAGTATTATTGGAAATCAAAAAACAGACTATTGTGTACGTTTTTGCTTTGTTTGTACGGTATGTTACTCAAAGTATACTGAGTACTGTTACTGAGTATACTCAAAGTGACAGCTTGTACAAACAACAAATAATTGTTTTGCTAGTTAATCTCATACTTAAAGAAATCTAGAAAGGAAATCTTAAGAAAAGGATGCGTAGAAGCACTGCTTAAAATCTACTAAATCGAGGCTGTACACTGGGGTGGAATACTGGAATCTGTTTTTCTCCGAAAACTCACAAACAACTAGTGCAAATGGCCGAATACATTGTTATAACGCAAAATTCATCACTCACGAGTACGACAATCTCTTCCGTAAACGCTCTAAAGCGACCAGGAAAATTGTATTAGTTATGTGGCAAGTTGGAATGAACTCTATGTGAATCGTAATGACAGGCATTGTTTTTTTATTTAAATACAGCATTGGTGCACGAAGGTATGAGCTAACCTGAGCTGAATCTGAGAAAAATGTATAAATTTCTCTATAATTAAAAAAAATCCCTTTCATATCGATTTATGTCAATATTTTTCTTCAATTATTAGTTTGAACTCTTTATTTGATTTTACAGTCCATACAAAAGTTAAGACATTGTACATTTTTTACTCAAGTTATTGATTAAAATTAGAAATTATATTATATTTAATTAAAAATATAGATAAATTATAACGTGGTGTCAAAAGTTTTTTTTTGCTACAAGCCTATTCGTGTTTAAGAGATTCTCCTCGATATTACATTAATTTACTCCGTTTCATTCCCCTAGTCGGTAGACCTTGCATTGTACAGTTACTAACTGTCTATCAATTCACACTGTAGTTCCTTCTAACTTCATTTTCGTGGTAAACTCTACAGATTTGATGAATCCTGTAGATGAAATGAGCGATATGCCTTTTCGTTTTCTACCTTCGTTTTTAATAAATTTTTGCACGTTCTACAAATTAGTTATGCGAGCGCGTTAAACCGTTTTTAATGTTCATTCGTTAAACCAATTCATATTTATATTGATCAAGTCTAACTTTTATTTATTCTTTTTAAGATCTGTCAGACAACCTTTTAATTGGACTTTACTTTTTTGCTTATGCTAGTTAACTCGTAAATTACCAGGCATTGAAATAGAAAGGAATTTAAATAAAATACTTTTTGGTTTTTCAATTCTAAAACTATCGTATATCCGGAAGTTCCATTTACAGACTTTAAAATAGTTGTCTAAGGTTAATTTTTACTTATTTACGAATCTAGTCAAAACTTATTACGTATTTTGGGCACGAATTAGTTTTAATGTAAAAGATAAATTTTGGAGGATTAAAAGATAAATAAATCTTTATTAAACGTCTTGTTTTTACTTATTTGTATTGTTTCTTTATTGATTTACTTGTTTGCTTCTTACATATATTTGTGTTTTAATATTTAAATATTTATTACTTGGTTTGTACGAAAGTTAAGCAGAAGTTCACCGTAAGTTCATACAAGATTTAGAGTATTATTTATTATTTATCTTTATTACCTGGTTCCGGGGTGTGAAGCGATTAAACACCTTTTATTGTTTAACGGTTGCGCTAGTGGCGCCTTATATATTTTCTTTTTGGAGATACTGAAACAGCTTTGGAATCCTTTGGTAGTTTACAAACCCCGCGACCACCCACTCCTTCTGAGCTAGCTATTACTCCGTGGCTGCCTATCATATATTACTTAATGTAATGTAATGTAATTGACCTATTTTTTTGTTTTTTTACAAATGGCGTTACAGTGTCGTCGTGATAATAATAAAGTAATCCTAAAGCATAGACCTAAGTAGAATAAAATTAAAACGAACGCCACTGCTTCTTTTTACCCTTCTATTATCAACCTGCACTTTGCTTATACCATGTGGTGCATTGTCTTACAAAATAAGAGAAAATCGGAATAACTGAGTTCTAGGATGGAAGAATATCTGTACGTTTCCTCTGCGCTTTATTTGGTTTCATCTTTTTTAATAACAAAATGCTCCACGCCTCTAATATTACAATAGCTTGCTGCAATTTTCGTTTCATATTATAACAAAAGAAAACATAAATGTGTTGTTTTGAAATTTATATAGACTTCATTTACAGCATGAACGTGTGTAACGTTCCTATTTAAATTATTTTCCATGTGGAGAACAACAATACCTTAATATAACCTAATTTAATACCATACAACCTGTTTGAACAGTATAAAAATAAAACATAATATGACCCAATATACCTTAATTACTACTCTTTTTCCAAGTTTAAAGGGAGATTTAATTAAAAATTTGTTTTTAATTTGTAAAAAAAATCGTTTAAACCTACAACAAAAATTATTAAAAAATAAATTATATGCAGTAACTTTTTGATGAAAATTTTTAGATCATCAATCACCATTTCGCTACGTTCCCTTGTGAAAATTTCAATAAAAATTCTTCTTCTACCCGTGTATTACAGAAGAAAGCGTCGTAATATGAAATTATATGCAGTACAAAATTTATAACTCCGGGAGACTACAATAAAGTTTATTTCTGTAGTATACCATAGTGTATTGTTATCATTTAAGACTTTATTATTCAGAAGATAAATTTTATTGAAATTTGCTAATTAACCAAACGGAACCCTACCGACCGTCAATTTTGCAGAAATTATTATTACTAAATCCAAGGCGAACTTTAGTATCATAACGTTAAAACACAAAAAAAAGTATTTTACGGCTTTATGTATTACTTATCTTTATTACTTTGAAAATAAGAAAATTGGAATAAGGTTTCTTGACTTTATAAAGTATGTAGTAAGGTAAACGATTAAAAAAAATATCCCTTCATAGCTAATTAAGCATTATATCTAAATTCTTCGGTGGTTTAGTAAAGAATTTTAAACGAAAACTACTTTTACTTTTGGGTTTCAATTAAAAAATTAAATTAAAATTATCTAACATCGCAACTGTAATCCCACACAAAATTTATTGGCAAACTTAATATAAACTACATAAGCAGGTCAAAGTAATTAGCAAAGAGAAGGAAAACGCAAACTTTTAAAGTCAGACATTCGGAAATAATAATATTATTCCAGTTTCATTGTTCTCTAATGAATTTCTGTTTCAGCATAAATATAAATTTTAAATCCAAACATGTTTAGTTATTTGCTCGATCGAAGTAAAAAAAGTATACATCATTAAATACGTCTTCTGAATGTTGGTTTTAGTTAAAGTTTCCACCTAAATTATAGTGACCTAATCTACTTTGTTCGAAATTACAAAGGACTATGAATAAATCTCAGATAAAAGGATGGAAATTTTGGCGGTAGGCAGAGTAACTTGAATGAATGTTTAAAATTCACTTTATTATGGGACCATCGATTAAGCACAATTGGCTGTTCCATAATATTTATTACTATTACTTTTTAATTGCGTGGAGGGTTACCTTTAAATTTAAATAGTATCTATCAAATTTATTCTGATAAAAATTGTTAGAAACATCCACATTTTCTTCTACTTATGATTCTTGCCCACTATGAAAATTTACTTGTTTTGTTTCTAGTTATTCGATGCTTGTATCATAGAATATTAGGTAAAGAAAACGTGAGTGATTACCGAAAGTGCTACTAATTATTAAGTAAAACAGGTCGGTATACATAGCAGCTTTATTTTGTTAATGGAGACGGATAGCTGAAAACAAAGGATACCCGACGGCAGGATACGGCAGATTCTAGTAAAACTTTGGTAACGAAACCCGAGTTGGAAAGGGACCTCGTACTTATTACAAAATTTACCAAACAGCAACCACAGCCTTTAATAATTTGGCAGGCGTTTTTGCCCAACGTCTAGTGAATTAAGATTAAATTAAAGCTCACTGGTGATACATCAACAGCAAGAGAAGTTTTCTAAAGGTTTACTTTAGCTGTAAGAAATAAATCAATTTATATGTTGCTTAGAAAAGAATGACTACAAATTTTAATTTTTAAACTTACTTGCATGGGTATTAATAATTCTGAATTAGAAACATCCAGTTATGACAAATTATACAAATTAATAATTATAATCACGACTAAGTACAAGCATTAACAGATTAATCGTATTGGAAGAAAAACTGATAATTCATATTTAATTTCAGTCAGATATAAATGTTATCTCTCTGGGTCTACTATAAAAAGCTTTGAAATCTCTTGAAATTGAAAAATCTACGGTTTCCTGTAGTAGTTCACGTACCTTTAATGTTTATAAATATATAAAATAATAATAGCAAGCACATACAAATAAATTTATATTTTTATTGATCCCCCCACATAAATACAACTTTAATAATGTAGATTCGTTATCATGACAGTTCAGTTCAAACAAAGGCGAAAAGTATCATTTTAATTATGGGATTTTGAAATTTTCATTTAATTAAAAGTTTTAATCAAATTAAAAACAATTGTAAAAGCGTTTTGCTCTTTTTAAATAATATAAACTATTCAAATAATCGAGTTAACCATTTTATTTGCACTAGAAATCATTTAATAATAACAATAATAATAGTTAGGCCCTACGTTTTCTGTTTTTTTTAATTTTTTGGATCTTTTTGTTCCACGCATACTTCTTGTGATTCAATACCCAACGTTCAAAATTTGCTTTTTCTCAACCGGCCAACAGCTGCAAAAGCAGTACTTTTACTGCTGTTGATAGGTTGACTTTTTCGCACATTTTCCAAATCTTCGACGTTTGAAGAAAGATGGCATGTTTTTATTCGAAGTAAAAGTTTTTACTCCTAATAAAACAATATGCTGTATTACATTTGCTTTCCAAAACAGGTTTCTATTTTGGGGACTGAAAGTCAGAAAAATGGTAATTTTCGGCCTAGACCGATAAAATTATTATATAGCAACATCTTAAATAGTGTTGGAAAATGCTCGAGCATTTATTTTTGGAGAATATTCCCGGAGCACAAACGAGAAAAAACGAGAATAAACCCTCAAAAGTGAGCAGGACTGGAGAATATACCTTTAACTTGCAAAGATATATCCAAAATAAAGATAATTTCAAAAGTTCTTGAAATTTCTCAAAATGCTGAAAATTCTCGGATGTTCTCCAATTTTTCTTTAATTTGACTGTTGGAAGGTATAATGTGTTGAAAAATAATGCAATAGAGAATTGGAAATATTAAACTCGTTGGGCCATATTTAAATCTCACTATTAAGTTAATAACGAGTACACTCGGCGCGTTCGAGTGTGGCGGTCACGTTTAGCTTTTTCTCGTGATATTCATAGTATTATAATTTGAATATTTACAAATAGTCAAACATTAATTGATACATAATCAAGAAATAACTGATAATGTCATCTTGCTATGCATGCACTCTGGTTACGACAAAAAAGTCGCCTGGCATCCAATGTGCGAAGTGCGATAACACATTTCACTTAAAATGTGCGAATTTGTCAACAACTGAATTATCTTCAATTCAAGAATCGGGTGCTAACTGGAAATGCTCAAATTGCTATAAGGAAATTAATAATATTAGTTTACCAATGGATTTAGAAGGTAAAATTCTAGCGGCTATGGATAACATGAAAAAATAAATACTTAATCAAGTTTCTCAGAAACATGATGAATTATTAAGGCTGATTTACCCGATTCTGAAGATAGGGAAACGCAATGTAAACTTTACTCGGTTTTTATTCAATAACCGCTCAATATTTTTTGATCGGGTTTTTACCAAAAATTTACCTACAATGTAGTGTATGATGTAATGTTTTTAAAAAATAATTTTTAACGTTTGAAACCATAAAAAACTTAATTTAAAGTTGAAATTTTCGTTTCTAAAAAAAATCTTTACATTACATCATAGCATTTGACGCACAGATTACGGGAAAAATGTTTAAAAAAATATACGTTGATAAATAAATGAATAAAAGCATAGTAAGCGATCCAATTGCAAATTAAGTTTTTTATGGTTTCAAACGTTAAAAATTATTTTTTACACATTACATCATACACTACATTGTAGGTAAATTTTTGGTAAAAACCCGATCAAAAAATATTGAGCGGTTATTGAATAAAAACCGAGTAAAGTTTACATTGCGTTTCCCTATCTTCAGAATCGGGTAAATCAGCCTTAAGATCAATTACTTTCTGCTGCGACAAGATTTCTGATTTTGAAAAGCAAATCAGTACTGTTAATCTTCGTATTCAAGAAATTGATAAAATAAAACAAGAGAATGAATCGTTAAAAAATACTGTAGACATTCTTCGCAACAAAATAAATGATATGGAACAATATACTCGAATGAATAATTTGGAAATAGTGAATTGTCCAGAATCTAACGGAGAAAATCTTTTAATGGTAGTTTCAAAAATGGGCGAAATAATTGATTGTCCAATTAAACTAGAAGATATAGACGTCGTACATCGAGTACCCCACTTTAACAGTAATAATAAAAAACCAAAAAATATTATCATCAAGTTTATATCTCGTCAACTGAAGGATAAGTTTTTAATTCAGGCCAAGAAATTAAAAGGTATTTCAGCTTCCCAAGTTGGATTCATCAACTTCGCAGATAAGATTTTTATCAATGAACACCTTTCTCCGGTCAACAAACAACTGTATAAAAATATCCGTGATGCAGCAAAACAAAAAGGATATACTTACATATGGGTTAAAAATGCCAAGTTTTTTGCAAGAAAAAACGAAACATCAAGGCTCATCCATATTTCTACATTCAACGACATTAATAAACTGTAAAGTTAAGTAATTTATTTTTGTTAAATTAAACTATATATAAATTTAACAACCTTATCTTTTTTAGTTATATCTTTTGTTATGGAAATTTCGATTTATTACCAAAATGTAAATAGGATTAGATCCAAATTAAACGATTTTTATTTGAATACATTAAGCTGTACTTACAATGTCATATGTATTACTGAATCAAATCTTAATGATTCTATTAATGATAGCGAACTTATCAATGATAACTACATTGTTTATAGACGGGATAGATGCCTAACTCAATCAATAAAAATGATGGTGGTGGAATTTTTATCGTTGTCGATCGCAAAATGGATAGTTATGAAAATACGCAGTGGCGTAGCGAAGCTGAGGACATTTGGGTAACATTATTTCTTCTTGACAAAGATGGTAAGAAAGTTAAAATTAATATATGTTGTGTTTACATCCCTCCTGGAGACAGCGTCGCACTAGCGTACTTTCTTAACAATCTCAATAAAACTGTAACGGAACACAATGACGATATATTTTTTATATGTGGTGATTTCAACTTGCCATTGATTAATTGGATAAATCAGCCTAATATCAACAATTTAATTCCGCATAAAATAAGCGATAACAATTACACTAACTTTATTGATACCATCTCTTTTTTAAATCTAATGCAATTTAATAAATTTAGTAATATTAATAACCGTATTTTAGACTTAGTTCTGTCAAATTGCGATCAAGTTTTGGTAACTGAATGCATCACACCTTTATCTAGAATAGATGTCCATCATCCCGCATTAGAAATTATCTTAGACCTGGATGTTCCTGCCCCCTTGGTTCCTGCTAGCGAATCTAGAAAGGTATTTAACTACTATTCTGCAGATTATGATCAAATTAACAATGCTTTTAATAGTATCAATTGGAACTCTAAATTTAACACTAAAAATATAGATCAAGCCGTTAACATGTTTTATGGCTTAGTTTTCAAAATAATAGAAGAATATGTCCCTGTTAGAAAAACTCGTAAAAGACATTATCCTCTGTGGTATAATGAAAACATTATTAGAATGCTTTGTAAAAAACACTCTGTTCATAAAAAATATAAAAGAACAAAATCCATGGCTCATTACAGAGAGTTTTCCTTGTTAAGATCAAGAGTAAAGAATCTAATAAAAGAAGCTTATATTAAGCATGTGGAGAGTACTGAGCGACGGATCAACGATAATCCCAGACAGTTTTGGAGGTTTGCCTCCAAAAAATCAAATAATAATGTACCAAACTTAGTCCGACTAGGAGATGAGACCGCCTCTGCTGGAAGGGAAGTTTGTGATCTGTTCGCTAGATTCTTTCAAAATGCTTATAGTGACCCAACCGATCTCTTATTAGACTTAAACGAAATCTCTGAAACCAATTTAAATATAAACAGTATCACAACTAACCCAGAACAAGTACAAAAAATAGCTCTGGCGCTTGATCCTAACAAGGGAGCTGGCTCTGATAATTTACCTGCTATCTTTTTAAAAAATACTGCTGTATCTCTTAGTTTACCACTTTCAATTCTATTCAATAAATCAATTGCTGAAGGCACATTTCCTCAGGTTTGGAAATTAGCTCATGTCAGTCCTATCCATAAGTCTGGTGACAAGTCCAATATTGAAAATTACCGACCTATATCTAAACTTCCGGTCATAAGTAAAATCCTTGAGCTCATAGTACATGAATACATATTTAACTCAATAAAAAATCATATAATCCCCCAACAACATGGTTTTTATAAATAACGTTCTATAAACACAAACTTGATCATTTATAGCGAATATGTGCTAGAAGCAATGGATGAGCGATTACAGGTAGATGCAGTGTACACTGATTTCAGCAAAGCATTCGATAAAATTGACCATTTTATTATTTTCAAAAAATTACAAAAAATCGGAGTGTGTGGAAACCTACTGCGGTGGCTGATATTATACCTCTCGAATAGATAGCAGCTAGTGGTTATTAAGGGGTATCGGTCCGAACCTTACAGTGCTCCCTCAGGAGTTCCGCAGGGCTCGCATCTGGGTCCTTTGCTTTTTAACTTATTTATTAATGACATAGTCAATTGCTTAAAACAAGTACAGTTTCTCTTATACGCTGACGACTGCAAACTTTTCATGAAAATCAATAACATGCAGGACTGCATTAATTTTCAACTGGATATAACTTCTTTTGAAAATTACTGTAAAAATAACAAACTGACTCTTAATGCCGACAAATGTCACTCAATAACTTTCTCCAGAAATCGCTATATACATGACTTTCCATACAAAATCAATAACATTCAACTCACAAAAAAGGATTGTATTAAGGACCTCGGAGTGATATTCGATAACAAATTAGTTTTTGACCATCACATAGACTTTATCACCCAAAAGACTAATAAAACCCTCGGTTTTATACTACGTAACTCCAATGACTTCAGACAACCTCAAACATACATCGCACTATTTAATTCGTTGGTTAGAAGCCACCTCGAATATGCCTCCGTTATATGGTCCCCTTACTACAACACTTACAGCAATAGACTAGAAGCTATTCAAAACAAATTCTATAATCGCTTACAATACAAATTTCCGAATCAAACCTTCAACTTCACTTTCTTAGCAACCAGACGAATATATCTTGACAGAATTATGGCTTTTAAAATAATTAATAACTTAATCGATTGCCCTACACTACTTTCTTTGTTTTACTTTCACATTCCACCAAGACAAACCAGAAATACTCAACTATTCTCTTTACGTTTTAATCGAACAATTTCTGCTTCTAACTCACCAATTACACGTTTCTCGGTAGAACTCAATGATCTGTTGGGAAAGATAGAGCTGGACATCTTCACTATATCTCTTAATTAGTTTAAAAACATCTTAAAGCAATCAGGGTGACATTTATATATTTACCAAAGCTAGATCGTATCATTACTAATTCTTATCTGCATATACATTAACTAATTTACAAATTACAAACGTATCTAATATACTAATATACTATTCTGATTCTAATTTTATCCGCATTATTGTCAAAATGTAAAATATTGTATTATATTAATAATTTCATTTATAACACTTATTTAAGTTACGTGTGTTAATAATTATATTAGACCGCTATCTTCAATTTGTTTACTTTTTTTGTAAAATAGTGGAACCCTATAATTGGGTAAAACTGTTGGGTTCCCAAAATATATAAAATAAATAAATAAATAAATAAATAAATTGCCGTGGTGACCAATTCTAATCTTTTTCCACCTATTAGAATGAGATAAAGCTATTTAAGCTTTTTTCTTGTTAATTTTAATTAGGACTTTAGTCAGAGAACACTTTTAATCATGGCGTGTGAATATGCCCCATTATATTTAGATTATAAGGTCAGGTATGCACCTTTACGGGTACCGGATACAACGCTGACCGCGGACACTACGCCGACCATTAAAAAAATAAATTTCGCTACTGGACACTTTGCCGACCGTGGATACTACGCTGACCGCGCAAGGTGTCCATTGCTTGCGGTCGGCGTAGTGTTTACGGTCGGAGAAGTGTCCAAAACCGCCAGTCGATGTAGTGTCGACGGCCGGTATCCAGTACCCAACCACCGCATGCACAAGTAATACATGTTAAAAACTTTACAAATATATGTCACTATTTCAACTATTTGTATAAACAAAATATAACAAATTTAAATAAAAAGTTCATATATAACGAAAACCAAAACAGGTACTGCCGGGCGGTAACCCAAATTTCTCGTCAATCATGCTTTCAAAGGCATAAACTGTGCAAAGTATACTTATAAAACTGTCTGTCTTTTGAACACCAGACGAAACTAAACGATTTAAAATCGTTTAGTTTCGGTTTTATTCTCGATTTTTAATGTTTTTGTTTATGCTCGTTTGTGACGTTTGTGCTGTATTATTCTGAAAGTTCTCGAGAATTAGTATGAGAATGTTCGCGAACGTGCTTGATTATGCTCCTAGCTGCTGCGAGTAACACATGTTCATTTTGCGTGGGGATGCGGTTTACGTTCGGTTAGTTTCGGTTTTATTCTCGATTGTTAACGTTCTTGTTTATGCTCGTTTGTACTGAATTATTCTGAAAGTTCTCGAGAATTATTGGGAGAACGTTCGCGAATATGCTTGATTATGCTTTCCAAGAGAACCTTCTTTTGATACGGTTTTTTCATGTTCGTGAACGTTCTCATTAACATTTTCAGAACGTTCTTTCATTTACAACACTAATCTTAAAGAACTGTTATCTTATATTCAACTAAACAAACAGTTGCCGTGACAATGTTACTATACAATAACTTTATTAAACAATTTTTATAACACAGTCTGTAATTTGAATCATTTATTTTTAATTATTTCCAATTTTTGACAGCACATAGTAAATAATGTATGTACCATAGCCGCGAACTAACTAGCTCGGATGATAAATATTCATCGACAGAGAAAGTACTATTTTACGGCCTGAATACATAAATAACGAATACCGAAGCATCTATATTTAAATGTTTTTCCTAGTTTTTGCATGTGACAGTTCTAAAGTATCAATGTAACTAACATATTAGTAGCCAAGATTAAATCATAGAATAGTGCATTTAAAAGAAATACAAGGATTTCTAAAGCAACACATCATTGAAGATAAAAACTGCTTATTTTTTGAAACTTAAAAAATTTTTGAACTGCTTTGGAAACAGTTATGCTTTATCGAAAATTTTTAAATTATGTTTTAAGGTTTATCTCACGCCAAATCATGGCACATTCTAAAAAACCATGGAATAATCCATCAACTATCTATTAATAATATCCTCATCTACAACATGCACACCCAATATGAGCAAGAAATTTTATTTGAGTACACCATTAAGACCAACAACTCACCTCAAAGATAAAATAGAAAATTATATATGCTATGAAATATAAACCATCATGATAACTCTTGAATTCCCAGAAAATTGTCTAATACAAAACTAAATTACCAAGAGTTTAACGTCAATTATATAAAATATAGTAAATAATTAAATAATAACAAGGGAAATATTTCAATTGATAACCATATACTGATTATTTATTATCAATAATGTAACAACCACAAAATAAACAATCAGTGGAGTCATCATTTTTGGTTTCGTTATGTTAATAACATTTTAGCTTGTTTTGACAGTTCTTTTGAGGTTATCACTGTATTGTCAGTTCTCAGCCCCAGTCTTCTCCAAACATCACTTTAACACTAGAAACAGATCTATCAATTTTTTAGATTTAAGCATTAGAATTAACGCACACAATAATTTTTTATCAAAATAACATATCCAATTGACACTCAAATACAAGAGAAATTACATATCAATGCCATAACGTTGGCAAAATATCAGAACAAATTGCAACTATAATGCGAAAAACCAAAAATTACAAAATAACCTACAAAACTGTAAACTATAAATAACGCTAAAGACCGAACACACGATATCATTTAATCCGGTATTTACCGTTGAAACTTCTTTTTGTAACTCAGTTTATATCGGACAAACACTTCGAAATTTCGACATAAGATACAAAGAACATGTATACTGTTATAAAAATCACTCAGAACACTCAGAACACTATAATTACGCCAAACACATCTTGTAACAGATCCACCTAATGACAATTAAAATTATTACATTTTTGTAACAATAAAAACAAATTAGACAGTTTACAAGCTTTTGAAAGATACAAGCACAATCGCACAGTAATTTTAATGAATGAACAATGCTGGAAACAGGAAACTTTTTTTCCTAATTATTAGTTCAAGGCATTGACAGCGATACATGACAGTTTAGCAATAGGGTACAGCAAAATAATCAAACACGAACAATATTTCCCAAGCTGGTTCTTACAAGGTCATATATTTCTGATGTTAAAAGCAACAAACACTCGCAATCTTAAAAACTTTTACCCAACAGCATGCCTCTTGTAATACTACTTTTAGGTAAACAAAATGACCGATGCCCCACGATTGGACTGTCAATTGTAACTAACACTGTTGGTAACTTAATCATTTCAAAATCTTAAATAACTAATGCTTCTGTAACGTTATTTACTTTAAAACTTATTGCCCCGGCAGAGGCGTGTCATTAAATCAAATTATACTCAGACGTCGTGGGTATTAATTACAAAGGCGTCCGATTAGAAATAGAACTCAGGAACAAATAAAATAATAGAGGGTGCCACCCAAACTGTAAAGATGTTACCTAAATAAACAAAGTCAGGAAATCCACAGTTTGGGAAAGGATTTCCCTTAAAAAGTTAAATTGATCTGAAAAAGTCTTTCTTAAATAATAAAATTTTATTTAATAAAACCATCCCTCTAAGAAAATGTGAGTAAATTTATTATTAACAAAACTCACCACTTTCCTTGTATTAACACTGTTTAATACAGTTAAATAAATTTTTTTAAATTACTTTATTTAAACGATATAATCCTACTACTGGTCTCTACAAAGCTTGATAATGCTTCACCTGAATTCAAATAAATTCTCTGCACGATATAAAAACTATTGCCAGAAAGCACTTTTTACAAACACTGGTCTCTAACAAAACCTACAATACGGACTTACTAAAACAATTCCCTTCACTGAATTAGTTTCTAAATATAGTATATTAAGTATCGAGAACAGTAAGGACAGTCTACCGATCGACGACAATGTTTGGCGACTGAGCGAAGCGAGGTCGCCAATATTGGAGGAGATCGGTAAACCCTTACTGTTTAAGATGCTTATACTATTTTTTGTACGACCATTATGAATACAAATGTATTAACTAAGGAAATATCCCAAAGATGGTAAAAAATAGATTCAAGATAATTTATTTTTGCCCTGTATATTCACCAACCATTAAGTAGGTTTTGTCGTTACCATGGATACGTTTGTAATTTTATTTTTGAACGTCACGATATTTTTGTCGTTTCAACATAAATAAATAGATAGTTGTTATTATTATTTATTGGGAATTTTTTCACCGCAAATTTAAATAAAAACAAAATTTTTTTAAATAGTTTAATAATTATTTAGAAAATAATGATTTTTCATGAAAGAGACATCTAAAGCTGATGCATTTATTTTATAAATTACATATAATTTACTTACCGTTCTGTTTTTGGCAGAACTGAACGGTAAGTAATTACTTACCGACGCGTTGTTGCTTAGTAACCAGTAAACATAACCTACTGTTCTAAAACCAAGTTTGGTAAACAATCCGAAATAGCAGAGTCGTACAAAAACATACATTTACTAACGGAAATATTGTGCTATTATATTTAGCTGTGTGAACAGACACGGCGAAATTTAACCGTGTTTGGCTCATAAAGGGGCGACGCTGAGCGTCAGGTTTGAAGCCTTTCCAATATCACTCCATGCTGGAACTTTAACTAGAACTCTAGCATTAAATTTAACTTGAGCTAAGCCGACGGGTCCGCTTCACCAAAAATCAACACCAGACAACCGCCCGCTTATTGTATCAACTTGAAATTGATTTGAAAGGGGATGCAACTTTTGATTTCTTTAAACTTAAAAAGCGGGGTGTTTGAAACAACCATAAAAAAAGTATGAGAATATTTTATCCAATCGCAAAAATTGCAGTAAATTCTATAAATATTAATTTAAACAGTGTATATCGCAATGGAACGAACATAACGAGTAATAAAACTTGACAATTTAAAAAGGATTAAGTATTATCTTTTACCTACTTAAATTTCCTATTATAGGGATCCTAATATAAACACAATTTTGTTTTTGACTGAAACATTGCACTTAGTTTTGTTAGTGAAAAAGGAGTTTAAGCATGCATTTATTGAAGTTAATTCGAAGGAATGTGATATGAAATATTGTCAAAGGGTTCAGTGACGATATAAACATGATGTTAGGTTTAGGAAAATTCGCCAAAGTAACAATAAAAAAAGAGAAGCTATAACATACAGAAAATCTGAATATAGATAAAGAGGTCACAAAAAACTAGAACCTGAAAACCTACCGATACCTAGGACTGAATTGAGAGAGCACGGGGACATTCGGTATAATAATATTATGAACTCGACCAGACAAAAATACGTTCAGAAAAAAGGTGTGCATTGAGAATAAGTTGAGATAAATTCTCAAACAGAGCTAATCCGGAATAATAATACATCTAAAATAGCTTAGCTGTGCCCGTAGTGAAGTATACTTAGTTTCTGAATGAATAATTGACTGACTTTAAACTAACGCTGAACTGGCAGGTCGATAAAAGACTTGGATCAAAAAACCAGAAAACTATTAAAGTTCCTCCCTTACATTCTCAAAAATAAATGTGTGAAGAGTCTGAAACGTATAAAGAAAGCACGCAGAACTCAAACAATGATCTTAGCAAACAAGATATCATGCGAAAATAAAAACCCAATATTGATTCTAATACTAAGGATAGAACTAACAATGCAAGATGGAAAGCTGTATTAGCCTCATCGTAGTGGTAAAGACGAAGCAGACTGAAAGATAAAACTAAAAAATATTATATATATAAAATATTATATTATATAAAAAATAATATCAAATAGTATCCGGCTACACAAAACCTACAAGAAAATAATATAAATAAAGTTACACTTTTTTAATGGGACGCCCTATATAATTCACTCGAAACTGATTTCCTTATAAGTTGTTTATTAAACAATAAAGCTTTCTTTGAATCCGGCACGACGCGACGTTGCCAATTAATTTATTTTTCTGGAATCCTTCAAAGACAGTTATAATGTTTTCTGTTTATGTACAGGTTTCAGCATTTTGGGTTCATCTTGTAAAGAAAATTTTTAGGGAATATGATTCCACATTGCTTTTACCAATTAATTCTAAATGCAGCATGAGACCGTAAGTAAATTAGTAGCCTTTTATCTTGCTTATTTTTTTTATCTTTTTTTAGAGTTTTTTCTTTCCCGATTACCTTTTATCCTTTTTTATCTTTTCCGGATTTTTTTTTATTCCATCCGAATGGACTTTTGCTTCTGGTGACGTAATGGAATGTTAACCTTGGTTCACACCGAACACATATTCATCCAACTGTACTACCATGATTTTGGTGGAGACGAGGTGATATAGCATTAAATTGCATAAAATAAGTTGTATAAGTATATTAGACTAGTAGAAACCCCACGATAGTCAACGTTTTAATTAGGATTTTACGTTTTATATGTTCGTATACTGTGTGGAGATTAAAGTATGCATATAAATTGATGTTTTTCTCTTTTTGTGAGGTGATTGGATATCCAAGAGTAACAATCATAAATTTGCACGTGTAGTTCAACGCAAGTATTAATTAGATTTACTTCGACTTTGTATGTAAATGACACTTGATAGGCATTTATGGTAACTAAGTAAATGAGTAAAATTCTACGGGCTCTTAAAAAAGACGTGTAAAATTTTAGAATGTTTATCAACAAAAAGCTAGGTGAAAACTAATTTGTTGCTTAATCACAACACCATGACAACGTTTAGCTATAAATTGTCCCACCGCATTTGATTACAGAATGTCTTTTTATACAGAAAATGCTGGTAAAGGTGGAAATAAAACTTTATATACGGTATGCTTTACAACTAATCTTTACTGGGCTTACTCGATTATTGAGGCTTGCTCTTTCGTCGCTCGCCCCAATAACTTTTCAGCTCGCCGGTGAAGATTAATTTACAAAGCTTGCCACGTAATTAACTATTACATGTACTAGTTATTTTATGAAACATTTTGTGCATGAGTAATTTTTATTATTACTATTATCATATTGAATGTAAAGTATATATTTTGCACCCTTTATTAAACATTTTTGTCTAATTTATTTATGATTCTTCGTTTTGATTTATTTAATATCTCTTGCAGGTATCTGTTGATATACGCCATGCTTCACTATTCATAGAGCCACCATTACGTCTCGGTGTGTGCTTTCTGCTTTGAATACAAATGCTTTGAAAGTTTTTTTGGTAAATATACAGCTATAGGGTAATTAGTATAATGTGACTAAAATTTGATTTTAGCCATAGGCGTCTTGCTCTAGGATGGAATAAACGGAGGCAATTTTTTTATGCAGAAATAAATACGAAATTATTTAGTGTTCTCAGAAATCAAATCTCTACCAAATTTGAAGAAGTGTTCATAGCAGATGAAGTAGCAGTTTCAAATTCCATACTTTGCTATACTGGTCTGCAAGTACATCTTATGGCTCTAAATCTTGAATAATTCATTTGAATTATACCATCCGTTACAGTATCTACGAATGATAATATTTTGGATGTAGTAATGAACAGTGTTTTATAAAATTAAGCAACTTTTGCTCTCAAAGTTCGACATCACAGTTAAATAATAAAGTTTATCATAGCTATAAAAATCAACGCACTGCTTCAATTTTAGTATAACAATTTCGTGCTATACTAAAGAGGTTTAGTACTATACATAAATAGGTGTTCGAATTGGAGAAAAAGGACTTCGCGTCGTGTAAGGACGCCTGCTGATTAATAAGGGAGAAGCATTATATGCAGGTGATGCAACAATAATGATGTTCTACAGTAAACTCCTGACTCCACTAAAGCACATTTACGTCTTTTACGGAAGACTACATTATATTTTATAGCGGATAAATAACAGTCTTGGCTTGGCGGAATGGGTCTACTGTTTGAAACTACCATACTGATGGATTCTAGCGCTCGTATGTGATGTTCAACATTAATATTTTCTGCATTATATTTATTAACTATTTTACTAGAAAGTTTATTGTTTTGAAAAATAGGTTACTTTAATATGCATATATACAATATACATGTACACAAACTTAACTTGATGAAAGCAGTTTTAACTCCGAAGGAGCCTTCGTCCTGTTCATCCATGAGAGTTGTAATCACTAGTTTTTCAGTTGTCATTTCTGGAAGAGATTGAATTGTAACTAAGTAAATAGAAAATGTATAAAACGCAGCTGAGGGCAACTTTTGTTGTTTAACAGGAAACTTCAAAAGTTTAATTATGTTACAAGTTTTCATTTCTTTAAGTTCAATTCTAATTATGAATCTTACATAAAAACTTTCCGTTATTCCGTATTTATTGTGAATTTTTACGTTTATCTACTAAGAAACAGCTTTAACTTCAGGAATGTCTATATTAAAGAAACCTTCTACGTACATAAATAGCATATTGGAAAAATTCGAGTCCTCGATGACAAAAAAGCTAACGCAATAGTAAAACGAATATCGTTGAAGAGCAATTATTCTTGGTAAAGAGAATCTATCAAAGCAAAATTAAATTCCACTAAAGTTGAGATATTTTCATGAAACTTATTACTTGTGAAAATCAATTCGAGAACAAAAAATTTTTGCTTTTGAGCAATTCACTAAAATTTAATTAAGAGATTGCCTTTTTTTACACCGAACTACCTTGTATTTACGTACTTATAATTATAAATTTTTTAGTCCCTTAAAGTTGCTGTTTTTTTGAACTACTACTAAGGTCTGTCACTTATTTTCCAATTTAGAATTTTTCTTGATCAATTTAAGTTCGTTCTATTATGTCTAAAAGTATGTAATCCCATCAAAGTTTATTTCAATTGAATAAGCATAATTCGGGTCCCATTGAGACTATAGTTGCGAAGGAAAATACGATAATAATAACTAATTGAATATCCTAATAATTACATACAATATAAAATATAAAAGCAAAGCTAGTTTTTTAATGCACTTGTCATAATGAATTGAACAATAAAAAAATGGCTCCCTAATACTACTTTTTACACACGTTACATGGGTTGCATAACCTTAATTACAAAGTAATAATTTTGAGTAATTTTTCTTTTATGAAATAATATACGGTTATTTATGATTAACACGCACAATACAGTCAAATATACATAATATAAATAAAACAGACAATGTGTATTGTAATTGGGAGGTATACAAGTATTTACTATCTTACCTTATCAATTAACAATTAAAAATGTGTTTTCATGATAACGAGATACCAAAGATGTATAAGTTTCTTGTATTTTAAAATTTTACAGTTCTTGATTAAATTATTTTGGTGGAGGTTTGTAAAGCTACTTTTTTAACAACACAATTGTTACCCTCTTAAATGTAGGGGTTGTTTTGTAGTGTTGATATCATATAAAAACATGTACTCATGTTGCGGATTTGGAACGTTCAATGAGTATTGTTATTTGGTTTGAATTTTCATGTTGTTGACAAATAAAATTACGCAAATAATGTTTGTTAGGGTATAATGTTTGAATTTGTGGAGTTAGGAAGATGTGAAAAAGGTGTCGGAACGGATTCGGAATTCAATTTCCTATAAGATTAACTAATTAGTTTTAGATTTAATTTAATCTTATAAATATTAATTTGGTTATGTTATAAATGAAATGTCAGTGCTCATTTGTTTCAATAAAAATTTAGTATACACTATTTACCAAAAAGATATAAAAGCATGACCATTTTTGTAACAAATTTTCTTTCAACCTACATCTTGCAGAGAGTGCACACGGCTTGTTCAAATTAATAAAAAATTAAGGTTATGTTGACCTAATTTAGAAATGTAGAAGGTTTGAGGTTAGTGATATTTTTGAGAAACGTCATAGTATTAAAAACTTAAGAAAGTAAATCAAAGTGTTTAATTAACAAGTGCTTTAAGTTAAACAAGTGTTTAATTTATTCTTCGATGGAAATATTACTTAGAAAAAAACTTATGAAAAACTTGACTAGATTTTAAATGGATTTGGACTTTACTACTAAAAATTAATTTACTTGCCACTAATGTACTTCAAAAAACCTATGGATTTGTAATTACAATTAGTAAAACCTTATTATTTTGAAATAATTATTAAGTTCTTTGGTACAGTTTCTTAAATTTTTTGCCAAGATTAATGAAAGCAGGCAGCTGATATTTGGGAAGTTGACAATCTTGTGATGTCAAATATTTAACTAGGAATTAAAACAAAAACGAGAATGTTTAATAGTAGGTAGTTAGTTTTATTATTAGTTAAAGAAATTTATGATATCAAAATAAATTAAACAGTTATAAACAAATTAAATTCCTTAACATTGAAATAAATAGTTTTTTTATAGTTAAAAAAATTAGATATTTATTGAGAGCGATTTCTTAATCTAGAATTAAAATTTTTTTAACTATTTTGAGATTAATTAAAACTTAATTCGAGAACTAAAATTCATGTTTAAAAAGTGTTTCTTTCTCTTAATTCTTTTACTTCACATAAAAGAAAATCTATTTTTCTAGTATCTATTTTCAATTTTCATTTTGTTTTGTTTGCTGTTCTATGGTATATGTTAATTAAAAATAAAGTTGTGTTATTATTTTGAAAATTGCTTTGTGTATATGGTTTTGTTATTGTTTGTCCATAATAATTATAAGGATATGATAAACCAGCACAGAGCGCCTCATGAGAGAGTTTCTGCGTGGAAAGGAAGGCTTTTCACAACTACAATATATTTAGCCGGAGCATTTATTTCAATTAAAGGTAAGCGAGTAGTGAGTTGTGTATTTCATCTTTGTTATAATTGCATCTGTGTCAATGTCTAGTATTCAAATAAATTATACTTTATTTTTATAATATCATATCACATAGTCTCCGAAATCTAAATTTTATTTTTTTTAATTTAAATTATCAACACCGTAAAAAAATATCATATCAATGTGTATCGTCATTACCAAACTTTTCAAGCGACAGTAAAATGAATGCTTTAGCTTGATTTTACAAATAATTAATGCTTCTACTAAAACCAGCAAAAGTTTTGATGCAATAAAGGTCAATTACAACAATTAATTGTCTTGGAAATTGATCTCCTATCTCGACACCTGTTCCAAATATTGGATTTAGCATGGCTTTGGGGAGTAGTAACCATCAGGAAATTAGTGTAGATTGACATGCATTACGTACAAATCGTCGTGTCAGCAATAATTTAAATGAATCTAATCTGTTAACGTAATTATGCTTTTAATTACCGTTTGTGACATTAGCACACTTACGGTTTGTTAAAATCTTCTCCTGGAAATGCCTCTAAAGCTAATAAATCATGATAAAATAATAGTCAATAATTTGTGTGATTTTCTTTTTTTTTTAAATTCTGGTAATACTTGTAAAGTTCTCTTCATAACTAAGAGGATGGGAATGCATAAATATTTATTTCAGGAATAGTTTTATTTAGATATTTTTGTAATTATACGGCATTTTAACTTACACGTGCATTTTCATTTGACGCGCTATCTACCGATCAAATTCCGATTGAGATGCATCAAGATAGATGGGGCTCAACAAAAAAACAGAGCAGATCGAAGAAGTAACATACGTTATAGCGTCAACAAAATGTTAGTTTTCCTTTCGACCTGTTCGTCGGCACCACACACGGTTGTCTGCGAACACGTCGCCGACGACGCGACGTTTGGGACGTGGTCCAGATAATAACGCACTGTATAGATTTGCTATAATTTATTGCATAAACAAGTTGGGTTTGGAGATTGTTTGTATAATAAAACGATAAGTATAGTGAAATGAAAAAAAGCATTATTGAGTTCATAATAAAAGCTTGACTAAAGTATCTTTTTTTAATTAGAATTATTCAGTATTATGTAGTCAATAATGTCTTTCATTGTGATAAAATGTTTTAACGAAATACAATACCCTCGGCGACGTGGTCGCGAACGACCGTGTGTGTTCTACATAAACATTACATTTTTTTAAATAAAACAAATATCGAAGGCCGCACCACTTTGGGTATTCGCAATAAACAGTTTAGGAATTAGGGATCGAAGAAAAAATATTTTTTGGAATTAGTTTTTGGTTTTTTTTTTTTAAATTAAAGTTAACCATTATAGGTCCTTTAATGTTATTACAATCTGATCTTTTTGTGTAGATCAATGAGCAATTTTTTTCTAACTTAGATTATTACGTTTGAAAATTCTTAAACTAAGGTCTTTACTCACTAGTTTGCCTTGCGTTCTAGTAAATTAACTACACTATACTTAATATGTAGCACAACCCGCACAATGCTCTGCTTTGCCTATCACTCTTTCACTAATTCAAAAGGCTTCGTTCTCTTGAGTCTTCTTAATATATTTGTGTTGTCCAGGAGCTGGATGGCCTCGACGTTCACGTGGTTGAGTAGCCTTTGTTCGTGGCTACTGGCAAATTTGGCTATGGTTTGGTCAACAGTATCCATTTGAAGGTCCTGATGCTTGTCTCTGTTTCGGCAGTACCAGGGTGCCTCAACGATGTTCCTTAGTACTTTGTTCTGGAAGCGCTGGATCATTTGAATGTTGCTCTTGCTGGCACAACCCCAGAGTTGAATACCATAGGTCCAAACTGGTTTTAGTACTTGCTTATACAGAAGCAGTTTGTTATATGTAGACAGCTTGGAGTTTCTTCCAAGTAGCCAATACATTTTTTTCAGTTTTATGCCTAACTCTTCGCGTTTCTTTTTAACATGGACTCTCCAGCGGAGTCTAGCATCTAAGGTCATTCCCAGATATTTGGCCGAGTCAGCATAAGGGATCTGGGTATCGTTGATTCTAATAGGTAGATGTTGCTTCTGTTTATTAGTAAAGTCTATATGTACAGATTTATTTTCGTTTAACTTGATGCGCCAAGTTTTAGTCCAGGTGTTAATTTTATCAATGGAGGTTTGAAGCTTCTCTGCGGCCTCTTCATGATCTTTTCCGACAACAATGACTGCGGTGTCGTCAGCAAATGTTGCTATTGTTTCATGTTCAAAGCTTGGGATATCACTAGTATATAGTAGGTAAAGTACCGGACCTAGCACACTACCTTGTGGTACCCCTGCTCTAATTTCCTTTAATTCAGAGTAAGAATCTTCCTGTTTAATTCTAAAATATCTTTCGGATAGGTAAGATTGTAAGAGTTGTGAAAGTTGTTGTGGCAGACAGTTTTTGGTGATGGGCTTTATATTTCTGGGATTCCAGATTTGAGATTGGATTTAAAAGATATTTTGGAATTAGAGTCTAAGAATTAGAATTTATTAATTATTTTAATAGATTAACGATTAACACATGCGAATAGTGATTAGGGAAATAATTTCATACAGCGCCGCCCTTTGGATATAATTCATTTTTCTTGAAAATCCTGTTCTTTTTGAAGACTTGGTTATGTAGCCGAGAATTGTGATCTTCGTTGGGTGTTGCTGAATTTGGACAGAATTTTCCAGAATGTATTTTGAATAATTTTCTGCTTTCCAAACGAACAGGTTTTCTTCTCATTTTTTGTAAAGCACATTTAATTTAAAATAATTAAAGAGAAGGGCCGGAGGTGGACGACTGGTGTCAGTGCATCACTCGTGTTCCAAGGGTCGTGGAATCGAACCCCACTTGGGGCGACGGTATTTTTCTAATTGGAAAATTCCGCCACATCAACTATGGGTGTGTGTATTCGTGTTGCATGTTAGATGGGGTACAGATGACCTTAGCTGTTGGTTCCCTGGTAGTGTAGGTGTGAAATTAAAAAAATAAAAGTGAATATCTCTTTAGAAATTGTTTTATACTTCTAATTTGTGGACATATACCGAAAAATTGACCTTGTCTTGTATATCACTTTATCACTTTATAACTTTATTTTTCTCTTTGAACTCGTACAAAACTTTCTCTTACTCTTATTTTATTATTTCGTACAGATTTCAACCAAAGTTGTTAAAATTATGACAATTACTGATAAACAAGTAGTAATAATTGTAAATAATCTAGTTGGTATTATATTTTAAAGCTTTGAAATCGCAAGAAACATTTATTGGTTTAAGATTTTTTTTAATACAATCAAGATGTGCTGCTGTAATTTATCGTTTATTTTCCGACTTTTCGGTGTATGGCTCACTTGTAATGGTAATATCTATAATGTAATTTTGAAAGTTTCGCGGATATACAGGCGGGAATCAATATAGTTATTATTTTTATAAATTTAGTAGCCTATGTTTGCCTATGTTTTTGCAATTTTTGCTCTTGAAGAAAATAGAGCCGGGCAATATATGGTTTCAACAAGATGGGACCACAGTCCACATCGCCAGGGTTTCTATGAATTTATTGAGAAAAGCCTTCCCCGGGCGATTGATCTCCCAGTAAGGAAACGTAAACTGATTTAGCTCCCTGTGATTATATCACGTGGAGTTATCTTAAATTCCTGACTTATAACGATTGTTCACAGACCCTGGAAAACCTACAGAACAACATCCGAACCGAAATTGCCAATAAGAGTGGGCCCAATTCGACTGAATCAGTGTATTGACAATGGAGGGCGACATTTACAAAATATTATGTATAAAAACAACATGTTAATATTTGATGTGATTGTAAAAAAAGCTTTAACGACTTTTTCTTTCCACGTTATGGTATGCGCAAAGCAAAGTAATAACCGCCTATACTAACTTTATATCAGGTTCTATTAGGTATAAGTAAGCTTTCTACACCACATTCATGAAAATCGATCTAGCGGTACGAAGTCTACAACGGTATTAGGTGAAAAACGAGTAGCAAATGCAAGTAGGTACATTTATTTTATGCAAGCAGGCGCGTCTATTAGGCTCGATCGATGGCCAAAGTTACATATTGCCTAAATATTTTATTATTTAGGAACCAATTTATTTTAATACAGAAGAAAAATTAAGCCTGAAACCCTCAATGAAAAACAAATGAAGATACAAAAAATTAAAATAGCAAAAAACTTAACTGCTTATAACAGAAAAGCAGAAAAATAGGAAAGGGCAGCGAAATGGCGTTGATAGGAACAAAGAACAAAACGTTATAAAAAAGATTTGGGTTTCAAAGTCATGGATGTGTCACAGTTTTTATATCATTACAGTAGTAAAACAGTACACGAAATATTCTTTAGTAGTATTGGAGAAATTAATACCTATTACTAATTTTTTAAAAATTATTTCACCATTTTGGAACGAGCAACCAAACTACCAAAAAGGAAAGCAAATATCCTGGCTCCTTAATTGTAGTAAACGATGCTGTGGAAGAATCATTTAGCTAGCCTAGGACTTTCATTGTGAAATGACCAAAGACGACGGAAAAAAGCATTTTCTCTAACAAGTACTGCTGGTTATTTTATTATTGACTAAATTTTCTGATATTGTTTAGGTTTTTCAAATACCTATATGCAAGATGGGCAACATTAGAGATGCGATGAATCGAACATTCGAGACTACTTCAAGTATCAACTATCGAGACTACTATCCAGTTTGAAAGATACTATAAATAAATGTAATTGTATTAAGAATATTTTTCAACATTAACCATATCTTTTCTATTTCTATTTCTATGATCCCTAATTTTTACAGGTAATGATATCAATAAAAACTTAAAGGTCATATCTGCATATATTGCAGTATAAAACATATCACAAAAAAATCTCCCTAGAGAAGTAGAATATTATTTTCTCAGTATTAAGCTGGTAAATGCTTACATTTTCTACGAAAAGTCTTCCATCTGGATGCATAGTGAAAGCGAATTAAAAAAGGTACACCTACCCATGAACATGGAACGACTCATTTTTTCGCCTAAAACCGATGTAGAACTTCGCACGGCTTGCTAGCTTTGCATCAATTTGGTCTAGAAAGCTTGCTTATATCTTATAAAAGCTGTTAAAAGATTGGTATTACTATCAACAGTTTATTTGTCAATTTTATTTTTCTTTATTACTCTAATTACATATTGTGTCTTATATTCTCATAAGTAATAAACACGCCGACTACTAACTCTACCTTGTGTGTGCACTTGTGCAGGTATGCAAGGCAGAGTAAATGCAATATTAACTTTCCAAAAGATATGTTCATGAAATTCCGCATTAACATCACTCAATGTTCATGTTACGTAATAAATACTAGTAATGCATGCCTCATGAAATTAAAACTAGGTCAAATAGTTCAAAATATACTATACACATACACGCTGCATAAGTTATAACCTCATATAACTAACTTTATTTCATTTCAAAGTTTTCTAATAAATATGATTAGCCAAGCGTTAAATGTTGAACATTTTCAATAATAACACTGGCCAACAAAAATAAATTTTTTTCTGCTGACTTTGATATGACACTTGATTTTAACTAAAATTGGTACCCTACTGCCAAATATAAATCCCGTTTTTCCCTATCACGTCAGGTTTTTCTTTTCTACGGCGTTTCTTGTTTGCCGAATCCAAAATTCTTGAAAATCGTTAACTAAATGTAGCAAATTCTTAATTGTTTACGGAATTCTTAGACATTCCAAATACATTTAGTCATTAGCATAATATACACTTGTTCCTCATAATATTTAAGTACTTAATTAGATAATTAAGTAATAAACAATTGTAAAGTAGTCAAGTCTACTAAGCTAGTCCTCATCGTCAACATATTAGGGTTTAATGAGATTTTATTAGAAAGTATTGATCACTTAGAACTATTTAAAAGTAAGCAAGGGTGATTAGAAAATGTTATGTTATGTTTAGTTACATGTTAGTTGTTAGTGAAGAAACTACATCATGCCTACTACTCGAAGATGTGTAAATAGTGCCGATTTTTTCTGCTACATTTGTGGCAGCTTCACCGTTCCCAGTCAAAGGACAAATATTAGTGTTTTCGTTAAGAAAATGTATTTGGCTTATTTTGATGTAAAACGTGCTGATCAAGACAAGTCATGGGCTCCACATAAAGTGTGTAAATCATGTGGGGAAAATTTGCGGCAGTGGAGCAAAGGAAAACGTCAGAAATTAGCTTTTGGCGTTCCAATGATATGGCGTGAACCGAAAAACCACGTAGATGATTGTTACTTTTGTTTAACTCAGACCTCCGGTTATAATACCAAGAATAAGAATAAAATTGTATATCCGAGTATTGCCTCCGCGATTCGACCAGTACCTCATTCCGATGAAATACCTGTGCCAGTTTATAAAGAGCTTCCTTCACTTGAGCACTCGGATGCTGAATACATGTCAGATGTTATTGAAGAGCAAGATGATTCAGATGTAGATTCTGCCAATGGAGATATAGTTTCTAATTATGGACCACAACGCTTTACTCAAGCAGAATTAAATGATTTAGTAAGGGATTTGGGCCTATCAAAGGAATCATCGGAACTGCTAGCTTCAAGATTAAATGAAAAGAACTTACTCAAGCAAGGTACGAAGATAACTTTTTATCGTAAAAGGGAAAGTGATCTTGTGCAATATTTTAAACAAGAGTGTGAATTTGTTTATTGTAACAATGTGCCAGATTTGCTAACTCAAATGGGCGTTGTACAATATGACCCAAGTGAGTGGCGTTTGTTTATCGACAGTTCCAGCAGAAGCCTCAAGTGTGTCCTACTACACAACGGGAATGTTTTCGGTTCAATTTCTATTGGATATTCCGTTCAATTAAAGGAAACATATGACGACATTGATAAGGTGATAGATTTACTAAAATATACAGACCATAACTGGGTCATCTGTGTGGATCTCAAAATGGTAAACTTTTTACTTGGTTTTCAAAGAGGATATACAAAATTTCCTTGCTTTTTGTGCCTCTGGGATAGTCGAGATAGAAACCAACACTGGATTCAGAAACATTGGCCTCCTAGAATATCCTTAGTTGTTGGAGAGAAGAATATTATAAGTCAACCTTTAGTCGACAGAGAAAAAGTAATTTTTCCACCTCTTCACATCAAACTGGGTCTTATGAAGCAATATGTTAAAGCACTAGATTTGCAAAGTGACTGTTTCCAGTACATATGTGAAAAGTTTCCACGACTAAGTTACGAAAAAATCAAAGCTGGGGTATTTGATGGACCTCAAATTAGAACTTTAATGAAAGATCCAAATTTCATCAACTCTATGAACGAAGCAGAAGAAGAAGCCTGGACTTCATTCACGATGGTCGCGAACAATTTTCTTGGAAACAAAAAAGCATCCAATTATAAAGAGCTAGTGCAATCAACGCTTGAAAGATTTCACCGCCTAGGTTGTAATATGAGCATAAAGCTTCATTTCCTTCATAGCCATCTTGATAGGTTTCCCGAAAATTTAGGTGCTGTAAGCGATGAGCAAGGCGAGAGATTTCATCAAGATTTAAAAACCATGGAAACTCGGTACCAAGGAAGATGGGATTCTCATATGATGGCCGACTACTGTTGGAGTGTTCAAAGGGACTGCCAAACCAAAATGCACAGCAGAAAGTGCTACAAACGAAAATTTATTCCCTGACTGTTGTTTCTTTATTACTAACACTTTTGTAGTTTTTTAATGATCATTTTGTAAATATTGTACCTAAATAAATAAATGAATTATTATAATTTTATATATATAAGTCAGCAAAAAATGCGTTGGCCAGTGTAATAGTTTTAAATGAGATGCCAATATTAGTTGATAAAATGATGTGTTGAAGGACTACGAGATCACAGAGAAATTAATTTCTTATACATTACAATTTTTCTCTCGTATTATGTTAAAGTTCTAGTAAAAACTGAGAATTGATTTTTTTATAAAAACTGTAATGTCTTCAGTATAGACATTCACATTATTCAAAATATCACATACCTACATAACAATCTAGTCAGCGAACTAGGTTGATAGACAATGTGTTAGCTTATGGTAGAAGCAAAACTTTCTAATAGCTACAGTAGTTTGCCAAAAAGCTTAGATGCTGACATAGTACTTCTTAGTGGGAAAACACCGTGATCCAAAAATATTGCAGAAATATGAGATGAATATCATGAGAAAGGATGTTTATTTAGTTACGAGCCCATTTGGGACACTTCTATTTTGGTTAAACGACACCCCCTTACCCTTTGTTTCGAAATTGTTTTTCTTGGTCCATGGTATGGTTGTTTCGTTGCTAGAGTGAACTACTGCCCATGCTTCATGCCAAGTTGAATAAAATTTCTATTAGGAGATGTTGTAGCACCCCGTGAACTCCGCCAAAGTTCAACATTACTACAATTATGACGTAATTGATCTTTTGTTCTGCGAATTCGATGTAATTATTGCTTTTACTTACCTAATTTCTTAACATCTTCGTTGATTGTTTGGAAATAAAGCACTGAATATGAATTATCGAAAAACTCTGTTGGATATCAATATTAAAAAGGTTACTGTTGAACCTGTCTTATAAGTTTCTAAGAATTACACCTTACTTATTATACCTAAGTAACATTAATTACTAAAATTATAAAATAAAACATGTATTTATAAAATGTTTAAAATGTAAAATTGTTTTAAACTTAAAATATTTTACATTTTAAGGTAACTAACTACTTTGTATTAATTATTAAAACACTGCCAAATTTTACATGTACACACAGTAAAAAAAAACGAGAACATATTTGCACTAACAAGTGTTTAGTTATAACTGTAAAATTTTTGCAATTTAAGAAATTACTAAAATTTCAAAATTGCACAAATATGTATAAAGTTCTTTATTAGACAACTGCTCAAAACAGTATTGAGTTGCCAAACATGACACAGTTTGTCATAACATTACATATGTAGTTACGTCATTGAGAAATAACATAAATAGTTATAACATAGATACTAACATATTTAACAATTAAAGAAAACTTAACAAATTAATAACAATTAACATTAAAAAACTTAAATTATTTATAAATTCTGATCTTTGGTTCCGAATAAATGTTTACGTAAAATACTACAAGAATTTTTCAAGATACTTAAACTATTTCGTCATCCAGGAATTTTGCTAAGTTGAATGTTTTTCGAATTTGTATATATTTTTCATTAAAGTTCCACGAACACCAAAGAGAAGTCTTTACTGTGATATCTTTAACACGAAATTTTGTTTTATAATATGGAATGGTAGGATCATAAATTTTGCATTTTTACAAATGTACTTCATGCAGTTGGTTTTAACCTTTTTCAAATCGCACAGTTAAATCAATGATATAGGCATGCGCACGAGATTTCTCAATAGCAATTATGTCTATTCTTCTAGTGCTTGCCTTTTCGGATACACCAGGCACTTCCTCATGAACTTAATATTTTTTCTTACGTAGAGCATTGGCAGTTAACTTGTGTACTTAAATATGTCTTTTTATTCTAAGTAGTTCCCCGAAACGACAATATCCAAGCACATGACCCAAGGTTTCAATCTCACCGCAGTGCCTGCAGGTGGTTGTGCCGGTATTGCGCCCGGTATGTTCCGTACTGCTACTATGTCACAAGACATTTTTAAGCTATCCTGCCATTCTGTAATTGATAATCCATGTTTTCTATACTCCCATGTATTGGCAGATATAAACTTAACGTAAATACTATTAGTTATGTACAGACACCTGTTTTCGGTCTAGTCAATATAATTTTGATCTCTAAATTTTGCTTAGTTGTTCATTATGTTTTAAATTGTACAGTTAGGTGGTAGGTTATTTAAAAATTTGAAAAATTCTACAATTCGTATCAATTTAGTAACTTTAGAAATTGTAAAGTTTCAACAGTCATAACTAGTCGAAGTCGAATACAGCAGACAGCCGATTGTAGCCATTGTTTGTTAGTGTTGTTATTGCGTACAGGCTTCTCTTGTCAAATATACTGTCAAGTGTATATTGGTGTCAATTCGTTTTATTTAGTCTAACTAGAGTAACATGAACACTAACAAACATTTTTTTGCCAATTTAGATCACTTTTTAACGGTTTTTCTTCTCACAAAAAAATTTTCTACTCTAAATTTTAACTCTAAAATCATTACACAGTACTCTAAAAATTGATCACGATGCTGATTTTTACTGCGTAGTGTACACATGATCTACAAGATCTGACAGCATACTGTCGTTCATATAGTCATATAGTCAATAGAAGACGATATTAATTTATGTATCGGTTAACATTGCACATTTTTATTTAAAATATGTGCCGAGAAGATACCACCGATAAAATTTTAAGAGGTTCACAATTTATTGACGGATGAGAGCTGTTTGTATGTCAATGAGATATTAGTAGCTAAATGCAAAAATAGTTGAGCACTGTGTTAATTACACAAAATTAAAATGCCATGGTACACAACAACACAGCTTTGAAAGTTTATTAAAAAAATTTTAATCGCCAAAATTGTTTTTTGTTGTTTCCATAATGTTTGTCCGGTTGATAAATGCAAAGATTATGTATTATAAATAGAACTAGTTTGATTTTACAATTAGTTACAATTATTAGTTACAATTATAGATAATATGACGTAATGGAAATTGTGGAAATGTGAAACATTGTTCAGTATGATGACAATTACTTACACGTTGTATGCCATTGACATGTATGCACAAGAGACATTACAAAATCGAACAGGTAGATTATAGTAACGTGAGATAAATTTACACATACAGCGGATTGCTGTACTATACGTGCCAGCATCAGGAAAACAATTATGTAACGCTGAAATGTACAATTAGAAACTTTTATGAAATATGTAAAGCAGGATTATTGTAGAGAAAAGTAATTTTAAATTTTCATCTATTTAAAAAGAAGTTTTAAATAGAATATTAATTACATAAATGGACATTTACTAGCCGCTAAATTTTCTGCAAATTTCGTTTGCCAAAATTTGGCGTTGATGTGGTTGAATTATCTGCTGCTCTTAAAGTCCGTGATGATACAGGTTTTGATAATGGAACTTCCATAGTCGGCAAAATATATGTAGTATATGGAACGGATTTATTTAAAAAGCCTTCCTCTGCATACTGTATAAGTGCTTACACCAATATGCAGCAAGATAGTTTGGGAGACGAAAGTGGTACCTATTCTGCAATTATTCTATCCTCTTTCTGCATGTAAAACCTAAAGTTGCTCATCATACCCATGTTCGTCTTTAAGTGCAGATGTTTCTATGAAGATGCATGTGTATGCAGAATCATTGGAAAATATATACGACTTGCACTTCGTAAATTATGTGATTGCATTATGATTTGCAAAACTTTAAAAGTATTGGGGGCAAGAACTTTTTTCTAGTGAATCGGTTCCTACTGGAATTTTAATATAAATTGGATATACATAAAAATTTCATTTCAATTGCATGGAAAAACCACCTAGAAACTTTCAAGTATGTCGTTATAGTTAATTTTTTTAGTAGTTTTTAGTTCCCGTGACTACCAAATAACAGGCCATTGTTTCAAACAGGACATTTAGCCATCCTTATTCCGATTTCTTTTTAGTTCTACCAGATGTCTATTTCTTGCTGTTATAGTGACACTGCTCCTGTACCTACTCCATGCCAAGTTTCATGAAACTCTATTGGGCTTTTCCTTACAGCCGCCTTTAAATCCGCAGATTAAGAAAGTACCCAAAAACTTTAAGAAGGTAGTGTGAGGAAACCGTTGAACATAATTGCACGAAAAATGACATGGAATAATTGTTAGGACAGTACTGTAATAGCAAGCGAACAGTAACATATGATAGCTTAGGTAGTCATCAAGGAAACATACGGAGTAAAACTTCTTATCTCGAAAACTAATGAAAACTTAATTAAGATGATACTGGCTTGACTGCTCAATAAACATTTTTTATTCATATAATACTTACCATAAACGTAGGATCACTAAGTTTATATAACTTTAATTTATATAATTTAGTAATGACAATACATATGCCAAACCATTACAAAGCTTAAATGAAACGATTAACGATTATCAAGATTAACGCACACAATCTACTTGAATTTTCCATATACAGAAAAACAACACATACGGACATAACAATACCAAATGAATCCTGTCACCACAAAGCACATAAACTAGCAGCTTATCTGTAAGGATCTGTCCTTAGTACACAGAGCTTTAACTATTCCACTTACGAGCCAGATTTTAGCAAAGCGATTTCAGCCATTAAACAACTAGCACATGTAAATGATTACAATCCGAACATGATTGACACTTTAACTAAACAAAAAGATTATAGGTTAGCTATCAAAAGAATATATCCCATTGACAATCAAACAGAAGACAGAAATTACATATCTATACCATACTTTGGCAAAATATCAGAAAAAGTTGCACATATACTAAGAAAAATCAACAATTATAAAATAGCCTTTAAAACCAACACTAACACCTTTTGTTTTTTATTTAATGTCGTTTAAATTGTTCTTTTTGTAGTTTGGTAGGTATATATTGGCAAACTTCGAAATTTTGACATAAGATATAAAGAATATAAGAAAACCCGTAGCGCTTGGTATTTCCGTATGTATGCATGTACGATAGGGATCGGTATATCGAATAATTACCGAAATTTTAAATTACCGATTTAAAAAATGTACACGTATTTTTAATCGTTAATTCAAAAAAGTTCGATAAATGTATTGCCTTATAACACTACGTTAAGCGAATAGTAATCTTGAGCTCAAATTTGTTATATGTTAAATATTCAATTATAATTAATGCTCACGTATGTAAGCGTCTAATTTTGATACATACCGACGTGACGGAAAACAAAAAATACTCTTATCATCACTGTAAACTGTAATATCATTCGTAGTAATCTTATATAAATTTAAGTAAGACTATAAAGTGTTATTGCTATAAAGACTATTGTCGTGTCCAGCGATAAAGCTACCCGCTTTATCCCGGTTCACAAGGTTCGATTAAAAACTCTTTAATTCTGTGAATATAAAGAATACTTAGACTTTATTTCTGACGTTACAAAAACTCATACATTGACAGTATTTTCAAATCAACAAAGGTAACTAGATATGTTTCTGAAAAGGTCATCATTAATACAACACTAACTATAAAGTGAAAGTGTTGTTATAAAACTTGAAAAGTAACCTCCAAACCAGTGGCGGTGGGTGCATAGTCAAACTCGGGGCACACGACAAACTGGTATATCACTATCATGCTCGTACACACACATTAAAGCAGTATATCATCATGTGTTGCACTGCGAGTGCCCCGGGTTTGACGTATGCATCCACCGCTACTGCTCCAAACGTATTTTAAAAATATTGTAGTAACCGAAACTAAATGTAAACAAATCTTAAGTGATGTGTACGTATATATCTTTAGTTAGGCAACCAGTAATACATAGAAAAATGATTTAACCTCAATAAACCTTAGTCTTTCATATGTTGTGTGGGCTTTTAATAATGTCATTTAACATGTTGCAAACGAAAGAACCGGGACGTAAACTCTCATACTTAACAATTATATCTTCGGCGTGGGAAAAAGTGGGTACACTGTTTTGTCTCCTGCAAAAAAGAAACATTTTTTGAAACTTTTTGTTGAAGTGTACTTGTATATTTAAATGTTTTTTTTTTAGTTTTTAAGAAGCTTTTAAACCATAGCATGATTTGTAATGATAATTTGTAGGCACCAAGGTAGTATATGATTATAAATGTAAGTAATATTGGTTACCAAGTTGCTCTCCAAAAGTTTTATAACATGTTATATGGAAGCACCATTATCTTCTAGGACTGATAGAAGTACTAATTACAACAATACTACTATACATAACTCCATAAATATTAGTTTTATAATGACGTAATGGTAAACCTTATATATATTTGTTAATGTTATGCTATGTAAGGTTAGTATAAGCCTTGTAAAGTGATGATGAGAATATTTACATCGCTTCATTATATACCCAGAGCTCTCAGTAATCTTATAAAATTCTGATAAACCTGTGGAACCTTCTTATATAATTTTAATAATTTTATAAACCCTTTAAATAACCAGGTGTTAACATAAGTAGTGAAAAATGTTTATCCGTTTATGCCGGGCCGCTTTATTTTATTGCTGGTTTTATTGTAACCATCATTTCTAATTCACCCTATATGAATAAGTTTATTTTTCCAGTAACATATATTTGATAAGTTTTTGGCATTTATAAAGCAGAAAAGCACAACCTTTTACAAATAAATTCTTATAAATAAATGCCACTATATACTACAATTTAGTAATAATAGCTATTTATGTAACAAGTACATAATGTAGGACATTATAGACAAGCCCAGTTTATGGCCGAGCGAGCGAAGCGAGCAAGGCCTATAAAAAGGGCGAGTCTATAAGGTCCGATTATGTAAGAGTTGCATACAAAGCTTTATGTTCGATTCCTAAAATTGGTTAATTATCAAAAGAAAATCAGTTTATAAATTTGACATCTATTCTTGACAGAAGAAAATTTGACATATAATATACAGTTGTCATGCATTATTTTACTACTACCACTTTATTTTACGAATACAATAATAAGCCAGTTCACTGCCGCAAAACAATACAATAAACAGTACTTTATAATGCAATCGGACATAAAGTATTTTATTTCCGATAGTTTGTATGCAGAATTTTGCACATGCTTAATTTCCAAACACTATTCTCGTTCAGAAAGTAAATAATCTCATCTGTACGTTACATCGATTGATTGACATTATCAAAAATTTGACCTACCTTTTGATACTACCTGAGCAGTAATTACTCTTATATTATAAGATAAAATTGTTTGCTTATTCAAGTTTCGTCGATGCAGTCAAGCGAATGACATGCATTTACTATCTAGATACAAACCTATTGGTTTTGGTTTCTTCCTTCTTATGCATTCTACTTATAAATTTACTTAGATGTCCTTAGATACTACAATTTGTCACTCAATCTTCAACGAAAAGGTTATGAAACCCAAAAAGAAATGCCTGTCTAAGCTTCATTCCGTCAACGTAAAACATGTCGCGGTAAACGGGAAATGAATGCCTTGAAGACGTGTTAAAATGTTGTCCGACATAGGTAACTGAATGAGGAAATATTTTAGCTGTCGTGAAAATACATCACCGACATACCTTCCGCATGCAAGAACGAGCCATTACATGAAATTCCTAACTTGAAGTAGTACATATATGTTAGAAGTCTTTACTATGTGTAATCCCATTATTTATTCAATTACTTGTACGGATGTATACATCTAGCTACCTAAACTAATTAAATATTGAAATTTTGGTTAACAGTAGTGCATGCATATACTCTGGCCACTACACTGATGTCCTTGAATCAAACAATTAAAAAGATTTTAATATAATAGGATTAAATGCATGCGTTAGACCATACTAGAATAACCGTGTTAAAAATTTGACAAATGTAAACATTTAAAATCTTTTAAAAACAAATTGTTACATAAATTAATTTTAATTACTAACCCCTCAGAGAAAGTGCGACTTTTTATATCGTTGGAATAACATTTTAGGTGAGCCATTCAGTGGCAGACACGATAAACGCAACACGTACGTATGCCGAAAAAATAGCTCAAAAAGGCGTAAATGTATTTCAGTAGCGAAAAGGCTAAAACGCATTTACTATATCATTCAGTATTTTTAAGACACATTTATAATTCGAAAGTGAAACCCATGCTTCACTTATATATACTATTATTATTAACATATTATGTTATTTGTTATCAGTAGGTATACGATTTCTATGCATTTGCATGTTTTTTCTGCTTATAGCAAACATATGCAGAGTTATATTTCTACATGTTTAAGCCACATATGAATCACATATGTGAATTTGAAAGTGCATATAAATGCATATTTAGGTGTTTTTTATAAATGCATGCATATTTTAGCATTTTTGAACCAGTGTGCATATTTTACAACTTTTTGAGCGTTTTACATGCTTTAATTATGTTAAAATTATGCTTAAATTTCTAATATTTTTTAAATAATTTTAGCATTTTAGACAACCAACCAAGGGCGGCTTAGTTGAGTCTAGGGGAAACCCATAATTTAAGCTTATTGTTAAATACTAGGCTTTAAAATATTTTACTGCCTTAACCATCTGTGTACTTGTTAATATTTTCTAAGAAAGAAAAAGTTTCAACTAAAATTTAAATACTTACATCCTACGGTATTGTGATAAATAGGTATTAGGAAATTCCAAAGACCCTTTGACAACTTCCTGTTCATAGAAAAATTTGCCTGTACTTTTGTTTACTAGGTAATCTTGTAATGTTTCAATTAAGACAGTTCAGAAATTGCAAACTGCATTTCAGTTTGAAATTTTAGATTGTAAAGATGGGCAAAGAAAAACGGTCTGTGTCTGTTACACTTCGAAGTTATGTTAAGGAATTCAGTGTTCTTACAACTGACGATAAGGTGTTGTATTGTACAGTGTGCGACGATAAAGTGACTGCAACGGAACGCTTTCAAGTTACACAACATCTGAACACGGTTCGACATCAAAAGTGTGTTGCCCTGAAATCAAAAAAACAACGGGGTACCTTAATAATTCGCGCGGTGAGTTCAGCAAATCGATCGAATTTAATAAAAAACTATGTAGTGCATTAGTGGCTGCAGATATCCTGTTAAGTAAAATTAATTACTCAGCATTTCGTAATTTTCTGGAAGAAATTTCAAAAATGCCAATACCCGACGAGTCTACACTCAGGAAAAATTATTTACCACGTTTATACGAAGAGACCATAAAGTCAATTAGAAAACAAGTAGCGAATAACTACATATGGGTTTCCATTGATGAATCTACTAACATTACTGGAAGGTGCGTAGAAACTTCATTTCCTTCGTTTTATTAGTAAAATTTAACTAATTAAAGACAGCAGAGTAATTTACGGATATTTTATTTTCTATTTTGTTAGTTACATATTTAATCACAACAATATTTTTGCTTGATTAAAATTTAATTTTTTTTAAATAACTATTTTGCGCTAATTGTTTGTAACCGACTAATTATGTAGTACTATAAAATAAAAATCAAATTTTTGTTTTCAGATACGTGGTTAACGTTATAATTGGCGTTTTAAATTCGGAGAACAATCCCAAATCCTATCTATTAGCAATGGACATTTTCAAGAGCACCAATCATTGTTCTGTGGCAAAATTGTTTAATGATTCGATGGCTATTTTGTGGCCGGACGGCATACAGTACAACAAAGTACTCCTGTTCGCCACCGACGCGGCACCGTACATGATCAAGGCTGGAGCAGGCTTACAAGTTCTGTACGAAAAAGTGATCCACTTAACTTGTCTTGCCCATGCAATGCATAGAGTTGCGGAAAAAGTGCGGGAAATATATCCTAACGTAAACTCTATAATTTCAGATGTAAAAAAAATTGTTTATAATGCTCCATATCGCATACAAGTATTTAGGGAAACTGCTCAAGAAGTGCCTCTCCCACCTGACCCTGTAATAAGAAGGTGGGGTGCTTAGCCTTCTGCAGCGGAATATTATGCAACTTATTTTGGTATTATTAAAGCATTTGTAAATAAACTTAATAAACACGATGCACTATGCATACAAAGCGCACAGGATGCTTTTAATATTAAGGAGGTGTGGGCAGAATTATTGTTTGTTTTGACAAATTTTGTGCGTTTAGCTAAAGTAATTCAGAAATTAGAAAGTCAGGGAAATTCATTAGATGAATCTCTTGAGCATGTAAAATTGTTAGGTGTTTCTTTGAATAAAGTAAAAGGGCCAAAGGGTTTGACTATAAAACAAAAATTTAAATCCGTTATAGACAAAAATCCTGGTTTTCACTTAATTAAAAGCATAAACGATGCATTATCTGGCCAAGACATTTTAGACGAGCTAAAACATTATTCGCTTGTAGAATTAAACAATTTTAAGTATGCCCCAATTACGTCTTGCGATGTGGAACGGAGTTTCTCAAAATATAAAACAATATTTAGGGATAATAGGCATATGTTTACTTTTGAAAATTTAAAAATGGACGTCATTGTGAACTGTAACGCTCTATGTTTAGAATATATAATTAATTAAATTATTGCATAGGATGTCTAATTAAAATAATTTCTGTAAATAAAATGTAAATAACGCTAAACAGGTGTTTTTTTAATAATGAAAGTGCATGTATTTATTAAAAATTTCTAATAAAAGCATATTTCATGATTTTTAAGTGCATATTTCACGTTTTTATAGTGCATAAGTGCATGCATATTTCATAATTTTTAAGTGCATACAAATCCTATAGCTAGTTATCGGTAACCTTAGAACTGATTAATTATTTTCCTGTCGATATGCCAGTCGAAAATACATACAAATCTGCATCCAGACACCCATTATGTCGATTTCGATAACTAACCTGTATCCACGATTCTTATTCTTGGTTTGACGAAACCAACTATGAGACATGGTAAATTGGTAAGTAGCGCATTTTTAAACTTTATTGTAAGATACGAGCCCGGTTGCATAATAATTGGCATGCCTTTTAATTTACTGAAGAAGTGTATAATTAAATTTGCTTTTTCATGTTATGTTATACCTGCTGATCTCCAAAATAATATCTTACATAAAAAATCTATGATAAATATAATGAGTGTTAAGCCAATGTCGAATGATTTAAGAAACATTATTGTGCTATCCGCTCAAAAAAGATTATCTACTCAAAAATTAAAGAAAATTTCGATATTTTGTAACGGGTACATTTTCCAACAGAATTTTGTACGCAAAATTTAGCATTTATTCTTATTAAAAATCCTAGGTTCGGCTCTGTAAATTTCCATTCTTTTTAAAATATAAAACAAAAATGGGGGTCGAAGCTTACGCAGTTTTAGAGAAAAGATCGATATTAGCTTTTTTTAGATGCCGTGCCATAATTGGTTAAGTCAAAACATGCGACTCGTTGTGATTGGATACTTAAAAATCGATCGATATTTATTCGTGAGTGAGACCTCGCGATTGGCTGATATTCCTACACGGAAATAAGAATGTATTTCTCCGCGGAAATAAAAGTGGTTCCTCCGCGAGATCGGGGTTGTTGTAGCGTGGCTTCACTTAGAGACTTGAAAAAGCACCCTTGCTGCGAATGGTCGATATTATGGGGTGTGCGGTTTTATCGTTTGAGTTTGGATCAATAATGATTGATCGATTTTGAATCAATGTTAACGGATTACAGTTTATTAATCCTTTAGAATTGAAAGAAATTCTATATACAGTGCATTAATTTAATGTTATTTCGTTATAAAGTGCAAATCCTTTTGAGAGCATTACGTTCCGTTACGTAGTGTTTGAAAAACTTATAATCTTTTGTGGATAATTAATAGCGGGTTTATTCTTTGGTGAAGAACCTGTAACCAAAATTATTGTGTTCCGCCTGTTCTTAAGACAAGTGCAGTTTGTTAATGAAATAATAATCATTTAAAGTGATCTCGAATTTAATTATCGACTCCAGTGCTTTTGTAAATTAGAATTCCGCTTAAAGAGTTTGAACGCATTTAGTGCTATTAGTGATTTAAACAATTTAACTTTCCGAAACATTATCGTTATTTTTTCTAAATGAAAGTAAATCCGTTATTACGTATGAACAATTTAAAATATTGGTTCTTTTTTGGCGTGCTCGATCCAATTAGCTTATGAAACTATATGGGCGAATGACAATAACTAAATATTATCGCATTTTTGGTACGGAAAATCAACACTTCAATACAACGCAGAGTTCAACGACAATTTCCCCAAATGAAAGGCCGAATTTCCAATTTCTACTGGACTATATGTATGGTATTCCACAAATTTGAGGGATAATATTCAAGGTACTGTAGTTTTAAGGATTTGTTTATAATTCAGTTAATTAAGAGCTCTCTTCGGTATTAAGAAATCTTTAAACTTTAATTTAATTACAAATCATTTATATTGATACTGTCGAATTGATTTAATTTGTCTAATCTCATTTAGATATTTGTTTATAAATTTTGTCCAGAAAAAGACCAGTCAATACAAATTTTAATATCTGAATTAATGTGTTTGAACAATTTTTGTGTTCGATCCAATAAACTTTTTGTTTATTTCCATTATCTAATGAAAAGTTCTAGATGAATTTTTATTAATTTATTCTGTTTTAGTTATAATCTAATGAACTTAGATTGGAATTGTAATAAATGTATGAGGTGTGTTTTATTTCTTATATATATGCAAAGTTATGTCGTTACCATTTTTCTGATTAAATAAATGTTATTAATTCAAAACTAAGGATCTAGAAAACGGAACCATATTAGTTATGAATGCTCTGCTTCATTTTACTTCAAAATTTTAAATTAACAAAATTTTTTGATTCAACTAAATATTTTATTCATTTTCTGGTTAATGAATTTAATAATTTTAATGCTTATTCAATTTACATCTTTGATTGGTTATTTATAATTAATAACTTAAGCTTCATAACCAGATGGCGCCCTTTTAAGTTTTTATTTGTGTTTGAACCTTTATCTATTCCTTTTCACAATTTATACAGCTGTGGAACCAATACCTACGACTTGACTAATTAATTTGTAAGAGAGAGTTTAAATCTCAAGCTGTGGCAGACATTTGAGTTTTTAGTTACAGTAAGTATAAAGCATTTTTATAGTTTCGTGTGTGATTTTTTATGTATGTTTCACTGGCTTCAACGCGGGGCCTTTTTGTTGTCGTACTTTTGTGCAGAAAATTATGTAAGTTTCACTGACGGTCCAACGTGGGCCAGAATTTAGTTAGTTTCAATTTCTAGATTTTTAGTTAGAAACATCATTAAGTTATCTAAAAATTCCGACAGCACCAACTGATTCTAGATCAAACTTGGATTCGTCGCTTCAAATTACCAATTAGTGTTTTGGTGGTCGCAATTTAGTTTTGTAAAGGATCTCGCTAATGGATACAGTTATAATATGAATGACTATCGTCGCCTAGTTGAATTCTTAATGAATTAAGTTTTTATAAAATCTTGCCCGGATATAATTTGAAATCGGATAACGTTAAAACTAAATAAAATTTAAATCGTACGTTTCAGCAGAAGTGACTGTCAATAAAGGCAGTCTTTTCTTCCTACAAATTTTTTTAAACAAGTAATTTTATTCTAGTTATTTGGTTGTATCTGTTATTTGAAAGAGGGAATTTTACTAATGAGTATTTCCCTAGAAGTACAGTATTGAGAATTTTAATTTTCGCAGTTCCAGTTTATGAGTGATTGCAGAATTTAATGAAGTTTTCCAGTCTCTATAGTTCAGTGACAATTGTTTAATGGTGTTTGTAAAGGGCAATATCCAGTTTTGTAAATTAAGCGATTTAAATAAGGTATTGTGATTTATCGACCCTTTGTGAATGTTGTGTAAGTTGCTTATTGTTTATGTACCGATTATTTTTGTTATTTTGTTGTATGAAAAAGTTCCCATTTGCTCTTGCAAGAGCTCTTGTGCAGGGTATTGTGACTTTACTTAATGATTTTTTTGACTAGTTGTTATCTTTTCTAACTTCTTGGGTTCATGAATAAGCATAATGTTTAATCCTAATTAGACTGAATAATATTGACCCATATAATTATGGAACTCTTTATTTATATTTTATCCAACCTAACTTTGACATCACCGAATATGGCTAACAAGTTGAATTAAATTTATCAGATCTGACACCAGTTTCTGGTTAATGGTATCAGGTCATTATTCTAATTACTATTATTATCGAACTGTTATAATCAGATGACGCCCAAATATATGCATTTACTTGTGTCTGAAACCTTTATCTATTCTTTTACAATTTGAAGCTATTGGAAACAATACCTACGACCTGAAATTTAAATTTGTAAAGATAAGATCTCAAGCTATGGCAATTTTAAGCATTACGTAACGTGAGTATAATATTTTGAAGATTTTAAATGTAATTTAGTTGGGAAAATAACGAATGTTTCAGGGCTAACACTTAATCTTGGCTTGGTATAATTATTTCCAGTCAGATTCGCTGTTTGACCCTCTGTGCACTTACTAGTTGTTTCTTTGGAGGCACAGAGCTTGTAATTTAGTGACATATCAGCGTAAAAACTCTTCTATCGGCAGGAGTGGTAGTGTTAGTGATAGTGATAGAATTTTTATATGATTGAATGAAATTTCTAACTGAAGTTCTCGAAATACCGAAAATTTCTTTAACTTTATCAAAAGCATTATTTTGGAATTCACCTGGTACAACATTCTTCACATTGTAGCGTTGGTAATAAAGAGTACATATTCTGATTGCTAAAAAAGCAAATTAAAATACTGTTCTTATGTAAATTAAGGCAGGTCAAGTATTATGCAACCGGGCTCGTACATAGCATCCCATTTTTCCTGAACTTCCTTTATTACAGTTTCACATCTTTCAAACGCAGACATTGTTACCATAGATCGTGTCTTTTTTGTACCATCATGGTTTTAACCTACCTCCACCTTTTTAAAACTGTTCTATAACCTATCGATAGCTACAAAACCGCAATTAACCTCCTAAATGACTGACACTTTTTAAATTCTTTAGTGTTCTTGTAAATCATAAGCTGTTAGGCTTTAGGCATTAGGCATTAAAACGTTAAAAAGCAAGTAATTTCATTAGGATTTACTTGGGATATAGAAATTATAGGGCTACTTATATTACAGCTTAGTCTAGTTGATTGTTGAGAAGCTCTGTGTTTTCGAAATATTCTATCGACGACTGAAGTTTAATAAATGAACATTTTAATAAAATTAAATAGAGCACTCTAACACACAGATATAAGTACTTGCTAAACAAATAAAACACTCTTTTAAATAAACAAAAAGTGAAAACATATTTTTCATTTTCAGCAATTTGATAAAATATAGGACTAGATACTATGTGTACCATCATATGTACCATGTAGGGGAAGAGGGGGAACAGTGTTACACGTACTACAGTGTTACACTTAATGTTTTTAGGATTGGTTTGTATTAAACACGGTTCATATTTTCATGTTAGAAGTATTTTGGTGTTAACCAAGTGTAGGTGCATTTTGGTTAATATTCACTGATGGGTTTTCAAGAAATTAAGGTATATATATTTTTTAATATCAAAAGTAATTATTTCAAGTAAAATACAATTTACTTCAGGATTAAATTAATTAAAGCTAGATTATTAAAAAATTATTTATAAGTAGTTTGTAAGCTTATTTACGCCGGAGAAGCACGAACTTAACCTCAAAACTGTTTGTGTCCTTATTAATTATTCGAGTATAGATTTTTGATGATTGGGGTACAGTGTTAGAGTGGATAGAGGGGTCCGGTGTAACATTATTTCTGTAACACTTGTGCAGGCAGTGATGATCAGTCCATGTTGCATCTAGTAAGTGACAAAGATGCATTATTCCATTCAAATGTTATCGATATTGAAAACTTTGTGGTAATACAAGAAGAGGCTACAATAAAACACAGAGTTTTGTCAATTAGGGAAATTGCACGTAAAGCAAATACAGAAGTTAATCCAACTTATAAATCCGTACGTACAACGAAAGAATATAAGAACTTTAAGTTGTTTTATTAACATTAACATTGTTAACCTTTCCTTGTAACTCTGTACCGACTATTAGGATATAGTGTTACACAGATCATCAAGATGAATAAATTTTAACTTCTCTAAAAGTTGAAATAATCAAAGAAAGTTAAATGTAAAAGTTGAAGCAAGATTCGTAACTCTTAAACTAGGAAGAGAATAAATTTTAAAATTTTTATTTGGTTCTGAATTATATCAAAAAATATTTTTGTGTAACACTGTTCCCCCTCTTCTCCTATTTTTCATGAATTACAGCTGAAGCCTAAAGACCCTGTTAAATATTTGTAGGAACTACCGCAATTCAGGCCCCAAATTCAGAATGAAATAATTTCAATTCTAGGAGCAAAAAATTAAATGTGATATTCTAGAAGATATTCCGAAAGCGCCCTTTCCTTAGTTACATAACAGATTCAACGTAGGATATGTCAAAAATTGTTCAGCAAAGTCATGAGTAGGTCATTATGTCAATATTGAGAATGGCAAAAATGGGATTACCCATAAGTATATATCTTCGTAAAAGTTTTGTTGGATCTGAAGGACACACTAGTGCAGAAATAGAAGAAGAGGTATATAAAAATCTTGAAAAAAGTAAAACTTGTTAGAAATAAATTCAGAGGAATTGGATTTAATGGAGCAGCTAATACGAGTATATAGTGCTTATTCTGGACTTCAAGATCGATTAAGAACTGTTCAACCACTGATGGAATACGTACTATGTGCATTTTGCATCTGTTAATCTGAACTTAGGGATTAATTATTCTATAAAAATATCGTATGTGAAATTCATAACTTATTCGCCAATAGTAGTTATAAAGAGATGGGTAAAGTTAAAATCTACACCTTCAGTAAATGTATCTTTGAAAAAATGGTATTCCACTCGTTGGCCATCGCAAGACAGCTGTCTTGCGTATTCGGAAGTAATGAAGATTCTGGAATGCATATCTCTTACATGCCACAATATGGCTGAAAGGGATGATGCAGCTGTCTAACATTTGAAGTAATAATAATAGCAATAGTGCTTGAGGGCAAGATATTAAGTTTCTGTTACTATATGCACAAGACTGCAATCTCCAAATTACTGAATTGCTCCAAAATTTTTTAAAACTAATACAGAAAATGAGAAATGATTTTGATAGCATATTAAATTCATCAGTTAATTTAGCATTTACCTTTTTTTAGAATATGAATGTTTTCCTTTTTTTGTAGATTAATTTTTACTTCAGGATTTACTAACAGCATTGTTTTTGTAGACAAGCATCTACAACTAGATCTATATCGGCAGAACTAGATTGATGGAGCGTTTATTGTAATTGACAAATAAGCCAAAACACTACAAGTTATTGTATCGATTATATTGATTGCCCATAACCAGTTTGCTTTAGAACATTTACCCAATATTCAATTATATTTTAACAACTTTAATGCACCATAAAAACACTACATGTGTCAATTGACTGGCACCATATAGTATTGCTTGTTAGTTTCCAAGTAACACACCTATTGAAAACAAGAGATGGCAACACGTCCATTGATAGAACTAAATAATCGAACTTACCTTGCGAACTTTCCGGTTGCGGTTGTTGTTGCTGTTGCTGTTGCTGCTGCTGTTGTTGCGATGGCGCAGCGACTGCAAATCCGATCATCGTCCAACTAATTACATATTGTATCCAATAATCAAGCCGCATTGTTCACATTCGACTATTATACATGTTTACGACACACACAAACCACATTCTGTAGTAAAGTACACAAGAGATTTAGTCACTAAATTGCTTTTCTATTTCACGTTTAATAGAATTTCAGTTAACATTATAACTGCACTCTGAGCGCATATGAATGCATGCAAATAGAATCACTAGCTTAATTATTTTCAGACTGAAACATAAATTAGCAATACTTAGTAATGGGTTTAGAATAGATAAGGCAAATTGTTATTATTTTTTTTAAATAGAGTAGGAAAGACCTTAAAGTAATAAAGCACAAATAAAGTGATAAAGTTGCTAACATCTAAGCTGCAACTTGTTAGATACTAGAATGCAAATATTTTACATAGAATAAAAAATAACCTTAATAAACTAGTTGCTTTATGATGGAATCTGCCCTAATGTACTGTGGTATTCTGAAACAACCCCTTAAATGTCCCATATATACTAATGCGTAAATAAGTCATGAGAATAACGTCCTCAGGCCATTTGTTGAAAAGAGTATATTTTCCTCCAGAACATATACAGAAAGTATACTTTAAATTATCTAGCCTCTAATAAGTTGCAGGTTACATGCAGATATAAAAATTAAATAATCCAAAAAAATAATGAACGTTTTCAAATAAAAACTAAATAAATAGAATTAATTAACCCCTTTGGGAAGCTTCTGACTCCTTAATATAAATTTCTACACAATTTGAACACTCAACTGTTGGTGAATCTTGGGATTTCGAGTAGACTTTTCCTCTCATAAAATACACATTGAACATTTCCCCATTTACTTAGGAAACATTTCGATCTAGGTTAATGTTTTTGCTTTTAAAAGCACATGTATACGCGCAGTGTTTGAATTTGAAGTAACAATAAGTTGACTTTCCAACTTCATTATACGACCGTTGTTTGCAAAGGCTGGGGAAACTGTTGAAAATTAATTAATTGTGCAACTACGAAGTTGCCGATAATACTTCTACTATAAAAGACTACTTTTGAGTGTCGACATACGAAATAGAGTTTCTGATGCAACGTGTTAATACACAAAGGAAAGGATGCTTTAATATGTAGACCAATCTCCACTAGGTTCCTAGAAAATGCTGCGTACGTGAAATGCTCCTTTTAACAATCAACGTTGCACAGTAGTAGCATCAAAAGCGTTTACAGGTTAGACTTTTATGCTTTTATTAGGAAAGTACTCTCCTTTGTCTGTGGCCATAATAGAGAGTTCAAGTTGGGAAAACTTTTGTGCCGTTAATCCACAAAATTAAGGAAGTACTCTAAGTGATTTTAAATTTTCAGTAATTCTGATTACTTTACCTAATTTTTAAAAAGATGAAATTGCTGCTTTTAATATAAAAGGAGCTTGGAGCATACAAAAGAAAATGTAAAATTAATGGCAAAATAAAAACTATTAATGATCCCTTTGTCTAGTATAAACAGGGTTAAAAGAAAAATTCTTAATAAAATACAAAATTACATTGATTTCAATCCATCTCTTTCTAACTATTTTAAAAAGGGAGCTCTCTGGTTATTTTATTTGACTATTAAGATTCTAAACGTTAATGTAAAGTAAGATAATTAACTATTTCAAATACAAATAAGAACAAGGATGGTGTTGCATTTACATTGCATGTAAATAGTTTCTACTTTTAAGATGACAGACATAATTGAAATCAAACCTAAAATGTAGATTCTAAGAAAGTTGCACTTGCAGTTGCACCAAGAATTGTACTCATATCCCAACTTCACTGGTACCTTAACCTTGATCATCATTAAGGATCGATCTAGCATTATCTAACAAACATCGTTGATGTACAAAATCAAAATTCGAGGAAATTACAAAAGTGATTTTAGCTGTATTTTACTTCTAATATAAGCGGGCGAGTAAGGTTCTACCCATACCTCGTTCCGGGAAACATCGGACTACCGTTTTTTATTTTACTTCATTTAGACTTTTAAGGTTAAAGTTTAAATCACTAAAAATGAAAATAAGAGTAACAGCCAAAACTTTCATTGGTGCAATATGATGTGAAAACGAGTGGTAGGTGTTATTTAATTTTAGATTTCAGATACCATTTAATTATTATTAAAACAAACAATCTTGAAAATACTAATATAAAAAGGTTTAACGTTTCTTCTAATTCTATAAAACTACTTAAAATAACTTATTTACTATAATTGGCGTATATAAAATATTTTATGTATAGGTACCTATTTTTATTTTGTATATTGTAACAAACAAGAAACTTTTAGCAGCAGTGCTGTTTTAATAAAAGTTGCAAAGTTATTTTAACTTAAACTAAATACCATGAGGGTGTTGTAAGTGGAAAATAATGAAGGTCGACAGACTTTCAAATTTACGCTATCCCCCTAGAAACGTGCTTGACCTTAGACACTTTATTACACGCATTGCATAAGAGAATAGTGTTTCCTATCTATAGAATAAAATCTGAATTTAGTGTTTTTTTTCTTGAAAGAGAAGGTAATGTATTGCATTCATATTGTATTAGAAACATCATCCTAAATAGTACTCTACGATACAAGATTAGTAAGATTAGTAATTAGTAAGGTGTATTATACGTTTTAAGCAGTGTACATTTGTACAATGAGTATCGGGTCACTCCACCCAGTGACTGTTGCTTGACATTTTTAGATATTTTTTATATTTTGCATAAAATATTCCCAATATATTGATATTTCAAAAATAGCTAATATTTTTTGCAAGCCTTGGTATTCTTGTGGCGGCCATTAATCTTCGGCTCCGCGTAGGATTTTTGAGTAAAATCGCCATTTACGGAAAAGTTAATAGCTTCTTCATTATTAGAACTGTTGCGTTCAAATAAAAAGCATTCTTTTCAACATGAATTGCTCTACGTTTCTGAATCAAGCTATTTTTAGCTATTCTTTACGCAAATTCATGAAATGGCCCTTACAAAATGTTTAATGGTTTCGCTCATATGTCTGGTCTTTAGCATAATTTTTCGTAAGAATGGTAAGACACTCAGACTTCTGATTTTTATGCTTACGTGCATCAATTTGGACTATTAATTCGCCAATTTTTATACCTGAAATTCTCGTCCTTTTTTTCTATGGGCCTTCAAACATAGTGATAAATATGCTTGTAACAAATTAATATGGAATACTCTGACTGTGTGTAAGTCAATAAAGAATGTCATAAATATGATTATGGATCTGTGGTTGAGGAATGCATGTAGTGTAAGCGATTTACATCAAGATAAACAAATTAACTAAAATTAAGGGCAACCAGTGATACTGAAACTATTTGTAAATATCATCAACATAAATATCTTTTAAAATATCACCACATATTTGGAAGAAAATGTTGCTACCCCATGAAAATGCATGGGCCATTATCCCAAACCCGTGCACTTTCAGTCTGACCTGTTGAAAAAAAGGAAGTGGTTAGCAGGATATTTCTAACAATTTTACTCAATAGTCTTTAGAAATACAAATCTAAGTGGGGGCCGTACTTAACCAATCATTGTAGATTCCAGAACCTATAAAACGTAAGAAAACAGGTATTACACCGGTAAGACCGCCACGCAATTGTTTTTGAACAAAACGTAAAGAAATCGATTACCTAGTCATTATGTATTTGTTGATAATTATCAAGATTATAATTATCAGTTATTTAAAAAAAACCGAGCGCCTAAAAGGGCTTTCGCAGCGTGTAATGTATTAAACTTTTCATTCTCCCCTTGACATTTATTAACCACCGTAAATAAATAAATAAAATGATGATTCAGTGATTATAATGAAATAATGTTTGTATATACAACAGTATTGTTATCAAGGTAATGTTGACAACAGTCACCTTATAATATTATATTTTAAAAAAATAGACAGTTTTACTTCGTTGTCCAGGGACCGAAACTTCTTCATACCTAGCAACCACCTCGCATGTTTTACTTTCGCTTTCGGTTGCCTTGTCAAGATAGAAAGTTACACTTTCGTAAAGGGGAGAATGAAAAAGTTATATTTCAAAAATACATTTTTTTAATTTTAAAGGAACAGAAAATTCTTGAATCCTGATTGAAATAAAACTAAAAATTAAAATTAAGAGTAAAACACTTCAATGGTTAAAATTATCATTTGTTGAAAATTGAAGCAAACTATTGTCTATTTCATGGAGAAACATATTGTCTATCTCTTCAAGGTTATAAAATTTAAATGCTCGAAAAGAGACCTTTAACGGTTCTTTTAAAATAAAAAGGACTCCTTCAACTTTCCCGGGTTTTTGAGCATCTTTTTGCGATGCCCATAAAATTTCCAGATGGCTGACGCTGTAGAAAATCGATAATAATTATATTTCCTGTTTTATTTCCGCACCTAGTCATCATACTATTCATTGTCGTAGTGTGTCGGTTATGTGACCGTCCTGAGTGTGACAGTCTCGAAACCTAATGAATAAATCTCCCGCTAAAAATTAAGTACAAGTGTGTTTGGTGTTTTTAAGTTAGAATTAACAATGTCTACTTAAAGACAAAACAATACTTCAAGAAAGATCTTACTAACATTAACAAAAGACCCAATAACTCGAGGGATGGACTAGAAAAAAGTAATTATACGAAACATATTAAATCAAAAATATCGAAAATATTAAAGTTTAGCGCCTGTGCCTTTTGAGATACTAGGCCTAGAAAACTGACAATTTTAAGGTTTGGGCTATTATTGAAGTCCCATAGAAAAAAGTGTCAGTGCCAGCAGAAATTTGAGAGCCAGACAAAACAATCTGTTAATAAAGCACGAATCTTGTATGCTATATAATACTATTAAGAATGGAGACTTCAACTTTGATTTATGTAAGTTCATTCAGTTAAAGAGAATTTTTGTTAGTATGAGGGCTTTGAATTTAATATCAAAAAACATATAAAGGCTTTATAAGGAAATTACGTTTACGAATTCTATATAATATGTGCGATACGATGCGGGTATCCCTCGGACTATGACATGACGCCTTGTTTTGACTACAATAATGAACCATTTTAATAATGAGAACTCAGCGAATTTAGAGTGCGGCAAATTTTACGTCGTTGATGTCATCGTTTACAAAAGACTTGACCTACACCAATATTTTCTTGATTATTGTGGTTCTAGGAATTATCATCTCATTGACCTCATAAAATTGTGCTGTAAAAGGTAATATTGCAGGTTGCAAGATCAGCAACGTAAACCTAACAAAACATAAAGGATACATTATTTTATTTATTTTGAAGGACATAACAAACCCTACTGTATGTGTTAAAAACATTATACCCTTCTTTATTTGCATTGTTGTTTTCGAAAACTACGCTTTTTGAAAAAAAATTTACAGGGATTTTTTGTTTGTCTTACCGAGCTCTGACTACTTGCAGCGTTTGATGTGTTTCTTATAATACATACTGTATATATCCACTTGATCGTTTATAAAAGATTTTTCATATAACTCACACAGAATACAGAATAACCCTGTGTTTATTACCATTTTGTTTCAATATTGCAAAGTTAAATAGCTTTGACTGAACGTATTACCACTCCGCTAGAGTGAAATTTGGAGAAAGTAAATAAATACAGATATGTAGCTTTACATTAACAAAAGCAGTAGCAATTAATGAGTCCGTATATATATTTTTTTCGGTTTAAGGTTAAAACTAATTCGAATAACACAATGATATAAAAAATATATATTTGTGTACGTGATGTAGACGTACGTACCACAGATTAAAAAAATAAAAGCTTTGGTGGAATTACAAATTCATATTTAAAATTTTACATTTTAGTATTAACGTTATACAGCTCTATCTAAAGAATCTTTTTTATCTTTATAAAATTTTATAACCCACATTTATTTAAAAAAAAAACAGAAAGCTGAATTTTAAATATTAAAATAATACCTACCTTCCGCATTCGCAATTTCCATTATGTATTCCACTTTTATTCGATTCTATTTAAGCAAAAAAGTTTTTTCAGTGGATATAATATAGACAGCATGATTAACTTTATTGACTTCATTTAGAATTAAAAAAGTACCTTTTGTATACCTGTATTGCTAGCCTCTGGTTTGTTGATCAGTACTAAGGAAAGCGTACTGCATGGTTTTAGGGTCTTAACGACCTGTTCTATGCTGAAGGAAAAAATAACTCGTTGAACTACAAGAATTACTTAGAAAGATTTTGATTATTTGGTGTCAAATGTTTGCAGTAAGGCCTATCTTTGTCAGGTTTTTTCATAGACAGATGCTGTGAAATTTGGTTTGGTCCACATTCTAACCAAAGATCAGAAATCAAAGAATCAGGTTTCTGCAAAAACTGGAACCTAGTTTTCCTGGAATTTTAAAACAAAATTCCTGTTTAGCAGCGTTGCTGAAAGTTCACTTTAACATTTAACCGAAACATATGTACTACGTAGTACGGTCTGCTGAATTATTTGAAAACATCTAAACACAACAGTTTTATTAAAATTATTTAATATAATGATTTACAAGCAACCCACCTAGAGTTCAATTTTACTAATTTTATGCTTTAGAGGAATAGACGAATTTGAAAGTTTCAAAAATGGAGTAGCAACAATATAGTTACTGAAAATAAACGATCCATTTAAAGATACTTTGCCAAAAGTACAAGTAAAAATTGTGGAAATAAATATTCAAATGTCCAAATTGTTGAAAGCCCCAAAAGTTTTGGCAAAGAAGATTTGGCTACTAAAATTGGTAAATATGTGTATGTGTAAATAATTATTGCACGATTCAATGGGGATTTTTAATAGTCTTACAAACTGTTTGGGAACAATCGGTAACTATTCTATTATTGACCTATAAGTCCTACCTATAGCTCAATTGGAATGTGGTCATCAAAACTTGTAACGTTACGTTTTTTTTTTTTTCAATTTAATAAATACTATTTTATATATATATATATATATATATATATATATATATATATATATATATATATATCCTTAGTACGGTTCTGGCAGTTTAGCAAACACAATTGCGTCAAAACTGCAAATATTTCGTTTAGTAAATAATGCTTTCTTTCAAGTATCAAAGAGTCCCCTTTGTGTATAATCAGTATTCTAAAATCAGCAAAGTTTTTGTTGGTGTGAACGATTATTTAAAACGTTCCCAGGTTTATAATCTTTGTTTCATAGAAAAACATGTTAATAAAATTTATTTAGCTTTAATTTATGATTTCCTTATACGTGCTTTTTAGTAGCTTTTGGATAAACAAACTTCCAATTCCAGCTGTATAAAAAACAGTTTAAGATGCATTTTTTAAACAAATTTTTCCGTGAATTCACATAGCTTGTTCTAGAAAAATGTAACGCGGTCACTTCCTATTGAATTAAAAAGAGCACGCTATTTTATAATTGGTTGATTTAAAATTTCCCTCTAAAAATTATTTGTGATAATATAAAATTCTGATCACTAACTCAGTTTAATTTTTAAGTAAGTCTGCAACAGACCACCATCGAAGAGGTTGATGTCTTGAGACATCTCCGGGCGCTCCGCGCTCCGGGGTACAAAGAAGGTCGTAACAATGAATGTACGCCCTTATTAATACTACCGCAGTACTATCGTTCATGCTTCAATTTAACTTGGTATTATATCGTACCGATTCCGTTGTTTGGAAATTGATCTAAAATAAGAATTATTTCGTAAAGTTTTGTTAGTTTAACGAAGAAAATAATACCGTCTTGTCGTATCTGAAAATTTAGTATAATTCCGTATTATCGATTAAGGATTTGTTAAGCAATCTCCAAGTATACAGTTTTTTAGTACAGTTATCGTTATAATTCTTGAGAATTTGTTCCGTTCGGAAGTTAGTGCAAATAAAATAATTATGTTAATGTTCGATGTATCTCTTTAAGACTTAACTCGTTAAGTTTGGTTTGAGTTATGTTAATTGTTATAAATGTTGTAGTTAAGTTGTACTTAAGATATTTCTATATGTTTTGTGTAAATATTATTACCGTGTCATAGTGGCAAACTAATTATTTAGTCAGTCGTTTAATAAAAACTTTATATTTATATATAGTTCAGAATTCAAGAAAATAAGGAAATGTTCCAGCAACTTTAAAGTCAGCAGTTTCTGATTGTGTTTTGTGTATGTCATTATTGTGTTTTCGTACTGTAGCGTTTAAAGTCTTCCGTTTGTGTAAGGAAGTTTTTATGAAACCTTTACAGGATAAATGAAAATATTGTAAGGTATTGCTTTTTTTATTAAGCTTTTATGTAAAGTTTATTTGGGATCCCGATATTTAATCAACTTTCTGTCTAAATTTTTTTTTGATTATGATGTGTTTTGTATTTCCTTCTTATTTCAATTTTTTATTTTATTGTTTGATAAACATATGATTAACTTAACGTCAAATTTAAATGGGAAGTTAGTTCCAAAACTGATAACTTCTCGTTTTTTTAAAGAAACCTAAGAACATCCTCCGTTTTGGTAGCGCTCAACATGTTTTTTGTTTTGATCCTGATTCCATTAATTAATTAGAAGCTTTTGGGGTTAACACCCACACCTGTATTTAAATTTGCATAATAGAGATCTCAACAGCCGGTGCATTGCGGAGTCGTACTGTAAGTATTAAATATTTTGTGTTTAGAAGAATTTAGAGTGTTATAAATGACGTCTGATCGTAGGGCATTTTTCTTGTGTTAAAATAACGTTGTTACAAATGTCGCCCATCGCGGGGCTTTGGTTTTGTGTTGCTACAAACTGGTTTAAATAACCGCTGCAGATTGAATCCTTTATCCTAATATATTTGTATGGTAAAAGAACGCCTCACCTGCGTATTTAATCTAATATGCTCAGCATCTTAAAAAGAATTCGACTACAATAAATAATATTGCAGCTATAGCAGTAGTTGAAATGTAATTAAAAGCGTTTCCGACGACTAGATGTAAATGGTTTAAATTTAATAGTAGTAAAGCCATTAAAGATTTGTATGTACTTGCATATTTCCATTGCACGGACTTCCTTATGGTTGCATTTTGAGCCCTATCTTATTTTCATTTGTAATTACCTTGTCCGTAAAATCTATATGCGGTTTGCATATAGCCTGTTCGAACAAAATCGGACATTAGCGGACATATTTGATGTAGAAATTTGAAAAGCTTCATGGGCTATTCTCATCATAAGGTAAATGTTAGTAGATATGCTACAATTTTATATAAGCTTCTCTTTTTTCACTGACAATTAACAACTTACTAAACGTTAAATAATGGAAATTGCTTTTTATTATAACACTATGTTCAGTCTGAGGTACACCTGAAAAGCTACATACTATATACAATTATACTTGGGAAATAACCACAAACAATAATATTATGAAAGTAACTAACAGCCCTTTCCTTTGTTTATATAAATCTCCCATATAGTCTTCGCACACATAAGCTTTTTAATTTAAATCCCACAATTAATGTTTCCTGCTCACTAAACCTCCTTGTGAATGAGAAACAACAAAGCAAAAACTTCCTGATTTTTAGCTCGAACGTGGAATTTTTCATCAGAGAGATGTGGGCTTTTGTATAATAGCTAGTGGAAATAAAAAATATACGCCGTACCTCACGTTTCCTTCTTTTTGAGTCACGCACTTCAAAAATAAAACTGGAAGTAATATAAAGGCACAGAATGTGCAATACAACCACACTTATATGAAAATGTGCTGAATTGTCAAAGCTTTTTCTCGGTGTTAATATAACATGAAATCTAGAAATAAAAAAATAAATAATTTATTAACAAACTTGTTTAATTGGCACTTCTCTAAATTAATTTACCCTCTTGTCTGGTATTTTAATTGAATTTCCAGCGATATTTAAATTCATTTGTACTCCTGGGAATGATTGAAACTCGACAAAATAGAATGAATTCGGACATTTTTGTAGAAGTCAACACTGTAAACGTGAAAGTTAAATGAAGGATGAATTGTACTGTAAACTATTTTCGAACCATTATACGGAATTAAATAAAGTACCTACAAAATAAACAAACGCACAGTGGAGCAAGCAATAAGCAGCGGTTCAGAAAGAAATATTAATTTGTACGGCTAAAACTGTTCTAAGGAAATTGAAAAAAGCTTGTTAAGAGAAGTTTTATAGTGTTAAGGAATTAGATGCATCTTAGATACGAGGAAAAGGCTTAAAAAGTTCTCTGTGGAAAATTTATTGGATTTTTACTTGAAATGTAATTAACAACCGAGATTAGGAGAATTGTTCGTTCTATGTAATAAGCTTTCCGAGCTTTTATGGAACAATGATACATAGAATTTATTTAAACTTGGTTCATAAATAACCAAATTTCTCGTATATTTTTTTCGAAACAAAGTTTGAAAATCCCAATACGTTCTGCAAAAATAAATCATAACTTATTTCTTCAGGGATTATATTTCGTATGCTGTAGAAGGAGATATATCTTGGATAAAAGGACGTTTATAATAAATTATCTACTAACCCCTTTATCATGATTAGACTTAATATGAGTATTGTATCTCTCGATTTATAACCTGAATGCCTACAAACCCCAGGTGAGATAGCATTTATATTTTATATCGCTTCCGCTATTATTGTAGGTTCCGCTTGACAACAGTAATACTATTTTGATTTTACGCTACACACATCCTATTCGAAATTTAATATCAAAGATATGACATCAAGGTATTAGTATCATCATATCCACCTTGTTCTGGCTTGAAAGGTTAACGTCGTTACCTTCTATGAAAATAATATCACAAGGAATGAGGAAACTAGAAATGGTGGAACATCTTAGAAAATCATGTCACAAGAATTCATTGTTTCTAAAGGAGTGGAATTTAAAGCTTCCGCATTGTTGAAACGTTTTGGTTTTCCTTTCATCTAAAATCCTGTTTGTGGAGTAATACTTTTCTATTTGAAGTAATCAACCACTTTCAAAATATGAACGTATATCCTATATTACATTACATATTTTGCATAAACATTTTAGAGAAGGGCGTTTTAAATACACAGAAATAAGGTTAATGGCGAACAAATATTTGGAAAAATACAGCAAATAAATGGATACCTTTAGGCATTAATAACCGTTTTGAGCTGTTTTCAAACATAAAGCAGATTAATTTAACAACCTGCTCTCTTTGTAAATGAAACTTTTCGATATCAAAAACAGAATGTTATTAAATTATTGATCCCAATTTTCCGCTATTCATTTAATTTTTAATTCATTTATTGGAAACATTTATAAACAATTTTTGAAGCTATTCAATAGTGTATGAGAAAAGGCTTCTTGCTGGTATTGTTAAACTCCAATTTATTATACGTTAAGTTTTGTTAAATTAATTTGGTCAGAAGTTGTTCATAATAAAAAGTGCAATAAACGGATACCCATATAGGAAATAACAAAGGGCCCGCGGTTGGCACAGGCTTGGGAGGATGTTTATCAACTCTGGTACATGCCTGTAATCCAAGACTGGCCCATGGCTGTGCTAAAATCGAGATGATAACTTCGTGCCAAGCTTGTTAATCAGTCATGGCCCTAGATTAGTGATACATTTTGGCCCGATAGTGAAGAACAATATAGTGCCGACGATAATATTGAGTCTTAGCGCAAGGTAAATAACAAATATTGGACCACTCTTAATATTAATATGGTGAAGGCTGACACAATCTGTGATAATGTAGGATCGGAACCCAACGGATCTTTGAGTATGAAACCAACCTAATATTTAATAGGGTACTATAACCTATATTAAGACTTGTATGAAATAACTTTGATGAAGAAAACAAATTCAAAAATTCTAAATTATTACCAATTGTTTTAATTCATTCCCTTATTAGTAACATAATAAGTATGAGACTGATTTTATATAAAATTAATAATTTTTAAGTGTTAAACAAACAAATTTTAGAAGAAAAATTGTTTAAAAAGTTATTTTCAAGCATACAAGTTTAATTTTTACCACTAAAAATTGTATTGATTCTTATTAGCGTATCTTTTTTTTAAATATACACTTTTTATTTCATGGACATTATTTGATTAATAATATTACAAAACGAATAAACGTAAAATCTAAGCCGGTAAAGGCTTCCCCTTGCAGCAGCGTTGCCAACCTGACTGTACTCAATTGGGACGCGCCAATAGAAGGCGTTCATCAAACTATTCGGATAGAGTTACCGTAAAACGCCACCATATTGGGAAAAAAAGAAGCACGAAATTGTTTATTATTTTTTATCTGTATTGAATTTAATTAAATCCACGTTTAGTTTAAAAGGTTTTTCTTATTCTGAAAGATCAAACCTCTAATATGTCAAATATGTAAAATATGGCTATAATATGACCATTATTAAAGAATTCCCTTACGACCCTTCTCTGTCCTAATATAGCGGCGTTTTGCGGTACTTTGATCGTTCAGTGCGGCCTAGGTGATTAGATGTAGTGACTCTTATGTTTGAAATGCCTAACGTAAATCAACTAAAAACTAAAAAGTAAAAACGAAATTTAATAGTTTGCTGTAATTGCAATAAATTGTTTTTATTAAGGTTAAAAAAATATATTGTTCGATCTTCTTTCTTGGATTAGACCAAATTAATTAAACTCAAAAAACTAGATCATTAAAATCTTTATTATCCCAATTACGTTTCGCAAATTTGTCCATTTGCTTTCTCAAATCACAGTATTGTTATTATCAAATTAAACCTACAACTATTACACATTAAAACATGTCAGTTTTAAAATTATTAAGTACACAACAATTTGACCTCTACTACGAGAATGGTAAATATAAATGATTTTTATTATGAAAAAGAAGTTATTCATTTGTTTCTGCATAATTTTATTATGTGTACTCTAATATTAAATATGCAGAAAAAAAATATAGTACATGTGGCGTACTATTTACATTTTAAAAGTACATAGTACCGGTAGACCCAATTATAGTACGTATACTACAATCATAGTACGGTTGGTAACGCTGCGGAAGGTTTGCAGCTGCCGCGTTACTTTTCATATCTGTGCTTGTTTCCAAAGCGTGCAAAGATTTGAGAGCAGGTTGGCTCTGACTTGGGCAGAGATTAGAGAAAACAGAATTTGTACCGAGGCGTTGGTTGACCCTTGGGCCACGACAAAGCAGCCGAGGCGTGGGGTCTGAAGGTTGTCCTAGGCTTGGACCAATGTCGAAATAACAACATTTGATTATCCAATATTCAGCCAAGCTGTGGTTTATTGTCAAGACTGATAGTGCTTTTACAAACAATGACAGAATTCTCTAACTTAGCTATAGCTCTAAATTTGTTATCGAAGAAGATCCTTGTTAATTCAGAAATGGTAATGGGTAATGCAGACAGTAACAGTATTACTAAAATATCTATTCGCTGTAGTGTTCAAAGCTGATACAAACTTCGCAGTTTGTTTGAAGCAATCGGGTTATAGAATTGCAAACTGCTTAAAATGTTGTTTCTGAATTTTTCAGACGCTTTCCACGGATATACTATATGTAGTATCACATGTTGTGATATATCGCCCAAATTACTATAAAAAACTACAATTGCAAGGAAAAGTTTTAAACATCACAAAGATCAACTGATCAATAATAGACAGTTTCTAATTGAGAACACTAAGAATGCATTCAGGATGTGATGCGTATCATTTATTGCTTTACAAAATTTGCGATTTCAAAAGTAGAACTTTAGAGCATTTTGTAAAATTATGAAGATGAGTTACTACATTGGAGACTGTTGAATTGCCTTTTTACATGAGAATTGCTATACTAATACTATGCTGCTATACTGATTGCTGTAAGATCTCTGTAGAAGATGAGAATGAACTTCTGAACTTCGTCTGAAGATTAAGACAAGAAAATGTTAGGTATGCTAACAGACACCTGTTAAAAGCTGCATTAGAAAATTGAGAAGTTACAGAATCAATTTTCTCTGAAACTAGAGGAACAGTTAGGGTTTATCACATTAAAACTTTCTATCAACTAATTCTATTAAAAATTCTGTCAACCAAAGAGAACTTCTTTCCGTCTAATAATTATAATAATTTATTATCCGAAGCCATTTAACAATATAATATATAAGTAATATAGTATATAATAGAAGCAATATACTTAATGTTTAAAGGAAAATACGGGAGACTAGCAATATCAGCAACTATGTACATAAAATAGACCTACTAAATGGTAATTTCCATATTAAACCACAATAAAGACTATAAAAAGCTACTAAATATATCACATTTATAATAATTTTTTTTTATTTATTAATTTATTAGCAATCAAATTATTACAATGGAAATCTATGAGCTAATTGGCTGTCTTAAGAACTAGGTAGTTCCTTCTTGACGTGAGGAGGGCTTCTCCAGTGACAAGTCCTCTTCAAACAGTATTTAAATCACTTGGCCATTTTCGTTTGGAATCGTTTTTTCGAATTGGATTGCTTAAGCCAGAAGAGGTTAACAATTTATTAATTGCTCCTAAATTATTAAAGCATAATATTTATTTGGAGTTGGTGAGTATGTCATTTTGCAGCTTTTAATTGTAATTCATATAGATATCTCGAGAACTTTTCAAACGACGCGACCCCTTGATAAAGATGTTTTGTTTACTTGTGTCAGACGAAATAATTTAACACTAATTATTCATTATTTTTCAAGCTGCGTTTTCGACTGACGTAGATTGTTCTCCAAGCCTGCATACACTCTCTTAGCTCACGGGAAGCGTGGTGCTATTAATAAACCAAGCAGGACACCTGCATCCGCTTAACCGAGCACACGTGTAACCTTCCCCTACTTTTTTAGCACCCAAATTGCATTTTTCCTCTCGTCATAAATGCTTAGTTTGCATCTTTACACAAGTTTTATAAATGCGAGTTCCTGGTTTAAAAACTCAGTTCCTTCGGGGCTCACCAATATCATCAGCCAGACCTCGGGTAAGTAACTTTAATTTTGTTTTAACTGTAGTGAACCTAGAAGCTGATATCCAGGGATACTGCTTACCTGGTTCTCCTACTGCTTATTTAGGAGACCTAGAAGCTGGCATCCAGAGATGCTAGTTATCTGGTCATCCTAAGCTTTAGTATTAGTATGTATTTAGTAGGGTGGTTTCGACCACACGAATACTTAGTGTTAGTACATAAGTTATTAGGGCTCGACCATCCTCATGTTTTGTGTAGTTTGCAGTACATTTTATTATTTATTATATTGTTAAATTGTGATGTGTGTTTAATTCTAACTCTACCATTAACTACGACAACCCCCACCCCATGTGGCAATTGTTTTATATTATAAAGTAAGTAGTTTAATACCTGAGTATAAAGTCGACTGATTAGGTGTTTTTAAAAGGTCTTGGAATGGGTCATGTTCCCCAATGGGTTATTGCATTTATCATAATAAAGATATCCTAACGTAACGACAAAAACGTGTTTTGGCGCCTACAAAGTAAAATTTTATAATCCGGTAAGTTTATTTTTGATATCGCTTCAACACACTACAATTTAGGCTATGTTAAATTAGTTTGTTTACAAAATAATCGAGTGGTCCACTATAGGTTGAATTTTATAGGGCACAGTGGGTCATGTTGTAACATTATAATTTGCTACGTAAACTATTAAAGTAAGCCTTTAATATTCATAAAAATAATCACACACACACACACATAGTTGAGGTTGCGGGAGTTTCCAGTTAAAAAAATCTCACCGCTCCATGTGGGACTCGGACCAACGATTATTTGATCGTTCATATTATCATTATTATTATGTTTATATCTTGAAATAAAATTTATAATTTTTGAACTTTCAAATCATTTCTTACTTCATTATATGTTGAGGTCTAACCCACTAGATGTTATTGCCAATTGACTAAACTTTTAATTCCACCCATTCAAAATTTAAAATGTTTTTTGTTAAATTTAAAAACCAAAAACTGAAAATTGACCTATTGGCTCACTCTCTCCTACATATTATTTTCGGCACCTTAATGAATATACGTCAAAGGTATAAAAAGATAAAAATCATTTTTTGAAATATGTGGGATGTGAGGTGATTAGTGCGGGGATGAAAGATCCGAGTTAGGGTGCATTGGAAAAGTATGCCAGATGTGCTAGTACGGTCGCGTTTACAAGACGACCTCTTAAGACGATTAAAGACGAAAGACGTTTACCTACTGTTATTTTAGATATACACCGTGTCCGCGTAGGTTGGTTACATATGGAAAATTTTGTGATTATTGATTTTATGAAAAACAGTTATTCTTCATAAAAAGTTCTGCATGTTCTAAAACCCAAAATTCAACCATCAGATATTAAATTATATCAGTCGTATCATAATAATAATAATAATTATATCATTTTCGTTCAAGAGTAAAGTTCCTTCATTTTTGACCATATCGAAAATTTTTAATAAGAAAAGAAGTTATGAATTAAAAATAATTTTTAAATATTCAATATTGTTTGAAAACTCATCCATACTATCCCTACAATATTATTGTATTATGAAATACCATCGCCCTTTTTTATTTAAAATCTGGAATGTATTCCCTTGAATTTTGATTAAAATTTTTAACCCTTTAAACAAGCATTTTTACCCTAAAATATCATCACAATATATTTTCATTTATTCATTTAATCTCATTATTATCTTGTTATTAAATCATAACATCTACTTACCATCTTTTATTATATTATACTAAAAATATAAGGTTTAAATTACACTAACAATATTTATTTAGGCACCGGGAAAATCAAAACAAAGAAAGTTTTTGAAAAATATTCTCATTATTTCATCGCACATTTATCGCCGCATATTGATTTGTCTCCACCAACGTGAGGCATGGCGAAACTTTTTACCATTTGGGACATTTTGGCAATTTTGCGTTTCAACACTTTTAGTTTTTTTTTAGAGTAAAACTTTATTTTATGGGAGTGATAGATATGAGTTAAAATTATTAGTGAAACGAGATTGTGTTTGAGATTAATCTTCTGTAGCGTATAACTGTCACAGTTGGTTCATACCTTAAGAAGAAAAAATTATCCAACAAAGGCAACAAAAGTCGTCACTCGCTCATAGAAGGCAAATAAGATCTTCAATTACTCAACTACTTTCTCAAATTGTCACTCACTAGTAGAAGACAAAGAAGCGTCTTCAGTTACTCAAGTATTCACTCCATCTTTCAAGAGTTTACAGCCCTAAATAGTAAACATCACAATATCATTTTGCACCACAAATGATTTTAAACTTTTTGGAATTTCAGAAGCTATTATAGCGATAACTTAGTTATCATAATACAGTTACATACCTTTGGAATTTATTTTTATTTTAAAAATACCAACCTACATGATAATTATCACTGAATTCGAAACAGCTGTTTTTAGCGTCGGAATAAAAGTTTGTAAAAGCAATCAATGATGTTTCATCCATATTTAATACTATTGTTTTTTTTACCTTCTCATCTTCTCTTGTTAATTGGTATTTATCTAGATTTGTAAGTGTATTTTTTTTAAATAAGTTCTGATTTATTAATAATTTTTCTGGGTAATACATTTTATTTAATTACAACTTAGTGAACAGTTTGAAAAATTCATTTAACATACGTTTGTGATTGTCCTTTTCCGTTTACAATAATAAATCTAAACAAAAATATGTACGTGCGTATGAATGTACATTCAAAAAATATGAATAGTAAATATGACCCATAAATACAAAATATTATACATTCCATGTCACCACCACCCAAAAGTTAAATTAAAAATACGAAACCAAAATCTACTTTCTGTTTCTTTCAATTCCATAATGTTTTATCCAGTTACGTATACATTGCACAGAGATGCGTGTTGACGAACTAACAACTAACATTTATTTTAAGCATAAGATTGAAGATAATGATTTACATAAATTTGCGTTTGTTATTTATTTTTGGTTATCTTTTCATTACTTTCATATTCTCGGAACAGAAGTTTACTAAAGATATACATATATTTTTGATCATGCTTCATTTACCCATGTTATAGTCTCTATAATGTCTTCATTAAAATAAGTCAAGTTTAAATTATGTTGACAACAGCATAAGAATACATCATCCTTGTAATTTTATATCCCAGAAGATATAACCTAGGCAGGTTGTATGTAGTTTTGGAGGAAGAAAAGGTGAATAATAAAGTTTACGCTATGTTGATTTTGAATAAAAGTTTCATAGCAATGTTACATACAAGAGGGGAAAAATGCTTATTATGTGCTATATTTCATAGAAACCGAAGAAAGTCATTCAGTATATTTCATAAATAAAATACCTTTCGTCGAGAATAGCAGAAAATATAGGTAAATATAAGCGAAGTTATTTCTTTCGCAATATCTAACTTATTTTTATATAAGAAATATTGGTACATGAAAACTGAACGAAAATGCCTATTCGTTATTCTGAAATACTTTAATATCAGCAGAAATTTGCATCGCCTTTTAGGAAAAAAAATGAAGACTCAATAATGTCAAAGACGATAAAACGCGTTTTAAAATATAAATGAAGGGAATTGATTTTTCTTTAAATAATTTATGAGAATAATACGCACATGCTTTAATATAAATGAATGAGTTATAGAAAACGAAATTATTTAATAAAAAGGAGATGCTTTTGTACCTCAGTGCTTTTTACAAAGGACGGCGGCGGGCGTCTCAATGCGAGAACCATTTAAGTGAATAGGAATGTCTTTTGGGAATTAGATTAGATTTTCTGTTCTGTTTTTCTGAGTATTTTTCTTATAGAGAAATTTTTATATAGCTAATACATCTAATAATGAAAGAGTCAAACATCAAAAGTAATTGGTATAACAGAATTTCTGTAGGCTCGTTAAGTATATTTATTCAGTTATTCCTGTATATCTAATATATTTTATATAAAATCCTGTATATTTAAAAAAATAATATTGATAACATTGAGTTAAAGTGGCCCCTTATATAAATAATATATTAAATTAAAAAGTCTTCTAAAGAATTTCACGATTTAAAGGTATTCGTAGTTGCGATTAAAAGAACTGAATGCGATCAGATTAGAAATAAATTCTTTTTCGTTCACAACCGTACCCAAAAATATCTGATATTAAATTGAAGTTGAGTGAAACGTCACATTCTGAGATTGCATCATTTATTTAGATTATTAGCTGTGTTTGGTAATGTCTTATAGAGTGCTTGTAAATTACAATATACTATACTTTATCAAAACAGTCATCTAAGTATATATTCAAAACACAAGGCTTATTTTTGTTCCAGTTCATTTGAGAGTTTTACTGGTCCGATTTACCTGATTTTTTTTCTATATTGAAGCTCTCGCTGTGTATTTTAGTCAACACTACTTAATTTTTATATTTTTAAATGCAAAAATTTAAAATATGTATTTGGATACGCTCCAACGTGTAATTTTTTTAATTACTAACGCTTACAGAGCTGACGGCTGTGCTGCAGCCGACACTTTCATTATTATTTAACGTTTGAAATGTTAGGTTGCGTAGAAAAACCCGCATAGTTGAAAATCATGAAAAGCAAGCGAATTATACAAATATTAGATGAAGGGACAATTGCTTATTTAGAGCTGCTTCATATTGTTTTAAGAAAACGCAGGAGCGCGCATCCAGATGCATTTGCAGATTGTTGCAAAAGTTATAAGTGACTTAGGCGAATATAAAAATTTAATTATTGGCAATCAAACTTATCCTTTTCGCACTAACAGTGGTTTTGATCATATACGAAAATTCTATGTCCCTCTATAGTGAATATTGAACTTTATATTATTGGTCAATTTGCTATTTACTAATCTATCTTTAAACACAAGGCTCGTTTTGTTCTACTGAGTTGGTTTACGGGATCCTTTTTCAACTTAAATGATTTACACTGTAGATTTGTCAGTTCGCCTTAGATTTGCGACTTTTTAATTATATATACATATTTTTAAAAGCATTATTTGCAATCGATGCATTTCAATACGCGCGAACCCGATTGTCCACTTTCAGCATTCACTTTGTAGTATATCCAAACTAAATATCCCCAGCCTCTGCCTGTGCGTACAAATGTAAATAAAATTTTGTTCGCGATTAATTTGTTTTATATAGTTGTGTAAATCAAATAATTTGCTTCACAATCCACAGACATTAAAATAAACCCAAATAAGAATTATTTTCTAAATCATTAAAGATTTTATCGTTTATTAGAAATGTAAATACCGAGATACAGGAGTCTTGCATTTATTAAATCATTATTCCAACAATTCTGCACACAATTTTATAGAATAGACAGTTTTATGTCAATCTTATATATGAAATGAAAAGGTATATTGTTTCATTCTTTATATTTCATATTATCCAATTTATTTATTTATTTATTCAATGCTTCCAACAGATAAACCAATAATAGGAAGCAAGCAAAAGTGATAATACAACAGTAATAAAAGCAACCATATACGTAGCTATGAGATATTACATGGAAGTGCTCTAATTGCTAGTATTATAATTACATAACACAAGCCAAATGCAACTGTAATGTACAAGAAAACTTAAACCTAAAGGTCAGCATTCTGAATAAAATGTTTAAATATGGTATAAGAAACAGCGAAGATATCAATAGTGTGAGAAATTGAGTTGTATAAACCTACAGAATTTGTTAACAGGAGTTGTTTGGGAATAGTTTGTTCTGCCAGTAGGCATGTAAAAGGTATGAAGTAAACGTGAGTTATTTCGCAGGACACTCAAATGGTAGTTTTTCTAAAAGGAAGGAGTTATCACAAGAGTTATTTAAGAGTTTGAAAAGATATAGAAGAGAGGACACATTACGATGCTTTTCTAAAGACACAAAATCAGATGATGTTAGTAATTGATGATAAGGCATAAAACGGGGATATTCATCGTATACTCTATTAAATAGGTATCTTAAAAACCTTGATTGTATCATGTCGAACATACGTTTTCTATAGTAATATATTGCCGATCAGACGATGAATACTTCAAGTGAGGTTTCACAAAGGTTTTGTAAAGCATTACTACAGCATTTATATTTCTAAAGTGGTGACCATTTCTTATAATAAAATCCAGGCTTTTGTATGTACTTTTAGATATTTCAGTTGTATGATCTTGAAAAGGTAGTTTTGAATCGAAGACCACACCTAAGTCTTGATGAGTCATCTCGGTGTCTAGATTATTAGTTACGATGCTGTAAGTAAACTCAGTGCAAAACATTTATTGACATTGGACTCAAGGGAGTTGTTTATGCTCCATGAATAAATATTATGCAAATCTGACTTTAACTTCGTTAAAGGATGAAGTTTATCTTGAGAAAGATTTTCACATAGTCAGGAAATATCAAACAATTGAAGTGTTTTAAGTAATTTAGCAAGGCATTGATTAGTATTATAAATAGTAATGGTCCCAAGTTGGCGGCCTGAGGTACACCTGAGCAAATTCCAAATCTGGGAGATGCTGCATTTTTGTAGACGACGTATTGTTTTATGGTCGACAGGTAAGATATAAAAAAATTTAAAGACGCCCAAAAAATTTTGCAGTAAAACATCGTAGTTTACTTTATAGTATGCCTTCCCAAAATCAATATATACTACAATTCTCCATATTATTATCCTATAAAATATTTACTTCTATCTTAATTTATTTGATGCAAGTTATCAAAATGCCTCTAAACTTGTAATATTTATGCTCAGTTAGCAAATATGTTAGTTATAAATAGTATTTTGTAAAATAAAACTTATTAAAGCAAATATAATAAAACAAGGGTTTAGTTGGAGGCGTACTCACAAAAGGTTTTATGTAAGGTAAAAGAAAACAAGATAAACTGCTCGCTGTCAAATGGTTTTTAAATTAAGTACAACCTATTTATAGTTTTTTAAAAACTGAGGTGGAGCAACTAAAAAGTTGCTTGGAGAATACAACTTTTAACAATTTTTAAATAGAAGTCAGAATCTGCAGAGAAACCGCGGCTATGAAAAATTACTGTACTACCATTGATGTTTAACGCGTTCTTGAAGGATAATTTGGTTGTACAAAAGAAGATTTGAGAAGAACCTTGGGAGATTTTCAAATAGAATTTTTAATTAACATGGAACAAGTTATACGCTACATGTTTAAAATCACATTCACCCAGATCATTCGCGGAGTGTCAGCATACACATTGCATGGAGAACCCTATTTTTTATAACGTTTTTTGCCTATTAAGTGATATACGAATTATGAATTTGATGAGTTCTAAATTATAAAAACAGCGATGCCCGTTACGTTGTCTATGACTGTTTTTGTTCTGAACCGAGAACTTATACCCTAGTGAATCACAAAGTTAAATTGCCACGTAATTTGTATGAGAACACGACCCAACCTTTGAATTGGCAATGCCATCGATCAGAGATATATTTACATATGTATGTAAACCCTAGGTGCAAGCGTAAAGTATATTTAAATAAAATATAAAATAACATAATTTAATTAATCATTTAAAAGCAGGATTTGTATTGACTAGACATATTAGTTTGCTGTACTTCTACGTTACGTAACGTCTTCAAAAATAATTTAACAATACAATAGCTGCTTTAAATTAAATCGTCAAATCATGTAATAAACATTTTTTCCGATAGTTCTTATATAACAAAAAAAAAACATTTTACAATAGATCACGCGCTAATTAAATTATTCTGACACACTATTTTTCACATTGAAAAAAAAAACATAATCCTAAACAAAAAATTTCCCGGGAAACCTTAAACACATTAAAATATATGTGCTACATCTATTCTTCTTTTCGGCAAATTTAGAACACATCTCAGTGTGTAGCTTTACAGTGACAAAACTTCCATGATTTACAGTACAAAGCTTTTCAAAGCTCGACGCATAACATAAATTGCGTATTATGGCGGCATTTTATTTGCACCAACCTAGAGAACAGAACCGATGTTACATTTGAGAATTTTACTGCTCTTAAAATAACATAAAAAATGTTTCAGTTGTTAGGTCGCAGTTAAATAGATGTAGTTGACAAATAGACCAAGTGTTAATTTCCTTTTTGAGGGTGCTTAATTACTAGATTGGGAGTATGAGCTTAGAGGTCTCCCTAGGTAATAAAACTTAATGTAGCTTAGTTTTTAAGTTTTAATTGTACAAATTGACAAGAGCTTTGTTGTCTGTGCGTGCACACTTTCAGGATAATGCTTATTGAAGATTTTCCGTTTCGTTTTAGATTTTCCCGTTGAACATTCTTCGAGACTATTAAAAGTTTTTGTAAAACTTTAAGGGAAAGTTTATTATATATGGACGTTTTACTTCAAGGCCTCTATGTGTTAACAAGTCTAAAGCTAAATTTTTGACTCTTCAAACAAGTGAAAATACTTTTTCAAACAGTCAAACAGTTTATTAATTGAAGTGTTTAAATTAAAGCAATTGCACAACGCTTTTGATGTAGAAACTATTTAATATAACAAATTAAACAAAGGAATTATATGTTTTACCCTTTATATCCATGAAAGCAAATTTTATACATTGGCACAAACGTTTTACGGAATAGTAGCGTTGGTATAGTTTGTATCACAAAGCGAAAAATTAAATAATCACAATGAGGATTTATAAATTATATTGTGCAGCTTTTACTAAGCTTGTGCTATTAATTAAAATTCCCATGTTATTCTCCATTTAATGAGATTTTTAAACTACCAGAATTTTATTTGAAATATGAAAAATTAAACTTTATTAAATAAATGTAGTGAATTATTTTAGTTAATCAATTAAAAAATAAATCCAACTAGTGCCCGTTGTAATGTAATAGAGACAGGAATTTAATAACGTTAACGAAATTCCAATGTGGTGTTTATTTTTTCGTAAAATATCAATTTTCGACTAACCGGATGGATTCAATGAACATCAAACCGAACGGGCAGTACATAAAGGTCTACAATAAATGGGCCGAAACGACTCGGTCACCGAGACCCTAACGTCAATATGCAAATATGTATTTGCCTGGGAAGATCTCAACAGCAGTGCCAAGGACTTTGCATGAAACTTATTCAAGATATTGGCATTTTAATGCCACAGCCTGAAATTAAGTCGATGAATTGTAAATTTTCCACATTTTTTGTTCGGGAATCAGATATGCCCAAAAAATTTTTGCGCCGATTAAACTTTTCCGACTTTCTTAATTTAAGCGCTAGGAACGTGGAAGTTCAGGGAAAGAAATAGCCCATTGTGTAAATTAAGGACAATTCAGAATTGTCGCTTAAGAGATGTCGTGAATATTTTACGAAATTCTGCTCTTTTCTTATTTTTTGCATTTTTTTATTTAACTTTTTTAACTTTTTACAAAAGAATTCATTTCTGTAATTTTCTCGCAATACAAAAATTTTTCGGCGGTAATTTCTTCAAAAGAATTCTCTTTAACAAAATTTAAACATCAGATTGCAAATGAAATGGGTAATTTAAATTTTTGATAAGGAGAAAAACAAAGCAAAACGTAAGAAGTCGATAATTCGACAACGCCTATTTGCCCGTTTTGCTTTGATTCCTATTTTCGCTTCCCTCTCGAAGATTAATAAAAAAAATAGTGCGCGCAAATTAAAAAAATATCAAGAAAATGTACAATTATTAAATTAAAATTAATAAATTTAAACTATATTTAAAAACCTTTTTTTTAAATTCTGGAAAACTTTCTAAATGTGCACATTCATAAAGAAAATCCTTTCGCTAAAAACATTTATTTTATATCACCAAACACCACACAACAATTAATTATATTATCAGAATATTGCACGATTACGTTAACTGATTGACATATTTGGTACCGCCAAATTTGAAGCGTCCATCGCGTACGTTCAAAGGATACTGGCGCTAGATTTGAGCAAAGCGACGTCCCTCATTGCGCCGGTCCGCGTCCGCGAAGCTGGAAAACGTACACAGTTAACGACAATAGGGAAAACTGATGAGATATGCACGCCGGAAACGGAAAGATTAGGGATCACAACGACAAACTAAGTGCTTAAGAAATTAAGGATAAGTTCGTCGATGTGGATACAATTGCTACTGTATTTAAATCTGAAAACATTCGCTCGATCAGGATTCTGTGGTATTTTCAAAAGTTTGTTGCCGAACCCCGCAAGTTAAAAGGGTTGAAGCAATTCCTAAAATTTCTGTTTCTGGTAGTTTGAGGCGAATTGAACGATTTATCGATTTGAAAGGTGATTTGCTAAATATTCATGCGTAGCGTTTTTGATTTGCAAGTATAAATTGGCCGAATCTAAAATAAACAATAGAACTGTATAATTATTTTTGGTAGTTTTAATGATTTATGATTTGTAATGAGACTATTCAGTTGATAATGTTTAACATGAAACGAATTTTCAGCTTTTCTATTCTCTATGCACTGAAACGCTTTTTCGTCAGATGTAAAGCAGCTCTAGTTCAGGAAAATAATTTATTTGGTAAATAAAAAAAATTAAGGAAATCCATGTCATTTACTTATTTTACATTTTCTGAATGTTATCTTCCTTTCTGTATTGTCTCTTGTTTATATAATGGTATAATGCAAGATTTAAATATATTGGAAAAATTTACATTCCTATGGCATCTGATACTTGTAGATGAAAAACCTTGTCTCGTTTCAGACAAGGGAACGTCATAGTGACTGGGTCAGGAATTTTGATGTGCTGATCTAGAAGGAATGAGGATCTGTAAACAAACAGGGAAACCTCGAGTGGGCTTGCCTTTAAACTTAATCATTTCTGAAATACCGTCTTTGCACGTAAACTTTACTTGTTATACAGCTAAGAGGTAGGTAAATACAATCTAATGAAAGCTATAAAATTATAATCTATTTAGTAGATTTTCTATTCATTCTTCTTATTAAGTACCAGTACAATACATAAAAACTTTAGTGCTAGAATTGCGCCTATTCAGGTGTTACAAAAACGGCGGACCCAAACCAAACGTTCTTTCCTAACTCTCCAGCATTCAGTTCTTTAGTTCAGCAGTTATTACATACAAATGCTTCTTGAGAGTTTTAGTTTATTTACGATTTTTAAAATAAATTTCCATAGACTATATTTTATATTTGCGTTTTGAAAAAAACCTTTAAGTCACCTGTCAATAAGATATAAAAATTTGTTTAAAGGTGTTGTTAAGCGGATTTACAACTTCAGCTTAATAAATTAAACAAAAAATGTAGATAGCCATTTTACAAGTAAAATTTCTAAATTCTTAAAAAATGAGCCTGTAATTAATTACTGAAGTTGAAAGATTCGAAGCGTGTGACGTCACGCGTGCCCGCGCCTAACATGCACAGCATACTAAACTGCTTTGGTAGTAGAAATCCAACCACAAATCAGTGCTTTTCCCGTGTTGGTAGGGTTTTTCATTTCTTGTTTCATATTCACCATGGAGGTAAATAAAAAGTGTTTATTTGTTAGGTAACATATTTACTGGTTATTAAAATTGTGTAGTTACCCGTTAAAACATGATGCCTCGATGTTGTATATTCTGGTGCAAGAATACCGAAAAGCCTGGCGAATATAATTTTTCTTATCCAAATAAAGATAAAAATCTTACAATTTACCAGCAGTGGATGCAAAGAGTGAAAATGATTAATTGTATGAAGAAATTTTTTTTATAAAAAAATCGAATAAATGGCGAGAGAAAATAATAACTATTTGTAATAGAGAAGAACTTCGCTGATCCTACGTATTCGAATATTGAAAATGATAAATATGCAGCCATAATCTCTACAAATATAGCCACAGCACAGCGTCCTTTGTTGGAGGAAGCAAAACACTCATTATTCTAGATATAATCATTAGATGTCCTTATCATTATTACTAATAGAACGTATTTATAAATGTAAACACTTTAATTATACGTGAAAACTAGGAGTACATGTTATTTTTAAAGTTATTTTTACTTTTTTCTACCTTATGTAAATATTTAGTTAACACAAAATATTTAAAAAATTATTCCTTTTCCTTAATCAAAATAGTCTGGATCTTCCCCTTCTGCAGGACGAAACCGTGTATGTACATCATTATCTTCTGGATATTCGCTTATCTTTGAAACGACACAAGCAGGTATTACCTCCCTTTTATTTTTTCCCAAAGGCAACCAAGAATTTTCCCAATAAATAAATTGTTTATATGATATAGGCCGCCACTAACGATTGCTTAATTCGGTAAGACGTTTTCTATTAGTTTGATCCGTTCGTAATAGCATCTGGTAGCGAGAAGATGGCAAAGTGTCTAGATTCAACACTACACTATGAAAAGATTCGTGCAGAATTATGCACTAACCCGCCTATGAAAGTGGAAATTTCCTTTATTTTTACCCATCAATGTTTGTACTCATAGGAGCACAAAATTCGCAATTACACCCGGCGACGTTTCCAATTCTAGTATTGTCTTCGTCTTTTGATAAATCGTTAATCGATACCTGCGAATCATTCAAAGTGTTTAAATGCATATGGTATAATTTTATCCATTATATATTAATACACTGTATCAATAAAAATTGCAATAAACACTTAAATAAACTAGAACTAAACCCTATAAGTATAGCAAGTGCTTCTGTAGCAGGCACGCGTGACGTCACACGGTCGCGTTCGAGCCAAACTACAACGGGTTTACAATACCTTTAATATTTTTTTAATACGTTATAAAAAAAGATGGGGATTCTGGCCACCTTCGCCAGGTTTTGATAACGAAAGATCGAGGTGAGAAAGCTTTCAAATAGAACTTTTGAAGCCATACAAGCTTGTCTGAAATATTTTTGAAAATCTGTTGTTTCGAAATTATGTTTGTGGCTCAGTTTTTTATACTCCTAATTTATTGTTATGTTCACGTTTATGTGAAGTGGAAAAATTAATATGAGCATGCACATAAGATAAAGAAAAATTTAAAGAATCATTATTGCACAGACGTGGTTCTTAGGGATCAATAAATAAAAACATATAAACTTACATACAAAGTCATGATGATATCTCAAGAATACAAAATTTTAATATAGAATTATAACATAATAAAACAGAATGGCATAGCATATATTTATTTTGGTATTATGAGACAATATTAACATTAATAAGGATAATAAAAGGAAAAGATATCCTAGCCATAAGTCAACCATAAGTAAAGATATAGTGGCATCAATCAAAAAAATAATTTAAAGGTATATTGATTTTCTATAGCATATTTAAAATTCTCTCTGTACTTCAATAATAATGTATAAAAAAATAACTTCTATGGTTATAGACATTGTTAGTGAGGAAACAGAAAGAATTACCAAAGATAGGGGGTATTTTGATAGAAGAAAAACATAACAGACAAAATAGTTGATAAAAGGAGAATATTATGACGAGAAAATTTGTATAAATAATAGTAAATAAAATAAATGTGTTAATAGAATTTGTAAAATAATAAAGCTCAAGAAGTAAAATTGTTAAATTAATAAACATAAAAGGAAAGTCCAGCGTTTTATTGATTAAAGGAAGAGTTTAAGTGGATTAGTTACAGGAAGCAATATTAAAGGGTATAATGATACAGTAAGAGCAATTGAGAAAAGAAAATAAATTGAAAAACTGTCTTCGAATTGGGTTTGTTACTTACCAATGTGTTGAAGAGTCGAATTCTTCATTATATTCCTGTAAAAGAAAAGAATCATTAAGGTGACTTCATCAGAAGAAAAAGATTTTGAAGATACTTACCGAGTGTTGGGGAGCTTGCAGTCTTCATTCGAGCCCTAGACAAGAAGAAAACCATAAAGGGTAAAAGGAATTTAAAAGAAATATCGAATTTACTAACCTGACCTGGGAAGGATGGCATTCTTGTAGCAGTCTTGAGGCAGTCCAGTGGTCCGGTGACGAGGTCTTTGGTGGTGCGAGGTCTACAGATTCAGCAGCAGTGGCCACGGTTCCTGGCGGAAAGTGCATGTTGTGGAAGTTGTAGGTTTAGTAAAAGTGAAGGTAATTGTTGGAAAACGATTAGAAGATACATATGTCAAAATAACAAGAAACTATTGGAGAGACATACGAGGAAGGCTTACCTGAAGGAAAAGGTAATGTGTAAGTTGACAGGGTAAGATTTCTTTCAATTTTAACATCCTAAAAATAAAGATTTATAAAATAAAGAATTAAATAAAAATATATGCTATACTTACTTGTTCATTCTTGGGAAAATTTAATTGATAACTGTCATTTGACATTCCAGATATATGTGTCAATCACTATTAGTAATAACCAAACTTTATTTAATGAGAGCTACTAACCACCGTGTGAGAGTGGCAAATTTTAAATGATTTGTTTGTAAAGTTTAATCTTTCAATAATTGAACCCAATATTGAAAGATAATCATTAGAGTCTCATATTAAGGTAAATAAAAAAAATTATAGGTAACCTTTACTATTGAGTATTTAGTATTAATTCGACCCTGAGATATATAAGGTTTATTGACGATTTTCAATATACAAAATAATACCACAATATGTAGAAAGAGATTGTGTTTTATTTAGACAAACTTTATTTTGGCAACGAAAACTTGACTCGGCTGTTACTTACTGAAAACTTAGTTACTTAGAGTTGAGCTTACTCTGATTTCTAGAACGCTTACAGCACAAGCTCGAATGATGTTTACTAACCCAATTTAACAAATAAGAATTAATATCCAATAACTACCCATTAAAAGAAAATAAATAATACTTAAATATTTAACTTTAACCATTGCTCAGGGATCGTGCAAATTGATTGTCACAGATACCGTTATACTTACACCACTAAAATATCAATTTTCACTTCATTGTCCTGGTAAAGGTAAATAAAACTTGATCCAGTTACAAACAGTTACACGTTTCCATTTATCAACTGACAAACTGGAAACAAACAGTATGACGGTGTTAAATGATATTTTCTATATATGAGTTAAAATATCGACTGCTACATAAAAGCTTTCGATTTTATTGGTTAAATTTTTGTTTTAAACTGAAATTTGTTCCTTTGATAATTTGACGTTGGAAACTGTCACTATAAACTCGTGACATCAAAGGTGGGCCGTATTTGGTCTACATTTCATTTATGTATTGAAAACATTTTGATAGATGCTATGTTGTGCAATTTTCTTTTTTTTTTCTAAACAAAGGGGGAATATCAAGTGAACAGAGACATATTACATTATTAATTAATAGTTGCAATATTCTTATTTTTCATAACGCTTAAGCACTTTTTCTTGACAAATAAATATTGATCTAGTTAACTAGAATAACTGAGTTAATAGCCGGGAAAGATTGTTTACGGAACTTTTCGTTTAATAAACAAATTCTTTATATTTGTTACAAAAATTAAAAAATAACAACTTAAAAATACCAACTTTTATGTAAATAATCAAGAATGTTTCAGAAGGTTGTATTTTACTTCTCACGGCAAAAAACTCTTATTACAAGAAATTAATTTAAAAAGAGGGAACGCGACTTCTGACTCATTCGTTTTAATATAACTTTGTATTATAGTAGTTTTTGTTTAGCTTTAAATTAAACTTTATTATAAAAAGAAATAAAATATATTGTTTGTTTCTTTATCTTACATTGCTTCTTTCAGTAGTCCTTTCTTTTCTAAAATACACTAACACAGTGATTTTTAACCTGTGTGGGGACGCCCCAAAATAACAAAAGGGCTAACAAAGGCGAGGCAAAGAAAAAGTAAAAATTTAAAAAACTATATTTTTATTAAAAAGAAATTCATTTCAATATAATTATGTTAAGAGAAGGAAGACCTCATAAGCTTCTATTCCTGCAAAAAAAGAAAAACTTGTAATAGATTAAGTATTTGAAAGAACGTCTCTATGTACCAAAATCACAACTAGCCTTGAGAATTGAAATCGGCAAGTAACTAATTACTGAGAAACATGAATTATAATTGTTCAAATTGTAGTTATGATTTTACCAAAACTTTTTATCGTAGTTTCATATTTTTGAGACTATCCAAAAGATGAAGATTTTTAAGAAAGAATAAGTTACTAGGGGCGATAAATATAAATAAGTGTCTGAACAATTTCTATTCTGGAAAAAAGGGAAAAATAAATTAATTTTGTATAACAATGAGTAAAAAGGTTGACAAAGATTACAATGTAGAAAGAACACGTATAAAATATGTGAATAGTTCCTGTTGGCATCGACGTTTACTAATAATTAATACAAAATAGGTATAAAGAAATTTACTTACTTGTGTTCGTCGTGTAAAACCCACCGAGTATGAAAATAGTATCTCCGAAATTACAAAAAGATATGTAGGAGTTCTCCAAGTATTCATACAAGGTAACCACTGACGATGCGTCGATAAGAATGTGAAGACAGGTCTGCAAGCCAAAACAAGGTCCTAACAAAACACGTAATGTGTTGTTAAAAGTGCATCACTAGTGAGTGAAGAAAAAATATTTTCACAAAGTTTAACAAGGTTATAAAGAAAAAAGGGAACGAGCATCCCTTATGCCAGGGTAAATACATAATATAATATAATAGGGTAAAACAGGTAATGTGTTGTTAAAAGTGCATCACTAGTGAGTAAAAAAAAGATATTTTCACAAAGTTTAACAAGGTTATAAATAAAAAAGGGAACGAGCATCCCTTATACCAGGGTAAATACTATGCAAAAATAAAGAAAGAAAGGGATATAAAGAATTAATTTAGTTACAAAATCGAGTGTAAAGTGCTGGTGAGTATTTACTTCTTATAACTAAAAAAAGAAAATATTCTTTTAAAATATCCTTTCACATTAATTCAGTAGAAGTTTACCTACCTGTCCATATAATCAAGTGGTTTAACTTCAGTGGAGCTTGACGTTTGGTATTAAAATATATTTTGTGGTATTTTATTTCCATACATCAATTCACGTTAATACTTAAACTGCAAGTCTATTTTAAGCAGCTTAATATATTGTAATTTATCCTACTTATATTCCATAATATATTATAATTTATTCTAATCATATTCCACTTAATGTAATGCGTGTTATGTTATTTAAATTAGGTCAGTTCTAGAGTGCCAAGGTCCCTTTGAAACCGAGCACAAGCTAAATATAGCAACTTTATGAGGCCACGTTCGCGATGCATTTCTTCTCAGAATCGTGGGAGTCAAAGTAAGGACGAAATCAAACAAAGAAACTCGCATCCAGCCACATCCTGGAGGCGCAATCTATAAGTACAGCATCGAGCTGCAACCTTGTCAGAGTATAAATCTCGTTCATTACAATAATAATTAGTATTAATACTAATCTAAAATTATTTTAATTTGAATTTAAAACGACTTTTTATTTATAATAGAAAAAAGTTTTTGTTGGGAAATTTTTTATAGTAGTAGTTTTTTGATGTATTAATAAAAAATATGATCATTGAAATGACAAAGTTTCTTCTTCAGATTATAGATAATTTACATAATGAAATTAGAGCCGCCACTGAGCTATAATGATTTAGAACATATTTTCTTAATCAACAAGTGGTCGCTTCCTGCTAGTTTTCGAAAAAATTGCATTTTAAATTTTAAGTACACCCCTTGTATTCGCATTACATTAAAAATACGAAACAAGCAAACAAGTTTTTATAATACTCTTTTAAATTTATTCCCGTAATAATCGATATAGTATCTAGACTTATTTATTTAACATTCCCAATAGGTCCGTGAATGCACCGTTATCTTAATATTCAGTTAGTCAACACAAAAACTGATTATTAAAGATAAAAAACTGTGTTTCAAGATTTACTGTTTTATGTTTTATTTACTAAGCTTTACAAGACAACTACGTAAGTTATTCATGGCATTCAAAATTCTATACAAGTAAATAATGCACAAATATAATGTAGCACAAACAAGAAAGTATAACAAAAAATTCTGTTCATAATTTGAAAAGACAAATATTACTGGTCTGACGCGTCAGAAAGATTAATTGAAAAAGCATAGTAACTAACGAAGAAAAATTGAATGTGGAAGTCCGGATGTATTAAACCAGCACCTTGGTCAGTCTCTTGTCACTTTGGGTGACACGTGGAAACAAGATTAGCTCTGCGACATGAATATATATTTAAATTAACAGTATGTTCTTTCATTTTTTGGGAACCTTTGGTCAAAAAAAGGAACATCCATTAAAGCTAATACGTTAGTGGGCGAATGATGAGGGTAAAATTTAATTTACTTTCGTCTAAATTCTGAATATCTAAATACGAGTGATGTAGCTAGAGTATATATTTCCTTTGTTGTAACATATTCAATTTTACATTAGTATTTACTAAACGGTTTCAGTGTGTGCCACAGCAATACATTTCTTGAAAAGAGGTAAACACGGTGTTTAAATAAGACGTTCGCAAATAAATATTCAGTTCACGAGTTTTGTCGCTTCGTCGCTAGAACTTCCTACTGATATTAGCTTTTTCTTCCTTGTGATGTATGAACTTATAAATTTAAACACGTCGGTATTTTATCGACTTCTGTGTAGAGAAAACATGATAAAAATATGCCTTTTCTCAAGTTCAACTTTTTATTACAGTTTTATTTATTTCTTATAGCAATAAGCCAACAATCTCCGACCTCGCCTGTCATAAAAGGGAATATTAAAAGACATTTCAATAAAATCTATAATCAATACCCGAAACAAAAGTTTATTGCCCGAACTAATTTCCCGGATGATTATTATTTCGCTGTTTTCTTTGGAGACATGATTCCATCTACCTGAAAGATAAAATAATGCGGTACCAACAAAATGTATTAAAAAATCTCTTTCTTTACCTCTTTCTTTCACAATATGCTCTCTATAAATTTAAATAATAATTTTTATACAACTGATACATCTTAAGTAAACACGAACTTATTAACAGAGAACGACTTCTGGGTTTGAAACATGCCATATTGAGAATGTAACTGCAAAAATTTCAGGATCTATTTTATTACTTTAGAAAATAAATTTATAGAAATTTATAGAAAATAAATTAATTATATAAATTATTTATATAAATTTATAAATTTATGTTATAAATTATTATTATATATATTATTATATCTTAGTACGGCCCTGTATATTAGGAAAATATTTCGTCGTGTCTAGATATTAAATCCTTTCTTTTTACATTTTTAAATGAACAAATGAAATTCTCGCGGTTAGAAATCATTTTGGGTGGAGTTTTCAGTTGAAAAAGCTGTCTACAGTTTCGTAGCTTAGTAATAAAAATCAAAAAGTATTTGGTTTACCAAGTTCCTTCAATTGAAAGCACGTACTAAATAAATAAAAGATAAATTTTGGACAGGCTGCAGTTTAATATTACTATTTTCTTTTGTCACAAATGATATTTGGATCTTGTTAGGAATTTTATTCTCAGAATTTTGTATTTTTGCAACTAAATAAAAAAGTTAATGTGTCTAGGTTTCAAATTTATTGCGTGCCAATTCCGCTAACCCTTGATAAAGCAGGTCTTAACCTTCATGTGCACAGTAAAGTACCCGGGTACCTTTCGCATTCCTATTTCGCAAGTCCTATTTTTTATAACTTTTGGACTTGCTACGTTGTTTAAACTTCTGTTTAGCCTAAATCAATCCCTCTCATGTTGATTACACAATGATTCAATCATACAACTCAATAAAAAATTGAGTTTTTGCATAAAATAAAAGTTTACCCCTTAAACGCACAGTCTAGGTACCGTGGTACCTATAAGCATTTTCTATAGGTTTATCCTATTTTTATGCATGTATATAACAGTATTATCTGTAAATAAGATAACTAGTCGCAAAACAAGAAAAAAAGTAATAAAAAAAATTATTGCTCTAAAAAAAATAGTTTATTACATATAAGCACGATTTACAAATTACAATGACAACATTTCGTTATTGTTACACAATGTTCGTTACAAATCGGTCGTTTACATATTTCGCAACATTCCTGTTTATCTTTACTCTTCTTCATCTCCTGTGGGATGTAGGGCTTATTTTGCTTTAGTGTTCCAACAATTGAAAGGTTCCAACTGAGCAACAGACGAGCCAATGGTAATGCCATGAAAAAGTTGTCCATGGCGACATTTCTTCCAGATCCTTTGAACTTTGAACGGTAATGACAAATAGATTATCAGAAATCATAATTAGGCACTTTTAAACTTTTACAAAATTATTTATTTACGGCTTAGAAAGTATGTAAATCATTAACGATAATTTAAAGACAAAAATTCCTACAATTAGCTGCATTATAGGCATTCTTCAGGATAATGGGTAATTACATAGTCAAATATCAATTTGGAAATGCATTTTATAAAGTAACTTAAAGTAAATATGAATGCTAAATACATATGTAAACACAACTTTGCAGAAAAATCAAGCAAATACTGCTTTTCCCATTTAAAACCTATGTAGGTACCCGGGTACCCTTACTGTGCACAATAGGTATAAAAGTCGACTGTGCACATGAGGGTTAAATGTAGATAATATTAAAAATTCTGTATTTTTATAATTGGATTAAATTATCGTCAGCTTTTATATGAGTGGTGGTTTCAAAATATTCCTTTGTTAATTTTATTTCAAAGTTGGGATAGTTTCGAATTCCCGAGTCAGTTGGACAGCGGCTCTCGAAGCCCAAAGTTAGAGGGTTGCCCGTAACACTTGTGACTGCTGTGTCGGTCGCAAATGCAATGGATTTTACCGCCACATATTTACAGTACAGTTTAGAATACAGCAATTTTTAGTGTTATAACGCACCGATTTTGTTGTTAGGGAAATAATCCAGTGAAGAGGATTATTTAGAAATTTTAGTTTGGTAAATTTTCATTCAGAATAGTGATCAGTATTCCAATGCCGCCCCGTATTTACTATTAGAGCTCAGTGTTATTTCCCTTGTATTCGTTATATTAGCTTAAAAGAATCTGTTTAAAGCTAAATCAACAGTGAATTTTCATATTAACACATTGACTTTATTTATTAATAGTAAATTAGTAATCGAAGCACCTTTCCTGTTGTACTAGAATTTTACAACGAGCTTTTTTCAAGCAACATTTCAGTTAATTTAAATACCGTTCCAGTTAATGTAGTAATAATAATAAAGAATTTATTATTTAATGGAGATTACTGCAAAATAATAATGCAAATAAATAAAACAAAAATAGTTCAAAATTCAGAAGATTTGTTTCCCGTATTTGTTTTCCAGGTCAGCAGTTTTGTAGTGAAAATTATTTGTATGGTCAATATTGTGTTTTAATTTATTATGTTTGGAGCCTTCCATTTACGCAAGGAATTTATGAACATTATGTTGGATTAAGGATAACTGTTTCAAGGTATTGCCAGTTTAAGTTGTTTATGTAAAATTTATTTGGGATCCCAAAATTAAGTAATAGTTACAAAATATAATTTTTTATCTAAAATGGTTCTTGTGTACTATTTTCAACCTTTTTATGTTTCAATGTACAGGCATCAAATTTATTTATCGTTTGATATAGTTAGGCTCAACGAACTGCTGATGTTTCTATCAATTAGAATTTTTGATTACAGATTAATGCGTTTGATCAATTTAACGTCAATTTTAAATGGAAAGACACTTCCCAAACTAAGGGCTTCTGGATTTCTAAAATAAGCATCATTCAGTTTGGTGGCGCCCTCTATTTTTGTATTTGTTCCTTACTCTATTAATTAATCTGAAGCTTTTGGGGTTAACACCTACACCTGTATTCGAATCTGCAAAATTAGGGATCTCAACCGGTGCATAAAGTACAGTAAATATTGTTTTTTTCAGTGAATTATTATTGATGTTATAGTTGACACCCATGGGTGGGACTTTTGTGTGCGGTTTTTTTGAGCTTTTTCAGTTACAAATTGACGCCTGATCGTGTGGCTTTGTGTTTTCAGTGAAACTTGACGTTACAAGAACAACAGAAGAACTTAACATTTCCCCACAGGTGCATGAGCATTCCTCATGAGACCATACAATGTAGAGAGAGCACCCAATCGGATATTGTCCGAGAAACGACACAAATATCGCAACAAATAAGATACAAAATCTAAAACCACTTGAAAATGCTAAACCTACTTACCTTATCTTTATCATTTCTCTATGTACTAATTTTGCATTAATTACAGTAGAGCTTAACATATTGGTAGCGCATGGTAGTTTTGAACATTCCTACTTAATAACAATTGTGGCGAATACTTTAAACTATATAGAAACAGGCGAGTTTCTATAGTTTAAATAGTAGATATAATTTTGTCTTGATTAGCTCCCCTTGCTTTCTTTAACATGGTTTTTGCTATATGTACCCCTTTCTCTGCAACTCCATTGCTCTGATGATAATCAGGACTTGATGTGACTATCTCGAAATTATAATCTTTAGCAAATCGATTCATTTCAAAACTATTGAAAGGAGGTATATTATCAGTTACAGAGTTCTCGGAATACCATTACGACTAAAAATTTATTTCAGTTTTTTAATTACAGATGAACTGTCTCTATTCTTTAATTTTTACAACTCGAATCATCTAGAATAATACTAATGATAGTCATATACTACTAAATAATTACTTCCTGCATACTCTGCTCCTATTAGTAATATGGTATTTGTGGTATCTCATGGCATAATAAAGGGCTTTTTGTCATTGATCGACTATGTTTGACACATATCTGGTAAAGTTTATCTGATAATGTCTGCTCTGAGAGCGGGTCAATAAAGTATTCTTTGATGAGTCACATACCTAGTGACTAGTTTTTATGGGTCAAATGGAACTAATATTGTAGCAGTACTCGTCAAGAGGATCAGCATGCAGTTTTGTCCATAACCAAGTTGTACTGTTTTACAAAAGGTTTCTGAATGGTGAAATCAATTCTGATAAATTTGGTATAAAGCTTCTTAAATAATAATTAATGGCTCCTAAAATTCTTTGTAACTATACCTTATCTTTTAATGTATTTCAATTGCAGAGATTTATTCGGTTTTTCAACTATGACTATATTATTAACCCATTCATCAGCTCTGCTAACTGGGCAAATTACTTTTTTATTTACCATTAATTGCAACAGCTTTTAAAGTTTATTTTTATTTGGCGTGGCACTCTTCTTGGTGGCGTTGCTATAGGTACTACATTTTCTTTAATCTTTATATTATATTGATCTGGGAATTTCACTAATCCACTAATGACGCCATAAATGCCTTTGATAAACTGTTCTTTTGTCAATGCACTGATTACCGTAATATCTAATACCTAATGGTGTACCTTTAAAACCGCCATATGCAAATAATTTAACATCGGTATCTTTAATTTAATCTATTTAATTAATTTAAAATCTAACAACTTTATTGTTTACTAGTAAGTCTTTAAACCAACCTCCATCATATCGATCACTAACGTATGTGATAAGGTGATGACATTAATATTAAAATCAAGTTTAAACTCACTACTGTCTAAATTACAAGTATTTACATTCCTCGATTTAGGTTTATAAACAGTTATGTTATTATTAAACCTACAAACTAATGCAAAATGATTTTCCTTAATGCATTAATTGCTTACCATGTAATAATATTTCAGTTCATAATGTTTAAAAACTTTTATTAAAAATAGATTGTTCAGATATAGGTAATTCGAAAGAATTCTCCATTCTAATTTGGCTTTTTAGTAATACAAGCATTCATACAGTATTGCCAAATCTACTGGTTCAGCTTTGTTAGAAAAGTCAGTATATTTGTATATAAGTATATACAGAATAGAGTCACTGCATCTAGTTACCTAGGCCTGCTGGTAGATCAGAGTAACGCAAACCGCCGCCATATTGGGGCAAACATAGCAGGAAATTGTTCATTATTTGTTCTGTATTGAATTTAATTAAATCCACGTTTACTTTAAAAGGTTTTTCTTATTCTGAAAGATCAAACCTCTAATATGTCTAATACGTAAAACGTGGTTTTAATTTGTCCATTATTAAAAATCACCCTTCTCTGCCCCAATATGGCGGTGGTTTGCGGTACTCTGATCGACAAGCTGACCTAGGTGACTAGATGCAGTGACTCTAATACAGAATTCAAAACAGCGCCACACCTAAACGTGGACAAACCCTGAATCATAAAACATATCTTTCTATCAAACCTGAGCCAGTATAAATGTGCAAATTCTACCGTCCCCCGCTATATTTTCCCGCTAAAAGTGCCGGGTGCGCAAGCAGCCACTTCTAAGCTTACAAGAACAGACGTTATCAATAATCAGGAAAAGCTACAACCACTTCTATTAAGGCAAAACAAACCTGAACCAGATATTCGGCTCAGGTCGGTCGGGCAGGTTCAGGATTGTGCATACGGATTCGTATTACTGGCTCAGGTTTATACCATTGCTGTAAATATTTATATATATATATATATATATATATATATATATATATATATATATATATATATATATATATATATTTTTTTTTTTTTTTCAAGTTATTCTTTGAAATAGAGGGCAATGCATTCTGATGTTCTGGCGTCTAAACCGAAATCTTTTTTTTACAAAAGATAGTATTTTGTTAATAAAACAAATGCGACAAGAAATCTTGAAATTATTCAGGAATTAATTAATAAATAATTCTTTAAAGATTATTTTGAAAATATTCAGGAATTCATTAATAAGTAAATTTTTAAATAATTATTTATTGATTAATTCCTAAATATTTTTGAAATTTCTTAAGGTATTTGTTGTTTTATTAAAAAAAATACTATCTTTTGTAAAAAGGTTCTTGATTAAGGCACCAGAAGACCAGAATGCTTTACCCTCTATTTCATAGAATAACTAGAGAAATAATGCAGATATGAAATTACAATTTTTTTTCAATTTCAAATTTCCACGTACATACAACAGTATTAGATATTTGCATATAAAATTACATTCAATTCTGTCAAGTAGTTATTAAACTATTAATTATTAAAGATACACTTTACGTCAAAACTCACCAAAAAATGGACTTTTTGTAACATAATTCGCAAAAATTCAAAAACCTAAAATCAGATAATTTTACAAATTAACTATTTTATACAAAAATAAATTGTCTATCTAACTGTTTTTACTTGAATTAATTTGAGCGTTTAGTTTTTCTGCTATGCGCATTCAAACCCAGGGCTCAGAACTTTTGCATTCGATAGTAGGCGGTGTACGCTTTGACGCGCGTTTACTTGCGTTTCACTTACTGAAGTATAAAAAATAAATTTACATTTTTCGGGAATTTATCGGTGATTTTTATAAATTCCCAAAATAAATTCCCGACGGGGAATATTCCTCACTGGGAATATCCCCGTCGCCCATCACTAGGCACGTGACACCTACTACAATTTCCACGTCGACATCAATGTCTTATCATGTTTTATTTTGGCCAGATTTAGCAATTAAGGAAAAAAAGGTAAAATATGTTTATGTAGAAAATAATGTAAATATTGTACTAACAAAAGAAAACTCGCAAAATTTTCCCAAGCTGCACCCAACTGAGCGTTGGTTTACACAATAAGGAACTTGGAAAATACCAAGATTAAGGCTGTAAATATTAATGAGTTTTGAAAAAAGTGGCGAAAGTAGGCTGCAAAGATTAGTGAAGTTGTCGTTCAACCTTTAATGAAGGGAATAAAAAAAGAAGTTCGTACACTCTATTTTTGTTATTTAAAGGATGCCCCGCATTTTTTTTTCTGATATGCATAGTAGCTGTTTCTTGCTGTTAGAGTGAAGTACTGTCTTTGCACTTATTTTATGTTAAGTTTCGTGAAATTTTATCGAATGGTTTCCGAACAGTCTATGGACGCAAAGAGGCGGTAAGAGGAATTCCTAAATTAATAAAATTTAAAAAACGTGACGTGGAGTAGGTGCAGAAGCAATACTTGAAGACCAAGGGAAATCTTGGGAAAAAAATTGTGGGGTGTACTTTTTTAAAATATAAAAGATAAATACACAATGAAATTTAACAATAAAACAACTTAACTTATAACATATGTCAGTACTTTACTCTAGCAACAAGAAATAGCTACTTCGAAAAACCAAAGAAATGCAGAGAAAAATTGCGGGGCGCCGTCAGAAATAGAAGTGTGCGAACTTCACGGAGACGGGGCTCTTAATGTAATAATTAATAGGATACTTTTTGTAATTTGCAACTAACACTTTTTGTCTGTAGCTTAATTAATCCAAAACCAATCAATTAATTAAACAACTCCGTATATCAACAACCATACTTACGATAAACTTATGTCACGGCAAAGACACCTCTCTTATCCAAATTTAATTAAGGTTCCTGGATGCTAGTTCCCAAAGCTTTAAAATTGAGAGTAGAAAGCAAGAAGTCATAAATATTAATAATAATAAGGGCGCCATCCATTTATTATTAATTCTTGGATAGAAATGCGAAAATCCACAAAATAGGAAAATATTTCCAAATAAGTAAATGGCATAATTTAAAGGCATCTGTTTCATGAAAGTGAATTTTGAAATTAGAACAAACTGGTTGTGCCAGTTTAACTCCATGAAAATTTAGTTAAACTTTATTTACTTCGTAAATAGAAAATGATAAAGAAAATAATTTGAACCCTTGTCGATTTAACATCGATAACGTTATTAGTAATTCATTCTAAATAAGTATAGACAAGGTAAATAACTTATCACAAAAAAGAGATTAGATGCCTAAGTTTTAAATTTTAACTTAAATGCAACCCTAACCTACTATAAAGTTATAACGATTCGGTAATAATCCTTTGTCACTCAAATCTGCATATAGTTCTTACATTAAACACTCACTGATAAAAGGCCATAATTGCTTTAAATCACTGGAGGATTTTTCCGACGACAAAACATACTGGTATGAAACAATCCACGTAAAATATTTAAATGAACTCTGGACTGCAATGATGTCAAACTTTAAATAAACGTAATCCAAACTAGAGGTTAAACAAACGCTTAAATATGGGTATTTTATAACTGTTACCACACAATATTTAAACAAAAAAAATCTTATCGAGCACTAACTAGCCGACTTAATTCTGAATGATAGCTCGAAAAAAAGTTAGGATTCTCGCGGGATTAAGAGTCTCTAAATTCAGACAATCACGGCATTAATTTTTAGTAGGACCCTGATTTAGTTAACGAAAGACGGACTAATTCCAGAGCTTGCTCCTCAATTAAAAACATACCGATAGCGGTAAATGCTCTGGCGAAAACGCAGGTATCTGCTCGTATATAATCCTATGTTGGAACACTGACTGGAACTGATTCTCTAACATTCTTTACAGAACTCGAGCTAATTCAACGGTCCTGATCCACAACAAAAATTCCCTGGGAAAATTCCAGGCTAGCGCCACTTGTTGCTCCAACTTGGAACTAACTTGAAATAGGGTACGTACCTTATCATGCTTTTACTAAACTTAAAAAGTGGAATGATCACAAAAACTATACATATATCATGACATTATGTCATCCAATAAGAAAATTGCAGCAATTCTTTCTAATACTTTAGGTCACAAGGAAACGGACATCTAAAGCCATAAAACTAAAACTTAAAAAGAATTATTATTGAATGTATATTTTAATATAAACAGAATTTTGTTTTATAACTAAAGCACAAAAGGAGTTTGAACTGGTTAAAAAGCGACTTTTGCTAGTACACAGCCATAAATTAAATTGCACTTAGTTTTATTGCTGCAAGAAGGGAACTTTAGCATGTTTTTATTGAAGATAATTTGAAGATATGTGGTTTCAAATGAGACTTGTACATGTGAGAAATACATTATTTTATATTAGGCCATCTGTTTATATTTTGAATATTTGAATTAATGATTATCTGAGTACAGCTGCCTTTTTTAAACGACAAGAAAACATTTTTATGTTTGAATTGACATTTAACACGTAACCAAGACAGAATATTTTGGTCCTATACAGGGTGGTATCAGAATTATTTTCTGTAAAATAAATACCCCAATGTTTAGCGCGTTACAAATCATAAAACACAAGTTCGATAAATTAGCAGTTTTAATTGTTTTTAACATATTTGTTTGTTAACTTATTCCCAAATACGTCTTTGAATCAATTTAAGAAAAAATATTCGTCCTAACCCATCGATCGCAGTAATTAAGAAATTCTCTTCGTTTTTCTGATAAACGAATTCTGTTTCGTTAGTGTTAATCGTTATTGTTGTTTTCAACCTAACCTAGTGTTGTTAGACAAAATTCTATAAAATTCTTTCAAGTTACTGTTAGAAAAAAGTTATTGTTTCCGTCGCAAACAATAATTGAAACGGGTTAAATCATATATGGGCATACTCTTTGTGGATCAAAGATTGAGATTATTTAAGTGTGCAATTTGAACTCCAACGTGGTCATCTACAAAACCCTTAATAATGAATTTGCAATTAGCATAATCCTATATCAAAAAGAATTTATGGCAATATTTCTAATGGACAAAAACTAAGATTCGCGTCTTGAAAAGAATCTTTAAATAAATTTTTTTAGTAAAAGTTCACAAACTGGTTTCCCAAAATGCTGTTTCAAAAGTTTCTAAATAACTTTCTTTTGAAAAAAGACCACAGGATAAGGAGAATTTTTTCTAATTTCATAGAATAAGCAATATTTCAAGGAGTAAGAGATCAACAATGAAAATAAAATAAATTTCAGAGACGCCTGTGATTATTTATTTTTGTATTTATTTGTTTTTGAGCAAAGAATTGGGGAAATCCCAGCATCCCTCGTACCTTATCTCATCGATTGTTGTGATATTATACATATGAATTTTGTGTTGCCTATATTATACGAGAACTTTCCATTAAAAAAAAAGGTTCAACTCTAACAAAAGACGACTTGAAGAACACTGTACGGTCAGTAAAAAAATTATCTATTCAGTAAATTCATCAAGCTTTCAAAAGAATAGAGTAAATTTTAGAAATGTATTGAAAGATACATGCAATCTGCGAAAAATGTAGCATATAAATGTACTAGTGTGAATTCTCTTTTATATTTTATGATGATTGAAAGGCATTGAAGGATTTCCCTATGTACAACATTCGTTGTGTGATTACAATCCTTTGGATTTTCGTGAGTGATTATTTAAATAAACGCAACTAAACATAACCAGTTAAAAATTCTAAGCCTAGTACTCCTCTCTCCCAGCTTACCCTCCTCCTCTCAAAATCAAAAATCGTTCTTGTTTAAAAATTCTTGAAATTTTGAAGTGTTGGCAAGTTTATTTTTTGGTAACTTTCCGCAAACTTACTGAAATTGCAAATGTCAAAAACAAAGTAGATTCTCAAAGTAATCCGTAAAACCCTGGGGTTTCATGGAAATATTTTGCGATTTTACGCAACCAGTTGTTACTCCTGTAATATAACAAAAGGACACCACTTGCAAAGCTTTAAATTTTCCTACAATAACGGTCTAATTACTATTTATCTGTTGGTGTCTTTTGCTACCACATATTTAAGTGAAATACAAAAACAAAATATCGCAATAAACTGAATGCTACACAGCGAAAGCTTTAATATAAAAAAAGAATCACGTAAATCGGCCCAGTCGAACTCTCAAACAAACTGTAACAAAAATCAGCCTTGTGTTTTAAATATATAGATAAAAAGTAAGTAGTGTTGACTAATCTACAGAGTTAAAACTTTAATATAAAAACGAACAAATCAAATAGATCTTGTAGAACTCGTAGACAAAGTGGAACAAAAATGTGCCGTGTTTTAAATATATAGATTAGTAAATAATAATTGACCTACAATAATTAAAAATCACACTTAGTCAAATATAACTTGTTTAATAATTTTCAAACCTATCTCGCGATGATTTGTTTTGTTCAAACAATATCAAACATATAAATAATAAATTGTCATCATCTAATATATAAACAATTTGTTTGCTTTCCATGGTTTTCAACTAATGCGAGTTTGTCTACGCAACCTAATAACAAATCAACCGTTAAATATAATATAAATACAAAGATTAGTTAAAGTTTCACAAGTTTTATTAATATCTTAACCTGACAATATTGTTTCGACACTTTGTGTCATTATCAAAGGTAGATAAGATTGATTAACAAACACGTTGTTAAGGATAAATACATACAGAAAATAGGTAACTAGATACAATACATAACAAAAACTAAATATCTAACACTTCTAATAAAGGAGAATTACTAAGCTCAGTTTGTTCATTCATTAAAGGTACTGTGCGTTTATGTCTGTATATTTCAAAAGCTTCTAAAATGTCTAATTTGTGTTTGTTGTTGCAAAAATGTAAGAATTTAATGTTGTTTTGAGGTGTCATTGGGTGGTTCTGTTCCAAAATGTGTTTGGCATAATTCGATTTTTCTGGATGTTTAAGTCTATAAGAGCGTACGTGTTCTTTGTATCTTATGTTGAAATTTCTAAGTGTTTGGCCAATATAAACCGAGTTACAAAAAGAACAATTCAAACGGTAAATGCCGGATTTCATGATATCTTGTGTTTTGTCTTTAGCATTGAATAAAAATGAAAAGGTGTTGATGTTAGTTTTATAGGTCATTTTGTAACTGGTGGTTTTTCGTATTATAGTTGCAATTTGTTCTGATATCTTGCCAAAGTATGGTATTGATATGTAGTTTGTGTCTTGTATTTGAGTGTCAATTGGAAATATTCTTTTGATAGCTAACTTATAATCTTTTTGTTGAATTAAAGTGTCAATCATGTTATGGTTATAATGGTTTGCATATGCTAGTTGTTTGATGATTGAAATTTCTTTATCAAAATGTGATCGTTTCATTGGAGTAGTTAAAGCTCGGTGTACTAAAGATCTATAAGCCGCTAGTTTATGCATTTTATGATGACATGAATCGTTAGGTATAGTGACGTCTGTGCTTGTGGGTTTTCTGTATATGGAAAAATCAAATTCATTGTTTGTATTAATTGTAATAGTTAAATCCAAAAAATTAATAGCTCTATTTTGTTCTGTTTCTACCTGTCCGACCTGGACGAAAACGGAAATAGTACACGGGCATGTAAAATTATAGTACACTTACCAAAAATTAAAGTACTCGGTCAGTTTTCCAATGTCTAACGTAAATTAACTAAAAGCTAAAAAGTAAACAGGATTTAATAGCTTATTGTAATAAATTTTTTGTTATTAACGGTAAAACCTAATATAGATGGTTTTCAATGTGAAGAAGTTTTTTATTTGTTTTTGCATGATGTTATTATGAGTAATTTAATATTAGATGTATAAAACATAAGTACATAGTACCGGTACACCCAATTATAGTATAAATACTATAATTATAGTATGGTTGACAACGCTGGGTTGCAGCAAACTTTTATAATTGCGAATAGTTCTAAAACTTACCACTATGCAAAGTGAGATGGCGCTCCAAGTGAATGTTTGATCCGTGCGTTTTAAATTAAATATTTTATATTTATTTAAATTAAAAATATAAAAATTAACTGACTGACTGATCTACACAGTGCAAGCTTCAATATAAAAAAAGAATTACGCACATCGGCCCAGCAGAACTCTCAAACGAACTGGAACAAAAACAAGCCTTGTGTTTTAAGTATATAGATTGTCATAACTAAATCTGCAGTGTGGCAGTTATCACGTTTATAAAAATCAAACTATAAAAGGTAAATTTATTGTGACTTGTTTACATTTTTTGCTAGTGTTATACTACATTTCCTATTAGGATATTATTTATTTAATTTTAATAAATTTTTAGTGGAAATAGATATAAAACAAATTTGCAGCGTATTCATAACCATACAAAAGAAACAAAATACTTTGTTATAATGTATATTCACAAAACCCTACAAAGGTTTTGTCACACGGTGTTATTTAGTTGTGTGGCAGGATTACAGATAATTACAAAAGGGAGAATACATTTTATGTTTTTATGTCAGTTACAATAGAGAGAATTCTAAATTACTGAATAATTTTCTGTTATCAAGGGACCGTTTGTTGTTATGTTGCTATCAAAATATATACTAAGCTCGTATTTCAACATATCTTTTTCTCTTTTCCTTATTAAAAAGAATGAAGTTATATCTAAAGGATATTTTCTTAAATCAATAGGAGTAACTAATAATAATCTACTTATTAAAACACCCTGAAACGTAATTAAAACTCACTTTAAGTACAATTATTTAGAAGGTAACTAAGGTTTAAATTAACTAAGTTTGATGTTCTTGCTTACTACCTTTTAAATAAATTCGCTTAAAATACGACAAAGTTCCAAATGTAAGAGGATCCTCTTTTATTTGAGTATTTATAGTCTTCGCTTTCTGGACACCGTTTTCGCTACACATTTTATCTGGCACTTTTCTCACACGCTCTCATATATTACCAACAGTATAGTCTCTGAAAAACATTCATTGTACACCAGCTAATTTAGGTTGGTTCAATGTAAAATCAATTTTATTTTCTAAATAGAAAATCGAGGTGCTGTTAAACACGCCAGTCGATTGCTCTAAACGAAATTCTGGATTTCTTAAATTTTTTGTAGCCATTCTATTTCAATGCCCTGTGAGATTTCCGTGGGGTTAGAAAGGTGACAACAGTTGGAATCAATCTATATTCATATTTCCTTCTCGAGTTCAATCCAAAATTCATTTTGAGGTCGAGGGTCCCCAAGTCGCCAAGAGGTATGGCTTCTGAAAGGTGTCCTGATGTAAACTTTTGTGATGCATCTTCGAAATAGCCTCTATTTACATATTTTTGTGCTGGAAAAGCATTACGTTTGCATTCACGTAAATTCTTTTTTCTTTTTTTTACATAAAGCTAACATTTGATGACGGTGGACCACAAAACTTTGGTCATGAATGATTTATAATTTCAATTTGTATTTAAAGTTAGCTTTGTATGAAAATTTAGACAAAAAAAGAGCGAAGGGAACAAAAAGTTTAGTTTCTAAGTTGAACAAGTTCTAAGTTGCGGTGACATGGAAAATTTGCGGTATTTCGTTTAGAGAAATTGCAACCTTGGTAGTAAAATCTTACGATGCGATATAAAATGTTTACATAAAACTCACTACGATGTATGGCTTCGTGATTTTACTTTAGAGTAAAGATATATTCAATTTTTATGTTTTCTTTCATTTGGTTGCCTTTTGTTGAATTTCCTGAAGATTCCTCTTCAATACCGCTCAAGCTCAAAATATTTTACTAAATTTAATATTATTGAAGATTTTCATAGATCAATAAATATTTATTTGATAACATTTGGTGAACGAAGGAATTGAAAACTGACAAAAAAAGAATTTCTTTACACTTTGTCATATATGCACTTTTCATGAAAACTTCTTTTTAAAGATCCATTTCTAAAGTTTTTGTAACTATTGAATTTTAAAATCTTATTACTAGCAGATAAATGTGCTAGCCTTTTGTCTAATTTTATTTTGCTGAACTGGAGAAACGCGTAGCTCAACTAATCCCGAACTTTGAAATTTTAGTGCTGGCACAATAATGTGCTCGCCTTGTGCTGCACTGTACTTTGCTGAAAGAAGTTTTTATTGTGCTGCCTATCTAAACGCCTTATTTCAAATTTAATTTTGCTAAGCTGTGGAACTACCTATCCCAGCAACTTCCGTATTTCTAAATTTTATTACTGGTGTATGAACGCACTCGCGTTGGGCTGTAATGTGCTGAAAATAAAGTTTCACTGCGTTGTCTTTCAACGCGATTTATTTCAGTATAACGTTGAAATTCACAACCCATTGATTGTTTGACGGTCACTGTTTAAAACCAAGCTTCTCCGTTAGTTTGGTTGTCACTGGGTTTCCCGTTCCCTCTGTTTATTGTAAAGTCGCACCTGCGCGGTCAAGCTCATTCTGAATGGTGCCGTTGATATAATAAAATGGCGGACTGACATTAGAGGTTGAATGTATGAGATGAATTAGAAAATTGGTTTTGATATAATTCGCTTTAGCGGAGAAAATCTTGTATTCAACAAAATGATCATTTGATTTGTTTAAATGTGATCAATCGTGAATTAGACGGATTAGGTTCTAGTGTTAACCATTTAAGGTAACATTTTCCCTATCAGTTACCTTGAAGGAATTGTGTAATAAAAGACCTTTCAGTTTATAGAAAGGTCTATTCTTTTGGGGTTTTGTTGCTCGTTGTCTTTTTCCTGTTCCTGCCTCTTTGCCTTTGAGTTTAATTTGAAGGTCTTCCCCTTTGTGTTCGTACCTGCACATACGTACAGGGTTGTATGTAATATACCGAAGGGTGAAACAAAAACCCTAAGCAAGGCTTATAAACCGTACTGTATCAGCCGTGGGTCATCGAATGGTGGGATGTTTGTTTGAAACTGTATGTATATGTATATTGTGTCATTTTATCTATGTTTATATATATTTATAAAACGTTAATACAATTTATTTATTCATGGATGTTAGTTTTAAGTGGTAGTTAAAGCGAGATCTCGACTAGTAAAATTGTCATAGAGTAGTTTTTAAGATTTACAACCACTGTGATACAAATCACCATTCTATTAATTTTGCTAGACATTAAAATCCTTAATCAGTATAATTACCGTTTACAATAATAGTTTACAATTTGCATTAAACAATAAAGCCCTACTTAGAAAGTTTACATTTCACTACATGTTTGTGTTTTATTTATTTCTATTTATTTATTGTGTGGTTTTAATATTTGCTTTACAGCTTATAACCTGTAAGTATATGCACCGTACCAGCAAAATTGTGGAAGTTGTCTATATGTTAGTAAAAGATCTATTTCTTCGTTTATCTAATAAGTTTGAAGCTTTAGTAGTGAGGATTGTTTTAAAACGAAGTGGCGCTTGTTTTTTTTATCTTGTATATCTTGTATTACCCCGCCCCTCTCCGACTTATTGGGGTTAGCCGGCAAAAACTAAAGTAGTGTTATTTAGGTCAAGCTGATACTTCCAGCACAGCTTAATTTTGGTAGGTTTGGTATTTATATATATAAAAGTAGCCTTTGTGATTCTGTAGGCTATATCAGGTTTTATTTTCCTAGACTGAAGAATTTTTGTGTATAATGCTGGTAAAACGTTCAGGTCTGCAATTTCGGGAAATTTGGCCAACACTGTGCTAAGAAAATCTTCATTGTGGCGCCTTTCAGGAATCATTTTTTTAGTTGTTATTTCTTTTGTTTATCTTATAACGGTATTAACTGTAGATTCTCTAAATACAGCACTTTTAAAAATATGTGTTTGTTATCATATGACTCTTCTCATCTTCTCGCTGCATTTACAGCCATTCTAGACTTTTAGAAAAATATATATTATCTAGATGTATTTGAACTGAATTCCAATAACATGACAGATTACCTACTAGGCAATTTATCAAAGGTCCATGGCTTTAGAGGGACCCAATCCTATGTTTTGTTAACAGTGCACATTTATTTATTGATAAATTGTTCCTTTTATTTATTGATAAATTCGTTCACTTTATTTTTTATTTAATGCAGTAAAGGACAGAGCAAGAGTACATGGGGGGAGGAAGTCATATAAGCAAAATCTGCCCAAAATAGAACAGATTAGTAAAAGTTTCACAAGTTTATTATAATCTACCTGACAATTATTGTTTCCATACCTAAGCAGTCATTATCAAAGGTAATACATATGTAAATATATACAAACACGTTGCTAAGGTAAATACAAAAATAGATAACCAGAACAAAATATAAAAATAAATGTTTAAAATTTAAAAACTATAAAACTAATTTGATAACTGACTCCTGACTCCAAAACATGTGTCTTCCTTCATGTAATCCATATATCATCACATTAAATACGATCGTTTTGTATTAATATTATTGATTGTTTTACGATATGACTGTCCTTTAGTATATATCAAATTTACAATTCCACATATTGATGATAGGTATTATAAAAAATATATAAAAAGTAGTATCTGTATAGTGCAGATACACCGATACCGTAGAAAATGAACCTAGATCCATATACACTTACAATTGCCAATTTTAAAAGAGATATCCATGTAGGTGCCGTAAAACTATTTAAATACTGTATCTAGACACGTTACAACATTGAAAAAATGCCAATTAATATATTGGCGAATACTTCAAACAATTATTGTCTAATTGACATCGCAAAAAGTAGTGGTACTGTAGTAACTTTTTGATAGCAAATATTGGTAATTTTAGTTTTCAATTTTTTTATTGCCAGAATTGCAGAGAACTTACCTCAACCTTAACTTACCAAATTTGACAGCCTATATAAATAAACTGTGTACTAGATTTTTTAATAATATGCATGAGTGCCCTAGTGCAGTGTTTTACAACCTCGGTCATGAAAAATCAACTTCAAAGACTAAAAAAAGACTCAATTCTTGGACACAAGATTTGTTATGATAGTGTCAATAATTCTAAACAGTGAATACAATTATCTAGCTTGTAGCAATCTTATATATTTAAATTCAGCTGCATTAAAAGAGACTCACTGATGACATCACTCTGTTAGTACTACTTTTAAGTAAACCATATAACAAAGTCATATGTATAGCATATTATGCATGCTGAGCTGATTTGATTAAAATTAAAAAAAAATAAGTCTAGTAGATGAAATATTACGGTTATTGGGTCCGGTAAGTGATTGCTGTATCGATTTAGCGGACTGAATAAACAAAGTCACCTTTCATCTAAATGCTTATACTGAAAGCTGAAGGCACTTTATAATCTAGAGCTAAAGACTTTTTTTATTTTGCTGCCTTCAGCTTTCAGTATAAGCCTTCAGATGAATAGTGGCTTGGATTTTGATTGAAATTTATATAGAGATTTATATCTTATAATCTAGATCTAAAAACTTTTGATTTTGCTAAGATATAAACCACTATATAAATTTCAATCGAAATTAAAATGTAACTACATGAAAATTATAGCTATTTATAAGCTAATTTTGAGCCAAAAATATAAATTTTAGATTGCAATACTAGCGATAGAATTATATCTTTTAACTCTTGTCCTAAATTCAACACAAATTTTAATTGAATTTAAAATTATCTGCCTGACAGTTATGAGCTACTTATGAGCTAATTTTGAGGCAAAAGTAAAAAATTTAGACTGCAATATTAGAGCTGGAAATTAAATCTTCTAGAGGGGGTTCTACCTTGACGTCAATTCACCCCCCCCCCTTAGAAATTTCAATCACAATTCTAATTTACCTGCATGAGAATTATGAGCTGCTTAGGAGCTAATTTTGAGCCAAAAGCTTACAATTTTAGGATGCAATACTTCAGCTAACAATTGAATCTTTTAAGTGAGAATACTATCTTGACGTCAGTTCAACACCCTCACTATACTTTGAATCGGAATTTAAATGTATCTATCTGACAATTATGAGCTAATTTTTATCTAATAGTAGAAATTTTAGGTGGCAATATTACAGCCAAAAATTAAGTGTGGGGACGGGGTGTTATCTTTACGTCAATTCAACATCCTGATAGATATTTGTATGTTTGAGAACTCATACATGTTTTATTGATTTTTACCGCTTTTAAATGACAATATTGTGTGTTTTCTCAAATACTGTAGTTCCACGCATTTTTAGAGAAGATAAATTTTAATTTAATAAATGGATTGGAGCAAATGTGTCATGTCTATTATTGATACTATTACGTCATGTACTTACTTCAAATTTCGATTGAAATTTGCATGGTGGGGCGTGGAGTTGACGGCAAGATACCTTTACAATTCATCAAATTTATGAAGTAGTTGGGAAAAACCAAACAGAATATTTCAAGATATTAAGAAAATCTGTCATAGCTATTGTAAAGGTGAGTGAAAGAATTAAATTCCTTAAAAAATGCAGATATGAAAATTTAATTCCAAAATTTATACAAAACAATTTTAACAATATCACTTTTCAAAATTTGTTCATAGCTGAAGAAACATATACAAAAGAAAAAAAAGACCCAACTAATTTAATACAAACTAATAATAATAAAATGTTAAAAACATGGCTTAAAAATAAATATATAGACGATTATACTTATAAAAAATTAATTTCCCATAACGGACTAATCCCTAAAATTTATGTTGTACCAAAACTACATAAAAAATAACCCATTAAGACCTATTGTTGCAACATACATGAGTCCACTATATAAATTAACTAAACATTTATCTCAAATTTTAACACAAATAGCAACAAAAAACAAATACAGTGTAAAAGATTCATGGACTTATAAAAATAAATAAAAAAATTTAAAAATTCCAGAAAATCATGTTTTCTTTTCCTTAGACATAGTATCTCTGTATACAAATATCCCCATAGAACTAGCAATAAAAGCAATTGATAATTACTGGAATAAAATTAAAATTTTAACAAAAATTCAAAAAAAATGAATTTATAACAGCTGTAAAAAACATATTAAATTCAAACTTTTTTCAATTTAATGAACAAATATATAAACAAAAATATGGTGTTGCAATGGGTCAACCCCTTTCTAGTACAATTGCAGATTTAGTATTACAAAATATAGAAGAAATAATATTAAACAAATTAAACACAATATCAAGTTATAATAGATATATAAAAAATATTATAAATCATATATTCGAAACTTTTAATAAAATTCATCCACGATTACAATTTACTATAGAACAAGAAAACTCACAAAAATCAATAAACTTTTTAGATTTAACAATTTTTAGAAATACAAATGGAACAATAGATACAGATTGGTATAGAAAACAAGTTAAAACAGATAGATACTTAAATTACAAATCAAATACAGCTTTAAAATATAAAAAGAGTTTAATTTATAACCTTGTAGACAGAGCAATTATTTTATCTTCAAAAAATTTTCATAAAAAGAATTAAAAAAATAAAAATAATGTTACAAAAAAATTTTTTTTTTTTATTTCACGCCTACACTACGGGGGAACCAACTGCTAAGGTCATCTGTCCCCCATCTAACATGCAACACGAATACACACATCCATAGTTGAGGTGACGGAATCTTCCAATTATAAAAATCCCGCCGCCCCAAGTGGGATTCGAACCCACGACCCTTGGAACACGAATGATGCACTGACACCACTCGTCCACCGCCGGCCCTCAAAAAAATAATTATCCACTAACCTTCATAAATTCAAATATAACAAATAGAATAAAATTTTAAAAAATTAAAACTGGAGAACAAAATATTGATTTACAGCCCAATTACCTAGGTAATGAATTCAATAATTACCAAAATAACCCCGAAACTAAACTCATTGTTCTTCCATTCATCACTAAATTATCTCAAGCAATTGCTAAACAATTAAAAAATATAATATAAATATAAACACTACATATAAAAACTATAATACAATAGGTCAAAAATTTCTCAATAATTTAAAAGAAAAAACAAGTATAGAAAATGAAACTAATATAGTTTATCAAATAGAATGCAACAATTGTCAAGCTAATTATATAGGTCAAACAAAACAAAATTTAAAAAAAAGAATAACCCAACATAAAAATTCAATCAAAGTTAAATTATCTACACCAAATAAACCAAATACTGCTTTATCAGATTACGCAATAGACAATTTCCATAATTTCAAATTTAATAACCCTAAAATTTTACAAAAAGAAAGAAACTTAAAAAAAGATTAATTCATGAAATGATTGAAATAAAAAAATCCAAATGCAATAAATTACAAAACTGACATTGAAAACCTAAACATAATTTACCATAACTTATTTTTAAAAAAATAATAATTTTTTGTTGTTTTTTATTAAACAACAATTAAATTATATTAAAATTGGAATGTAGTTGTTATTTTTTACTATTTAAAATATTAAATAGTAATTAAATAATATACCTTACAACTTTTCCTTTAAAAATAAAAATTCATCCAATTTTGGTAATTGGTAAAATTGTGAACATTTATGTGAATTGAATATTAGACATAATAACAATAATTTTTAAAAATGACATGCGCTCTTCAAATAAAATTTTTAATCTTTGACATAATTTTATCATTATAACTTCTGGTGTGAAAATCACAAAACAAAATTATTATTTCTAAATTATTAACAATAGAACAAATATGTAGATCTAAATTATCATATGGTGTGTAAATTCCACCTTCCTATTATTTTTTTTTATAAAAAAAATTTTTTTAAGATAGAAGAATCTTTTATCATGTAAGTATAACCAAAAAAATATTTTAATTCTCTCACTACATTCGTATTTTATAATTACAGGAAAATTTTGTAATCTGAGGAAGAAAGTTTGTAATACTTTCGAAATGATCATAATTTTATTATAACATATGGATTAATTGTGTTGTTTTTTTAATTATTTTAACCTATAATATTACGACTAAAAAGTTTTCCAAAAAAAATTTTCTATATTAACTAAAAATGTTTTGATTTTGTCAAGCTGGGTGTGTAACTTTGCGGACGTGTCAATGAGATTCCTTTAGAAAACTAAATAATAACACCTTTAATAATAAGTACACTTTATGTAATTTATTAAAAAGTACGGCGACGTTACGACTGCAGTTAAATACAACTTAAGGAAGTTAGTGATGGGATAGTCTGAGCCAAAAGTTATGAAGCTGTGCTATTTTGACAAATAGAAATAATCACATTACTTCAAACAATGGCTTTTTACATTTTCATCATATTTTTCTACAACCACAATTTCCTTAAAGTATTCTGAGCTGAGAGATTATTTTGGTCAGATGTAGCTGATAAAAACTGAAGTGAACTTAAAAGCACTATAGCTTTTTTACAAAAGTCTTGATAAACTAGTGAACAGATGTACTCATTTGATGCCTACGCATCAAATGTAGGGTGAACAGCAGCGGTACCAATTGGATCGTCGAGGGTAGGCTAAACTGAATAATTACATAGGCCCACAAAATAAAAAAAGTCTTGTAGTTGAAAGGTGAGGTAGCATATCGTATGCTTTTTGGTGTGCTGAAAACGAATCCGGGGTCAGAACTGATCCATCACCCAAGGATTTTAACATAACCTCAAAAAATTTATAAAATTACATCTAAAAGCAATCAATGGGTGATGGGTCAATTCTGACCCCGGATTCGTTTTCAGCACACCAAAAAACACGGTATGGTTCCTCACCTTTCAACTACAAAACATTTTTGTTTTTTGTGGGTTTGTGACTGGCCCACAAAAGGAAAGAAAAGCTTTGTATTTCAATCAACAAAAAACGGTATTGCGTTTATCAAGTTTGGAGTGCAATATATGGGTGTTCGAATAATGATAATCATAAGGAGTACAAAATATCAAAAAAATATTGCAGTAACATTTAGATGTGAAAAAAATCTATCTAACTGTATCTAAAAATGGTATTTTGATTTCTAATTTTGAAAGTATTACCATCATTATTATTATTTATTTCTATATTAAATAAACGAGCTTTTAGAGAATTTTCTTGTTTTTCACGTGAGTAAAATATTATTTTGTAAATTCTATTAAACATTCTGGAGCTTTTAACCATCATATTTAAAATGCTTGTAAAAATATTTTATTAAAAAAAATTAAAGGGTGTAACAAACCACTAAATCGATAATAATCCGTTGCCAACTTATTATATGCACATATCTGCTGAAAATTTAGGGATGTGATTTGATGAAAATCAAATGAATACTATAATTTACGTTAATATCTACAAAATTTATTTAGAATAATATAATTCACTAATTGTTATTAATTTGCTGATATGTGTTTTTGAATATTTCACTAATAAAGTTTATAACTAAACGTTTAATGAATCCTTGTACAAATTTAAATAAAATTGGCTCAGATTGGTACGTATAAAGGGATTACATAAAATTGTTTTGATGTATTCGTATTTGATTTATGATGTTACTGCTAAATTAATGATTACAAACAGTAACGATAATGTTTTACATGTGATGCAAAATAAAATTTTAACACGTGGCGCTGCTAAACTTGAAGTGCAATTGCATTATTCATCTGTGTTATAATACATCGCTGAGCTTTGGTAACTGCAGCTTTTCCGACATCATTACTACTTTTAAAATTAACGAGGGTGCTTAACCTAAATTTCAGTTATATAATACAGCTCATAAATGTTCTAAAACTCTTTTTCATCTGTTTGCTTTTTAATTTATTTTATAATTCGCGGATATAAATACTTAAGTAAATTTCATTTTTTCTTTTAATTGTTACAAATTAATTTTTTTATTAGACTTTCCTACATTTTTCCTTAAATGAGTGCACAGTAATTAATTCAACTATCTATTAGCTTAAAGAAGATTGCTACATGGAACTCGTTTGCTTAATTAACAGAGATAAAACTTTTGTACTTACAGCTAATTTACTCAAAGCTCTGAATAATGAATCTTTTAGGCATGTGTGTGTGTGTTATCGCTTATTAATTAAAATTTCTGTTCTACTTTAATTTTAATTTACATATGTAATATTATATATATATATATATATATATATATATATATATATATATATATATATATATATATATTGGTTTAATCGACGTTGTCGGACCCGTTATATGGTAGGGTCGTTAGTAGACCCGCATTTTTTGATTTTTAAAATGTGTATATTTTACATAATATTGATCTATTTCTGATAAGCAATATTTAAGATCCTCGAGGGGTAAAAATATATGAAAAAAAAAAATTGGTGATATCTGACAGTCGTTCTTGAACCCGATACATATTACAGTGTTTACAGACCCATTTGTATAATTTTAAGCAAGCCTACCTACCCTACCAAACCCAGCAACGTTGCCGAAGGTATCAGAGATAAAATTACGATTGACGTAATGATTTCGGGATACTAAACACATAAGTGATCTTTATTTTTGTTGATTTGTTCGTACATTCCATAAATAACATTAAACGTAGAAAAATTAACGTTTTCCGTAAAACGATGTAACTCTGAAAATTATTATTAACATGAGAAAATAGCATTGATCCTCTTTTGTTCTAAAATACTTAAGGTTTATGCAAATAATTGTTTTTTAATAATTTGTTTTTAAATCATTTATTTTTACATGATTATTTTTGTTTACAAGAATACAATTAAAAGTTTCGAAGACACGTCATGTATATGTATTTTGAAAAAATAAATGTTATAACCAAATCTTTTGACCTCCTGAACATTTTACTGTTATGTTTTTAGCACAAATGAACAGTTTCTAAGATATGTATATTTTAATGCCACGGTAACAGTTCAGTCAAATTAGTAAAAATAGATGGGAATTGAGGTAGATCCTTGGATTTTTGATAGGCCTTCATTGTGATATGTTAAAGAACCCCTTAAAAGTTACTACTCAAAAGTGGTGAATCCGAGAAGCTGATGAGGGTAAGCCATGCCCCCAGATGATTTTTACTGTTTTTTCAGAAACTATTGAGTTTATCAAAATGGAGACAGTTAGATAAATAGGTTTTTATTTAACTTTCATACCAAAAAGCTAAGAAAGCTTTGTGCATGTTGCCTTGTTTCTGTGTAATCGAAAAACGATCATATGTCACACAGACAAATAATTTGTATCGGTACATATTATACGAGAAGCTTCGAGCATAATTTTGTGTGATTTGATGTTCATCATGAAATAGCTATGGAAACCTCGTTGAGCATTAAACGCGATCCTGGTTCAGTCTTCTTCTATCTCAGCATCTCCAGCAAAATCTACGAGGCGATATTATCATCATTATTGGGGCAAGTCATATGGTAATTCTCGTATTGGCAAGATACATTTTAGGGTATCAATCTTTAGTGAACCTAAAACGTACAGGGTACTTCAGGGTTTTTGGATCTCTCTTACTTCGTTCTTTATATTGATATTCGTATCGAGTAATTTTTTTCTTGAGTGGTTTTTGTTTTGAAATTCTAAGTTCACGACTTAATTCCACGCCTGCTTTAAAATGTAGCTAGATATTTAACATTAAATGGAACTTCACCCATTTTACATGTAGGATATCTCGAGCAGATGATGCCAATTCCTGAGGGTCAATGCCTTTGATCAAAATAGGCCATTAAGCACAACATATCTATGTTCAAAAATGAAATGTTACAAAGCTATAGACCTTCAAAATAAAAAAGTCAAAAATGCAATTTGGATAAAATTTTGTGTTCAAGGACAGTTGTTATTAGAACATACATTAGTGTTATTTTGTGCTTGTGGTAGCTGTAGCGTACCCGCTACCGCTAAATACGCAATTCTGTGCTAGTGATATGTTTAATGAATACACCATTGAATGCAAAATTTAATTCTTCACAAAACAGGTATACTTGACCCAAGTCGAATAGTGACAAGTCAAATAATGCTCTATAAAATGCAGAAAGAAAATAAAGGTAAAACGTCATGCAGTATGACGTACAAACGAAGTAAGAAAGATTTCAAAACAAGGTGAAATGCCCTATACATTTTGGTTTCTATAAAATAATTGTCCAGTACAGGGTATTCTCCTAAATATATTCTTTTTCCTGCAAAATTATCATAATACTACAACCAACAATAACAACAACATCGCTTCATGAATTTGCAGAAGTGATGCTAAGGTTGCACTGCGAACTCAACATTTTTTTTCTTAGCTAAGTACTTGATGACGAATACAAGATCGCAATAAGTTATGTTCTAAAGTTGCTCCGTCAAATGTATTGGTAGAAATTGTTGGTCTACATACAGGGTGTTTTACACAACTTTCGTATAAATTGCATGTGTGATAGTATTCATCAATAGGAACAAAAAACTCTTTTTGTTTTTATGCAAATCGACAAAAATTTGCTAACAATGTCAACTTTTGGGAACTGCTGGAAATTATGGTCAAAACAAACTGCGACATCACCTAGCAGCAGCTGCGTCAATGTATCAGATAGGCACATCCAGCTCCAAGTGTGATTCTTAGACCACTGACCTGCTACCCACTTTTCAAAAACCATTCTTTTTTCGGTTATTATGAAAGATAGACACTAATGATTTTCAGCTTTTTTGTTGCATTTTATGTGTACTACCACCTATTCAGAGAATACGAATCTTAAGTGAAACATCCTGTATGATATATATTCATGCAGAAATTAAATAAGCTTTATTTTATCTAACCCACTTAACAACCAGTCCATAAACCTAACAGTTTTTGAAAATAAAACGACAAAAACCATCTGGGGGCGTGGTTTAATATTGATATTTTACAAAGTTCAGGATATTATCTACTCGTAAACATGAACAAATCAAGCATAAAGTCATTTTCAAGTTTAGCTGACCAAAATACACTACATTTGATTAATTTAACCTAAATTAAAATATAGCAGTTTCTATTTTTACTGTGCGTTTGTACAGTTACAAGAAAATTATGGAATGTTCGATCCCTACTTTCTGTTTAATGAATTTGAAGGTACAAAACAGTATACACTATATGGTGGTTAAGTGCCTTTAACAGAAACGTCGAAAGGTAACGAAGAAAAGAAGAAGTTTTTTCAAACCTTGCTCAATTGCGTTATATTGCACTTGTACTAAGTTAAAGATCAATTTTTATTGTATTCTGAAATAGCTATTTGTGAATTGGAATATGTATTATATTCTTAGTGACGAATTGTACACCAGAGATTTTCTGATTACATTTGAAATATATGTAGTTCTAAATATACCAGGCGCAAATCATATTAGTCCACCCAGTTTCATTTTTGTTAAAAAACGTCCCACAGAATTTATTCCGTTTATCTTTTGTTCTATGACGTGGCCGTTTCTTGTTGCTATAGTGAAGTGCTGCTACTGCATCTACCCCATACCAATGTTCATGAAATTCAATTGGGGGTTGCAACATACACTGCCCCTCCGAACCTTTTGAGTGCCCTGTTTACATTAAAAGTTCCATTAAGTAATCTTACAAATTACAGACGAGAAAGTTTTTCTTTAGCGTTTTAGCAAAAAAGTCACAAATGATGCTCAACTTAGTTCGCCCATTTTAATTTTTGATAAAGAACACCTCACGATTTTTACCCTGAATGGTCTACGACGTTGTTATTTATTGGTGGTATATAGTACATATCGTCGCCGTTAATGCATATGAACTTAATTCTTTGAAATGTTGTAACTAGCTCTGTTGCTAGTTGCGATTTCAAAGAATTCATCATGCCATCTGTAACAAAGTTTTTATAAGCATTTAAACCGCGCTCCTGGAAAATTGCTAGAAAATAGTTCCGCTAGTATGCATTAACGTCGACGATATGTATGAATGAGTACTGTAATCCAGTGATAAATATGTATGTGTGAGTGTAGTATCCAATGCAACGAATATAAACAAGGAGTCAGAAAATAATTCAGAAACCAAATAGTTCAAGCATTCATTCTCTCATCTTAACAGTAAAAGAATAAAGCATTCATTAACCACAAACAGTCTTTCAAACAAACAAACACAGAAGATATTACATGTGGTGACCGCCGACTTTAATTGAACACGCAACAATCTGTCAAGAAACTTACTCTTGCAAGCATACCATTCAAGATACCAGGATCCTATTTATGAAGCAGATGTCGAGAAACCAATTAGCATAATTCCAGTAGAGGATCAATACTCTCTCAGCACCACCACTACCAGTACATGGAGCAGTTCCATCGCTGAAGCCATAATCTATCTGAAGTCACGGTTGTATAAAGTTTTTTCTGTTCAAGATTTTTCTGCCATCAAAGCAGACTATCAACAGCATTTAAAGAAAGTATTTCAACGCCTATATCATTACGGTTTACTATCAAATTAAAAAAACAATCTTTGAAGCCAAAGAACTAACTTGTCTCGACCACACAGTGAACAGTGATGGAGTTACGCCGCAAATTTCAAAAGGAGAAGCTATTCATAACTTTCCAATCCTTAGAATGCAACAAGAATTATGCCATTTCGTTGGCATAGATTGTCGATTTAAACCTGAGCTAAACCTATTTATTCCAGAAAAAGTTTCAGAACCCTACAAGAAACCCACATAACAGTGTGTCGCAAAACATATAATTACAAATCGGTTGTGAACTTCAATAAACGGTCGTACCAAAAATTCGTTACTTCGTGTGATCGGGAACACAGGGAATACATAGCAGATAAACTCGGATGCAGCCTATTACAAATCCTTCTTATCTTTTTTTGTACCGTTTATGTATAGAACGTTCGCAATTACTTTTTGTTACCTGTTAGACATATTTGTGTACATACATTTACTATTTTCCTTTTATGTTGCATATACGATTATTATCCAACCAACAACCTACAAGTCCAACAGAATCCTCATACGTTCCTCTTAGGTTAAGTTCTGTAGTTTTTAGTTATTTACATTTTGCAACGAGCCCTAGAATTTAGAATCTGCTGTCTTAATTTTAACCGTTTTCAATTATCTCATTCGATTCTCACGTTATTCTTATTAGCTCATTTCTATAGGTTAAGTTCTTATCATTGTAACGAACATTAACATTAAGAGCCCTGTACTAACTTTAATCAATTGCATTAACATTAATCAATATCTATCAAGTTGCTTTACAATCACAACCGCATCTTATGCGTACATTCACTAGTTCTTTCCAATCCTGTCCTCAAGCAAACTGATGGAGACTTTTTCTGCTGGAAAAATTCTAAAAAACAAGGGAGCAATAAATGTGATGATCACCGTTGCCTTGGCTACTTTGTAGTATACAAGGAAACGAATGTAAACGAGGGATCAGAAAATAATTCAGAAACCAAATAGTTCAAGCATTAATTCTCTCATCTTAACAGTAAAAGAATAAAGCTTTAATTAACCACAAACAATCCTTCAAACAAACATACAAAGAAGATATTACAGTACTTTTATACTAAAAAATTTAATCAAGTTCTTGAAATTTATCGTTTGATTACTACGGAAAATGACATATGTACTTTTCCACTTTATTTGGAAACCATCCACTTTCCCCAGAAATTAACTTTTCCGTATTATGTTGCGTTGTCTCACTTGTTCGAAAATCCTGTTAACCTTACTCTAATCATTTATATAAAAAAATGAATTCAGTTATAAAGTCCTACTTAAAGATACCATTGATATGAACACATGGATTGTAGGTATTAATATATGCTTTCAATCATACAAATATAACTTTATAAATTTATATCACTCTCCAAACTCTAGTGATGCTCAATTTCTAATGAAACTTGAAAATTTGTTTGATGTATATGCTAGTAGATCAGAGACCTTGCTAATTATCGGAGACTTTAATATTGACCTATAATAGGATTCATACAATGAAAATAGGCTGAGAACTTTAATTAAAAATAATGGACTACATCATATTATCCACCAACCTACAAGAATCACTAAGGACAGTGCTACACTCATAGATCTTCTTGTATCTAATGAAAAAACCATTGATGCCCAGGTACACCATGTTCCAAAAATAACCGATCACTCAATAATAACTGTAAATGCAAAAGTGAAAGAAAAATATGAAGAATATACAATACAACACAGAGACATGAGCAACTTCAATGAAATGCAATTTCAATTAGATCTAATGGATCAACCATGGAATCCGGACTGTACAAACACCAATCAACTAGCAGAAACATTAGTTAAAACCATAATGGACACACTAAACAGGCATGCTCCAACTGTTAAAAAAACCATTAAATGTCAATGGAGTTGTAAGCGTTGGTGGACCCCAGAAATAGCCTTGGAAATTGAAGAAAGGGACAGATTATATATAAAAGAGCAATCTTTACACAAGAAGAAAGTGATATGAATAGGTATAGACAACAAAGAAATGGAATTGTTAGTTTGATCAGGAACCACAAGAGAAATTATTATCAAGAAAAAATAGATGATATGAAAAATAACTCAACAGAAATGTGTAAAACAGTTAAAGAAATAATTAAAGGAGGCCATAACAGACAAAAAAAGGAAGGTATTATTTTTGACAATGAGTTAGAAAAAAAGGAAATTCAAATTGCAGAAAAATTCAATATTTACTTTATTAACAGCATACAACAAATTATTACATTAACAAATTTAACCCAAATTGAAACTGATTTAAGCCACATTAATGTACATCAATGCAAGTTCGAGAAATTTTTACCAATAGAGTTTTTGGAGTTAAAAAAAATTATAAACAATTTACCTAATAAGAATAGTAGTATCGATGGTATTACAGTAAAGATTCTTAAATTAGCTTTCAATGTAATAGGACAGAGATTTTTATATATTCTTTTTTAAACATTTAATAATATTTAAAATAAAAAACCGAATATATCCAGAGCACATTTTAAATGAATTACTATTCGTAGAAGATGTTCATGATCATAATACTAGAAGTAGAAATAATTTTATGTTCATACAGTAACAACAAACATAGGACAAAATAATCTGTTTCAGAAAGGTTTAGTTGAATATAATTCACTTCCAGCTAATGTAGAAAACTGTACATCTTTAACATTATTTAAGAAACAGTGTAAAAAATATGTAATAAATTACATTAATATTTAAGAAATTATAGTGTATTATATGGAATTTATCTAGTTATATGCTATAAATAAAGTATATTATTATTATTAATAAATATTAAAACCTTCAATTTTGCAAAGCCAGCGAATTATTTACAAATGTGAAAAGAACTCGCATACGAGCTGATGTAATTCTTACGTCACTTTTATCCATCAAATATTAAATGCGAGCTATTATAACCATACGTTTATAAAACAAAGCTTAACATATGCGTCATGGCAATGTTGCCAGATCCAGGGCTTAGGAAGTCTGTAGAACATAGCGGGTTTGATAGCGTCTTGTATAAAAATATACGATATACACTTGAGGAAGGCGCGACGCCCCCTATAGTTCATTGTGATGAACTACGGTTGTATAAAACTTTTTACAGACCCTACTTTTCCAAACCCAAATTGTATATTTTTTTATTGCAGTTTTAGATAAACCTTATCCTGTAGACCTCGAAAACATAAGAGAACGTTGCCAGACCCAAGCCCGGGTCTGAGAGCGTCAAAAATGGTCCGACAAGTCGGCAGAATATAGCGAAACGGGTGTGTATAAGCGGTTTGACAAATATATATATATATATATATATATATATATATATATATATATATATATATATATATATATATATATATATATATGTTACATTTTAAGTTTCCGCGGATATTATATACTTCACTACTTTTCCGGGTTTCACTCCGCGTATTCACTATTCGGCTCCTAGAGGAACCAGACAATGGTTGACGACGTTTCGGCAAGATCACACTTGCCATCTTCAGGTCACTTCTAACTTCCTTCTGCTTCGCGTGGTTACACGATGTAGACTGTAACCACGCGAAGCAGAAGGAAGTTAGAAGTGACCTGAAGATGGCAAGTGTGATCTTGCCGAAACGTCGTCAACCATTGTCTGGTTCCTCTAGGAGCCGAATAGTGAATACGCGGAGTGAAACCCGGAAAAGTAGTGAAGTATCATATATATATATATATATATATATATATATATATATATATATATATATATATATATATATAAATAGAAAGATTAATGCGCTTATATAAACATATAACAAAGGGATAATAATGGGAATTCGCGCAATAGATTTATAAGACAAAGTTAGTTGCAGCCGTATACACGTGTTTCGCACTTTGCTTAAATTTTATTTCTTCTATCTGCTATGCCGTACTGATGAGCACTAATAAGTGCGAAACACGTGTATACGGCTGCAACTAACTTTGTCTTATAAATCTATTGCGCGAATTCCCATTATTATCCCTTTGTTTTATATATATATATATATATATATATATATATATATATATATATATATTTACGGCCACTTATCAAAGTGAGGACATATCATGAACCATAGTTAATGAGGACCACCCTTATAAATGGTCACAGCTTTGCAAATTTTTTTGTCATCGCTTGTTTACTTGTTCTAGTTATGTATCTCGCAAATATACACAGATTTCTTTGAATTTAAAAAAGTTTTATTTGCTGTGTATAATAATACCAAGTGAGGCTACACTATACTACTGACGACGTGAGGACCATATTATTAGATACGATTTAATCGGCAAAGTGAGCCCCAATATCAAATTATACACAGGTTTTAAGTATAACATGAGGACCGGCGCTGTTGCCATCATTTGCTTTCAATATCATCAGCAAAAATGCATGCTATTCTATTATTGGAATTTGTTAGTTGGTCGGTCGTCAGTATAAAACTAATTTGGTGTGGCGGAGACGGGTATGCTTCAGTAGCCATTTTAATAAACCCGTTTTTGAAAATATCTCGAGAACGGTTGGTTCTACGAAAAAAAATATAACAAACTTTTTTGTAGAAAAATAAATTATCTATCTTTTTTATTAAAACAATTTTTTAATTGCTTGCAAATTAATGTTTTAAGAGTTATTACACAGCAAAGTTTTCACTTTTTAGTTTTGCTAAATAATTCGCAAACGGCTAACATCTCACTGAAACAGGAAAACATTACAGTGTAATAACTCTTAAAATATTAATTTAACAAAAAAATTGTTTAAATAAAATAGATAGATAATTAATTTTTCTATAAAAAATGTCGGTACTGTTTTCTTCGTAAGAATATTTCTCCAGACTATTTGGACTATTTATTGGCTCCCTAACTTAACTATTTCCTGTTGGCTGTTCCATTGCCTTCTAGAATGTTTAAACGAATGCTTGACCGCTTAGATCAATTAAATTTAGACGAAAAATTAGATTTAACTATTAAGATTCTTGTGTTTCTCATCATTTTAATGGTAATTGTGCTAGTAATATTAACAGCCTGCTATTACTGGGGCAGATTAGTGAATTGATAGCTAAGTACCACATACTTTACTTTAAAATCTAAATGTATTACTCCTAATAATTAATTATTATTAACAGTTAGATTAGTTTCACTAATAATTATAGATGTAAATCTGTATAATATGTTAATTATTCTGAAAATGCTAGTAAAATCAGTAAATATTGTCGCCTAATTTAAAATGCTGAGTTTGTTCCATCTCGTTTTTTAATTAAATTTAAAAATTTGTCTGTAATTTCCTTACGGTATGTGATAAAAAGAATATATGTATTTATCTTCTTACCTAAACCGAGCTTGGCTTGTAACAAAGAAAAGTGGTTATTCTATATTTAGGGTATTTATTAGACCAAAAAGAATGCATATAAAATCCATATTTAAGTGTAAAAACATATAAGAAGGGGGATTAATATCGCTCTTGGTATTTTTAATATTTAACTCTAGTTATTTTTTAAATGCTTGTAATGAACTGTATGTAAATCTGCCATTTAACTTTAATCAACCAATAATTATTGTGAATGACTTTTCAGCATTAACTGTGCCGTCTATGAACTCAAATCTTACTAATCCTCCAGCTGACATATAGCTCTAAATCATTACGCCTTGAGGAAACTTAACATTAGTTTCAAGCAGTATTTATGGAATGCTTCGTGTTTAGCTCTGATTACTCTTTTGCGAGAGTAAAACTAGAACAAAACTGCTTAATGTTAAGTTTCCTCAAGACATAATGATTTGAGGCTGTATGTTAGCTAGAGGAATAAGAAGATTTTAGTTCGTAAACAGCATAGTTAACGCTGACAAGTATCTGCAAAACGACGAGTAGCATGGGCTAAAACTAAGTTGTGCTGGGCAGAAATGCTGGACTAAGGTCATATTCATCAACTAGTTAAAGTCTGGTGTATCCGTTAGTTACTCTCGCAAAAGATTGATCAGAGCTAAACACGAAGCATTCCATAGAGACTGCTTGAAACGTACCGTTAAGTCTTCTTAAGGCGTAATGATTTAGTACCAAGAACTTATAAATAAAGGAAATTAGGATTTCAAAAAAGGCGAAACACCTTGTACGTATTGGGTTGGATTCAGAAATTCAGTAGTGCAGGTACTCTTTTAAAATTAACTTGCCAATACGAATTTTTCAGCCGACTGCTATCAAGAATATCGATAATATCGCCTGATGGATTTTGCCGAAGAGATGCTAAGATAAAGGATGACTGTACCACGATCGCGTCCGGTTCTCAACGAATTTTTCTTAGCTACTTCATGGCAATAGGGGACCATAAAAAGTTACGCCAGAAAGTTCCTTGAGCAAATTTACTGGTGCAAATTAATAATAACACAGAAAGAAGGCGAAGTACGAAAAAAAATTCGAACACTTTTGGTAGGGATTTAAATAAGCTTTATCTTACCTAACCTCCTTTATCTCGATAACCCTAATAGTTTCCGAAAAAACGACAAAACCGGTAGGGGGCGTGGTTTATCCTCATTATTTCTTCGAGCTCACCACCTACAGGTGTTGACTTTTAAGGAGTGGTTTAATAACCCACAAGGAAGCAGTATGCAAAAATCCATGGACTTACCTCAACTTTCCGCTATTTTTTCTAAATTGACTAGACTAATTATAGCAGTCCAACATAAAGCTTTGTATGCAACTCGTACCTTAATCTATCTATCTGAGAAATCGCCAACACAAAGTTTGAAAAAGTGGCAGTATCGATTGGCTTTATAATAAGGTCATTTCAACCAAGGATATTTTATTTAACTACTATAGAATTGGTATAGGCACAAGTGAAACATGTAGTTGCTAATAATACAACATACACATACACTTGCTGATCTGAAAGAGCTTCTATCAAGGAATTTCTACCGTCACAAATATCATAAATTTAGGATCGAAAAGTTCCAGCAAAGAATTAACAAACGAATCTGACATACGGATGTTGATACGAGGGATGCTCTGTTAATAGTTAGTAGCAGGCCATGGAAGCTCAATTGGCTAGAAACAATTGCAACAATTGAATGTCGCATTAGTTGACATTCGTTACCCACAATTGTCAAACGTTCCGATTTCCTTGTAAAACGTAGTTAATTTTGTAAGATAAGTAGTTGTGCATTTTTAATTCAGTTAAGATGAGCATTCCGCGAACTGCCTTTAGAGCTATGATTTTCTACGACTTTAAAAGACAGTTAGGATACCAGCAAAGCCATGAAAATTTGATAGCAGCTTTTGGCGATGCTGCCCCTCCATTATCCGCTGTTAGTCATTGGTTCCGCGAATTTCGACGAGGGCGAGAACTGCTAGAAGACGAAGCAAGACCTGCGGAAGCTGCCTGTTCAGAAAATGTTGATCGTGTGGCAAGCTTGATTCATTCCAATCGAAATATTACTTATAGGGAGATTCAGGAGGAAGTGAAGATTGGATCCTCGGCGGTGAATACCATTTGGTATAAACATCTTGGGGTAAGAAAGCTAGCAAGTCGTTGGATACCGCATTTGCTCTCAGAAAGTCAAAAACAGGCTCAAATAGACTGGTGTAAATTTATGTTGCAAAGATTTGACGGAGGAGCTTCCAGGCAAGTGGCATACATTGTAACTAGTGACGAATCTTGGGTATACAGTTACGACCCTGAAACTAAACAGCAGTCTAGTGTTTGTGTATTCGAAGATGAAGACTTGCCCACAAAAGTAATTCGTGGCAGAAGCTTCAATAACAAAATGATTGCTGTTTTTCCGCCGATGTGGTTCTGTTGCTGTTATTCCACTTGAAGATCGCAGAACTGTTAATTCTGAATGGTACTGCGAAGTGGCTTTACCACAGCTGTTTGTAAAATTACAGGCAGGTCGTCAAAGGACCGGTTTGCGTAACATCTTAGTCCATCATGACAACGCATCCTCCCACAGTCCTGCCAGAACATTGGGTTTTTTGAAAGATACGGAAGTTCAATTGATAACTCTTCCTCCGTATAACCCAGATCTGGCGCCGTGCGACTTTTTTTTGTTTCCAACTATTAAAAAAATGATGCGAAGTAAAAGATTTTCCAACGCAGATGCAGCAGTTACAGAATTTCAAAGAATTTTATATTGGTCCAGTACTGAAGGCATTACAAAATATTTCAAGTCTCTATCTTTAGATAGTAAAAAATAAGAACTTAATGCAAAAATTGACTCTACTATCAAGTTGGGAACGACCTCATCATCCATCATCACATAGTGAATAATAAATATAATTGATATTCTAAATCTGTTCTAATAAATTATTCTTATTGTTAGTTTTATTAAATATTAATTTAAAAAGAGACATTTTGATTGTAATATTTGGTACTTATAGTTATCAATTTTTATAAGCCTGCCTTGAGAAGTAAGAATTAAATTCATTGCTTTTATAATACAATGAAAGTTGAGAACATTTAGTAGTGGTGTAGGAAAGCCATCATCTGATCGTCACCCGGTGACCAGTTTGAGGTTACAACTTATAACAGAATTCCACTTGGAAGTAACAAATCAGCTACGGTCCAAGAAAAAAATAGTGTATGCAACTCGAACATCATCATTCATTTGTTGCATAATATACTATTTTGGGTTACCTACCGTTCTTTATTTGTTCATAATGATTACTATTTCCATTTAAAGATTAAATATGAAATGAAATTTTTTTCAATGAATTTAATAAATGACTTATTTAATTATTGGGTGTATTAAATGCAGAAAAATAGTCTGCAGAGTATGTTGCGTCTAACTTTTCTTTCTAAAAGCAATAATACAAACAAACTTGCCAGCCTCGGTGGATTAGTGGTTTGCATGTTTGCTTCATAATCCAAGGATCGCAGGTTCGATCCCCGGCTGAGCTAGTAATTTTTAATAGCGGAGAAAAATTAAAAACATGCCTTCTTCTCGGATAAGAAGTAAAACTGTAGGTCGCGTGTCAATGCGATGTTGGGCACCTTAACAATCCCTACTTGGGGTGGAATTCTCCCAGATTCGGCTAAATTCTAGTATGGTTGGCCAAATGATCATAGCAATCGGTGCCATGAGGTACGAAGGATGCTCCGCCATCCTGATTCCTCGCCCAAAAACAAACAAAAACAAAATTTCATTTGTTTATTTGTTCATGACAATTGCTATTTCCATTTAAAGATTTGCATAGAATGTTTGTTTTCTTCTTTATAAAACAAAATTGAAAAATTTACTTCTCGAAAAACGTCAAAAAGATTTGTGTCATTTCATATAACTTTTTTTCTTCCTTAAATTGAATTTTCATCTTTGTGTTGCGTTTATTCGTCTTTATTTGATGAATTATAGTTTTAAGAATGCTCTTTTATTATTTTTTGCACGTCCTATATATAAGGCTCTACTTTAGTCTCCCAAAAGAGGGAGTAAAGTAGCACTTTTACTCCCTGAGGGAGTAAAGTGTTTCCTTGACAACAACAACAAGTAAACAACAAAAAATAGTAATCGCGGTACATGTTAGGATTTATTATCCTGAAACTATGTGATTTTGGCAATTGTTCGAATGACATGTAACGAAATTTTGAATTTTTGCGATTAAGTCCTTTAGGACGTGCAAAAAATAGCGTATATACCACTGGACTAAAGTGTTTTTTAAGTGTTAATTAATAATTTAAAAATGCATTTTAGTCCCTGGATATATAATATACATTATGTCCGCTCGGGCGATTATGACATGATTATGACCTATTTTGCGGACTGTTTCTAGAGCGTAAATCGCTAAATTAGAGAACCGCCTTTTTACTACTCTTGTTTACGACGTCTCTATAGTAATAAGAATAATTATAGACCATAGCACCTACCTACTTGAAGTTTACGACTTTTAAAATTATTTTTATTTTAAATTAAACTTAATTTAAACTTAGACCGCACATTTAACGTACGCATTTCGGGCTTAATTAGTGTTTTAGAGCCCTTTATCGGCTTAGCGCCTTCGGTTTTTGCTTCAGGCGCTAACTGACTGCACGGGCTCTAAGACACTCAATTAAGCCCTTAATATACTATTAAAGACTAGAAAAAGCCTAATCTTGATTAGGCAAAATGTCATTCGAAAAAAAATTATTTTATTCTTAATTAATACAAAAAAATAAAAAGGCTGCAAGTCCTCGAAGATTTATTAATCTCTTTTACAATGTATTTTAGTTTTATTGCCTAATTACAAATAATCAGACGTCGATGAAATTAAATCTAAAAATTTCCCTATCGTTTTAAATTTTGTAACAGCACAATAATACAACTTTTCTAAACCGATTTCCGCTCGTAAGAAATAAAATCGGCTATTTAGGGTATTTCTGTTCTTTTCTGTAATAGAATTAAAATCAATATTGTATAACTTTCATTTCCACCGTTGCCACTTGTTCGGATCTCACTTTGCGCATCATTCATACAAGCTTCACACAAGAAATTATACGTCTGAAAAATATACATCTGGCGCAGCGACTCCAGGCGTCAACTCCTTGAACTAATCTGTATAATTCTAGCCATTTTGGCAACATCTGAGGTCCAGCCCATTTTTACAGTATCGCCAACTTATAGCTTCGAAAAGCTCTAGACGAAATATTATCAAATTTCAAAGTGAGGTCCGTATACTTGTCCTCACTTTGTTTGTGGACCTCACTTGAAACGTGAACTTCGTTCATACGGACCTCACTTTATACACTGGCGGTAAATATATATATATTTCTAATCATATATATATATATATATATATATATATATATATATATATATATATATATATATATATATATATATATATATATATATATATATATATATATATAATTGTTATTGAGGGTGAAGTCAATAGTATTTCAAAGAAAACTCTTAGTTAATAAGTACTAAGCTTTCGCAATATATTTATTTGCTTCTTCAGAGTACTGTAATATAATATAATAAAGATGATATGGTTTTTAACATAGAAAATAATTATAAATTACTTACATTAACGTGAGACTATATAATAAAGGTCGCAAAACTTATTATAGAGATCATTAGTTATATAAAATATGAATCATCAAATATGACAATTTTTGAATTTTTCAAACACATCAAAAAAGGATAACATGGGAAGCCATGTTAATTCTTATATACTACAATAAAGGTGAAAAGATTATTATTTTTGTTACAAGTAAAATAGAAATTAAGGGAAAAAGATTGTATTAACATATGCAGATTTAAAATTATAAAAAGATTACCAATATTTTAAATGAATGCAAAAAATAGTAGTTTAAATATTCAAAGGAGATCTCAAAATAAAAACGACATCAAATAAGAGTAGAATTGTTACTAATAGTCCTAAATTTGTTAATTTCCAAATATAACAAATAATTATATATACTACTTAAGTTATGTAAGTCAGTTTTTTTATTTAGAGTATTAGCATCAACTTTTATATAAAACATTTCTAAAAATGATCTCTTTGTGAGATTGTTTTGTGTACAAAAGACTCTTGCATTGTCAAAATCCCACTTATGTCCAGTGTTAATGGTATGTTCTGTTAAAGCACAAGTATTTACCATTCTCCGACAATCACTTTTATGAGAAGTTATTCGCCCTAATAAGTTTCTAGATGTTTGACCTACATAAGTACTAGTACATCTTAAACAAGAAATACTATAAACTATGTTAGATTTTTCAAAATTAGTCAAAGGACTTTTTTTTTTTTTTGCTGCCGGCTGTGCATGTTCGCTGTTCGCTGCTCGCTGTTCGCTGTTCGCTGTTCGCTGTTCGCTGTTCGCTGTTCGCTGTTCGCTGTTCGCTGTTCGCTGTTCGCTGTTCGCTGTTCGCTGTTCGCTGTTCGCTGTTCGCTGTTCGCTGTTCGCTGTTCGCTGTTATTGTTATTGTTATTGTTATTGTTATTGTTATTGTTATTGTTATTGTTATTGTTATTATTATTATTATTATTATTATTATTATTATTATTTTTTTTTTTTTTTTTTTTAATCACACTTAGTGTTTGGTTGTTACACGTAATCGGACCGTAATAGTCAAGATTTACGTGTGCGCTATTTGGAGAGAGTCTTTCGCACTATAGCTGTTGTTCCTAATAGTACCGCCTTTTGCATCCATAAAATTGCCTTTGTGTGCTCGGTTATGCCTATTTCTTGCACATTTTTCCTTAGCTCTTTATGTACAATTCCATTCGCACTTATGATCATGGGAAGTATTCTCACAGTTCTGACTCTCCACATTTCTTTAATTTCATACGCGAGTGCATCATATTTACTTATTTTTTCCTCGTATGCTTTCGTTATGTTGTCGTCCAATGGGACAGAGAAATCGATTAGTGTAACATTTTTGTTGTTCTTATCCCATATTACTGTCAGGCCTGTTATGCATGACAGGGCGATCTGTAACTATAGATATATCCCATAACAGCTTGCATTTCTCATTTTCCAACACCGGTTCAGGTGAGTACTTGTAATATGGAGTAAAGTTATTGCTAAATTCCCATTTTTTTCGTAGGTACTGATGGACTACTTTTCCCATGGAATTATGCCTTAGTGAATAATAGGTTGGCGCCAGGTAAGTACAAGCAGATGTTATGTGCTGTATTGTTTCTTCCTCCTTTTTACATAAGCGGCATTTAGTTGTTTCAATGTCTTGTTTCAGGATATACTTCCGGTAATTACGGGTGGGAACTACTTGGTCTTGTATTGCACAGACCGTGCCTTCAGTTTCTGGAAACAGGTATCCTGTACTTATTATTATTATTATTATTATTATTATTATTATTATTATTATTATTATTATTATTATTATTATTATACTGTGCTACTAGCATCCAGAGAACAATGACAATGTTGTGACGCGTGATTAAATAGTGATATCAAATCTAAAGTTGCATCTTTACATCAATTAATTTAGAAATTTTAATGACTTTATTAGAATAAAAAACGTTTGATGTTTTTAAAAGTATCATTGTAACATAATATATTAAACAACGTCCTCTTACAAAATTCTTGTAACTACTCAAACAAATTTCCTTCCAATTTTTCGTTACCTTTAAAATGCCTACCTTTCTAAGAGAATTTTTTAAGTAAAATATTAGGGTGCTCTGAATAGCAACTAATTACAAATATACGAGTTGATACATACTGTAGAATTATTTACGCAGAGGAAATATTAAGCCAACTGACAATGGCTAATTTAGAATTTTTCGTTTTTTGCGTGTTTACTAAAATTTCATCAAAAAATAGCTTTAGATGAATCATTTATGTATTAAGAATATAGGACCATTTAGAACTCAACTTAACTACCCTTTTTTAACATCGTGGATATCAAAATATGAAGCAAATTATTCCATAAATTATACGAGATTATGTAGGTATACGATACATACTCATATTAATTTTTAAATACATTCAAAGGAAAAACTAATACTTTAGTAATACACTTGGAACAAAAACAAAAATGAATTATGATTTATCTATTTTCGAAACCCTTCGACTCGGAAAGAGGATCAGCTGTTGGGGTTTAATGGAGGATGTAGTCGTCTTAACTACATTTAGGGATAAATCTACAAAATTAGCCAGTTTAGAGACTACGGTTATCTTAATTTATTGCGAAAATTTGTCCCAGTGTTAAACCGTGCAATCATTAGGTGAACTAATAAGTTGAATTAGCGCCTGTTAAGAGTTTCACCAACACTACAAGACTTAGTCAACCCTTTTTTTATTTAAATTTAAGCTTAGTGTTTATTAAAGCCTTTATCAAACCAGTATGTTTAACAAAAACAAAAAATGTTTCTGTGGTAACTCCGTCGTAGTAAAATGTTCATATTAAAGTTAATTTTATTTACTTTTCATTTTCAGCGACAATTTCAGGATGAAGGATAAAAAGTATATTATACTAAGTTAGCAATGTTATGTTTTCTACATCTAAAAGACGTGTTTTTATAATCTCTTTTATAATATAAACAAAGTAAATACGCATGGTCGTCGAAAAAGCGACGGTTAACGGTCCTAGTAAATTATGCAGACTATTAGACCTTTAAACAACAAAAGGTGAATAAGGAAACTGAAATGCCCAGTGTAAATTAGTTAATAAAAAAATTAGTTATATGGAATAATTATTATTTATACATGTTGCAAAAAATGCGTTGTATATACTGTTTTTTGCAATTTTGTGAAGTGTTTTTTACAATATTTTAAAAGAGCGAAAAAAGAACATCACCTAAAAAGTTAAACAGTGAACTAAAAGTGAACATAAGTATATTGAAAAGCAAATAGTCCCTTGCTCACTCAATTTTAGGTGTTTGTCTCAGTATCGAGCCCCAAACATCCAATTTTGTAAAGAAACTCATTTAAATAGACATATTATTCGTTGCCTGAAAAAAGTAATAAATACGTGATATTCTTTTTTTTCCAGGGACATTTACAACTTTAGACAAGCCCTAATTATTTTAAAATGCCAGTGCATTATTTTAAGGTGCTAGATACCACAGTTAGATGCATTTCAGTAAAAAACAAAACAAATCAATTCTGAAAAGGTCGTAAAAGAACAACAAAGGATGTGTGCGATAATTAGTAAAATATCACAGACGAAATCTTCAATATTTTTACCTATAAATTAGATAGAAAAGAAATTATCATGTAGACTAAGCGTCAAAACAAGTTAATTAAATCAATATTACTTGAAAACTAAAGCATGAGAGAGAATTATCGTTTCAGCGGGATGAAATAAAACACAACAACGTGTCACAATAAGGTAATAATTGACACTTGCTGTGGCTAATGATCCAGCATTAGTTAATAAAAGCGAAAATGAAATTAAATAATTATGAGAAGAAAAGAAATATTACTACAATGTTAATAATATTGCTACAAGATATTAAAGTAGCTGTATCACTAAGTACCGTTTGCATAAATAGTTGTTAATTACATGACTATTTTAATACATCGTTAACTCATTTCCGACTAAAAAGCAGTTGGCTATGCAACAGTCAAGATTTCTGCTATATAATATAACAAGATAATAAACCAAAGAAAAGAATCCCCCAAACACGAAACCAGTTTTTATTAAAAAAATTCGAGTATGGGAAAATTGAAAGGTTGACTGATTCGAATTAAATTATGGTTGCCTATGAGCGATACCTTGTTTGAAAGTAAGGTTGAATAATTTTAAATAAATTATTTAATTCGTGTAAGTCTACTACTGACGTGTAGAATTCGTAGTGCAGATTGTTTACTAATAATAAAGATGTCTTGCAACAAAGAAGACTTATTGTTTTACTACAATATGCGATGCGTATTGATGGACTTATTAGCTGGTTGGCATCACGTTCATGGCCGTCAAGAGCCGATAGTGTTGATAATTCACTGACATAGGAAAAAAGTCGATTCCAATCCTATGTTATGGTATTTTTTTATTCTCTTTTTTGGGAACTGATTCCAGTAAATCCATCGGTTAAAATTATTGAAAATCCGTTTGCGAATCGAGCAGCTTTCTGGAGTTGACTCTTCTGTTACCGATATAGATTTTCTTAATCACTCTTAATAAATGTTTTAAGCGCAGGTTTATATATCACGAAATACGTCACCAAACTTGTCACTATTTAATTTTTCTTGCGTTCTTTAAAGGAAGCTTGATGTGCAAGTAATTTACGAGTGTTTGTGTACTAGTGTTTAAAGAATATAATTAATTTAGCGAAGCGCAACCAGTATGAGTATCCCAAGTTCTTAATAGCATCCAAGGTGAAAACCAGGTCAATCCAGCTTTTATACTAACCGATTTTAATATATTCAAAGGGACAATTTAGTTTCAATGTGTTGGGGTGGAATAAAGCTGCGGATAAAAACCTGTAATAAACGAATTTAAATCGGATTGCTCCAAAAACTAAAATTGACTAACCATACTTTTTAAATGTGAAAAGCAAATGATTAACTGGCGTAATATATTACCTTCCACAAACTGCACGAAGGTTAATTTACCATTCGTTAAAGAAAAGGTGAAACAACAGAAATTTCTTTAGCTAACAAATATTTCATAATAATGCAAATATATTATCCAAAGCTATATTTAATCATCATAATGAGTGAACTTCAACTAAATCGTTTCAGTTAACTATCACAGAAAGCAGCTTTTTACAATTTTAAATGAACGCTTGTGATTTCGCGCATTCTGTAACCAAAACAACTTTTCTTGAAGAAATATCGAACTATATGCACTCAAATAAAGGTAAGTTACAAGTGTCACAGACGAAATAATTTAAAACTAATTTATTCCATTTTTTTAAGTTGCATTATCAACTAATAAATGTTCTCCAAGGCTGCATACTGTGATGATTTTCCTCATTATTTGAAAATCATGAGTTTCTAATTTGGTTACCCATGTAAAAACGTTCAGTGTTAATTTTCATTGCTAATCATAAATTGAATTTTTCAAATGATTAATTGTTAAAACGATTCAGGTTTGAGTTAATTTTATTTATTGAATACATGTACATAGTAACAAACTTTTATCAGGAATACAACTTTGGGGTTTACAGGATTATCACTTTCAGTTAAATCTGAAAAACAAAATGTATCAGTGATAAAGGTTTACAAGTAATTACAAATATTATCAACAACAATACAGAAATAGTCTTGACGACCATAAACAGTTAGTCGGTAATACAATTGATAAATAGACAATAATAAAATTACCGAGCTACAGAAATAATGAGCAAGGTCAAGCTATTTTAAATAAAAACTATAAACTATCAAAATACATGTAAAATAATTGAATAAAAACAATATATAAGGTTTCCATGTGGTAGTTAGGTAAATCGGGAGATGAAAACTAATAACATTAAAAATGGTTGTAAAATTAATGTATCCAAAAATAAATGTGAACTTTTATAAAGAAAACAATAAATAAAATATTGAAGAAGTTATCCTGAGTTAACAGTATCTCATTAATTGTAATAATAATAAAAAAAGAGTTACAGAAGAAGAAAGAAAATTATTTATTAGTATTCAACATACAGTTTCATCAAAGAAACCAGTAGCAAGAGAAAAGGAAGTTGACCTCACCCATTTCAGTTTCGACAGGTATCCAGTTTGTAACGCATTGGGACCATAGCTGCCGAAAGAAAGTTCTTGAAGGGCGTAGAACCAGGCACCATACCATTGGAAAGGAAATTGATGTGCATTACAAGATAAGGTTTGTGGAAGTGAAAATGAAAGTAGCAAGGTATATATAGTGTTCCTCAGTATTAAAGCTATATAGAGGAAAGTGAAAGAAAATCAAAATTAAAAGTTGCATATACTTACCAGCAAATTGAAAAGTTAATTTGTAAAAGCCGTAAGTGATCATCCAATAATCTAAAAGAATACATATTTTAAAGATAAGTACTAAAGTAATAAATATAAATTAAAACATACCTAATCAGAGTCGTCACTTGTGTTTTCATAAGTGAGGTTAAATATTTTTTCTTTCAAGCAAATGTCAAGATCAACATTGCATGGGAATAAAAGGTTTCCCATTTATTAAATTTTCTCATTGCATTATAGTAATATCATTATATAAAATCCCGGAACAACAAAACCCTGAATTCTTAAAAGGAACCCATAAAGAAGTTCAGTATTGATTTCAGAATTAAAGCAGAGTATAATAAAATCGACCCTGAGATAAACATTTTAAAATTCTTTTATTGTGTGATTGCAGATAAAATAAAATCAAATTAAAATTAAACATCAAAATTCTACAACATCACAATACGTATCTCTTATCTCACGCAACCTTGGTATTATAAATAAAGTTATACCTATAAAGTGCTGCATCCTATTCTAACAGGATGCAGCTCTGCGCTAGATCTCTCTCTAGAGAGACCTACGAACACAAATGTGACCTTAGAGTCACGCGCTGGCAATTCTCCTACATTGCATCTTTCCTCTCGCCAGTTTTGCTTAGCTTGCATTGGCAAAAAGATATATAAACCAGGTCTCGCTTGAAGAGCTTAGTTTTACCGGGAGCTCGTCACCGACATCACCTTGAAGTCAGACCACGGGGATAAATACCTTTAATATTCTTTTAAACGCAGGGAATCTAGAAACTGGTGCATGGGTTACTGCTTGTTTAGGAGACCTAGAAACTGATGCACAGGTGCATTGTTTACCTGGTCATCCTAATGCTTATTATTAAAGTGCAGTTATTTGAGGAGGTGTCGATCGTCCCAATGCTTAATGTTAGTTGATAGTCATTTTGTTATTCTTTATAGTATTGTTAAGTTGAACTGTATGTTTTATTCTAACTCTACCCTTAACTACGTCTCTAGTCACGATAACCCCCTATCGTGTGATCTATTAATATAAATAGGTTCAACAAGAAATATTCGTTGATAATTGAGTAAAGTCAGATGGATAACTTCAGTAATAAAAAATGGGTTCTAGTTTAAATTGAATAACATCGTTAATTTTCTGTCAAAACCTGATTTTCTAAAAGTTATTTTTATCATACGAGATATTGATAGGATCCTAACCATATGTATGTAGTATGGTCTTGGTTTGTAACGGTATTTTTTCACCAGTTTTGAATTTAAAAAAATCTTAAATGTGGTCCTGTAAGTCTGCGTTTTTTTGTAATCAAAAAATATATTGGCATCTGGTACAAATAAACCTCATGAAAATTGTTAAAGGTCATCTGTTAAAATCCTTTCAGACTAGTGGAGTCATTTCGTATAATAAAATAATGAAGAATTATAGTTTCTGTTGAAAATAATGATATTGTTTAGACAGGTGCTCGCAGTGCCAAATAATTCCGTTGTTAAAATTTAAAATATTGACATTTTAGTTTGTGTGAAATCATGCTTTCAAGTTTTCTCATAACATTTTAAGTTTTTATTCACATACTTATGAACGTTTTAAGTATGTTTTTCTCCAGCCTAACTTTGATACTATTGAGTATAGTTAATAATTTGATCAAAATTTATTGGATCTGAGTTCATTTTCTGATTAGTGATCTCAGTGCATTTCTTGTGTAATTAATTTTATCAAGTTTCATAATCAGATGGCGCCCTATTAGTGTATTTTATTGAGTTTTGAAACCTTTATCTTGTAACGGTATATTTTTATTAGTCCTGAACAAATGTAGTTTTGTCTACATATTCACTAAAAATTTTAAGTCCGGTTTTGCAAATTTTTCGATCCTTTTAAAATATAAACTTGTGTTAGCATTGGGTACAAACAACCCTATAAAAATTATTTTAATAAGGTTGGTTTCAAATCCTCTTAGAATTATAAAAAGCATTTGGGCAATAAATTATTTCTTTCTGTATTTTATTTATGCACGTGTATATTGGTTAAAACAGCTTCTTTGTTAAAATCTTGGAAACTATTAAATATGGTTCGTGATAAACTAAATTTTGTTCAATTCCCATAGATATTGTAACAGGGTTCCGTGAATATGTCATAAAGCAAGTTACCTTTATCAAATTTTATGTTTGCTATGTGTTAAAAATCTCTTTGGTTACTCACATATGTGTTTAAAAAATAATAACTTGAAGTGTCTGTAGTTATACAAAACAACATCTGCATTGCACTATCCGTCCGCGAAAATACAAACTGCGTAGCATTTGGTTCTTTGGGGTCAAAATACAGTAGCAAAGTTAAGTAAATCTTCCCTATCGACTCCACGTGGACTATTTAACCCTGATTCGTTTAAGCCAAAACACGCGACTCTTTGATTGGCGTACACAGATGTGCACCCTCCGAATTACTTAGTATCTAACAATATAACCTTCAGTTTTAAAAAAGACACGACACTTCCGTTCAGTTGCTGGTTCGAGACACTTCAGTTTAAGTTTTGATACAGGACAGTTGATAGACAATGGCCGGTATCGGATGCCGTGCAATGTTATTTAGAAAATTTACAGTTAATAGTCATACCGTTGTGTAATTAAGTTTCCGGATATTAATTAAGAATTTGCGGTTAATAAATGTACCGTTATACAGTTTAATATTTTTCCGGATGTTTGTGTTTTTGAAGAATGGGAAATATAGTTTTTCCTAATAAAAAAGTGTAATAGCTTTAATACAGTTTACCGTATCGTTTATCGTTTAAATAATTCTCGTACCGAAATACCGAAACAAATTAATAATTACAGTTTTATCTTCAGTGATCGAAATCTCGATTAATAATGAAATTCGAGTTATGTGTCTAATAAATCCAGTTCAGATTTAAATAATAAGTGGGTTGTTTTAAAGAAAAACAACGAACATTTACCGATGGTTATCAAAATTAATTTAATAACCATATCTTATGGAAGTTTTATGGTTGCGTTCAGTTATTTTATTTTGGGTGAATTCGTAAATAATAATTCACCTCATACAGACATTACGAGGGTTAATTCATTGCATCCTTGAATAATGGAAAGCAAAAATCTACGAACATTCCGGTTTCTCCATTCTTCCAGCTGTTATTATTTTAGTGTGAGCAAGAGTCATTTTTGTGCAACTTAGCCTTAATTTGGTTTGTGAATTATTGACAACTACAGGTACAGTGAATTATGTATTTTTTTGAATGTTAAATATTTATGTGAATTTCTTTGGATCTTTGTAAAATTTCTACAGTCTGTTTTTTATTTATACGTAATTTGTATACAACTTTTATTCATTTTATTAGTCAAGAGCTCTTAAGTAGGGAATTAGTATTTGAATTTTTGAGTTTAATATTTGTAATCTTTTTATAATTATTTTTCTTTGTGCTTTCTAAAATAAATATAATTTTAAAGTTAATTAAAACCAGTAAGACTGAATCATATAATTATGAAAGTTTTTATTCATACCTTCATTATTACCTAAATTTTTTACTTTGTTGAAATTAACTAATATTTTGCGCTAAATTTATATCGGTTTGATTTCATTTTTTGATTAGTGTTTTCAGACAGATTTATTTGATCTATTCGATGTATTCAATTATTGTTATTTAGCTTCATAATCAGATGGTGCCCTTCTTGTGTATGTTTTTGTGTTTTTGAAACCTTTATCCATCTGTTTATAAATAAGACAACTGCAGAACCAATACCTACGACCTGAAATTAAAATTTGTAAGATAGAGCTAAATCTCAAGCCGTGGTAATCTTGAGCATCTTTTAAAGTAAGTATAATTTTTATTGTTTATTTTGTTTATTTTAGTCTGGTCAAAAAACTAATGTTTCAATCTATTCCTTTTAATAATTAGACAACTGTAGAACCAATACCTACGACCTGATATTCAAATTTGTAATAAAGAGCAAGATCTCAAGCCGAGGTAATCTTGAGCATCTTAGTAAAGTAAGTATAAATATCTTGATATATTTTGATGTTTTATTGTTGCTTTTTCGTCTAGAAAAACGAAGTGTTACATTGTCGGTCCAACGTGGGCCAAGTTTTGTAGTGTTACATTGGTGCCCCTCGCGGGGCATTATTATTTTGAGAAAAACACGTCGGTTACATTGGCGTCCATCATAGGGCCTTTTATTGTTTATTTTTTCCGGTAAGAAACACGCGTTGTTATAAGTTGACTACAGTTTCTCTTAACATGCAAAGAGAATTAAAATCACCGATATAATATAGGTAACGCTAAAACAGAGCTAAAAAGCTTGTAGGATTTAAAAATAATTAATTGTCCGGAACCTCGTTATAACTGTCAACTTTTATAAAAGTACAGAAGTTTATTGAAATCATTGGAATTGTTCTCGCGATGTAACAATTGTTTTTACTGCTACCTAAATGTGCATGTTTTAATATCCATTGTTCTAATAAACGAGATGAACACAAATCTTCACCGAATGCACAAATTCAGCTTAATTTATTTCCGCTATAAATCATGTACCAAGAGAAAAATTACGAGCGCAAACAGTGGATTGTTTTTGGTTGTTAATTAAGTTTAAATTATTGCTGCATCTTCAATTACCTAGTTATGTCAAATTTTAATATTAACTGCTACTATTCGCTACTACATGGTTGTTTTGGTAAATTATTTTGTAATAATCTGAAGGTTCCTATGTATTTTCAAATTATATCCTGAAATTTCTGAAACCGAAAGGTTATATTAATATGAAAACGTTTGTTTTATTAAATTCCTTTCATTTCATTACATTTTAGTCTCATTTATGTCCTCTAATTTTACGAAATGGTTATGTCCTATAAAATTCCTTCTTGCTCTCCAGTATTGAATGTAGTATTATGAAAATGTTGGACACACATTCTGCATTCCATCGTTAGTATACCCGATTTAATTTGCTCGCAGAATTAGAATCAAAATTGGATGAAATTTATTTATAATAATAGAGCGAGGGCATTTATTAGCGACATTATTTGGTAAATATTTATTCATTATATTCCCATTTATGTACTACCACTAACAACCAAATGTTGACATAAAATAGATATTTACAGTTGTTATAGCTAAAACGACGTGTAAATGAAAATATTATACCAATGCTATGCCCAGTATACTGCAATGACCTTTAAGACTGCACATCATTCGAACGTACTTCCTAACAATATGATCAGATGCTCCGATCTGAAATTGGTGACTAAATCTTATTAGCCAGAGAAAAGTTCAGATAATTATTTTTAAGAATTTATTTTAAATCGATTAAACAAAAATATTATTGTCTCGATTGAATTTGCAAAGTATGGGTAATTATTAAACCGTATGCCTTCTGTCCAGACGACGCGTACAAGATTTGATTTGTGTACGACTACATATTACATACATGGATCGTACTACAAATGTGTAAAGTTCGTAGAATAAATTCATTAGTAACAATAAAGATATCTTGCAACGAAGAAGACTGTGAAAACCAGGTCAATATACCTTTCAAACGAGTCAATTTCAATTAACTCAAGGAAATGATTCCAATTCAATGTGTTAGGATGGAACAAAACCCCAGGTAAAAAACCTTTAATAAATGAATTTAAATTAGATTGGTAAAAAGGCGAAAAAGGCGAACCAAAGCAACTCTGCATAACGAAATGTCGTTGTTCCCTGTTGAGACTACTCAAGTAAAAGTACGTCAACAAGCAAGGTACTCCTTATTGGCAGATTATTTAGAAGTATTCAAGTGGCTTTTGTAGCAATTAGCTTATATAGCTTTTTTATCTATCATAAGCGATATTGGCGAAATTCTCCCTTATATGACGAAACCTAATTCCATTTAGTAGCAGGAAATTTTACCAAAAAACTTATATAAATGCCAATAGGTGTGCCAAATTATTTCCAAGGGAAATTTCCTATATAAAACAGCCTCGTATAACAATCTACTTTAAAAATAATATCTACTGAATATTCATAAACAGTATAAGTCAGACCCGTACTTATGTTTGGTTTTCAAAACAATAATATGTGAAAGTTCTAATAATATAATATACATCTTACGCTCTTCATTCGCTGTTATGGAATATGTACTAAATGGAAGTACAAAGCTTACTAAAACCCAAGTATAATTTTATTTACTACAAAAGAATAATACATCCAAACGAAAATAAACTTGCAATAATCACAATGAAATTAATGATTCTGATAGTGTTCTCGGAGTTCCTATACACCATCTATTTCTAATTCATTAGAATTAAGAATGAAAAAGAATTTGTATTTCCGAAGAATTTCTTTGTTTAAACAACCATATTAAGGATCCAGCAGGTGTAAATTCTCAGTTAAAGGGTAACATTATTAGCTTAAGTCATGAAGCGTTTTGGGAACTCAGTATCGTTTTTATAACTCCTGTAAAATATTTCTCATCGGAAAAAAGGGATCACGACTTATAAAATTGATTTTTAATAATCCTGAAGTGTCCATAAAAGTTTACCTAATTAGGTTTTTAATAGCAAATATCAATGTAAAAATTAGTATTGATTCAATCCAATTGCAATTTTCGAGAACAAATAGAACAGGGCGAGAAGGACATAACAATCAAATACATTAAAGATTTTCCAAAAATCACAAAAGTTGATAAATCTCGGGCCAACAAAAGCACTAAATAAATGTGGGTATACATGTCTATTGTTAATTAGATATGTATTTTCTTATATGAACGTATACAAATTGTGCAGTATCAGAATAACTTCCCACTTCTCCATAGGATGAATGGTTCTCTTTCCGAGGCGTTATGTTTAGCTCGCATGATGGAATAACACCATATTATATCTGAGTATTCATCTCCGGTCCATTTTTCTTTGATTTTACAGTTGTTAGATTATCTTGCGTGGACAGATGTTGTGGAATGTGTGCTCCACCTTGAATTTCTTCGTTGTGGTTACCATCCCCTTCTTGTGTTGGAATTACTAGTGACTCGGTTGTAGTGGTAGCAGTCTGACTCCTAAGTATCCTACCATTCTTATGGTTACACCGTTCTTTCCACCTCCTATTCTTCTCATTCTCATCATGCGATGTCAAGATATTGCCCCCCACCCCAGAATGCGTGGAGCTTATCGCTAAGGAGATGCACGATTCTGAGATACCTGCCTAGGATAAATCCAACTGCTTTTGATTTCCTGACATATTTAATATTATATAATTTCTTCATATTGCAAAATATGGGTTACTTTACCATTGCCCTGTTAGCAGTTAGTTTTCTCTTTTGTTACACATTGTAAGCAGGAAAAAAGTCAAAACTAAATTTCCCTAAGTTTCCCTAATACAACTTTTTGCGACTTACATCGCTGCGTTGTTCCGATTGACCATTTGTAACGTGTTCAAATTCCCAATTTTAGAATAATGCAATTTTAAATGCATTAATGGCAAAAAACCTTGATACGGCCCCGCATATTTCAATACATTTTAGTTGGGTTACGAATTAAATGGTTATCTTTAATATCAATGGTCACCCCGAAGCATTTTCAAACAGATGAAATTGTTTCTAGAATAAAAATGCAGACCTTATCTTAAAGCAAATGACGTTTTCGTAAATATCAAAGTTCACTGTAAAGCTTACCCACGGTTACAAATTGTTTTTCGTAGCAAAAATCCAGATGATATTAAATTTACAACTATCCAGAAATAATATCACCGAAGGGTAATATTATATGTCCCGGCAATGTCTTCATTGACTTAAGAAGTGTTAGCCTCGTGTTTGATTGGGTATTTAATTTCCCCCTTTAAAATTTAAGTTCAGTATAGGGCTGCTTCCAAATCTTTAGTAAGTCAAGAGTCGGGGTCTCGCATGGACGGTGAGTCAGTTTCGTATTGCGAATCTAGTACAGAGTATAGTGGAGCACACGGTCTCATATTGGGAGACTGGTAATTACAGTTTAGTACAGTACAGGAATATTGTATCTAAGAGCAATAGGTTGTATTACAAATAAGATACCTTGCAGTGTGTGTATTGCTAACCACGAAAAGTTGTGATGAATTTCCGGCAAAATGAATGTGAAGATTAAGAGTTAGTTCGCCGAGTGCAACCAGTTGAATTTTGGGTCGGTTTGGTGGTTAACTGATGTTTACCTTGAAAGCTTAAGATAGTTGCTGTACAATACAAGTGATTGTTTGAGTTAATAATTTTAACAATTAATACCGTTTATAACTTGTGAGAATTCCAACGAATTTGATTGTCGACAGAAAGTTCAACGTACAGTCTTCCGTTTTTATTGATTTGGTAAACACTACAGTGTGTATCTGATGACATTATAAATCTAGAAATGTAATATTTAAGAAATTAAAAACACATTTATGTTTCAAATCTTCATGGTTTAAATGGCAACACAATTATATTGTGGAAGTGCAGAACTTTGTGTTTAATTTAAAGACAATTATTTTAAGAGCAATTAAATGTGGCAATCCAATTTGCTTCAATACTGAACCCAGATAAACCTGCAATAAAGAGTGTTCTTATTAAAATTATATGAGTTTAAAGTTCTTTATTAATGAAAGACAATCTTAAAAATTGTAAATAGCATTAATCTCGTAACATCAGTAATAAACTTTGTTTCATCATACTACCATCTTTACCTGTGTTTACAATTCTTTTCTGATATAAATAAAAACTGTTATTTAATAGGTGTTGATAGTTAGTGATGATTTCAAGTGCAATATCAAGGACAATATTGTGAAGTGTATTGGTACCGACGCAAATATATATTAACATCTATTCAGGATTACACGATAGACTTTATTACCTAAGTAAGTTGTTTTCGATTTTAAGATTGTTTACCTTTATCCAATATATTCAAGCTGCGATCATGAATAATTACTGCTTATATTAATCAAGGGATCCCTCTTTTCTTGGTAATAATTTATCATTTCATTGTTCTGTTACCATATTATTTCTTTATGAATAAATCAATTTAAAATTAAATGTTACTATGATGATGTTGGACCATCTACTTGCAAAAGTTAATGAAATATGATTCTGCCTAACAATAATTCAACTAATTATGATTAGTTATTGAATTCCATCAATTTATTCAGAATCCTTTTATGGTTGCGGATTCTGAACCTGATAATGACTTGCAATCAAATGGCGCCCATATCCTTTCTACAAACCTTATTTTCTTTAAAATTGATAAGCTAGAAGAACCAGTACCTACATCATGAGCGATAATTTGTCAATAAGAGTTCTCAATTAAAAGTTCGAGCATTTATTTACAGTAAGTATTCAGTATTTTGAATGTTTTATTAGTGTGTTACAGTTTGACGTCCAACTAGCGGTGTATGTTTTGTTTTAGTTCAGTTAGAGTAAGGAAACGCGTAAGTTACATTGACAGTCCATGGGGCTTAATTTAGTTACGTTACAATTGGCGCCCATGCGTGAGACATTTATGTTCAGAGAAATTTTGAGTATGTTACACATTCAATTGTTAAAAAAATTCAAAGAATTATGATAAAAGCGTAATTCATTAAAGTAAAGTTATATAAATGTTAAATGCTTACTGATAAATAGAGACGTGCATTTTAGTACAGCACAAAACCACTATGTCAAGGAGGAGAAGCAATTTAATTTGCAATAGTACAATGTAACACAAATGGGCGCTTGGAAATGCAAAGTAAAAAGGGCACTATTTAAAATAAACAACATAAATTAAAGAAATTGTCAGGGGTGTAGCAAGTTTTATATAACAGCTTTTGTATTAGTCAACTGTATATCCTATAACTTGTAGCGACGGAGCTTAAGTTAGAGGAAGATGAGCTAATCAAGGGTTTTTTCAGGCAAGGCCACCTAAAATGCACGTCTGTACTGAGAAGAATCCGTTTAATTTAATACCTTCAAATAAATTTCTTTTGATAATAACTATAAAATATTTAAAACTGGTGACGTTGGCGTATATAAAAACTAATAATATAAATTATAAAATCTTAAAATCAAACAATATTTAAAACTCTTAAAAGATGAAAAAGAATCGCGTAAGCCACCGCTATCAGAATTGAATGGGCCAGCCAGCAGTATAGAACCCTCTTTAGCGTTTTATTAAATTGTAGTCAGTCAGGATAATGGCAACTGTAAGATGATAGAAAAGAAAACTTAGTTAATTATTATTCAAATATAACTATAAATCTATAAGTATAGGTATAAATAAATATTTGTTCTTATATTTGAATTTTACTATTCAAATCTCCACTACGTGCTTATAAAGTTATAACTCTAAAAAAATTATGATTATCTAATGACTCTAATGCATAGGCAACGTAAATAAACCATTCAATTTTCTTCCGAACTTTATAAAAGACAAACCCGAATCAAACATCTCAATGTAGAACCACGCGCTATTTTTCAAGAAGTAAAGGCTTCTAATCCCTTCATATGTCACCTACAAATCATAGCAGGACGATCTGAAAACTGGGAAACCTTTTTCCAACTTGTAACTTGTACGTGAAAGAATTCAGTTCTATTGGAAAGTAAGAACACACCACAGAACCACACGATACATAGACCTTCGGTTGTAATATTAGTGCCACGTGCCTTTGAAGTGATAGTGATAGCCATATTTTAGGTCGAACTGAAAAATATCGGAACTAACAGAAACTGCAAGATACTCGTACTACTACTAACATCGGGCAATTGTTTAATTTAAATATAAGAAGAACTAGGGAATATGTTTTTATTTACCTTAGAATTATAATATTAAATCATTAGTTCTGTAAATCTGTAAATTAACTTCAAAAAGTAACGGTTTAAATATTTTAATGAATTCAAAAATTGCTGTATGCTAAAAGTTACATTTTGAACTAAATGAAAGCTTTACCGTAAAATTTATGCAGAATATGATACAGAATTTAGTAATTAAGAACTGTATGTGCGATTTCAAAATAATAATTATTTTATGTCAATACAATTACTGAAGCAAATTAATTTAACAATCATCAAGATCTTCTTTAATTGGATGCTTTAGAAAGCCGTTAAACTTGTTAAAGTGAAATATTCCCTAATATTCTCTAGACCATTGTTTATTGTTTCTAGCCTTATTTGGGGAAACTGCAAAATCAAGAAATAAGTAAAACTGATTAGTTAAAGTTTTACAAATTTATTATAATCTACCAGACAACTGCTTCGACATTTAAACTTTCATTATAAAAGGTAATATAAATATAAACAAACACGTCGCTAAGGTAAATACAAAAAATAGATAATTAGATAAAGAGATAAAAATAATATCTTTTAAATATCTAACACTTCCAGTATTGGAGAATTACTGAGCTCAACTTGTTAATTCATTAAAGGTACCTTGAGTTTGTGTTTGTATATCTCAAAAGCTTAGAAATGCCTAATTTGCGTTATTTTAAAAGGGGTTTGGCACAATTAGATTTTTCCGGTAACAATACTCGTGCTTTTTATATCTTATGTCAAAATTCGGAAGAGTTTGATTTGTCAATAATTACCAAACTACAAAAAGAACAATTCAAACGGTAAATGCTCGATTTCATGATATCGTGTGTTCGGGCTTTAGCATTAAATAAAAAAGAAAGTGTTAGTGTTGGTTTTAAAAGCTATTTTATAATTGTTTGTTTTTTCTTTTTTAGTAGAATGCAGCTTTTTTGATATTTTGCAAAAATATGGTATAGAAATGTATTTTGTGTCTTTGGTTTGCTTGTCAATGGCATATATGCTTTTGATAGCTAACCTATAATTTTTTTCTTTAACTAAAGTGCCAATCATGTTCGGATTATAATGATATACTCTAAGATGGTAGTATATGTGCTTTGTGGTGACAGGATTCGTTTGCTATGGTTATGTCCATATGTGTTAGTTTTCTGTATAATATGGAAAATTCAAATAGATTGTGTGCGTTAATCTTAATAGTTAAGTCCAAAAAGTTAATAGCCCTGTTTTGTTCTGTTTTTAAAGCAAAATTTATGTTTTTGCAAGGACCGTTAATATTAAGTATTACAAATTCATTGATATCCTCAAAAAACTGTCAAAACAAGCTAAAAGGTAATCAACATAACGAAGTCTAGGTAACAGAGGACTGAGGGAATTTCCCATAACCATCTTTTTGTAGGTACGTTAAATTATTATTGGAAGTAAAATGATTTTGACTATACAAGGTATGCAAAGATTAACTAATAAAATTAACTCTAACCATTTAACTAATTCTATATTACTATTAATCAAGAAACTATGTATTTAATAAAGAAATACATTCTTGTGGAACTATTTTAGTGTTTGTTTATACTTATATTATCTTTGATAATGACAGCTTAGCTGTCGAAACAATTGTCAGGTATCTTATAATAAATTTGTAAAACTTTTAACTAATCTGTTTTATTTATTCCATTCTCTAGAGTATATCAAGTCTACTTTCTTTCTTTAGGAATTATTTTATATTGAGTGCTATTTTAGATTAGTGCAATCAAATATTAGAAGCTCAGGCTCATCGCCCAGGACACCCCAGAAGAATTCCTACAAATTTTTTTAGCCCGCGATAATGTTGTTTCTTGCTGTTATATTGAAGTACTGCCCCTGAGCCTTCTTCATGCCCACCTCGCCACTACCTCTTCGATATTTTTGGGAACTGTGTTGATTTGCGAACGCGAAAAGAAGCGGCGTGAGTGAACCTAACAATAAGATTTAATGAAACTTGGCATGGAGTAACAACCAGAAACAACCACCCGGTGGACCCAGAAACATGTTGCATTTTAAATATGCTATTCTACCCTCTACTAAAAATTTCTAGTGGGTTTAAATTTTTTAAGGTAGCCATGACAACCAGACTATCAAGTTGTGGCTATGTACAAAATTCCAGACTTTTGCAATAAATAGTTTCCGAGTTTTCGGTTTTTGTTTATATCTAGTACTTGACGGTCCGGTCTGAGAAGGCCTTGTAATTGTGCAAATTTTGTCTAATTTAATCGGCTTCATGTCTGTTGCGGTTCGAAATCCCAGTAGTGTGCAACGAAATATTAACCATCCTGTATCTGATTCATAATCTATGTATGATAACTAATTACTTTATTGATTAGCTTTATATATTACGTAGTATTTGAAAGCTAGTTATTTATAGTTATAAATCATAAATGCGCTTTCGATAGATTAATTAATTAAACTTTAATTTAATTAAAGTTAATTAAATCTAAATAATACGTAAATATGTAAATACTTTTAAAACTCCAACTACCTAATTAACCAACCATTTGATAAGTGCAGTTGAGTGGATGCTTGATTGCTTTTAAATGAATATGGGGATAATTTATGTGGAAATGCGTTAGCACGTTTTCAGTATTTTGTATACTACTTCATCCTTAAATACATATAGAAATGAGCCAATGCCCATGCATAATTTGTTCGAAATCAAATTAAAAGTCAACTAGACAACCCCATTTTTCTAGCTAGTATAGATCGGATGCCTACTTTTAGATAGAGTCGAACGGGGCTCACCAAGTTTTAATTATGATAAGGCGGGATGGCTAAATTCTGGGATATCCTAAGCAGATATAGTTTCCAAGTCTCAGCCACCCTTAAATAAGGTTGAACTCGTCTGAACAGTGAAAGCCCGCATGCTGGACTAGGAGTGATGGGACTACCTCGGAGACGGAACCCGACAGATGAGCATGTAGATAGCTGCAGCACTAGCCTGGAGAGGTACTAGAGGGTGAATGGGCAATCTCGCTCCCACCAGTTCGTACTGGTAACTCATATAAAAGTCACGAGTAATTGAATGTGCTACAATTTGTTGACCCTTAATGGGACCATGACCATTAAACTTATCGCAGGTTGACTGTTAAACAAAACTTTGGCATTTATGTAATCGTGCCAAGATTTATAAAAATCGGTTCTGCCGTTCTCGATATATCATTATATATTAACAGCCTTGGTAGTGTAATGTCTGGCGTGCCGGACTTTCACCCAAGCGGGCCGCGATGGACTCCCGGCGCCGGCTGATCTGGTTAAGGTTTTCTGCAGTTTTCCTTAGCTGTGACACAAATGTGGGATTTGCGCTGTTCCATCTGTTAGTCGGCTGCAGCCGCACATTGGGCATACATAATAATAATAATAATAATAATAATAATAATAATCCCCCCTCCCTCCCGCACAAGCTTCTGGGGCCGTGGTTTAGGTTATGGGTTGTAGTAGTTATTATTATTATTATTGTATTTAACATAATAGGTCACAACCCCTTTAATTGACAAATATTTTGAACAACAACTGAATGTTGTTAACTTCATACTTACCAATGTCATGTTTAAAAATTAGTTAATCAACTTTATAACCACATTTCACAGTCTGCATTTTTCCTGATAATATGTCTACACTTTGACTTAGATAAAGAAATAAGCAATAAAATTGCTAGATTTTTATCTTTTTACTGTTAAACTATGACATATTGCTTACATAATTTAATTGAAATACTTTTGGTAAATTCCGAAAGTAAAACATTTCTTGAAAACATTTTCCTGTAGTAGATTATAATTTTTAATTTCAGGTTTCCACTGTTCTATTTTATTTATTAGCCTTGAAATTTTCTTAGATTTATTTCATTCATTGAACTGTAAGGTTTTCCATTTTTTGTAAATCAAATTTTCAAGCTAAGGTTTTTTAGCTACGTGAGTACAAAGCAGTCGTTGGAAAGTATTTGAAAGTCGTGACTTTTATTGCTACGTTAAGTTATAATCGTAAGATTAAAAGTTTTAAAGAAAGAAGTTCTACGGTTTCACATCGAGGTTTCAGATTTGTAAATAAATATGACATTGCAGAGAACGATATTTTCGGTTTTAAATTGTTGGAAATATAAAAATTAAAACTTGTACTGGAGACGAATTAATTATAGTATATTTCTCTCTTAGTTTTGCACTAGAATGTACACAGATAAACATTAATTTTGCTTAATGACCACAGCAAATCAGCCAGTTAGTTATAATTACCAGCCACAGGTCAATATAACATGCGGCAGAAAGATTAAAATCAAACAAGCGACAGTTCACGAAGAAATTGATGCGCACGAGCAAATTATGTATAACCCTTTTGTGTTATTTTTAAGTATATATTGCGGTGATCTTTGAATATAAAATAAAATACAATATATCCACCGTTCCAAATATAAACATAAATTATATACGGTGGATTGAAATGAGAATACACCATAGATATTTTTCTTTATTCCTCTCAGCTAGCTCAGATTTGCTCAGTAAAGCATAAATTATTTGAATTACGAGACTCTTATTGACTATTATGCCTGGAAAGAAAGAAAAACTTATATCGTAAGTACTAAAGCTCCTGCAAGCTGGACAACTGCTACCAAACTCTGAATTTAAAAGAAAAGAACGCTGGATGCTTGTATTGACATCAATTAAACACATATGTAAATTTGAAAACACTTAAACTTTATTTAACGAACAAAAATAAAAATCCAAATGGAACGTCAAAATAAAAAATGTTATTCAAGATAATACAATTGGTAATTAAGAAATAAATTCTCAGGTTTACTCAAACGTTAGAAATAATTTTAGTGACCTGACATAGGATCAGTACGGTCATTCGTTTGAACAAACCAACACAAATGAAATTTGTTTCTAAATAAAAATATTTGTCAAATGAAAATAAATTTTATATAAAAGAAATTTAGTTGTTTTGTTTACTTCAAATGAAATAAATTCTGAAAAGAATTTAATAAACTAAACCAAATAATTTCATATTTGAGGATGAACTTTACAAGTTAATTATTATTTATGAACTTGATAAGAATCATTTATTATAGCCAACCTTGTATATTACGATATACTTTCCTTTTTAAAAGTTAATCCTTATTATTGGTAACACTGTGACAGAACCTGTCAGCTGATTTCTTGTTTATAAAATATCGATGCGTAGATCGATGTCAAAAAATAAATTCACTTGAATTTATTTAAATAATCACTTTCAATAATTTTTACACAATAATTAAATCTTCTTTTAATCCTTTAAGATTGTCCAGGTAACACTTTTAGTTTAATTTTAAACTTTATTTATACAATGACATTTATATCAAAACATATGGTTAACTATCTAACCTCAAATTAATTACAGATATTTTATGCGGAGTCGAGCATGGGTTTTGCGTTGAACGTTTTATCGACTAACTTTGTTACAGTTTGCCCCAGCTTATATAGTTTATGCCAGAACAAAAAAAAAACTATGACACTTTTTCAAAACAATGAGACATCGAGTAAGCTGGTGACGTCACTAATCCGGCACAGCTAATATTTTTTATCACTAATCTTAATTTTGTTATTATAGGATTGTAGCCCTTGAAACAAAGATCAATAAAGTATAATACATTCATTATCCCAAAATGTATCGTAACGAAGATATTCGAGAAAAACGTTTGACAATGTACAAAACTCATTACGATCTAATTACATATAAAGTTCAACAAATCAAGGTTCATCCTAGTTACAGTGAAACTATTGAAACTACATCCTAGTGAAACTAGTTACATGAATACATGATATAGGTAATACAAATAATTTCTCATTAGAAACATCTTTACAATTTAATATAAACATGATTTTTACAGTACGCAATACAATGAATAAGCCAATTGATGACTATACAGATTACAACTTAAATATAAAATTAACATTAATCAAATTATGCTCAAAATATCCAGCATACAGTACTCTAAACACTTACATCAAAACAATGGTGAGGAAAAACAGGATAAGAGTCTATAAAAGTCATATCAACACGAATCATATCAACGAACGACAGGATTCAATACCTTCATTAATTGTAGTGTCCAGAAATCTTATAAACAAATTCAAAAATTAATTATATTGTATCAGTCATAATAAGATTGACCTAATTAATCTATTTTCAGCTAATTAACAACATGAAACTGAGCTGGTCTCCTGGAATATAGAAAAATTTATCTAACGTTAATCATCGTAATATGTAAATTTTTAATATGGAAATTACTTCTTCCTAACAAGTGGGAAACCGTCCCAAAGTAACATGGGTTGCATAAACGTACCTATGATCAAGCAATCTAACTAATTGATATCCTTTTTCTGAAAATGAAACCTATTATTATTATGCATGAGAAAGCTAGGTTATGTTTGCATCAAGTCTTTATTCTGGAGTTTTTAATTTAAACATTAATTAACCTAACTGTGGTCCTATTAATCTTTATATTAATTATGCCCATGACATAGCATGTCCCTCTTTTAATTTAAATCCGATATAAAAATATTTGTGTTAACGTTTCAGTTCCGTCGTTAAAATTTTCAATACGGTGATTTGATATCACCGCCATATATTTTAATATACTGCGATGAAATCCAACAATAATGAAAAATTAAAAATTACACAGTAAATTTCGTTTACCCTTTTAAGCTGGCTCAGGTTTATATTAATAGAGCATAAAAATTAATAAAAATAAACATTTTTTACGTTTTTTTCAAAAATTTTCTGATATAAGGGTACTAAGATGTTAGGTCATCGAAAAGACAAAAGAAATCTCTATCAAATGAGCCTAATGAAAGGGTACATTGCTATTTAAAAAAATTAAAGTGTTATACATTACTCATTTGTTTTCTGAAATAAAAACAATTGAATGCTATCTTATTATGTAAAATAATATTTACCGAGATATATACTATATTCCATACATAATGGGTACCCTGTATAATTATTCATGCAACAAATGAAAGGATATACATGCTAGGACAGTAGTTTTATTCATGCTGAAAACTACATGCTTGATTATAGATAGTTTTATCAAGTAAAAATAGTAAAAATAGGACCATGATAGGTATCGATAATATTTAACCTAACTTATTGTATAAAGCAATTTGGCTAAACCGAATACCTATCGTAGCCTATTGATTATTTTGAATATGTCGTAAACTCTTGAAATTTTCAAATATATGATCCATATTATCGCAATACAAATATTCTAATTCAGTCATAGCTAATGGGTTCGTTAATAGTATTTATTGGAAGACTTTTATGACCATAAAAGAATCAATTTTTGAATTCTGGTTTGAATGAGGAATGCGGATTTGAAAAGGGTTCTAAAGTATTCGTAGTTGAGTGTAATATTAATCACATAGATTTATGGTCAAAATATTCTATAAAAACTTGTATAAAAGGAGCAACTCTCTGAACTCAGCTTATAACCAATCTTCCTATATACCGGCCAGAAGAATGCGAGTTGTCGGGTTTACATATTATTTTATTTGCTTTAATTGACCTTATAATGCCACTGTAATGTATTCTGTTGTTTTTACTTAATGAACTCCTACAATAACTACAACCTTAGTTGCCAAGGTTTAATATATCCTAGACGGAGGAAAGTGATATGGTGACGTCAACCGGTGTAAATAAATACTCCTTTAATGTAGGAAAAGCATTTTATTTCTTTAAAGGTAAATTGCTTTCGCTGCTAATAGCATTGCTAGACTGGTGAGTGGAGCAACAAGCGTCTAGCCCCCGAGTTATCACTAAACTAATCCTGAACTTGACGCATGCGTTTTGTGCAGCGTCTTGACTTCAATTCGATAGGATATATGCAAATTAATATTAAATATATTATTAATTACAGTTCTGATTAGAACTAGATAAATACATAATTAACTTTTTTTTAGTTAATGATTGCATATAGATTGTATAAGTTAAAAAAAACAAACCACCAAATCCAAATTAACGTTTTTTCAATTCATATTGCAATGATGGTTTTTATCAGCACAATCATAAGGGACCAATTGAGACAGGTTAAATTAAGAATTGTTAGATTTATGAATATTATTCAAGAATATGTTTCTGTATATATTTAATTGTTGGTGACACATCAAAAGCAGTGTTAAACATTGGTTATAGGTTTTTCATTGCCATGAAAGAAAAATTACTATTTAAACACATAAATAAATTATCAAGAAGGGATTCAAGATTAAATTGATTTTTTGGAGTTTGGTAGATGCACATGGTTCCGATTTGGCTAAAAGAATTATATATAACATTCCGCTATTGTGTTGATTGGGAAATGTTGGGGGAAAGACACAATGGTACTACAGATTTAATGAAATAACCAATATATTAAAAATAAAACATAAAAATGAAAATGAAAGTTATAAACAAAAAATATTAAAATCGTTCTTATGTAACTAATAAGTGAAAGAGAGATCTCTGAATTTTCATAATTGATGAATTAATTAACATCAATGAAAATATTTTACATATAAGTAAATTCAACTATTTAATAGCTTCAATATTTAAACAAATACAGGTTCGATTGTGCAAGTTTCTCACCCTTTGCGTATGTAATAAATTAATCCAATTTCCTGTCTGGAATATGTTAATTTTACTTTAATTAATATGTTCTTGGGTTAAGCGCCCGATTGAAAAGTATACATTATTATTCTCGTTAATTTTATAATATTTATAATTTTGATTATTTAGATTTAAACTTTATTAAAATTCTTAAGTTCACAATTAAATAAATGAGTCCCGAATGTTTGCTCTCTTTGTTGGAGCTAATTTAGTGCCAAAACCATTCAATTGTAGATCTTCCCGGGAACTGCCTTCTAAGTCAGGCTTTTCGAGCAGCTCGACGAAAAGCTGATGTTTCAAAAACTTCAGTATTTTTCCAGCGGTTTCTGCCAACTCGCAAAACTGCACCTGAATAATATTTTGTTTATCAAAACGCTGAGGGAAATTTGCATGATCGTTTCCTGTCTTATGATAACTCAACTATTGTATTTCGTGTGAAATGCCTATATGGCATAGTTACATCGTATTAAATTAAGATGATGCAGCTTAGTGTTTCCTGTTTGAAGTTTAACTAAGTTCAAAAAATATAATTCCTGTGAAACACCGCGTCAGCTATACATCACATTTTATGAAGGTAATTTATGAATTAATAAAGATTAACCAATTTAATTAAATATACCTGGTGTCCTAATATTTGAATACGATAATTAATAAATGATTATCGGCGGGTTGTTACACTACCCTCGTGTTTCTAAAAGAAGGCATGTTCTTATGGACAGGCCGCCTTTTGATATTGATTCCAACTGAACCTATGGACACCAGTTTGAAGTTTGGAATGAGAGTGAATACATAATATAATAAAATGACCAACCTTAAGTCTATTAATATCTAAGCACCAACTGTGCTAGTAAAACAATAAGCAATAAAAATGAATATATATATATATATATATATATATATATATATATATATATATATATATCTATAGGGCCCCACTATGCGTCCCCCCATGTAAAATCTTAGGTTCAAGCAGCGTCCGAAGTCACTCGGCGTCCGGAAATACGGACGCTGGGTGACTAGTGCCTCAAAATTGCACCATATGAAGCTTAAAGTGTCTAGATGTCGAAAATGTAAAAATTAGCTGTGCGCAGTTTGACACCCATTTCTGATTCGTGTATAAAATCGTAGTTCGAGCGTTTGCAACACGCAGCGCTAATAGCGCGCGATTTGTATACACTTGTATACAAATCGGCAACGGTTTACTCTGCGTCCCCACACATAACAGTAATTTTGTTGGTAACACTGATGGCTTTATCGCTAGACAGTGACGTCATTTCAACGGGACTTCACTTTATGCATTGTATTTCTGAGTAAAGATTGCGTCATTTATGGTGACAAAAATTCTTTCATATTATATTTTGTTAAAGCTAATAAACACTTTTAATACATTTTATTTATGCGTTATTTAAACTTCGTTATTAAAACGGATTTGCTTGCTACTACAAATGGGCGATAATTTTAATAAAATTGTAAGATTTAATAAGATGGATAGAATTTAAGGATATTCTTTCGTTCTCAAAATATGTGTGGGATATTTACACGTAATTGAAAGCTTTATTTATTTAAATTAAACAAACATTATGCATTATTATATTATCATTCGGTATTTAATCAATCACTGATGCTGTTAGATAATAATAAATCAAAATATACAATTAAAATATAATTTTATGGCATTTATTATATTACGTTAATTTGAACAAACTTTAAAATAATTATGTAGAATGTCGATTTTTAAAATCTTCACAATTCTTATCTATCAGATTGTTGACTTTACAACATTTTTTTAAGTTGCCGTGTAAAACAAAAGCGTCAATTTTGCACCCCTTGTGTTTTATGTAAATAAATAAGCAATACAGTCCACTCAATCTGTCATTTGACAACATAAGATATGTACAAAAATAAATGAGGCAATCTCTGTTGATAGATGATTCTTACATATTATATTTTGTTAAAGCTATTTAAGAAACACTTTTTATACATTTCATTTATGCGTCATTTAAATTTCGTTATTAAAACAGATTTTCTTATTGCTACTACAAATGGGCGATAATTTTAATAAAATTGTAAGATTTAATAAGATGGATAAGAATTTAAGGATATTCTTTCGTTCTCAAAATATGTGTGGGATATTTACACGTAATTGAAAGCTTTATTTATTTAAATTAAACAAACATTATGCATTATTATATTATCATTCGGTATTTAATCAATCACTGATGCTGTTAGATAATAATAAATCAAAATATACAATTAAAATATAATTTTATGGCATTTATTATATTACGTTAATTTGAACAAACTTTAAAATAATTATGTAGAATGTCGATTTTTAAAATCTTCACAATTCTTATCTATCAGATTGTTGACTTTACAACATTTTTTTAAGTTGCCGTGTAAAACAAAAGCGTCAATTTTGCACCCCTTGTGTTTTATGTAAATAAATAAGCAATACAGTCCACTCAATCTGTCATTTGACAACATAAGATATGTACAAAAATAAATGAGGCAATTTCTGTTGATAGATGATTCTTACATATTATATTTTGTTAAAGCTATTTAAGAAACACTTTTTATACATTTCATTTATGCGTCATTTAAATTTCGTTATTAAAACAGATTTTCTTATTGCTACTACAAATGGGCGATAATTTTAATAAAATTGTAAGATTTAATAAGATGGATAAGAATTTAAGGATATTCTTTCGTTCTCAAAATATGTGTGGGATATTTCCACGTAATTAAAAGCTTTATTTATTTAAATTAAACAAACATGACGCATTATTATATTATCATTCAGTATTTAATCAATCACTGATGCTGTTAGATAATAATAAATCAAAATATACAATTAAAACATAATTTTATGGCATTTATTATATTACGCTAATTTGAACAAACTTTAAAATAAATATGTAGAATGTCGATTTTTAAAATCTTCACAATTCTTATCTATCAGATTTTGACTATACAACAATTTTTTAAGTTGCCGTGTAAAACAAAAACGTCAATTTTGCACCCCTTGTGTTTTATGTAAATAAATAAGTAGTACGCTTTTTGTTTTCTTTTTCTAATATTGTTGGTTCCTGAAATGGTGTAATATAGTTGAGGAATGTTCCTCCTCCTTTTTCTCTTCTTTTTTTTGCATAATATAAAAAAGTGCATAAAACTTGGATCTGAGATAGTTGATTTCAAATATAATAATAAATGAAAAACAATATGTCAACAACACAAAAAAGAATCCTTTCATGTTAAAAAATTCATGGTTTGTCTGTGAACAAAAAACCAATTTAATGTTACTTTATGTATATGAAGATCCTTTGAAGAAGGAGTCAATTCTAAGTTAAGTAAAACCCCCAGGGGGAATTTGGATAAACCCATCAAGTTTATATTTTAATAATTGATGACAGATGGAATTCAGTCGAATAGTACTGCTCAATTTTTATTATAATCATAATGAAACATAAACTCTGCATGCAAAGGATTAATAGCAGAATTGGAGGTCTCGTAAATGGCATCCTGTAAGTAATTTGTATTGTTAATACGATCCAGATTTGTGGAGTTTAAGGATCAGAAACTTAGAAGGTATTTAGTAAAGTGAGTGCCTAAAAGCTTCCAAATTTAGAACAAGAAAAACTAAATTGTAATAACAAACATTATGCTGGTAACTTGTGATAAAGTAGTTAAAAACTGTATTTAAATCTTTACTTATATTTAATAATTGTTGTGTAACTCTATCAGAAAGGGTTATATTCTTGTACTTTTTGTAATAAATTTAAGAAATTATTTTATGCAATCTCTGTGTTTTCTTTATGTGTAAAGGATCTTTAAGATGCACCAACCACCCTGTAGATTTACTTTTCACTAATTTCAAAACTTTTAAACAAAACCTCTTCTTGTTTGTGTGGGCAATCATTGTCTGTCACGAAACAAAATGGTCCTTCGACCCGGATGGTCAATAACAATTCTTCAGTTTGAGAATGCATAAAACAATTTCAACCTTAGCTTTTAATGTTAGTATATAGTAACCTTTTTGGGCGTGCAAATTTTTTTAACTTTTTTTGTTAACTTCTCTAGAAATCTTTTACTAAAGGTCTAATTTCAAAATGAATTACGAAGCACTAAAGATTAGTCGTACAAGTGCCAAAGCTACTATTACTCGAATTTCAAATTGGGTAGTTTCAAATAAAGTAAATGTTAATCTACAACTATTCACAGGAAATGTTGCAGAATGGCAGTCTTTCTATCAACTTTTTACTGCTTTGGTATCCAATAACTCCTCATTGACTGACGTGCAAAGGTTTTTGTATTTAAATTTGCGTGATGAACCATTAAAACTAATAGAAAATTTACAAATAACTAATGAAAACTTTTCCACGGCAATTAATATTTTAAAAGGAAGGTATGAAAATAAGATATCAGTGATCAATGCACATTTAGCTTCTCTTTTGGATATAAGTTCCATAAACAAAGGCTCTGCAATACAATTAAGAGAATTTGTAACTAACACAATGAAGAAACTACACACTAACTACACTGACAAACAGCTTTTTGATTTCCTATTAATTTATTCGCTTGAACGTAAGCTCGACAATGCAAGTAGACGCAGTTTTGAGACTGATCGTAAGATTGATTCATTACCTAACCTTACAGAATTTTTTGAATTTTTGAACAAAAGGTGTACCATTTTAGAAAATCTATCAACAACCGAGATTTCATCAACCAAAAAGGTGATGAAAACCTCCTTACATGCAAACATAAAGGAAAATCACATGACAATTAAATAATTGTATTTTTTGTAATAAAAAATTTCATAAAATTTATTCTTGTAACAAATTTAAATTATTACCACATGCAAAAAGAATAAACTTTGTCAGGTCCAAAAGATTGTGCTTCAATTGTTTTGCCTCTTCCCATATGTCACCTCAGTGCAGAAGTATCTCCTGTAAGCAGTGTAATCAAAGACATCATACTCTTCTTCACAATAATAATGTTAACAGCAACACAACCAGTAATTCTCAAGGAAATCAAGGACCTCACCATAATAGTAATGTACTTTCTAATAGGTCAAATTCTTTCAATAAATATTTAAAAACACAAAGTTTGCCTGAGCAGGGTGATGACAAAACAAATTCTCAAATTAATACAATTCCTTCTGGTTCTCAAGAATTGATACAGCATAATACTCAAGGTATGTCACTTACTTCTAATACTCTCTCTGCCTTATCGATCAAAAATGTTCATGTACTATTGGCTACAGCTTGTGTTACTATTTACAATTCTCAGGGAGTCCCTATCACAGCTAAGGTGTTACTTGATTCTGCCAGTCAAAGTTCTTTCATCTCAGAAACCTTAGTTAAAAAACTTAACTTCAATCCTTATTGTAAAACATTAAATATTTCAGGAATATCTGGAAGTACCATAATTTCTGACAGAATGATTAATTTAGTTATGCATTCCAATGTGTATGAAAACAAAAATTTTAGAATTTCTTGTTCTATATTACCCCGAATAACTTGTATGCTTCCACAAGTTAATATTAATACTAGTAAATTTAATATTCCAGATAAAATAATCCTTGCTAATCCCTTCTTTTACAAACCATCTTAAATAGATATTTTAATTGGAGCAGATTGCTATTATAATCTTTTGAAAAAAGGTGTATTCCATCTTGGAAAAAACCTCCCAGTACTTCAAAGTACTCATTTAGGATGGGTAATTGCAGGTACAGTTCCGTTTCTCAATTCTCAACAAAGAAATTTATTACCTAAAGTATACACTTCCTCCTCCATAATAAATAATCAACCTTTAGTATCTATGTTTACTCAAGTACGAGACTCACCATCTCTTGATCAATTAGTTACTAAATTCTGGAATACAGAAGAGATTCCGGAAAAGGTCCCTCTAGCCATGGAAGATGAGCTAGCTGAAAAAATGTTCGTATCTACAACTACCATCTCAAATGATGGTAGGTTTCAAGTGAATGTTCCTTTGAGAACCCCTCAAGAAAACTTAAAGCTTGGTGATTCTCTGTCGATTGCAAAGAAACGATTTTTTAATTTAGAAAAAAGATTTCAAAAAAGTCCTTCTTATTTCGTTGAATATAAAAGATTTATTGACGAATACGTTGAATTGAATCATGGAAGATTCGTTCCCCTTACTCAAACAAATAAATCGTCACATCAGAAATATTTTTTACCCCACCATGCAGTGATTCGTGAGAATAGTGTCTCAACGAAACTTCGAGTTGTCTTTGATGCTTCATGCAAAACCACTTCAGGTTTGTCATTGAATGACATCACTCTTAAAGGTTATCAGGTACAACCTGATCTCTATGATATTTTGTGTAGATTTAGATCTTTCAAGTTTGTGTTAACTACAGACATTGAAAAAATGTTCCGACAGATAAGAATAAATCCATCTCAAACCTTTCTGTTAAACATCTTGTGGCGAGACAATCCTGATAAACCACTCGTGTGTATTGAACTTTTGACAGTAACATATGGAACAAATTCCGCTCCATTTCTATCAACCCGTGTACTACAGGAAATAGCATTAAAATATGAATCTGATTTTTCTCTCGCCGCAGAAGCTTTGATGAAACAAACCTGCGTAGATGACATTCTTTGTGGTTGTGATGACCTTACAAACTTAGAAAAACTCTATAATGAATTAAATACTCTTTTAAACTATCATGGATTCAAGGTCCATAAATGGTGTTCTAATTCAGAAACATTTTTGAGTACATTTTCTGAAGAAAGGATTCTCGAATATGATATTAATTTTGATGATACTCCTAATAAGGTGCTCGGATTAAAGTGGAACCCTGTAGCAGATTTTTTGTGTATTTCAATTCCCAAAGTTTCTTCAAACTCATTGCAAGGTCCTATAACTAAAAGAAAAATCCTTCCAACTGTAGCTCAGTGCTATGATCCTCTAGGATTGCTCTCTGTCGTCATAGTTGTAGGAAAACTATTGATTCAGACACTTTGGTCTTTAAAATTTGGATGGGATACAGTTGTTACTGATAATCTCGTACAGGAGTGGCAAAAATTTGTAAATAATCTTTCTGTTTTATCAAAACTAAAGATACCTCGGTATTTATATTTAAATAAATCTATAAAGAGCGTAGAGTTTCAGCATGTGTATATATTCGTACTTTGTATTTGGATGGATCTATATCTTGTAATTTAGGGTCTTCAAAATCTAGAATAGCACCTCTAAAGGTAATCTCTTCCTCGTTTGGAATTGTGTGCTATGCTTCTTCTTTCAAGATTAACGAAAAAACTTTTGCCTATTTATGAAAACAGATTTACAATAAATTCTGTGAGTTTGTGGTCAGATTCCCAAATAGCTTTATTCTGGATAACTTCTCATGCTTCACGTTGGACAGTTTTTGTAGCTAACAGAGTATCACAAATACAATAATTAACAACAGGATTCAAGTGGTATTATGTCAAATCCAGCGAAAATCCTGCCGACATTCCTTCCAGAGGGATGTTACCTCAAGACGTTTTAAACTGTGAAATTTGGTGGTGCGGGCCTTCTTTTCTAAAGAATCCTAATTTAGACATTTCTGAATTTGCCAAAAATCCTGTTGTGCCAGAAATATCGGAAGAAAGGAAAATATCTCTTGTTACTACAATAAATAACAGATCAGTCTGCCTTTTGGGAACCTATATTTTTAAAATTTTCAATTTTCTCTAGGCTTCAACGTACTGTTTCATATTGTTTGCGTTTTATTCAAAACACAAAATTTATTTCAAACAAATTTTCTGGCCCTTTAAATGTAAATGAGTTGAAATATGCAACATACTTCATTCTAAGAATACTACAGGTTAAATATTTTTCAAAGGAAATCTCTGAACTGCAAAATAAAAAACTTCTTAGTAATAAGAATTTGCTTTCTCTTAACCCCTTTTTTGATGAAAAGATGGTATCTTGCGCGTTGGTGGCAGGTTAGAAATTCGGATGTTAACTTTGATCAGAAACACCCAGTTTTGCTTCCTTCTCATAATTATGTTGTAATTCTTATGTTAACCCAAGAGCACACACGTTTGGGACATGCTGGTGCTCAAACAGTTTTATCGAATTTCAGATTAAGGTTTTGGCCGTTAAATGGATTAAGAGAAATAAAAAGAATAATCAGAAACTGTGTGACTTGTTATAGATTCAGAGCTCAGCCAGCTCAACAATTAATGGCAAGCTTACCCAAAGATAGAGTTAACGTTACAAGACCTTTTCAAAAGGTAGGTGTGGATTATGGTGGTCCCTTCATGATTAAATCGTCAAAGGTAAGGAAGGCGCCTTTAATCAAGGCATACATAGCTATTTTTGTTTGTATGGTAACCAAATCGGTTCATATTGAATTGGTCACGAATCTATCATCTGAAGCCTTTCTTATGACATTGAAAAGATTCATTTCTCGAAGAGGAAATCCCTCTTTAGTCTACAGCGACAATGCTTCCAATTTCTTAGGGGCAAAGAATCAGTTAAAGGAATTACATAATTTTTTTTGCACTCAAAGTAATTTAAAAGGAATCCAAGACTATTGTGCTCAAACCCAAATTACATTTAAGTTCATTCCTCCTAGAAGTCCCCACTGGGGTGGAATTTGGGAAGCAGCAATAAAAAGTTGTAAATATCATCTAAAGAGATTAGTAGGTAATTCCACTTTTACCTTTGAAGAATTTTATACAATTCTAACCGAAATAGAAGCCATTCTAAACTCACGCCCCATCTGTCCATTATCTAATGACCCAAATGATTTGCAATGTTTGACCCCTGGACATTTCTTGATAGGATTAAGTTTAGTAGCTCATCCAGAAAAAAGTGTAACTTCCATTTCTGAAAATCGACTTACCCTTTATCAAAGGATTTCTCAAATTCAACAATTATTTTGGAGACGATGGTCTATTGAGTACCTCAATCGCTTGCAAAATCGACCTAAATGGGTTTACAATGTTCCAAACTTAAAAGTAAATGATTTGGTTCTGCTAAAGGAAGATGATAATCCTCCTCTTAAATGGCCGCTGGCATGAATAATAGAGATTATTTTAAGTCCTGACAAGAAGGTCAGGGTAGTTAAAGTTAAAACTCAAAATGGTTGTTTCACACGATCCATAACTAAGATTTGTCCTCTTCCATAAGATAAATTAATTGAAGAATTTCCCGCAGAAATTTAGAAAAAAATAATAATACGAACTTAATATTTCTTTTTGTTTTTGTTCAATCTATCTTTTAATATGTTTATTAATTATAATCCCTTTGAGGTTAGAACCCTCAAGGCCGGGGAGGGTGTTCGGGAAACAATCCCTTCATCAGTTCTAGTTCAACTTTGTTTCACCCTGTATATATTTATTTTGCGGCGAACTGTTAACTTGCCACTTGTTTTTTTTATACGTTTTTGCGCGTTGCTGACGTCTGTACGCTTTTTGTTTTCGTTTTCTAATATTGTTGGTTCCTGAAATGGTAAAATATAATTGAGGAATGTTCGTCCTCCTTTTTCGCTTCTTTTTTTGCATAATATAAAAAGTGCATAAAACTTGGATCTGAGATAGTTGATTTCAAATATAAAAAAAATGAAAAACACAAACAAATGGTAACTTGTGATAAAGTAGTTAAAAACTGTATTTAAATCTTTACTTATATTTAATAATTGTTGTGTAACTCTATCAGAAAGGGTTATATTCTTGTACTTTTTGTAATAAATTTAAGAAATTATTTTATGCAATCTCTGTGTTTTCTTTATGTGTAAAGGATCTTTAAGATGCACCAACCACCCTGTAGATTTACTTTTCACTAATTTCAAAACTTTTAAACAAAACCTCTTCTTGTTTGTGTGGGCAATCATTGTCTGTCACGAAACACATCCAAGGTTCTAGGTTTCACATTTCAGTTATACCTATTTATTATATTAAAAACAACAGACCAAACACTAAAAATCTGGGTTATATATGATATAATCCAAAGTAAATCAAAATAAAAGCACTCGTTCGGAGAATTTACAAATTAAATATCTTTTAAACAGTTCCAATCCCAAGAATTTAATGGTTAACAACCTGTTGTTTTGCGTTGCTACGGTTGCTATTCAAAAAATGATATCATATCACTGAAGGACATCGACATTTAGTACATTGAATGCACAATTGTTTTTCTTTTTAAAATAAATAATTGCAAACAATAAAATATCACTTTACTGAATTGGATAAAAACTGTTTCAGATAACGTTGGACATTTTATAATAAAATCGAAATTTTTATTTCTTATAACGTTGAAATTTTTTATTTTTGTTTGTGCTGTAGTTAAAATCTATTATAATATAAATTTTTTTTGTAAATTCGTTATCTTTAACGTTTCTAATTTTATATTCCTAACAATATAATAAATAGTTACTTAACGTAAAAATGTAAAGTCACTATTCGGTTTAACGAACAACTTTTAACAAAACATCTGGACCCGGATTGTTTTAGATTTATTATATATCAATTTTCTTTTCCTAAATCAGCATCAGTAATCGATTAAATATAGTGAAAGATAATAATTGTTAATTTATGTTTAACTTGAATCAATAAATCTTTGAATTCCTTGTAAAAACCCTTGTCTATATCCAACCTCGTGCACCTAAAAAATGAAGTAAGCACTAATAACGAAAACAAAAATGTCATTTTAAAAGATTCGCAGTCAATAATATTTCTTGTTACATAACATAAATTAAGTAAAACGGTTTTTTGATCCTTGATAATCGGCGATCTTACTTTTTACGCTTTATTACTAATAATTACTAAAGACGATAGCTTATATATGTAAACCCATTTCTACAGCAATAATTGTTGGAAATCGTCGATGGAAAACTTTAAATATAAACGAAAACAAAATGTTTTAAAATACTTTAGTATTTTAGATTTTAATTATTATGGCCGCCATATTTCATCCGTCCTTTAAAATTTGCAAACGTTGACATCAAATTTGAAATTAGCGACCTTGAAAACCGCTTTGTAGAAAATTTCATACAAATCCAATTATATTTCGAGTTTTATGATGTTTTTAGAGCATTTTAAATATGACAGCCTTTTAAATAAAATGCATACACATAAAGAAACGGAACTAAAAGAATTTATTAAGTAGCATTAATCAAATAGAAATGTTTTTGTCAGTTTAAATGACGTAATCTTCTCAGAAATACAGCGAGTAACATGACACCGCAGACAGGCAAGCAAGCTGCTAAACTTTAGAAAAATAAAATGGACGCTGAATAAACCTATAGTTTGCTAACGCTGACACTGACGCTGACTGATACCATCATTTATATACACTTTATATACGCAGGACGCTGGGCGCTACGCTTTTGGTCCGGACGCATGGTAGGCCTTTATAGATATATATATATATATATATATATATATATATATATATATATATATATATATATATATATATATATATATATATATATATATATATATATATATCTATAGGGCACCACTATGCGTCCCCCCATGTAAAATCTTAGGTTCAAGCAGCGTCCGAAGTCACTCGGCGTCCGGATATACGGACGCTGGGTGACTAGTGCCTCAAATTTGCACCATATGAAGCTTAAAGTGTCTAGATGACGAAAATGTAAAAATTAGCTGTGCGCAGTTTGACACCCATTCCTGATTCGTGTATAAAATCGTAGTTCGAGCGTTTGCCACACGCAGCGCTAATAGCGCGGGATTTGTATACATTTGTATACAAATTTATGGCATAGGTTTACCCTGCGTCCGCATATTTAACAAGAATTGTGTTGGTAACACTGATTGCTTTGTGTCTAGACAGTGACGTCATTTCAACGGGACTTCACTTTATGCATTGTATTTCTGAGTAAAGATTATGTCATTTAAGCTGACAAAAATTCTTACATATTATATTTGTTAAAGCTATTTAATATTATAATTATTATTATTATAATATATTTAATATTATTGATTTAAGTGAAACAAACGTTAACCATTATTATATTATCATTAAGTATTTAATCAATCACTGATGCTGTTAGCTAATAATAAATCTGGCTGTTTAAAATACTATCTTATCCCACATTATATTTTAAGATTTTTAAAACTCATATGTTTGTGAGGCAGACAGTGACATCATTTCAAACGGGACTTCATATGCATTAAAATATTGAAATTAAATAACCTTTATAACTTCTACTTTGTTAGATGACATACAAACTTGAGATTTGGCACAATTATAGGAATTGGGATTCTTGTACAGAGAAAAATAAAAAAATATTTTTATGTCAACCCTCGCACACCCTTTTAGGGGTTGTAAAACTTCTAGATGACTTAGAAACTTGAAATTTGGTGTAATTATAGGATTTAAGATTCTTATAAAGAAAAATATAAAAAAATCTTATGATGTCAACCCCTGCGCCCCGTTCGGGGGTTGTAAAACTTCTAGATGACATACAGACTTGAGATTTGGCACAATTATAGGATTTGGGATTCTTGTACCGAGAAAAATAAAAAAATATTTTTATGTCAACCCTCGCACACCCTTTTAGGGGTTGTAAAACTTCTAGATGACTTAGATACTTGAAATTTGGTGTAATTATAGGATTTAAGATTCTTATAAAGAAAAATATAAAAAAATGTTATGATATCAACCCCTGCACCCCGTTCGGGGGTTGTAAAACTTCTAGATGACATACAGACTTGAGATTTGGCACAATTATAGGATTTGGGATTCTTGTACCGAGAAAAATAAAAAAATATTTTTATGTCAACCTTCGCACACCCTTTAGGGGTTGTAAAACTTCTAGATGACTTAGAAACTTGAAATTTGGTGTAATTATAGGATTTAAGATTCTTATAAAGAAAAAAATATAAAAAAATGTTATGATATCAACCCCTGCACCCCGTTCGGGGGTTGTAAAACTTCTAGATGACATACAGACTTGAGATTTGGCACAATTATAGGATTTGGGATTCTTGTACCGAGAAAAATAAAAAAATATTTTTATGTCAACCTTCGCACACCCTTTAGGGGTTGTAAAACTTCTAGATGACTTAGAAACTTGAAATTTGGTGTAATTATAGGATTTAAGATTCTTATAAAGAAAAATATAAAAAAATGTTATGATGTCAACCCCTGCGCCCCGTTCGGGGGTTGTAAAACTTCTAGATGACATACAAACTTGAGATTTGGCACAATTATAGGATTTAGGATTCTTGTACCGAGAAAAATAAAAAAATATTTTTATGTCAACCCTCGCACACACTTTTAGGGGTTGTAAAACTTCTAGATGACTTAGAAACTTGAAATTTGGTGTAATTATAGGATTTAAGATTCCTATAAAGAAAAATATAAAAAAATGTTATGATGTCAACTCCTGCACCCGTTCGGGGGTTGCAAAACTTCTAGATGACATACAAACTTGAGATTTGGCACAATTATAGGATTTGGGATTCTTGTACAGAGAAAAATAAAAAAATATTTTTATGTCAACCCTCGCACCCCCTTTTAGGGGTTGTAAAACTTCTAGATGACTTAGAAACTTGAAATTTGGTGTAATTATAGGATTTAAGATTCTTATAAAGAAAAATATAAAAAAATGTTATGATGTCAACCCCTGCGCCCCGTTCGGGGGTTGTAAAACTTCTAGATGACATACAAACTTGAGATTTGGCACAATTATAGGATTTAGGATTCTTGTACCGAGAAAAATAAAAAAATATTTTTATGGCAACCCTCGCACACACTTTTAGGGGTTGTAAAACTTCTAGATGACTTAGAAACTTGAAATTTGGTGTAATTATAGGATTTAAGATTCCTATAAAGAAAAATATAAAAAAATGTTATGATGTCAACCCCTGCACCCCGTTCGGGGGTTGTAAAAATTCTAGATGACGTACAAACTTGAGATTTGGCACAATTATAGGATTTAAGGTTCTTGTACAGAGAAAAGTAAAAAAATATTTTTATGTCAACCCTCGCACCCCATTTTAGGGGTTGTAAAACTACTAGATGACTTAGAAACTTGAAATTTGGTGTAATTATAGGATTTAAAATTCTTATAAACAAATTTTAAAAAATGTTATGATGTCAACCCCTGCACCCGTTCGGGGGTTGCAAAACTTCTAGATGACATACAAACTTGAGATTTGGCACAATTATAGGATTTGGGATTCTTGTACAGAGAAAAATAAAAAAATATTTTTATGTCAACCCTCGCACCCCCTTTTAGGGGTTGTAAAACTTCTAGATGACTTAGAAACTTGAAATTTGGTGTAATTATAGGATTTAAGATTCTTATAAAGAAAAATATATAAAAAATGTTATGATGTCAACCCCTGCACCCCGTTCGCGGGTTGTAAAACTTCTAAACGACATACAAACTTGAGATTTGGCGCAATTATAGGAATTGGGATTCTTGTACAGAGAAAAAATATATTTTTATGCCAACCCTCGCACCCCCTTTTAGGGGTTGTAAAACTTCTAGATGACTTAGAAACTTGAAATTTGGTGTAATTATAGGATTTAAGATTCTTATAATGAAAAATATAAAAAAAATTATTAAATCAACCCCCCGTATTCCATTTGGGAGTTGTAAAACTTCTAGATGACATACAAACTTGAAATTTGGTATTGCATTTAAGAATTAAATATCTTTAAACACTTTAGGTTCACAGAATAGTATGATGAACAATTTGACGTCGCGTCATCAAACATCGTATCAAATATCATGTTACTGAAGATTTTAGTTGCCCATGCAAATTAAAATCTTTCTTAAAGTGCTTTTAGACTTGTACACTTTTGTTACGCCATTTTCCGTGGCGCAACTACAAAATTGCACGTTGTGTTCACACATAACCAAAAATAAGTCCAAGGTTACGCCAGAAATGAATGGCGCAACTTAAAAGTGTCAACGGCAATTTTTAAAAGTGGCAAGGGATTCACACACAATGTTCCTTTTTTGTTGCGCCACTCTTCATAAACTCAAGCTGCAACTTTTAATACAGGGCTACAATTTTACTGTTTAGTTCTTGGTTTACTGCGAATACGATAAAAAGGCCGTTCTTCATTTTGATTTAAATACCACAAGATTATAATGTAGATAATCAAATTTTTCTTATTACTTAAAAGTAAAAATACATACTATCCTTTTTTTTCTAGAGTCCTCTGACTTTGAAAGCGTATTGCTCGAGAACTAATAAACCAAATTTAATAGTTTAAAAACGAGCAAATAGTAAATTTATTTCTACATACAACAGTAAAATATTATATCTCTAACTAGTATACTTTTGTTTTTATCGGACGATACGCAATAAAAGGTACCCATTTTTAGGGGCAATTGCAATGAGAGTAAGTTAAATATTTTTTTTCTCGGAAAGTATGTGTCATATATCTGAGATTTTTGTAGGGGTTAAAAAGAAACCTTCCGGTTGTTATCCTATTAATTTTCGGACGAAAAAGTGTTTTATTTAAGATTTATATGAAAAAATAGCGAACTATGCGTTCTTGTTTATTAATGGAAATAGCGTAAAATTTTTTTCGCTTAATTAACACTTTTCATATATAGACATTATTTTTTTTAAAGAAATATTCCGAATTTTAACAATAAAAGTGCAATAACAAAAAAACTGTTTTTTGTCGAAACCGCTCGTCATCAAAAATCGTTTTTTGTTTCCGCATTTTTATTATTAAAATTAGGAACATTTTTTTGAAAAAATAATGTCTACATATGAAAAGTGTTGATTTAGCGAAAAAATTTTGACGCTATCTCTATTAATAAATAAGAACGCATAGTTCGCTATTTTTTCGCATAATTCTTGAATAAAACGCTTTTTTGTCTGAAAATTAATAACATAAGAACCGCAAGGTTTCTTTCTAACCCCTACAAAAATTTCATAGATATACGACATATACTTTCTGAGAAAAAAATTAGTTAACTTACTTTCAATGAAATTGTTCCTAAAAATGGATACCTATTATTGCGTATCGTCCGATAAAAACAAAAGTATACCATGAAATAAATAAAGATTATTAAAAGTTTCACAGTTTTATTAAAATATACCTGACAATATTGTTTCGACAGCTATGCTGTCATTATCAAAGGTAATATAATTATAAACAAACACGTCGCTAAGGTAGATACAAAATAGGTAACTAGATAAAATAATAATAATAATAAAAATTAATAATAGATAAAAATCATAATTAAACATCTAATACTTCCAGTAACGGAGAATTACTGAGCTCAAGTTGTTCATTCATTAAAGGTACCCTGAGTTTGTGTTTGTATATCTCAAAGGCTTCTAAAATGTCTAATTTGCGTTTGTTATTACAAAAATGTAGGAATTTAATATTATTTTGAGGAGTCATTGTGTGATTTTGTTCTAAAAGGTGTTTGGCGTAATTCGATTTTTCAGGATGTTTATTTTTGTAATGACGTACGTGTTCTTTATATCTTATGTCAAAATTTCGAAGTGTTTGTCCAATATATACCGAACTACAAAAAGAACAATTTAAACGGTAAATGCCCGATTTCATGATATAATGTGTTTTGTCTTTAGCATTAAATAAAAATGAAAAAGTGTTAGTGTTGGTTTTAAATGTTATTTTATAATTGTTGGTTTTTTTTAGTATATGTGCAATTTTTTCTGATATTTTGCCAAAATATGGTATAGATATGTAATTTGTGTCTTCTGTTTTATTGTCAATGGGATATATTATTTTGATAGCTAACCTATAATCTTTTTGTTTAATTAAAGTGTCAATCATGTTCGGATTATAATGATTTGCATGTGCTAGTTGCTTAATGGTTGATATCTCTTTGCTAAAATCTGATTTTGTTAGTGGAATAGTTAAAGCTCTGTGTACTAATAAAACTGTGAAACTTTTAATAATCTTTATTTATTTCATGATTATGGAGTTCCACAAAATAAGGCTGGAAACAATAAAAAAGTATACCAGTTAGAAATATAATATTTTACTGTTGTATGTATAAATAAATTTACTATTTGCTCGTTTTTAAAATATTTAATTTGGTTCATTAGTTCCTGAGCAATACGCTTTCAAAATCAGAAGACTCTAGAAAAAAAATGGATCGTAGTTATGTATACTATATTTTCCATTTATTTTAGTTAATTCATTTTATCATTTACTAATTTATTTTAATCAATTCTAATGTTTTTTTAGGAGGTACACGCTGAAGAGTTTTTATTTGTTTATAATTAAATTTCCATTACAATTTAAACTTGAGAGAAATAGCTGTCATTTTTGTAAAGGCGCATTTTAAAAGAAATTCTAAAGATTAACCATTTGCGTATAATTCTTATTATTTTTAATAATACAAGTCGACATTATTTTAAAATGATAATCACAAACCAGTTAACTAATAAAACGCAAAACACCTAATGAGAAGAACGCCAGTTTCACAACAGTCACGTACGTAGTATTATTTTACTCTTCACAATTTTTATTATTGAAATCCAAGACGCGCTGAAGTTGAAGGTAACTTTAATGAAACAATTCATTTTTGTCTAGGTAGCACATAAGTTGAAAATGACAAAATTGATTGGCAAGGTTTATTGTATAAATATTATACCCAAATAATATTTTAAATTCTTAAATAATTTCTCGGAATATTTAGTCTATTGAAAAAAAACACTGTTGTGCTACGTACATTTAATAATATTATGTAATAATAATTACTTAATAATACAAAATAAATATGCAATAAAATAAAATCAAAAAATAAATCAAATTTACACTTTTGTTATTCATATAAGAATCTATGTAATAGATGCGCAGCATCGTTTTTGTTAGTTTATACACATGTAAGAGCATTATAGATTTAACTGGAGAACTGTAAGACACAAGCCAAGCTTAGGCAACAGATCCCTTATTATTACTAATCTACTGTTGTTATAATTTCACCCTTTGTTGATTTAGATTTATAAAGTATTTACTTATATATAAATTTTCTATAGTCTTAGTCTTTTTTTTCGCATATTCTGTTTCCCTGAACAGAATGTGCGAAAAAAAGTCAATTATTTGGTAATGTTGTGATATTGTTAATCTTTAACGAATTTAATTTTTATTATTAATAATTAATTAGTTACTATTATTAGATTGTAGATTGATGATTTATAATATTTCTATCCTTTTATTTAAACATTTTTTATATTTCTAATTACATAAATTGATTTATTTACATAAAATTAACATTAACAGTTAACATTATTATTTGTACTGAAATTTACATTTATATTTTATTTGTACTGAAAATTTTCTTTCTTATTAAAATTATTATTATTATTATTATTATTATTATTAAAACAGATACTAATCGAAACCAAATTAATTGTAATGCAATAAATTGTAATGTAATAACTAGAACAATATACAGGGTGTATTTTCGGTTTTCTTCCATAAGTAGGCAAATAGCATGTGCACAGACACTTTCTCAGATATTGGCTCCCCTAATTATTTGAGATGAAAAGTTGCAAATCCCTTTGAGTACTATTCACCACCCCCTACCCCACTTTACCATTTCTTTAACTAAAATTTTTAAACAGCTTCCATGATATAAGCGATTTTTTGGCATAGGAAAATAAAATTGTAAATGGGAAATTTGCTTATTAGCAAATTTCCAATTTACAATCATTTTATTTTCCTATACTATAACATCGCTTGCATCTTGGAAGCTATTTAACACAGAATGGTAAAGAAGACTGTTTTGAATAGTAGTCAATAAGATCTAGAACTTCTCTGTAGTGACTTTTCCTCTAAACTACACTGTACAACAGTGAAAATTATTCATTTGAAAGTGGGTGCATCTGTATTTTGGAATGCTGTCTTCAGAAGTGCAATTGAATCGGTGAGTCCAAGAACAGTACAAGTCCACAAAATGGCGTTTTGACTTGAGATAGCCAAAGTGTTTAAAATTCGAAGATCCATGCGTTGCGCTCAAAAACATTACAACCTTCAAGACTAATCCGGTCTTACGCGCCACCTATTTACGGCGTTGCGATGAAAAACATTACCAGTCCAGGACATGTACTGTTTTTATCTCACTGATGTCATGGTCGCACGTGCAGTTGATGTAATAAAGTGAGGGCATTTTATTCTTATTAAGCTGCCAAAACACTACCTTTGCTGTGTTTATTAGGAAGTTAAAAGCAGTAGTTTTTGAGTAGTTATAATGTATATTAGTGGCAGTAGTGATAATCTGACAATAGTGTTGAGGGTCTTTATGGTAGCCATAAGTGCAAACGGGATCCGAAAACTTGGAAAGACAGTAAAAGGAAAACTGCTGCTCTTAAAGGTGAAGCTTATGTTTCTACATCCGGAAGAATGGTTGCAGCAAAAACGTTTATCTTTTTATAAAAGATAATCCTGAATTGTAACATAACGTTAAATATGAATTCTATTTATAATACTTCTGGCAAAGCTATGCACTCACATTTGGAAGACCACAGGTGGACGTTTGTTCCGAATGTGAAAGATTAGGTGCCAAAATAAAGAGTAAAAATTTGAATGACACTGCCAAACGAGCCTCCGCAGAATAACTGATGGTCCACCAGCTACGTGCCAAAAAAGCTGCTTCTTCGATCCCCAAACCTGGTGATAGTACGGAAACATTTACTATTTCAAAGTATAGGCAGTTAGTTTATGATAGTTCATCCCCAGGATACGTTAGAACCTATGAATATATAGATGGTTTAGGTTCTTATACATTTAAGCTCTTCAAACAAAACAAACCAAGTCCTGCTTTGCCAGAAATACGCGCATATCAAGAACCGCTTCCTATCAATGATAAGAAGATCGCTGATGTTAAAACAGTCATGCAGTATATTAACGATGAAACACTAGAGTTCTACTATCATCTTACTTCTTGGAAACAAAGTAACGCAGATGAAGATCCTGATAAATAAGTTGGCAATATAATGTACTTTTAATTGACATTTTTATATAAATTTACTTAATAAAACATTTGTTGCATGTTTAGTACTCTCCATTATAGTTTTCAAAGAACCTATCCTACACTAAAACTCAAAAAGTAAACAAAAAAAAAGACTGAGTCCAAGAGCAGTACAAGTGCATGTTTTTTTTTCTCTCTATAGCTTGGAAGGGGGTGATTTTTTTTGGATTTTTTATGTTCAATTATCATTTGTCTAAAGACTTATCACAACTGTTATATGAAGACCAACACGGTGACTACTCATTGTGGAGCTATTATGTTTTTTCATTTTTTCTCAAAATTATCTTTTTGGACTTGTATTGTTCTTGGACTCATCGATTCAATTAGAGTTGTTGTAGCACCCTCCGTTTTTGAAATAGTATGTCAGTTCTGATACTTGCGTATATTTTAAACCACTGTTGTCGGTACACTTAAAGTTATTTATTTAGTTCTAAAGTTTATAAAGTTAGTTCTCTTTTATTACTCCCATTTTCATTTATTTTGAAGATATATATGACGCAGTCGCTTATTTGGGAATTTTCTTTTGGCGGGGGCTACTCTATATAAATTCCGAATCAAAATACTTAGATTTTGACATACGTAAATAACCTGAACTATTAAAAGAAATTCGGGGGGGCCTGCCCGTTGCCCCCCCTCCCAAATACGCCACTGATATGACGATTTATAAGTCTTTTATGTCCCCTTTACCCCAAATTTGTCGTTCGCAAAACTATAAACTATGGAAGCAGAATTAAAAATTTACAACATCTATGCTCGATTCTAGATCTAGATCAGACTAGTGTTGGCAATTGTTAGACATTGATTACGGATACCTCCAGCGACTATAAAAGACAAAGTAAAAGAAAAAGTCTGTAAGTTTTTGTGAATATTGTTAATTTATTTTGTATAGAATTCGATTAAAATGCTCTCCATCATCATAATTTTTTTAACCAAGGGTACTAGACAAAATCTAATTCCAGATTTAAGTGCTCCATATTAGAGTATCTATAACGTACACCATAATTCTTTTCAAAAAATTTTAAGGACCTCAAATGTGTTGTTCAGTGTAAAATTAGGGGAGCCAATATCTTAGAAACTGGGTTTTTACATGCTATTCGCGTATGCAACAAAACCGACAATACACTTTGTATGTAGTAGTTGAAACTCTGATATACTACATATACATTTTTAAATTTAGCGTTTTCTAACCGGATTTCTAATTTTTAGGCCTTTTGTATGGCAGGGGTCCACCAATTTTGGAAGCATACAAATGTTGGAAAATTGAATTAACTTTGGAAGCATTTCTACATTCCAGAATGCCTCGTCTCTTTTTATGGTTTCTATAAAAAATCCAAAAGGATTGTTTATAGATTCTTGCCATACACAAGAATAGCACGTATTTCTTTTTGTTATTGCCAGTTGCCCTTGTACTTGATAAAAATACTCGTCATTTCTTTTGAGGGATATCTTGCCATCGTTATCTCGGTGCATGAAGGCAATTTTTCTGCTCTCTATTACTTCCCCAAGAGGTATCTTCTCTATAACTAGTGGACATTTAACTTCTATAATGGCATCTTCATTAACAAGTCCATCGGGGCTTGCCGCCAGAAATGGGTGTTCTTGATCAATAAATAATCCACATTCTTTTACTTCCAAGTTGTATTCACTTTCAAATTCTTTTATGGCAATTGGCTCATGTTCCAAGCCATAATGCGTTGCTCTATTTCCTGTAAATGTTGAGTACAGTATTTCCTTAACTGTGTTCACGCAAGATGTTTTGGCTTGCAATTTGCAGACTCTTCCGAAGTGAGATGTAGTCAATCTCAATGATCTTTCTTGTTTCCAGAGAGGATTCCTTGACTGACCGACAGTATTTCGTTCTAGATGGGTAATCTCTTCTTTGGACTTTTTCAAGGTGTTACGGAACTCGATTTCTTGAATTTTATACTCTGCAGGTGATAACAGCTCAGCCTTTTCTGTGACACCATAATCTGTGTCTGGAAGTGCAGCAGTTTTCGTTTTGCGGTAAATTTGCCCCTTTTCCTTCTTGTTCTTTTCTAGCATTTGGCGTTTCCTTTTCAATTTTAGAGCATATCTTTTTGTAAATACACTTTGATCTTCTTGTAATAGTTCGTGGTAGTCTGTCCCAGCATTAAATAATATACTAGCAGCTTCACATCTTGTTTGATAGGAACCTCGAAGGGAATAATTTACCCTTTTCCCCCCTACAAATTTACACACTAACGAATTGTAATGTTCTGCCAAATTGTTATTCATGTTTAACAGCAAACTATTAACATTTAAAGTTAACCTGTAAAGAGTTGCTTCAATATCTTGATATAGGCCACATTTCTTCATATCAGGAACGAAGTTTTGTTCTCCTTTTTTGTACAAAAAAAATACCCTATTTCTTGACATTTTGCATGCTCGCCAAAAACGTGCGAGGGGGCATTTACAATGTCAGCAGTAAGCAGCTGCATTTTCTCAGCATCAGTTTTGCCTTCTCTTATTCTATGACGTGCAGCTTTTGAAATAGATATTCTGAGGCGATACGCATTTTTCTTTAATTCTTGTCTGAGAGCTGGAGGTACTGGCTTATTTTCAGATTTACTTGTGGTTTTGGTGACAATATCTCGTAGTTTGGAAGAGAAATTTCGCAGCAAATGATTCCTGCATTCTACTTTTTCGACTAACATGTTTCCATATGGTTTCATTTCTAATAGTTTTTTATGCACCGAACTGTCTCCGTCGCCAACCATGCGAATATATCTAACTCCATAAAGTTCCAAACTTGATTTAAATCCTTCAAGAATGATGTCGGTTTCCATTCCCGTAGAAATTTTCTGCCAATTCTTAAAACACTGATGTTTAGGTATTTAAGTTTGTTTTGTTTCGGCCCTAGCGCATACAGTGCAATACTTATTTCGTACTCCTAAATATAATAACTTTCCTGTTCGATAACCGATTATACAGCCAACCTCAGATAAAGCATCATAGTTGACATTGTACGATCTTTTGCACCAAGCCCCATCAGTCACGACTGTTACGTACGGTATGTTATCTTTGCTAACTTCTCCAAGATCTCTGGCCAGCTTTGCTTCTTCTTTACCGGCTTCCTCCATCACAGCCCAAGCTTTGTGGCGTACGAGTTCGCTAACTATTTCGTGACATTTTAAATATGTTTTGTTTGACATCATGGGCATGTTCACGGTAGCAGCAATTTCATCCAGTTGGGCATAACCAATTCCAGTTGAAACAGCAGCTAATGTTACAGCTGTGTTGGTATCTAGAACATTATTCCCCGGGGTACCTTTGGAACTTATGTCGTCGATAAGACCGCACATTTTTCATTTAAATGAAAAAATACTCCTAAGTCCTCTTCTGGTCTCTTGAAGAAATTCCATGTTTGTTATGTTGCAGTCGAACTTATGTTTTAAATGGTTTGAGAAGATTTGATCAAAGAATTGTTTTATATCAACAATTCTTCTGCCGGTTACACGTTTTGTGTCTGCTTCCCTTTTTGTTACACCTCCCATGGTCATGGTGTAACAAAATGTTGTATGTAAACTTCCCCAATTAGTTAGTAATTATTAATTACTATTAATTACTTATTAATTAATATTTAAGATTAATTACTTATTAATTAACCTTCTGGATTTAGCAGATAAAATAAAATTTCTACCTATTTAAAAAATTCAATTCCCAGTTAAGATATTATTAATTCAACTACAACAATAATATGTAAAATGTATTATATCTGCAACATGTAGTGTATGTAATATATCCTCTTTTAGCTTAGCAAATCTTTCATAAAATAATAAAGTATTAAGTTTCATTCTTGATCATAATTACAACTCTGGTCTGGTTCCAGGTAATAATTTGTTCGTTATCGTCCCATGGACCGCTCGATATTATTATCGGACAAAGACAAGTTCTGAGAGATAAAAATATATTTTAAATTATTTTGTTTAAATTAAATTAGTCGATTTGTGGAGTTATGCTTAATTTATCATAAGTGCGTACCTTTTTTTTCTATGTAACTATTAATCAAGTTTGCAGGAAAGTCATTTTTATTAGGAAAATATTTTCATTTCAAAAAATAAAAATATTAGATTTGTTTTTTAAATTTCTAATTAACTTTCCTGCATTCTTAAAATATATTTTAGTAGGATGCTAAATTCATGATTACAAAAAATGGTTGGGTTAAGCGAAAAACGTAGATTTGCAAACAGTATATTCCAGAGTGCTTTGCTGCCAGATTTTAAATTTTTCTTTATATTCTTGAATCTGGAAATTTTTTTCTTGAAAACAACGGCTTGAAAATACTTTAATAAATAAAATAAATAAAAATACAGTGTTGTAGGTTACATCAGTTATAAATTGGAGTTTAAAGTTGATTGACGCGTGTAAACCCCGTTTATTATAAAAAATGTAAAATTAAATGCAAATGTTTACACTTGAAACCACCAAAACAAATTTTGGTTAAAAAGCCTTGAATAATTATTGTTTTAAATGCGTTACTAGGATTGAATTAAGATTATTATTTTTTGTTTAAAAGAGTGACATGGAATTATAAATTATAGGACCTTCGTCCAGCTTCAAGCAATCATTGTAGTATAAAATGTACCATCGTGCATAATATTTTCTATCAAAGAAGAAGGAAAGTGGCAAACACTCTCTTATACAGCATGCACGCAGGCCCCAGTTTTCTCCAGCCTGTCATTTTCTATGAGTTTCTCAAAATATTCTTTTATGTCACTATATGTAGTTTTATAGCAATTTAACTTTATCCAACAAGCGTTGATCTTCGTACACTGGTATAACACCGTAAGCCTTTCAAAATAGAAAACAGCATTCCAATTATACTGTCTCAACAAGGATTTTCGAAGCTCCACTGTCTTTGAGGTACAGCCCAATGCATGACAGTACCACTTTTAGGAGATGAATCCAGTGTTGTAACAGATACATTATTTTGTGTATCTAGATACAGATACAGATACTATCAGAAAAAGGTACCTAGATACAGATACAGGTACTTTTACAGTGAAGTATCTAGATCCAAATACAAAGCTTAACATAATGTATCTAGATACATTTGTAGATACTTGTTTTTCACCCGGAATATAAGAACTTCCTAGTCAATTTTTCGTACCGAAAATAGTCATTTAACTAAGTATCAATTCCAGGGCTAGTCTAGGACAGCAATTTTTTTTTAAATTTATACATATTAAAAATTGTTAAGCAGAAACCAGTATCTAAAGATAAGTACAGCATGGCATTTGTGTAGATCTTTTATCTTCAGTTTTGGTGCTGTGCAGAATATTAATGATTTGAATAAACTCCTATAGTCTTCATTGTTTGAAAACCTAGAAAATGTTTTACCACTTTAACAGAAACCATCATAGCCTAGATATTATTTCTGATAACCTAGCTTCAAAGTATGTGTTGGTACGATTCACACTATAACAATTTGCTATTAGTTCGTAGTACTATTACACCCAAAATTCGCTAAATCTGGTTGCTTTTAGTTACCCTTGGTGTAACGGAATATATTATAATTATTTGCTCTTCAACATATTTTCAAGCGCACTACATTAAGATAGTTCTTACTTTGAAAGTTCTCAAATTTACTGTTGACAGAAAAAATAGGAGTGTGTAACAAAATCCGTATAGTGCCTTTACGGTGCTCGAAGACTCACCAGTGGCTTGTCGTACCTAGTACTTATCTACAAGTCCAGTAAAATAACCATTCCAGACTTGTTATGTAAATGTTAAATATAATAACATTACTACAACTATTACATGTAATATAGAATGAATTCTCTTCATATCTGAAATTATGGTACACTTTTATCTAATTGTTGTTGATTGGTACAATCAGTAAATTATGGTACAAGTACCATAATTATGGTACAGTTGGTAACACTGCCCTGGACGGACAAGAATGCTTCTTCCTCACACAATCGGTAATATCGTAATTCTGTAACAATATCCATTGTTTATAGAGTTTCTACATCTAGTCAGCCAGACTATACTGGCGGATCAGAGTAGCGCAAACAACCCCATTTTGTGGCGAGAAAAGCCCGAAATTGTTAATTATTATTATCCCCATTGAATTTAATTAAATCCATGTTTAGTTTAAAAGGCTTTTCTACATAGTTTTCATTCTGACAGCCCCAAATTGTAATATGCCAAATACGTAAGATGCGATTTTAATTTACGAATTACTATATTTTACACTTCTTTTATCTCAATATGGCGTCGATAGCGAAACTCTGATACGCCAAGTTGACCTGGCTGACTAGATGTAGTGACTCAATTGTTTAACGAGGTGACATATTTGATTTCATGATTTCAAAGCAATTCCAAATTAAAAATTAGTTTTATTATGTTCGGCGGTTTATTTCAAATTTAAGATTCTACACATCATTTATGACAATTTTTGTATTATAAAATCATTAAATTATGAAAATAGTATCTGCACAATACAGATACTCAGATACTACAGAAAATGTACCTAGATCCAAATACAGCTACAAAATTTGAAAAGTATCTACATATGTATCTAGGTACCATAAAAGTATTTAGATATTGTATCTAGATACTTGTATGTTATCTAGATACATTACAACACTGGATGAATCCCTCCAAGACCAATCAATAGGTTGGGATTTTTTTTAGACACACTGAATTTCTTTGAGCATGTGATGTACTTCTTCATTGCATCACAATGAACCGTTTAGTTCAGTTACATTTGATTTTCTAAGAAATAGAGAAACCATACAAGATCGTTGGGAAGGTTTTTACTTTATTTTCTTCGTTAACGTCACTATTTCCTTTTGTTTTGATAGTACAGTAGCTTTTGAGCAATACAGTAGTTTTTTCTTTTCCTTTGCGTCATAAATTTTTTGCAGTTTTCAATGGTCCAACACCATAGTGTGTGCTTGTCGAATAATTTATATGAAGAAAAGAAGTTGTCTAGGAAAATATTATGATTATGGTTATTCTCTACAATAGATAGTAGATAAAAAACAAAGTCACCTCCCAACCCAAGTCTTGATTTTTTATTATTTGGAGGATAACTTGTATAAGTACCCTTCATCTGAACAGATATACCATAATTTGAAACCGAATCTTACCGGTTTTACTTTTAGAAGCATTTTGTTGCGAGTGCCGTCCAAAATATGGAACTATCTGTTCATCTAGTGATAGAAGTTGCACGAGAATACTCCATACTGCATGAGTTTTTCATTCATGATGTAAAAATTACCTACTAAGATTTACCAAAAAGAATGAAGTGAATTTAATCATGGGACTTCAACGGAAAGATAGGTAAAGGGAGAGTTCAATATATTGTTGGAGACCATGGTATTTGCAAACGGCACGATAGGGGGGATATCTGGTACAGTTCTCTAATGAAGAAAACTTAATGGTAGCAAACACCTGGTTCCAACTTCCACAGAGGCGATTGTACACTTAGAAGTGTACTTAGGACCAGGAGACAATGAAGTAAATATAAAAAAATCAAATAGATTACATACTGATTGATAAACGATATAGAAACGGAATTAAAGGTGTAAAAACTTCTCCTGGATCAGACATATGATCTGATCAGAACCCCGTAGCTGAAAAACGTGAGATTAAATTGAAGAAAATCCGGAAGAGAAATAAAACAAGACCTAACTTTGAGAAACTGGGGGAACCACAAATAAAAGAGGAAATAACACGAGTTTTGAATAGTAAGTTTAGGGAAACGGTATAATTGGAAACAGAAACAATGGAAAACTTTTGGCAGTCTGTTAAAAATGTAAACATGAAGTACAAGAAAATGAATTGGAAAACCAAGAGCAGAGTGCAAAACAGTGATGGATGACGGAAGAAATCCTTTTATTGATGAACGAAAGAAGGAAGTACAAACATAAAGACTATAATAAATATAAAGAAATCCATAAAAAGATTACAAGGCTTATAAGAGAGGCAAAGGAGACCTGGATGGAGAAACGTTGTCAAGTACTCGAAGAGCTGCCAAGAAAGCATGATTTCTTTAACACACAAAAAAGAAGATAAAAGAAATAACTGGAAATAAAACCCATCAACACGATATCTTAGTCACAGATAGTAACAAAAAAACAATAGACCCAAACGAGATAGAAGAGATTTTGACAAGCTATATACAAGAGCTTTTTGATGATATCAGAATGTAACCAGAACCAAGAGAAATAGATCAAGAAGATTAGCCATTGAAAATTATTATAGCAGAAGTGAAACACGCAATAAAACTATCAAAACACGTAGAGTCTCAGGTGAAGATAACATCTATACTGAGATGCGTAAAGTATTAGACGATGAAAGCCTCAACATCTTAACATCTTTCTTAAATAGAATATACTATACAGGAATCGTACCACACGACTGGACCCAACTTACTTTTATTCCGATACCTAAAAAGAGCGGAGTAAAACAGTGCTCACAGTACCGATTGATTAGCCTGATGAGCCATGTACAGTAGATAATGCTAAGAACATGCATCAACGAGTACACACAAAATGCGGACAATATGTAGGAGAAGAACAATTTGGTTTTCGCTTAGGCATTGGAACTAGAGAAGCAGTTCAAGGTCCTAGGACTAGCAGAAATACATAAAACAAAATTAAAGCTTATCGGTACCTCCAGCGTAAGTGACTCCTGCGTACAATGTTGCTTCCTCACGGCTTGCTCCAAAATTATAAGTCTGGATTTCTTCAGCTAGTTTGCAAGCATAATTTTCAGAGAAGTCTATATGTAGTAACCCTTCATTCTTACTAAGACTGTTTTTCAGTGTGTTCTAAGCAGCATTTTCATTTTTAATGTTAAATTTATATTTATTTTTAAAGTTTTCATTTCTTCTTGAACCTCTCCCTGCAACTCTCGGGCAGGTTTAGTAACATTGATTTTAGCTGCAATCTTAACATTAAATTGAACCTTTTCTTCATTTTATTTTGACATTTCAGAGGCCTGCCATACATATGCAATGCGGAAGCCTTACTACATGTTACAGGAGTTCATATGAATTTTCATTATCTACAAGTTTTAGTGGCTTTAGTTTTTGTGGTTTGAAGCTTATGTTTGCACGTTGCTTGTACAAACAGGTAGCTCTGTTTATTTCATTAGGTTTGCATACATAATATAGACGGTAATAACATAGGGATGGCATCGAGAGAATGTACTGTAGGATATTTTTGTTTTGTGTGCAAGGCCAATTGTTTTATTTGCTAAACTATAAAGACGATAGTGTCGAATATCAATGGACATCAACAAAGCACTTAAAAATCTTTTCCGTTGGTTTTTTGACCTCCAGAAACTCTCCAAGGTTTCACCAGCGAGTCATGCAGAACTAGAGTACGGATTGCTTATTTCTCATTGCTTTTCCCTTTTCCAGGTCCAAGTCCAACAAAACGTTTCCGTGCAGTTTTTTTTTATTCAGAGATAGGCATTAGTTTTTCTTCAGGTGTTTTCATAACTGTATTGTTTTCAGTTTTTTTCTACTAAAATGCTTTCTTCTTCTTTTCACATTCTCAAGTTTGCTCAAAACAAATAACCAGAAACCCAAGTACAGAGAGGTTTCTTTTTGTATCTGAACTTGCCCGACGAAGAGAACACAAAAAAATTGAACAGCTAAAAAATCATGTGGCAGGTCAATCACCTCTGGATATTTTTCTAAAACTCTTTGATGATGAAGTTCAAGATATAGTATTGCGATATTTTGTAAAGTAGGCTCATGATAAATAATACACACGATTTTATATTTACAAGGGAAAAACTTTTCAGTTTTATTGGCATCCTGTTTTTATTAGGCTATCATACGTTTCCCCAAGCTAATTTGTATTGGTATGTTGAAGAAGGCAAAAGAGTCGATATTGTATAGAACTGCATGAGTAAAAACAAATTCAGAAATATTCAGTAAGGTCGATAAAACTGTTACATTTTCTAACTTTGCAGCCTTTTTTACATCTTCTTTTCCTTAAGGTGCTGTCTTCTTATAGAAGGTTAGCAACAACTTCGGCAAATCGTTCAGTATCTTTTGCTATTCTTAGTAATAACTGTGAGTTTAGGCCAGTGCAGTCTCTCACATTTCTCAACCATGAGCCTTGTCTCCTGCCAGTTCTCTTCTACCCTCAATCTTGCCCTCCATTATCAGTCTTAGGTATGGTTCAGCAGAAGTTCAAGAGTTGCAGGGAGAGGTTCAAGAAGAAATGAAAACTTTAAAAATAAATATAAATTTAACATTAGAAATAAAAATGCTGCTTACAACACACTGAAAAAGAGTCTTAGTAAGAGTGAAGGGTTACTCCATATAGTCTTCTCTGAAAATTATCCTTGCAAACTAGCTGAAGAAATCCAGACTTATCATTTTGGAGCAAGCCGTGAAGAAGCAGTCATTTACGTTGGAAATACCGATAAATTATTTAATTTTGTTCTATGTATTTCTGCTAGTCCAGATCATGTCCTGCAGCTATTTGGGCACATGTAATCCTGTCTTTACCTTTCTGTGGCAACAATTGCCAAGAATCCAAACAGTTGATTTGTTTTCAGATAGACTATCCATTCTTTAATAAGGTAATTAGTTATCTTTAAACTTTGATGCATTGAGTATTCCTTAACTATCTTTGTAACATAAACGGTTTTTGTATTTAGTCAAAGTAAAACTTCTAACCGAGAAACAAGAACAACGACGAGTGACATGGACTAAATATGTAGTTGTCCTAGACAATGTTCCAGAGAATGACTGGTATAAGGTCATATTCAGCGACTAGTCAAAGTCTGGTGTTTTCGTTGGTTACTCTCGCAAAAGAGTGATCGGAGCTAAACATGAAGCATTCCATAAGTACTGCTTAAAACGTACGGTTAGGTTTCCTCAAGGTGCAATAGTTTAGAGCTATATGTCAGCTGGAGGGTTAGAATGATTTCAGTCCATAGACGGCACAGTTAATGTTGAAAAGTATCAGCAAATTCTTAACGCTAACTTGTTACCAATCGTTAAAAATCGATCTTGACCGCGATTTAATCTTTCAACAAGATGGTGCTTCTTACCACACATCAAAAACGACCAAAAAATGGTTTGAAAATCATAATTTCAAAGTTGTTGAATTATCCTCAAGCAGTTCGGATCTTTAGTGTTATTGAATTTGAAATTATCAGCAAGTGGGGCATTATCCAATTTACATAATTGTAATCCCCAAGTTAGAAGTATGTCAGCCAAAATTTAAGCGGCGAATAAAGCAAAGCGAGATGTTAAATCTTATTGAATTGTATTTATAAACTGCCATCTGAATATTTAGTTGTCAGCGAGTTTTGTTGAATGCAGCTGCTTACTGCTGACATTTTAAATGCCCCCTCGCACGTTTTTGGCGAGCATGCAAAATGTCAAGAAATAGGGTATTTTTTTTGTACAAAAAAGGAGAACAAAACTTCGTTCCTGATATGAAGAAATGTGGCCTATATCAAGATATTGAAGCAACTCTTTACAGGTTAACTTTAAATGTTAATAGTTTGCTGTTAAACATGAATAACAATTTGGCAGAAGATTACAATTCGTTAGTGTGTAAATTTGTAGGGGGGGAAAGGGTAAATTATTCCCTTCGAGGTTCCTATCAAACAAGATGTGAAGCTGCTAGTATATTATTTAATGCTGGGACAGACTACCACGAACTATTACAAGAAGATCAAAGTGTATTTACAAAAAGATATGCTCTAAAATTGAAAAGGAAACGCCAAATGCTAGAAAAGAACAAGAGGAAAAGGGGCAAAGGACCCCGCACAAATCTTATGGAAATTGGGTCCCGGTCAAATTCGCTGAATTTTTGATATGTGATAGAGTTCATCATACTGGTCAATTGTCTCAATGGCCACAAAGCTCAAAAATGGATAGTTTGGCCGGTACAGAGCTTTAAAGCTCCGAGTATCCTCCACGGATTTATGTATATGCGCAGTGTGTATAGACTTTTGAAATAGCCTATTTCATTTTTTTTATTATCTAGGTTTATATTTTTGAGGTTGCTGAATTCAGATCTGTTGTTAGATTTTCAAAATTGACAGTTGGCAGCTGTCAAATAGCTGTCAATGTGCTATAATAAAGCCAAAAACTTGTTTTTTTATGTTTCAACATTCAAAAATAATTGGGAATTTTAACAATGACAAAAAGCATCAATGTATGTTTCTATTTGGAAATTCTTGGCTTACAGCTGTCCCCTATCAATCAGCTAACTGTCAAAATGCAATAATAAAGTCAAAAAGTTACTTTTTTTAAAAAGCTTCAAGTTGCTTAGATCACTGAGTTCAAAAGTGATGTCATAAACTTATATCATGTTTGATTTTTTATCCACAAAGTTAAGCACAAAAAATAAGTTACTTGCTCTATTATTGTATTTTGACAGTTAGTTGACAGCTTGTTGACAGCTGTAAGCTGATGACTACATAATTTTATATCATATTTATATTCACTTATCTAAAAAACTTGAAGTTATAAACAAAAAATAATTTTTTGACTTTATTACCGGACTTTGAAGAATTGTTGACAGCTAAATGACAGCTACCGATAGTCATTGTTATTGGTTTGATATCATCTTTGAACTTATCGAACTAAAAAAAAAGAAAGATAAAACATAAAAAAACAAGTTTTTGGCTTTATTATAGCACATTGACAGCTATTTGACAGCTGCCAACTGTCAATTTTGAAAATCTAACAACAGATCTGAATTCAGCAACCTCAAAAATATAAACCTAGATAATAAAAAAAATGAAATAGGCTATTTCAAAAGTCTATACACACTGCGCATATACATAAATCCGTGGAGGATACTCGGAGCTTTAAAGCTCTGTACCGGCCAAACTATCCATTTTTGAGCTTTGTGGCCATTGAGACAATTGACCAGTATGATGAACTCTATCACATATCAAAAATTCAGCGAATTTGACCGGGACTCAATTTCCATAAGATTTGTGCGGGGTCCTTTACCGCAAAACGAAAACTACGGCACTTCCAGACACAGATTATGGTGTCACAGAAAAGGCTGAGCTGTTATCACCTGAAGAGTATAAAATTCAAGAAATCGAGTTCCGTAACACCTTGTAAAAGTCCAAAGAAGACATTACCCATCTAGAACGAAATACTGTCGGTCAGTCAAGGAACCCTCTCTGGAAACAAGAAAGATCATTGAGATTGACTGCATCTCACTTCGGAAGAGTCTGCAAATTGCAAGCCAAAACATCTTGCGTGAACACAGTTAAGGAAATACTGTACTCAACATTTACAGGAAATAGAGCAACGCATTATGGCTTGGAACATGAGCCAATTGCCATAAAAGAATTTGAAAGTGAATACAACTTGGAAGTAAGAGAATGTGGATTATTTATTGATCAAGAACACCCATTTCTGGCGGCAAGCCCCGATGAACCTGTTAATGAAGATGCCATTATAGAAGTTAAATGTCCACTAGTCAAGAATTCTAAACACTATAACTATGTCAAAATCTCAAGTTTGTACGTCATCTAGAAGTTTTATAACTCAAAAGGGCGTGGGAGGGCTGACATGTTAATATTTTTGATTTTTCTCTTTAGGAAAATTTTAAATACTATAACTATACCAAATTTCAAGTTTGTATATCATATAGAAGTTTTACAACGACCAATGTGGGTGGGGGGTAGAAATTTTACAATTGTTTATTTTTCTTTTGACAAGAATTCTAAACTCTATAACTATGTCAAAATCTCAAGTTTGTACGTCATCTAGAAGTTTTATAACTCAAAAGGGGGTGGGAGGGTTGACATTTTAATATTTTTGATCTAGAAGCTTTATAAACCCTAAAGGGCTTGCGGAGGGTTAACATAATAACATTTTTCTATATCATTCTTTACGAGAACCCTAAACCCTATAACTAAACCAAATTTCAAGTTTTTATGTCATCTAGAAGTCTTACAACCCCCGAACGGGATGCAGAGGTTGACATAATAACTCTTTTCTCTTTAGGAAAAATTTAAACACTACAACTATAGAAAATTTCAAGTTTGTATGTCATATAGAAGTTTTACAACCCCCAATGTAGCTGGGGGTTGGAAATCTTACCATTGTTTATTTTTCTTTTGACAAGAATTCTAAACTCTATAACTATGTCAAAATCTCAAGTTTGTACGTCATCTACAAGTTTTATAACTCAAAAGGGGGTGGGAGGGTTGACATTTTAATATTTTTGATTTTTCTCTTTAGGAAAATTTTAAATACTATAACTATACCAAATTTCAAGTTTGTATATCATATAGAAGTTTTACAACCAACAATGTGGGTGGGGGGTAGAAATTTTAAAATTGTTTATTTTTCTTTTGACAAGAATTCTAAACACTATAACTATGTCAAAATCTCAAGTTTGTATGTCATCTAGAAGTTTTATAACTCAAAAGGGGGTGGGAGGGTTGACATTTTAATATTTTTGATTTTTCTCTTCAGGAAAATTTTAAACACTATAACTATACTAAATTTCAAGTTTGTATGTCATATAGAAGTTTTACAACCCCCAATGTGGATGGAGGGTAGAAATTTTTCCATTGTTTATTTTTCTTTTGACAGGAATTTGAAAGTCTATAACTATGTCAAAATCTCAAGTTTGTACGTCATCTAGAAGTTTTATAACTCAAAAGGGGGTGGGAGGGTTGAGATTTTAGTATTTTTGATTTTTCTCTTTAGGAAAATTTTAAATACTATAACTATACCAAATTTCAAGTTTGTATGTCATATAGAAGTTTTACAACCATCAATGTGGGTGGGGGGTAGAAATTTTACAATTGTTTATTTTCTTTTGACAAGAATTCTAAACTCTATAACTATGTCAAAATCTCAAGTTTGTACGTCATCTAGAAGTTTTATAACTCAAAAGGGGGTGGGAGAGTTGACATTTTAATATTTTTGATTTTTCTGTTTAGGAAAATTTTAAATACTATAACTATACCAAATTTCAAGTTTGTATGTCATATAGAAGTTTTACAACCATCAATGTGGGTGGGGGGTAGAAATTTTACAATTGTTTATTTTCTTTTGACAAGAATTCTAAACTCTATAACTATGTCAAAATCTCAAGTTTGTACGTCATCTAGAAGTTTTATAACTCAAAAGGGGGTGGGAGGGTTGACATTTTAATATTTTTGATTTTTCTGTTTAGGAAAATTTTAAATACTATAACTATACCAAATTTCAAGTTTGTATGTCATATAGAAGTTTTACAACCCCCAATGTGAGTGGGGGGTATAAATTTTACCATTGTTTATTTTTCTTTTGATAAGAATTTTAAACTTTATATCTATGTCAAAATCTCAAGTTTCTACGTCATCTAGAAGTTTTACAACTCGAAAGGGGGTGGGAGGGTTGACATTTTAATATTTTTGATTTTTCTCTTTAGGAAAATTTTAAATACTATAACTATACCAAATTTCAAGTTTGTATATCATATAGAAGTTTTACAACCACCAATGTGGGTGGGGGGTAGAAATTTTAAAATTGTTTTATTTTTCTTTTGACAAGAATTCTAAACACTATAACTTTGTCAAAATCTCAAGTTTGTATGTCATCTAGAAGTTTTATAACTCAAAAGGGGGTGGGAGGGTTGACATTTTAATATTTTTGATTTTTCTCTTTAGGAAAATTTTAAACACTATAACTATACTAAATTTCAAGTTTGTATGTCATATAGAAGTTTTACAACCCCCAATGTGGATGGAGGGTAGAAATTTTTCCATTGTTTATTTTTCTTTTGACAAGAATTTTAAAGTCTATAACTATGTCAAAATCTCAAGTTTGTACGTCATCTAGAAGTTTTATAACTCAAAAGGGGGTGGGAGGGTTGAGATTTTAGTATTTTTGATTTTTCTCTTTAGGAAAATTTTAAATACTATAACTATACCAAATTTCAAGTTTGTATGTCATATAGAAGTTTTACAACCCCCAATGTGAGTGGGGGGTAGAAATTTTACCATTGTTTATTTTCCTTTTGACAAGAATTCTAAACTCTATAACTATGTCAAATCTCAAGTTTGTATGTCATCTAGAAGTTTTATAACTCAAAAGGGGGTGGGAGGGTTGACATTTTAATATTTTTGATTTTTCTGTTTAGGAAAATTTTAAATACTATAACTATACCAAATTTCAAGTTTGTATGTCATATAGAAGTTTTACAACCCCCAATGTGAGTGGGGGGTATAAATTTTACCATTGTTTATTTTTCTTTTGACAAGAATTTTAAACTTTATATCTATGTCAAAATCTCAAGTTTCTACGTCATCTAGAAGTTTTACAACTCGAAAGGGGGTGGGAGGGTTGACATTTTAATATTTTTGATTTTTCTCTTTAGGACAATTTTAAATACTATAACTATACCAAATTTCAAGTTTGTATGTCATATAGAAGTTTTACAACCACCAATGTGGGTGGGGGGTAGAAATTTTACCATTGTTTATTTTTCTTTTGACAAGAATTCTAAACACTATAACTATGTCAAAATCTCAAGTTTGTATGTCATCTAGAAGTTTTATAACTCAAAATGGGGTGGGAGGGTTGACATTGTAATATTTTTGATTTTTCTCTTTAGGAAAATTTTAAATACTATAACTATACTAAATTTCAAGTTTGTATGTCATATAGAAGTTTTACAACCACCAATGTGGGTGGGGGGTAGAAATTTTTCCATTGTTTATTTTTCTTTTGACAAGAATTTTAAAGTCTATAACTATGTCAAAATCTCAAGTTTGTACGTCATCTAGAAGTTTTATAGCACTAAAGGGGGTGGGAGGGTTGAGATTTTAGTATTTTTGATTTTTCTCTTTAGGAAAATTTTAAATACTATAACTATACTAAATTTCAAGTTTGTATGTCATATAGAAGTTTTACAACCCCCAATGTGAGTGGGGGGTATAAATTTTACCATTGTTTATTTTTCTTTTGACAAGAATTCTAAACTCTATAACTATGTCAAATTTCAAGTTTGTATGTCATCTAGAAGTTTTACAACCCTCAAATGCAGTGCGGGGGTTGACCTAATAATTTTCTTTACGAGAGTCCTAAATCCTATCACTATCTCAAATTTCAAGTTTGAATGTCATCCAGAATTTTTACAACCCCCAAATAAAGTGCAGGGGTTGACTTAATAAAAAAAAATTATATTTTTCTTTACGACAGTCTTAAACCCTATAACTATATCAAATTTCAAGTTCCTGTGTCATCTGCAAGTTTTACAATCCCATAAGAGGGTGCGGGGGATGATATAACGGCATTTTTTTATATATTTTCTTTACAATAACCTTAAACTATAATTGTACCAAATTTCAAGTTTCTGTGTCATCTAGAAGCTTTATAAACCCTAAAGGGGTTGCGGAGGGTTAACATAATAACATTTTTCTATATCATTCTTTACGAGAACCCTAAACCCTATAACTAAACCAAATTTCAAGTTTTTATGTCATCTAGAAGTCTTACAACCCCCGAACGGGATGCAGAGGTTGACATAATAACATTTTTTCTTTACAAGAATCTTAAATCCTATAATTACACCAATTTTCAAGTTTCTAAGTCATCTAAAAGCTTTACAACCCCTAAAAGGGGGTACGGGGGTTGTCATAATAACATTGGTTTATTTTTTCTTTACAAGAATCCTAATTCCTATAACTGTGCCAAATCTCAAGTATAATCGTCATATTGTAAATCTTAACGTCGAACTCGATATCAGCGACCTTAGAAACCCCTTTGTACAAAATCTCATACAAATCCAATAAAATTTCTAATTTTACGAAATTTTTATGTTTATGGTACCTTAAAACTTATTTAAAACATTTTAAATAAAATTCAGACACCGATGAATGGAAGTAAAAGATTTATTAAGTAGCTGTAATAAAATATAATTATTCTTGTCGCTTTAAATGACGCAATCCTTACTGAGAAATACACATAGTACTTTGGCAACGCAGAGAGCTATATCATACCCGCTATTTCGAATATACTCACAGATGTTAAGTTTTATGCAAATAAATCAAATTTTAATTATTATGGCCGCCATATTTCATCCGCCCTTTAAAATTTGCAAACGTTGACATCAAATTTGAAATCAGCGACCTGAAAAACCCCTTTGTAGAAAATTTCATACAAATCCAATAATATTTCAAGTTTTATTATGTTTTTATGCATATAATATTTTAAATCTGAAAGCCTTTTAAATAAAATTCATACACATACAGAAACGAAACTAAAAGTATTTATTACATAGCGTTAATAAAATAGAATTATTTTTGCCAGTTTAAATGACGCAATCTTTACTCAGAAATGCAGAGAGTAACTCGACACCGCAGACAGGCAAAGGAATTCAAGCAGGCTGGCCAATACTGAAAAAATAAATGGACGCTGTATAAACCTATAGCTTGCATAAAATAAACAGACGCTGAATAAACCTATAGCTTGCAAAAGACGCTGACTGATACCATCATTTATATACACTTATATACGCCGGACGCTGGGCGCTACGCTTTTGGTCCGGACGCATGGTAGGCCTCTATAGATATATATATATATATATATATATATATATATATATATATATATATATATATATATATATATATATGTATATATATATATATATTTACATCAGTCTAACAAATGGACGTCCGTACATTACGCATTTACCATCACTTGGACGTCCGTTGTAATTGGACGTCCGTATACCGGACGTCCGATTGTATCACCTGTTCTTTGAATTTTTTTGGGATTACTAAAGCATCCTCTATCGTTTGGTGAAAATTTGTTTTAGACGTCAAATGACTGATTTTTACCGGAGATTGTGTATACCGTAGTTCAAACGAATTCCACTAGATGCGCTAAATTCGACAAATATATACAGCTAAGTATATTGCAAACGGAAGGATCTACGTGTATAAGACGTCCGAGTCCATCACGAGACCTAGATTCTTGCTGGCAACATCGCTTTTGTATATTTCAGGATAACTTTGATATTATTCGTGCATTTGACGTCTCTTTGTCTCGGTAACAGGATACGGCTGACCTGACTGTTAACACATGTTTTGAAATATTTATTTTGCCGTTAAATGTAGTAGGAAATGGTAGAAAGTAATATTGCAATAGATAGGCAAATTTTATCTAAATACAGTAAATACCTAAACAACAAATTTAGATTTCATTTTTGTTTTTGGGTTTTCGTATTCAAATATTTTATAGAAGAATAATTATCATAAATCCTGAAGTCAATAGCTTTTCGATTTTCAAGCCATACAGCTTAATTATTTCTTGCATTAGTATTACTTACTTTTTAGTCTGAAGTTTAATTAACAATATGTTGCTAAACTAAAGCAAAAGATTATTATACGCATGTGTATTGTGAATAACTACACGGTTATACACAATATATTAATGAAAACAATGTTTTGCCAGAATTTCAATCAGGGTTTCGTAAACATTATCGTTGTAAAACTACTTTATCAAAAAAAAATATTTTTTTTAATGATTTAGATAAAAATAAATCCGTGCTTCTTATTCTTTTAGATTTTACAGAAGCGTTTGACGCTATTAACCATAATATAATGCTATCGATATTGCACTTCATTGGTTTTGGTGCATCATCTATATCTTTAATCGGCAACTAAATATATTAAAGATTTTAATAAGATAAAGTCTTAAACAAAGATTACAAATGGTTCACTTATTCAATGAATCGTTGAGAATAAATCAGTTCGTGTAAACGTTCAAATCAATTACAAGTAAATTAAGGTGTGCCGCAGGGCGCATTTCTCAACCAATTTTATTTAGCGTTTATGCAAGTACTAATTTTATTTTTTTAATTATTGTTTATTTACAGCTGCTACACAATTTGTTCCAACTTTGGACATAGACCTCTCCATTCTCGTCAATTGTTTATGTTTTTTGCTGCTGCTTTCTAATGTAATCCAGCCGCCTTTTTCAAATCTTTTTATCTTTTTCTGCGTTGCGTTGTGTTCTGTTCCATTTTAACCTTACGATGTGTTATTAGCTCTAGTTAGTGTCCAGGTTTGGCAGTCGTATCTAGCGATCGGAAAAATAGATACATTGGTTGAACACTACCTTTAAATGTTGTGGCATTTCTGAAAATCAATTTTAGTTTTCCAAACCGTACCCATATCAATCGTGTTTTTCTAATTATTTCAGCTACTTGATATTCTTTATTCGGCTTCAGGATTTTCCCCAGATATACGTATTCATTGACCCACTCGAAGATGCAGTCTTTATGCAGAAATTCGATATATAATCCCTATCTTTAATTTCTTCAGTGTTTGTCATTATTTTTGGTTTTTGGATGTTCATCATTAAACCTATCTTTGTAGAGGTTTTTGCTAGATACTTGATCATTGTTTGTAATTCCTTGAGTGTTGTGGTAATTAAAACTTTGTCGTATGTAAATGTAAGGCGAGTTAGTTCTTTATGTTTATTACAAATCTTGTACAATCTAATGATCTAAATGCGCCCTACGTTGCAAGGATAAATAGCTTCGAAGATATTGTGTCCTTCGAATCGCCACACGTTTTAGTTGGTTACTACTGGTCTTTTCTTCCAATTGTATTTTCTTTTATATAGATGTTATTAGATGTTATGAAGTAGTTGCCTGTATCGAGAATCTATTCTACAGTTGTTCATGGCTTGTGCTACAGCCCAAACTTCAACATAGTCGAATGAGAATATAGACAGGTGGTATTCATTTGCTTCTTTATGAGCGTTCTTACCGTAAGAAGAAGATATATTCCTTCGTGAATCAAGCTTGTTCAACTGGTCGATACGAATCCATTTTAGGCGTTAATCGGTTAATGATATTTTTATAAAAAAAAACTTAAGATAGCAAAGAGATAGGCCGATAGTGCCCTTTTGCACCATAGGATTTTTTGACAAGTTGCAGTTTTAGAATCTACAGAACCAAAGCTACAATTCTATGTAATTTATACATTTTTACTTCGAAGTCCTACAAAATGTGTTTTTTGTAAGTTTCGGGGCTCCGAGCACTCTACTAACTAGTATGTCCCCATCTCTTATCTAAATATTAACTTCTTTGTTTCATCACTTATCCTGTCTTCACTATAGATTTAGTTTTTCACGCTACTTTTGTTTCTGCATTTAAAAGCTTTTTTCGGTCTGTTGTTAGTTATTTCGTTTGTCTTTTCTAGTTTTTTCTTGCTGGCAACGCTCTTCTAGACTTTCTACTGTATACTTTCTAAACTGTCTTTTCCTTTCTATTTTGTTTATTAAATCAAGCCTTAGCACGTAAACTTCGATATACACTACCTGAGATGAAGTAGTCTATTTCATTTTGGGTCGTTCCATCAAGAGAGATCCATATCTATTTTCAACTAGCTTTTATTTGAAGAAAACCTAGAATATTTCGGATTCGCCAAAATTTCATCCTAATTTGGCATTAAAGTCACTTAAGGTAATGGCTGGTTTTATCTTTTCTTCGTCTAAAGCTTTCGTTAGTTAGATGGCTTCAATTTTTTCTTCTGCGTGTGCAGATGTTAGCGCATAAACCTAAATCATCTTTAATCTGACCTTATATAGCAACTTATTCAACTACGATATAAGCGACTCTGCCGGATATGGTTTCAGATTTGACCACTTGAAATGCAAGTTCTTTCTTTATTGGGAATCTTACGCTTCCATATGCTTCGTTTTCCTCTCCCTTGTAGTAGAATGTGATTCCTAAATTTAGTTCTATACATTGTTCTCCTCTTCTTTTTATTTGCGAAAGCCCACTATATCCTTTTTTACTTTTTTAGTTCTTCTAATTCATAACCGACGGTTTTAAGTCGAGAAAAAGGTAACATCGTTACCGAAATACGTATTGGGCAATAGTTAAATAGGTACATTGTGTAGTTCGGAGACACCATTTAAAATATTGTGTTATGATAGACCATAGCCTTTACAATCTATTACTATTGCATTAAAATATACATAATCAAGAATTTAAATATGAATTAACTCCTGAAGATAACTGCTAAACTTTATTATACTCGGCGAGAAACTTGGAGAAGCTTTCGCTGTAAGTTAGTTTTTAAATTGATATTCTTGATACAGTATCTTATTATATATTTGTATTGTAGTATTAAAAAGTATTTACCTACTAGAAAAAGATAAGATGTTGGAAGACTGAAAGACAAAATTAGCCCAAAAAAACGTGTTGGCCAATACAGCTCCCAGAAAACTTCATTAACTGCTACAAAGTTTAGCACAAAATTGAATCAATATGCTAATGCATATAGCCTGTTAGCACATATGTAAAGCAAGGAAGGATTGTCATTAGCAACTAAAAAATATGAACCAAATTTCAAAATCAAATACCAAAACGATTACAAAGATATAGGCTAATTTAACTTGCTAATTCCATTCAAATCAACCAATTGTTATTGTTATTGAGATGTGTGATCCGAAGAAGAGAAAATGTGGCACAATTATTGTGGCTGCTCAAAATTTTATAGCAATTTCAAGCAAAATATTATTGTAAGGATAAGAGGTTAAGAGATTCAAGACAGTAGAAGTTGATAAAAAGGTAGTTAAAAACTTTGTCAAACTCACAATTTGCTATTGCAAGTCTAGTGACCATACAGAGACAAAACATCATAAAGGAAGTTTCTAAGTTACAAGATGGTGATATGAATTTCTCGTCGTTTGTTTATAAATTGCAGATAATCTAAATTCAATAGTAAAATGGTATTTTCTTTTGTTGCTAAATAACATTATATCTATTCTTATATTTGAAAGGGTGTCTATAAACTACATATTTGTGTTTGACGTAACAATGCCAATACATATTTCGGAAACAAGGTTATTTTATTATTATAACCCTCTTTTCAGTTGGTACAAACAAATGAAAGCATGACGTTTAAGAAATATGTACTTCTAATACAAAAGGGACAACCATCAGCCTTGGCTATTATGGGATCCATGTGTTACATAAAGATTTCTGGACCTAAAAATATTTTGTTAGTTTTAAAATTAGGTAATCTTTTTTTCTCTTACGTAAAATTTTATAACTTTAACTAAAATTGACGGTATTATTAAAAAAATAAATACACTGTTTACAATAATACTTTTTGTAAAAGTTAAAATTTAAATTGTTATAAATAACACAAATTCAATTTGCTAATTTAACCATTTCACAAAGAAAAATTGAATTAAAAGTTGTAATTAAAATTGACGATATTATTTGTAAATTAAATGCACCGTTTAAAATATATAAGTATCGTTTTGTCAACTAGAATTAAAATAGTTGAATACAACAAACTCGATTTTCTTATTTAATCACTTTGGAAATATATTTTACCTAAAAAAATTAATCATTTGTTTCTATCTTTGCTTACAAGTAAATCTTATATTTGCGAGCACTATTAAAGATTTGAAAACTGAAAGCCATAATTAGTAGTTTCAAAAATCATTTAGACTGACTTATTAAGACAGAAATATGGAAAGTGGGCAATAAACAACGAACAAAAGGCAAATATTTTTGCGATTCATTTAGGAAAAAATGATTTCAGCAACATAAAGAACAAGATGTACCTAATTTAAATGAGCCAATCCAACAAGATGAGATCAGACTTGCTTCACCTAAGGAAATAATGGCTAAAATCAAAGCTGACTTATCTAATAAATGCTGTCTGCCTTCATATTATTTAAAGTACGTGCTAGATTGTGGAAAGTTGCAGAGGTCATCATGATTCCCAAACCTGGGAAACCATCTAACGAAGTGTTATCTTACAGACCTATATCTCTACTTCCTGTAATATCGAGATAAATTACTGTTAAAAAGATTAAAGCCTATCATTGAAGAGAAATATTTAATTCCGCCTCATCAATCTATCGGGAATCTATTCTACAGTTATTCATGGTTTGTTCCTCAGCCCAAACTTCAACACAGTCGAATGCCTTTCCATAGTTGACCAAGTCAGAAGATATAGACAGGTGGTATTCATTTGCTTCTTTATGAGCGTGCTTTTCGTAAGGAGACGATTTGACGTACTATATTCCTTCCTGAACCCAACTTGTTCGACTGGTTGATACGAATCCATTAGGTGTTAATCGGTTATTGATATTTTTTATAAAAAACTTTTAGATTTAAGATAGCAAAGAAATACTCCGATAGTTTTTTAATTCGTCCCTATTTTCCTTCTTGTGTAACAAAATGCTTATACTTTCATGTCGATCTAAACCTGCAAGTAATTGTAATACAATTTGTTTGAATGGTTCCTTACTGCGAATTACACATAAAGACACCAGTGAAAAGTCTACCACTCAAATATGTATATTTTCCTCGTCGCCTCGCAAGGAACACAAGCACATGTTTTGGCTTGTACGAATATACCCATATTTCATATGTTACAAAGATTCCTTTACATAAAATTTCTTTCTTACGAGATGTGAATCATATTTTGTAGAATGCATATGACGGTCATTGTTAAAATACAGCTAAATGTATTTTTTCTAGAACTGTCAAAAATTGTATATCATATATCATAACAATAAGCTAGGGAAAATGGATATTTGGTAAGGTTTTTGATCGCGACGGAGCCCAGATCAGAAACATCTCGTGAATGCAAATAGTTATTTGTGTATTTAGTGCGCGAAATGCTACTTTTGTGGTCAAGAATGAAAGTCTTTTCGAAAATCTCATTCGAGACCACCAAAGTCATTTCGATCACGAATTACGCACAACGTTTTTTCTGTGGCGTCATTAAAATAACCGAAAAGATCATAAAGAATAACACACGGAAATTCCTATTTTAGCGCAAAGTCGACAGTTTGGTTGTTGCTAAGGAAACGATATTGCTCAAATATGCATAAATCGCGTAAATGCATGAAATATCTTTCGCTCTGAAGCGAAAAATATTTCGTGCACGTTGTCAAGTAAACAAAACCAATGTGGCATTTTGCATACGGATATTAATGAAAAAATGTCATCATTTCTTGACAGCTGTAGAAAAAAAACTTTTTCCTAGCGAGTTAAAGCAAACTAAGCGTACCTACTCGATGTTCAATACAATTCATGAATCTAAAGACTGACTTGGTTTAAAGTTTAAAAACCATTTTTTATCAAAATTAGAAAAATCTTGTAGGATACGGATTAGGAAATGCGATTTTGTGTAACTCTTATGTTTTAAATTTACGATTTTCATAATAACCGTAATTATCTTTCGACCAATAGAAAGGGAGATATCCGCGAAAAAAATCAATTTTCATGAATTTGATCTTGAATTACTTTTGAACCGAACATGGCGACTTTTTGCATGTTACTTATAAGTCCATATAACGACTGTTGTGTGCAAAAATTCAGCTTAGTGCAAACTTTTCAGAAGTAAAATGCTAATGTTACTAGTCGAATTAGAAATTTTATTCCTGCGCGTTATGTACATTTTTTAGTGCATCAAATAATTTCGTAAATGAAAGAAATAGCGGGTCTCACTTTTCATCCTTGTGTTCCCAAGTTACTGAGTTTAAAAAAATGATTTATTTGAGCAACAACCTTAGTTTAGTTTTTAAAAATAGTTCTGTCGTTAGCATCTTTTAACTGGGGTAGGTAACTTATTACTAACAGTATGTGATATCTAAAGTGAACCCTCAAAAAAATAATACTATTAATGTACTGATTTTGTTATTAGCTCTGATTATTAGATTATTATTAGCTTTCTAGCAGTTCTATTAGCAACACTAAAATGAAAGTTATTTTAAAATTCTAAAAGTTCGCTTGAAGAAATAAAGTTCACCATCAAAGTTACAAACTAATTTAACATTATTTTTTACATATTTTACAGCTGTACTGTCCAAAAAGCATTGTACGCCCACAAGAAAAGAGTTCAATAAAGAAATAGTGGTTAATAAGTTTTACATATAGTGCAAATCTTTTGGTTTTGTTATACAGATTTAACTATTTATTATACAATATTATACTATGCGTTTAATATAATTTATGCTTTTTGAATAAAATTATTCTGAATATTATTTCTATTAGCTTGTTATCTCCGCATTCCAAAAAACATTAAAGCTTTAAAGGAACCAACTTGTAATAATAATAATGTATGAAAGGCAATAAATACACGCCAGAAAGGTTGTAAAACGATTTCGAGGGTTTATATTTGTTCTTACTTCTAAACAGAAATATCTTAGAAATGAAACTGAAACGTAGAAATCACTATAGGGAATGCTTTTGATTCTACCCGCATTTTCTTGTTGGAATATTATAAAGAACTATACATTTGAACTATGAAAATATTGATGGCATTTGACTTTTGAGTTCTTATTAAAGTACCCAAATAACAGAAAATTTTGAATAACAAAATTTCAAAAACATAACATTACAATTACATTGTGTTCTTGTAATCTTGTGTATTGTTTTAAAATGCTAAAGTAAAAATATTTTTAACATCTCTAACTAATTTAAATTTCAGGTAAGTTAATATTTCTTTCTTAATAATGTATCAATCAAAAAGTTTACACTTTTATTTTAAAATATAAATATAACTATTTTACAAACAAATTAAATAATGATTTAGAATCAAGACTTTCTCAGGGATACCCTGAAATATAATAACATAAGAAAGAAATTCTAAAGATTCTCCCCTACTTCCATAACAATATTACGAACACCAGATTTTTAAACCGTCGTAAATATGTCTTAACAATTCGTTTCGCCTTAAGTTCAATATCAGCGAAAAAGAATAAGACAACATACAGTACAACAGAGTAAGAAAGAGCCAGATGTTTCTTTTACACCGACAACGTTGCAGGACGTCAAAATACCGAATTCCACATTAGTGTATATCTCTGGGACGTCCTTTAGTCGGAAATATTTATATGGATATACACTGGACGTTATAAGACTGTATTATGTGCGGACGTCGAATGGCGGTGTATATTACCTTTTTTATTTTTGATTTTATTAAAAATCTAACTAGCACACGTAGCACTACTATGTAAAATAGTGTATATACACGAACTAAATCTTCTCTAGCGTTATTAGTTGTGGTGGACGTCCAATTACTTAGATATGAAAGGACGTCCATTTGTTAGGCAGATGTAAATATATATATATATATATATATATATATATATATATATATATATATATATATATATATATATATATATATATATATATATATATATATATATATATATATATATATATATATATATATATATATATATATAT